>CM065359.1:3490000-4192500 GCA_033032245.1 Poecilia picta
ATTATTATTATTATTATTATTATTATTATTATTATTATTATTATTATTATTATTATTCGGAATATGAATCTGAAAGAATATAAGAAGAAAAAGTGGGAAATGAATGAATCTTATTTTGGTGAGATAATTTGAGAATTGTCCAGGTTAGAAAATTTAATACACTTACATTTTCTAACCTTAATTCACTTAAGTGAATTAAATTTTTAATAATAAGATTTTTTTTTTATTTTTAACAAAACGTTTATAAAAGACGCCTCCCCTGAATAACATGTTCAATTTCTACAGAATTTGGGGTGAAAGCTCTTGAGAAGAGGAAACCCACCCCTGGGACTTAAAATGACCTCCCCCCTCCACTCTCTGACTCAGTCTGTCTCTATTAAATTATCACTGTCCGTTTCCTGTAAATAGATGACATCAACTTTCTTTTGGTTCAACATTTGATAAATTAAAGCTCGTTTTCCAGCCTCCCACACTCCGTTTAGACTCAAAGATGCTATTTTAAAAGAATCCATATTGGGTAAGAAGCTATAAACAAAATACCAAAAGACTATAAAAAATAATAAAATGCTTCTGTGCATCATTTAAATCAAAGTTGTTAGACATCAACTAACTCACTCTTTTGGTTACCTAGCAACAGCTAGTTGAGAAACTAAGGCAGCACTAGTTTCAGGTTTCACCACCGCTCCTCATTGAAAACAACATTGTGAAGAGAAATCCGGATAAAACAGGAAAGGTCAACAGTTTGGTACTATTTCACATTTAAAACTAAAAATTAATTGATTATTATAGATATCGACTGATTTTAAATATTTTTCAGCCATGTCATCCCTAAAGTCAAGAAGCGATTTGCAAATCGGAATAAAGTGAAAATTGATTTGTCATTATGTTGCCTTATTCAGAGTCATCTCCCACTGTTTTCATTTTTTAAAGATCAAGGATCAGAATGCATGTTAGCACCGCTGAGCTCCACTTCCTGCTCCTCTTGCACCTTCTTCTTCCTGTTGACATGGAGGAGGACAAAGTCCCTCTGGAGGTCATCACTGAGAGCACCCCCTGCAGCGTGACCTGTGGCCTGGGGGTCAAAACACAAACTCTGTGTGTGCTAAAGGACGGCAAGGCCGCGATGGAAGAGAGAGCAAAGACAGAAGAAAAGGTATCAGTGAAAAGGATCAGAAATCAGTAGGATTGGGTTAATAGTGAGTGTCTGGAATCACTTTGATTAGCTATTTAAACACTCACATATTTTGGTATAATTACCATCAAAGCTCTGCCAAGAAAAACAAAGACCTGTTAAAGAATCATTTTATAGTTCTGCTTTCATTAACTTTGCTGGTTTTTGTGTGTTATTGGACTAAGAGCAAATTCTAAAACGACAGCTTGTTGCTCAAATTGGACTTAGGGTGAGTTCACACTGCAGCCGGAAGTGACCCAATTCCGATGTTTTTGACATAATGTGACCTGTATCCGATCTTTTCATGGCAGTGTGAACAGCTCAGGTCAGATTCTTTTTAGAATGTGACCCATATCTGATACATGTCCGATTCAAATGTGACTTAACGTCCAGGTCTCATTCATCCCAACTGAACGTCACTGATTCTCAAATCTCACTATTCTACGTCCTGATATGCGCAAGTGGAAAGAGAAACAACAACTATGATGGACTATATGAGGATTAAGTTGTTAATATGTTGCGCCGGCTGGATAACAACTTCAAATATGTAAGCTTCAGACTGCAGAACATGTACAGGTCGCATTTACTGGCAGTGTGAACGGCCCCGGCAAAAAAATTGGAATTGCCAAAAAATCGGAATTGAGTGACTTCAGGCTGCAGTATAAACACACCTATATTCTCTTAGTTGTGTCCCAGATGAACGGCTGATGCACGTCACATCTATTAAAAAACCCAACAGATGAAACAAAGCTGTGTATTTATCAGAATCATTATTACTCCTGTCAGGACACCAGTAAGTCCACCATATCAAAGACGTGCAGGAGCCAACAAGTGCAGTGTGTGGAGTCGTGGCAGTGTGGACTGAAGACCATGACCGTGACCTCCGGACAGCGAGTGGAGATCGACTGTTTGGGAGAAGTCATGGCGGCCTCGGGAGTGTTCTCCTGGAGGTAAACACTTCATCGGCAAGTCACTGTCAGCTCAACAGCAAAAACTCAAAAGCAATGTGAATTTTTATCTGAAGTTTATATCAGTATTATTCATTTGTAATTTGCAAATTGCTTGGAGTTTTTCTGTGATGTTGCAAAATGTTTCAAACAGGAAAGGTGAGGTGAGATCGGGTTTCTGAGTGGATGTTCTGGTGTCCCTCAGGGTTTCGTGGCGATTCGCTCGAGGAGTCATCAGCTCAGATGACTCTCTGTTTGACCGCTGGAAGGCCCCTGATCTGCATCGAGTGGTTCTGGATCCAATCAGAGAGAAGGATGCAGGTAAACACAACTGGGATGGTTTTCTAGAGGTAATGACTTCATTTCCTGTTTTCCTGAGATGACAAATTAACTTTCCACTTGTTTTCTTTAGAAAAATTTTTAAATTCCCATTTTCTTGCAATAAATTAATTTTCCAAGGGTTTTCATGAGATAGTGACTTAAATTCCTCTTTTCCTGAGATAACAAATTAATTTCCAAACACTTTTCTTGAGATAGAGACTTAAGTTTTCATTTTGTTGGGAAAACTAATTAATTTCCCACTGGTTTTTTTTTAAGATCATTACATCAATTCATTATTTCAAGAAATGAGACATTCACGTTTTCTTGAGATAACAAATTAATTTCCCCTTTTCAAATATACTTTTTCTCTATGGTTTTCTTGAGATGAGTTAATTTCCCAATAATTCTGTCAAGTGAATCTTGAGACACCAAAATGGCACGCATTAGGATAGATTCAGGTTTTAAACACACCAATCATCTTGGTGTGTACTATCTTGCAAATAAATAAACATCAGGAAATTAACTCATATCAAGAAAACCATCAGGAGAGAGGAAATGCGGAAAACCCTCACTCTCAGCTTTGGTATTATTAAGAGAATAAAATCATTAACTTCTGGCTCGTTATATTCTCTTATGCTCCCGGATTCAATTATTCCATGCGTGGAAACAAAAGTCACACAGAGATGACAGCGTCACAATAATCAGGATTTATTCAATCAAGACAGATTCATACTATAACCAGAAAAGCACATCATAAAACATCAGAAACCTCAGAGCACAAACAACACATGCATTTACCTGAGAAAAGGAAAAAGACAACAGATGGAAACGGCAAACAAGAAAGCAGAGACGTCCTTGGAGAAATTGCAAAGAGAAAAATTTAATTTTTTACTCTGCGTGGACAGTTTTATCTTCTTTTCTTTAATTTATTCAAATAAGACGTATCTTTACTCATCCAACCAGGACATCTGTCTCTGACCCCTTTTTAAAGTTAGAAACTCCCTGCAATTTGTTCACAAGATCAAACACCAGTTTCTCCATTGTCTAAATAAGTTGGAAGCGAAGCTTCTCCAAACTCCTGCTGTTTCATGGCTTTAACAGATCAATGTGAAAAGCTGGAACTTCCTACTGTTTGTTTCCCAGAGAAACAAAGGGCAGATCAGTGATCTTGGCAAATAATTTGCCTTAGCTACAGGTAAAATAAAGGTCAATAGGCCAGAATAAGTTATACATTTTAAAATTATAATTAGGCTATTTCAATCAAGTCATGTTAAATTTTAAAACTAGCTTATTTTAAATATATTTTCTTAACAGTATCTGTGCACAGAAGAACCAACAATGAATTTACAGTCATGTGATAAACAATAATAAAGCAAATCCTGTCCACTTGTTTCCAGGAACGTACCGCTGTGACGTTCAGGACGCCAACTATCGCAGAAAGAAGACGGTTTACTGGGGCGTCCGTGTTTTACCGGCGGAGGTCGTCAACCTGGACTACCAAAGCTCTCTGATGCAGTGGGACGTGGCAGAAAAACGGGCCGAAGTCAGTGACGTGCTGCAGCCGACCGCCGTGCTGCAGCTGATCGCCGGGAGGGTTCTCCTCTACGCCGTACGGTTTGCTTTGACTTTGGTCAAAACATCACAAACCCTGTGATTTAATTAATATCAGAGACAAAAGTTTATTTATTTCACCATCTTTTTTCTTCAAATTGATAGCTATTCATGCAACCAGGCACCTATAAATGCTTCTCTCTCCTGTCTAGAATGGAGTATTAGGGTCAGACTGAAACATATTTTTTTAAAATTACAAGAATAAATTCACAATATTATGATACTATGACAATAAAATTTGGAGTAAAGAAACAACATTTCCAGAAGAAAGTTGTAAAAGTACTTGACAAAAGTCAATTTATTGAGATATTTAGTACACAATTATGTGTAATAATCAGATGGACAAAAATAAGTGGAAATCTTGGTATTTTAAATACAAAAATGACAATAATTCATATACATAACAAAAAAATGAATAAATAAAATCCGGCCAATGAAAATTTTTACAAATAAGTTTATTTTAATAAAAGAACTGATGAAACTTCAATGAAAACTGCAGGTTTGTGTCTGGCAAATGTTTTGGTTAAAACATTTTTCATTCAGTGTGTCGAGAATCCAGAAATTTCACTCAAGTAAAAGTAAAACGTATGGTGTAGTAAAAATACTTCTAGAAGTACATTTATTTAAAAACATTGCTCAGGTAAAAGTAACCAGATGAGGACATGAGGGTCAGTCGATCTGCTCACTTTCCCCGTCTGCCTCCTGCCATGTCAGCGTTTCAGGGAATCGCTGCTCCTCCCACCGAAATGAGACCAAACGGCTTCTTACACCGAGACTCTGCAGCATAAGAGAGGCGTGATTTCCTTTGTTCAGCCCAAACCCTGAGGACTGAACATGATCAATGACCCATCATGTGTCCTGCCTGCATGGCTGCGGGCAGAGAGGCCATTTTTCTCAATGGGGCCGGGTGTTTAGGCAGAGATTGCAGAGGGATTACAGCAGCTGCCAGGAAACTTTTTTATTGATGCTCACATCCAATGAAATAAGAAGCAAAGCACAACCTGGACCTGTCTGGTAGAAACATCGTCATTAATCCTGTACAGCCTTTAATTTAAAAATGTCCTCCAAAATTTCTGTAAACACATCAAACTGAATCATTTCTAAATGTGTAAATAGTTTCTTCTTTTTTGTACAGGAATAATTATTAATCCATAATTTCTCTGTCATTTTAAAGCACAAATATGACTTGAAACTTGTCCATTTTGCTTCATCACTAAAATGGGAAAAACAAGAAACATGCTGCATTATTTATGTAGCTCAGATGTGTGATACATGTAAAAACACAAAATCTTACCAAGTAATTTCAGTCTAGTTTCTAGTGCAAATATCTTATTATATTTAAAATAAGACAAACTAACTTAAAAGTAACTTTTCAGCAAGTTATAGAAGCTTTAAAATGATTTCCAGCAACTCTGGAAGACACTCTATCTCTATTTTTTCAGCTGCATTGAAAATAATTTAGACTAAATTTAGAGTCCAAATATAGTTAAGAATATCTGCAGTTTGGTTTAGAGAGTGAAGAAGAGATAAAAATGGATCTAAAGATTGAGAGCTTAACCCCTTAAAGTAGTGAGGGAGAGTTTTCAAGGTGGTTTAGGATGGAAATATGTCTTGATTGTTAGGATATTAACTCAACAAGCTTTGTTTTGTGTGTCTATAATGCAGGTGGTGATTTGTTTCACCGTGACAGGCTTCTGTATTGGACTGATGTTCCTCTACAAGAGAGTATGCTGCAGACGACAGGAAAACGGAAGAAAGACGGAGATGATGCAGTTAGAAAAATATATTGTAAAATAAAATAATCTTTTCAAAACATGTGTGGATAAACAGCACAGTTTTATTATATCAGGTAAAATATTAAAAAGGTTGCGGGTGTACAGGTGTATAATCATTGTGGCCATATTCTGCTCCACCAGAGGGCAGCGTTGGCTAACAGGAAACTCCTGAGTGAAGCGTGACAGATCAATTATCACCTCCCACATCATGACGGTGGCTCTGCGTGATCCAGCTGCCACAAAGGAACCAAGTTATTAAAGAGGAGAATACAGAAAAGCACAACATGGCGCTTCTTAACAGGCTTATGCAACACAGCAGGCAGACCAGGAAGAGATGCTCCACATGTTCAAGACTGTTTAAGAAAAGTCGTTCTAAAACTCTAGAAGAAGTCACATGCAGGAGAAACGTTTCATGACTATGTGTTAAATAGATGTCAGATCAATCCCCGAGAAAGAGCAAAAGGCCTTGCGAAGATGCTGATTGAAGTTTCGTCATGCCCAGGGAAAGAGCTGAAAGGCCAATCAAAGAGGAAGAGGCCATTCCTCCAAAAACAACAAAAAGCCAGAGTACGGTTTGCAAATGCCCTCAGGAACAAAAGTCTGAATTATTGTAATGAAACTAAAACTGACGTCCTGCAGATGTGATCATCATCACATCTGCAGGACAAGTACATGTACATCCAAAAGTGCAAAAATACCTGGATTCATAAAACCAAATGCAGTTTTTCCTTTATAAATCACAGCTGCACCTCAACGTTTAATAAAATCTCCACTTCCTGTTCTGCCCTCTATGCGACCACATTCAACCATAAACGGCTAATGCAAGAAACCTAATGCTAAGCTAAATATTTCATAAACTAACTAAATACTTGGTTCTAAATTAAATATTTAACCAGCAAGCTGAAAGTTTGAAGCCAAATATTGAGCTCTGACCTATAAATACTTCATTAGCAAGTTAAATATTTAGGTTTGACCTTGATACGTAGTTAGCAAGTTACCAACTAAACATTTAGCATGTTAACTAATTTTTTGGCAAGCTAATATGTAAATGTTTAGCTAGCACAGAGGTTCCCAAACTATGGGGCGCGCCCCCTGGTGGGGTCGCCGTGCCACTGCAGGGGAGCCGCGGGAAGCCGTCTGAATGAAAAAAAAACAAACAAAAAACCCCCCAACTCTGTATGCGCTGGGTTTTAACCAGAATGGCCAACTCTCTGTTATTTCCATGTCAATTTCATACAGTTGGGGCTTCCACACTATCTGTGCATATCTGTGTCCTCTGTCACTTTTATCAGCAGTTAAAACTGTTTCATCCGTTGTTAACATGTGGTGACCTGGTTTTCCGAGCCGCCTCTAAACGCGACATGAGCGCTAAGACACCTAGCGCTGGGTTTACACCTGTATGGCAGTGAAGGAGACCTGCTGCTGCTGTGCGGCTGTGCTGTACACAGGTGTGTCAGAATCATGGCAGCAAAATGCAAAGAACTTTTCACAGTTTTTCCCCCAAACTATCTGACTGTTTAGTAAAGCTGCTGGATGCAGGTAAGCTTGTTAACAAGTAGCTTAGGCTACTGGCGTTGTTGTCTATGTTCAGCTACTTACATTAATTTTACCCCTCAAAACGTCGATTCCCTCACCTCTCCACTCACACCAGACAGCCATTTGTAATCCATAGGGGGGCCAGAAAATGATGGAAACCACTGAGCTAGCAAGTTAAATATTTAGCTTGAAACTGATATGAAAAATTTAACAATATGATGCTCATTTCTTCTAAATACCCCAAATTATTGCTGTTAATCTTTGACTGTATAATTATACAACTGGCAGCCCAGATTCTTCTATCCAGTTAGATTTTTTTATACATCACAACCTTTGTGTGGAAAGGTTTTGCGCGTACATCACATTTATAAACTAGGCCTCCGATATTGCCACCAAGGCAATGGGGTGTTGTGTTTGTAGCTTAGCAACCATTGAAATGATGACATCACATGCATTGTGGGAAACAGCTGAGGCTGGAATGTGAGCGGTTGCCAAAATTACAGCGGTGAACTCTCTTTCTAAATAATGGGGACGGAAACTGACTGCCAGGAGTTTAATATCTGGGCTGCAGAGACGACACTTCCCAGTAACGTGTCCTGGATGACACCTTCTGTTGTTGACAAGCACTGCTAATCCACCTCCTTTTCTTTTCTCACTCTTTGAATCTCTGTCAGGAAGCCTGGCAGACAGAGGAGCGGATATGATCCGCCAGCCATGTCTCAGTAAAACACATAATACTTCATTTTAAAAGCCCAGGCTGAGTCCTGCTTAGGGCTTGGAGTTCATCCAGCCTGTTAGCCAACAAGTTCCCGTTGCTCATTATGATTGTTGAAGGACAAAGTCTGAACTTCCTCCTTCGTTCTCTCCTCTGCAATCACTGCGCCTCCCTTTCAACTCATCGGTTGAGGTATTATTTCAGTTTTTGTGATGATAATCAGCTGCTCCTGGTTGTAAATCATCTTGTTGTTATGGTTATGCGTCGTAACAAATTCCCAAAAGCAAAGAAAGTATCAGCTATAATCCTTCCAGCTGCACAGCATTCTGAAGTAGAGAGGACAATGGTGCAAGAAACACACATTTTCTGCCTGAAATGGAGAAAGTAAAGTTAAAAGAAAGGCAGCAGAGCGACTCCAACATGCCGCCTCCTGGAGCCGAGCAAATCTGGAACTTTTTCATTCATTAAGACGACAACGAGGCAACAGGCCGCCTTACCCAGACAAGGTGAAAGTCAACGTCATCCAGCGGTTCCAGACCTAAACAGGGAGGGAGATTAAGAGGCGATTACGGCGACAGACTCATCGGTTTGAGCTATTTTGGGAGGAGCGACTCTAGGGAAATAACAGCAATGCAATTATGAATAAATGCTCATCATAATTCAGTTATTTTCTCGTGGAAGTCGCCAAGCTCATCCCTGAACATCGTTTCCCTTTGTGCGTTTAGTTTAAAACGCCACTTTAGCAGATGTAACCGCTTTCCAGGGCAGTTTAATCATCGTTTCGCTGCAGCATTAAAACACACACGATACCACACATGTGGAAATGTTGCTTTTTGAAAGCATTTTGGATAATACAGAGGAGATCATATGTTAGACTTTCAGTAAGGACTGGATAAACTCTTGGGAAATGAGAGCTTCAATTATTATTGTTCATGTGGAAATGAAAATTAATACGAGGCTGAGAGGTCACAGCATTCACTGGCTGCTTATTCACATGTTAATCCTGTCATATTCTCCATCCATTTTACCTTTTATTACATTAATATTTATCCAGATGTGATTTTAAGTTTATACCTGCCACTGACAAACTGAAACACTTTGAATCTCTTCTTGAACGTGTTTAACATTAAAGATGACTCTCGTTTTTTCTGAATAACTCATTAGTCACTGCAAAGACATTTAAAATGTTGACAGCGATGACTAGAGTTTCTACTGTCACTTTGTAAACCTTTGAATCGTCTCTGCCTTGATGTCTGAGGAGGAGCCACCAGGATGATGCAAGTTGTGTCGTTAAAGTGTAACACGCCACCTGTGGCTAATTCTGCTAACATGATTTCCTCACAGCAGCCCTATTTTAGGACAGTTGGAGGAATATGCTGTGAAAACTAACAGATGGGACAGTAAAACAGGTTTTATCTGTTTCACTTTTTAATCAGTTTTAGTTCAGAACCAGAGATGGATGACGTCTAACCTGGTCAAGGGTTTATGACGGACTGAGCCATGAATTCAGCTCACGCAGAGAGATTCCTGAAACACAACCTCCAGGCAGAAGTTTGAAAAAGTCCAAAATGGGCGGAGCCAAGAGACACTAAGGGGCGTGGGAACGGGCGGGGCTGTTGCACACTTAACAACTTTTTGTCAAATAAGCGACTAAGAACGAATCTAACAACTTTTTAATGAATAATTGTACATGTATGGCGACATATAAAAGCATTAATTCCTGACCTGCCACCAGGGGGCGTGTGTCTGAGTGAGATAGTTTTATCTCCAAACATGGCGCTGTGCGATGTAGACAATATCCAAGCTATCGCATTAGCTGCTCTTCCATGACAACTGTTCAACCCAAAGAGGGCAGCACTGAGGTGGTTTTAGGCACAAAACTGCAGAATTTAACAAATGTACTCAAAAATGTCGCACAGAAACAAAGATAAGCACCAAATTTTAATAAGTTTTTACATTTTTTTAAATATAGATTTTTTTTTTTTTTCTTGATGTGGGTGTTAGTTACTCTTTAGATCGGGGTGGGCAGTCCTGGTCCGGGAGGGCCAGTGTCCTGCAACTCTTAGACGTCTCCCTGGTCCAACATACTTGAATCCAACAGCTGAATCACCTGCTAAGTGCAGTCAGGTTCTCCAGAGTCCTGCTAATGACCTCATTATTTGACCCAGGTGTGTTGAAGTTGGGACACATCTGAAGGTTGCAGGAGACCGGCCCTCCAGGCCTGGAGTTGCCCACTCCTGCTCTAGGCTAAAGTACATTTGGTTTAAGTTGCAGAATAATCTCACTAAATCCTGAAGCATGTTTTGGAGTTTCCTTGTCAAAGCCTGGATGTAATCTGATTGGGGTTCTGGGAGATGGCTTTAAATCGGCCATTAATGTTTAACATCATTAACATTTCTGTAAGGAAGAGTAAGCCAACATTCCTCCACAGTAAGAGCTGATCTTCCTCTAGGTGTGGGGCAGCCCTCAGCCGATTTCTGGTTTCAAGTAAACAAAGAAGGACAAACCACTGTTCCTACCCAGAATGATAGCAATGCACCCAGAGACGGTTCCTCGCAATCCCAAAAGTATGTTGCAACATTTCCTGCACTAATCATTAGCAGAGGTATTAAAGTAGGTCTGCCTCGTTGTCCAGCAGCCATTTATTTCACTGATCTCTTTCAAGTCACATTCAAACCTCTGAAAGAGGCCAACCGATGCGCCTTAATGATGCTTCATGATGCATTTTCTTTGCAAGCAGAATTCTAATCATGCCCTGGATATATAGCAGCGTTTCTCAGCTGCTGAAGTAGTGTCCTCTTTCAACATAATAACAGAAAGGGAATGAATCCACTGTCACTCATGGTATTTATCTCACTGGCTTCCTTAGAGCATCTTGGTAGAAGGACAGAGACTTTGCATTGAAGTACTTTGACCCCACGTCTTTAAATACAACTTCTCTTCAAGGTGATCCATTCTGGATGATAAATTTTTATGAATCTTCCTGAATGATTCATAAAAAATGATTCTAAATCAACTATTTAAATTTGAAATAGTTGAAAAGTTACACCCACCTAATGTTTGAACCCGATATTTAATAAACTTAGACTAAACTTTTCCTGTTTTTGTTCAGATAGGATTACTAACACTAATTCTAACTAAGCAGTAACTTATTTAATTTCCCTTTGGGATCAATAAAGTATTTCTGAATTTGAATTGAATTATGGGATTAAAGGATGGTTATGATTGGTTAATTCACCACATCTGAGTTAAAATAAAACACACTTATATATGTTTTTTCACTTTAATTCCTAAGACATCCTGATGTTTTTGGAACATCATAAGAGATATCAGTAAAATAACTGTGAGCCTCCACTAATCTTACATCTTTCGAAGCAGCAATATTGTCGTAATTCATGGGTTTTTTATCATTTTCTAATTGTTTATTTACTTTCTTTTAACATTTTCTGCATTCATCACTGCTCAGTTGGTTTGACATACTCATTAGTATTGTCTTTTAAATGTGCTTTATAAATTAATTTGCCATTGTTGGAATATTAATGTCACCCAGGAGATTTAATTAAAGACAAGGTTAAGGAATGGTGAGGTGTTCATTATGAAGGTCATCCGTCACAGCTTACCTGTTTAGTGTGTTGGCGCTCAGATTAATGTCCTTCCTGTCTTTGACATCTCAACAGGTTTGTTTTGCATGTATCATTTTCCAATGACAGATTAATAACAGAGGATTATTGTTATTTTATGACCTATGCCTTATCTGTACTCAGTTTGAATGTTGTTGTGTGACAACATGTGTTGCTTTTGATGTGCAAATATCTGTACACACTAACTGATGACTATATGCTTTTTTAGAGAAAATTCAGGTTGAATTTGAACTTAGTTTGTTTCCTGTATTTGTTTTTTTTAAATAGCTGGACACCAGTGAAACGCTGAGCATTATGGGGAAGAATAAAACCAGTTATTGCTGAGCTCCAGCTCCAGTGAAGCATGTTTGTTTGTTGGCTACTGGCTACATGTTGCTAAATTTGATGTGACCGAGCGTTAAAGCAGCAGAACAATCCGGAGAGCCGGGTAACCGTCTCTGGTATTGGCTTGACTTTGAGGCAGATTAAAAGAAAACACTGAAGATTGGGGCTGAAATTGAGGGCAGGCTGGGAACACACACACACACACCACACACACACACACACACACACACACACACCACACCACACACACACACACACCACCACCACACACACACACACACACACACACAACACACACGCACACACACACACACACACACACACACGCACAACACACACACACACACACCACGCACACACACACACACCCCACACACACACACACACACACACACACACACACACACACACACACACACACACACACACACACACACACACACCGTCACATGGTGATTGACCTTTTCTTAAAGACCTGTTAGGTGCACCTGCTCAGTAATTGGACACATGCACAGAGGGGAGTCTCCCTGTACCTATTTGTGTGTGTCCCACAGCCATGGCTGAGCACTTTAAATTAATTTCACTTGAGCTCTGACATTTATATATTGGAGCTACTGCTGAGAGCTGACCGCCTCAGTCAGACTGTGTTTGCCTGGACAGTACAAAAAAAATGAAAATCACACGAAGATGCAGGGGAATATCTCCACTAACCTTTGGGGTCACACATGTACATCTTTCTTCCCTCTGAAAACAAATATTATTCACTGGACGTGTTTGTTTTGTTTCTAAATTGTTTAACATTTTCACTGAAACACTAACCTCTGCCATCCATGAAAATGGAGCAAGATGTTTCCAGTGTATGTTTAGTTTTTTTGCCTCATGCCTCTTTCTACTGTTACAACAAGTTTGGTTTGATCAGAGTCAAGAAAAAGTGTTTACACTAATACAACCATCTCCTGTTTTTTTTGTCTTACTCATTAAATGCTTCAGATGAAACTAATGCAGTCAGATAATCAGAGTGAATATAAAATGGCAGCTGTTGCCCAACCAGTTGTTATGTTTAGGGGGCGATTACCTTTTCCCAGTAGTCCATACTGGTTTGGATGGGTCCTTTTTATTTTTTTTATTAATGTGAAACAGGGTTTTATTTTAATAATATTTTAAATGTGAATTTAGTCACATTTATCTATTCTCTGAATTTATTTTGCTTAGTCAATAAGTCGTTTCTTCAGAAGTTTATGGACCTTACCAAGCTCCGCCCAGAAACGCCCCTCACATGACTACATGTCTCACAAACAAAGCCTTGCGGAGCTTAGTTTCTATGTGTAAACATGGCATTTTTCGTCTTGTCTGACTCTGCAGAGTATTTCTAAGTTAATTAGTTTAGCATTTCTGCCGGATTTTCACAAAATATCAGCCACAACAATGGACAGGGGAACCAACAAGTTCATGTCATCTTTTTTGGACAACATCAAGGTGTTTGAGCCACGATGCCTCCAAGTTTGTGGTCGTCACAGCTAAATGCTATCGGTCGATGAGGAACACAGCAGATCCTCACATCCTCAGCATAAATATAGCTGTGGACAAGATCACTGACGCCTATTGTTCTTGCAAGGCTGGGTAAGTCGGACATTCATGGTTTTGAGGGTGATTTCTGTTGGTAAATGTTCGAATGTGCCTAGGCCTGATACACGGTACTTGGTGGCTAACACGATTAGCGTGGCTAACACGATTACAGTTTAGTAAAAAGCCTTTTCAGGTGAAATAAAATCTTTAATGTGTGCCAGGACTGAAACAGACCTGTCCAGGGCGTACCCCGCCTCTCGCCCGGAACGCTAGCTGGAGATAGGCACCAGCACCTCCCGACCCCATTGAGGGACAAGGGTGTAGGAAAATGGATGGATGGATGGAGGACTGAAACAGACAGGCTTCAAGGTGTAGAGGATGTATCGGTGCTGCCATTATGCTGTACTTGGCTAAAAGGTTTTCATAATGGATGTGTTTATTATTGACTTTCATTCACTAAACACAAAGAAAGCAAAGCAATAATACTTACACCAGCAGGCAATCCTTTGTTCTTATTGATCCTACGACGGTTGAGCTGCAAATGCGTTGTGAACAAGGTTTGATCCAAGCAAGGCTTTCCGTTTCAGATTTTGGAAATCTGTGAATTTTAGTTCCACAAACATGATCAGGATACCTGACATCACCTGTACAGATTCACCTCTGATGGTGGAGAACCATTGTTTTTGAGTCCTGACGTAAAAACCTTCTGTCGGTCTGCTAGTCCAAAATGTACATTAGCATGAGCTTGTGTTTGTGAGACGGCACGAACGTGGTAGCTGCGCTGTGACGTAAAATGGGCATCAGCCAATGAAACGCGGCCCCTGTGGTAAGGTCCATTGGTGTATCAAGTTCTGCTATGCTGCTGGTGACAGTTGGTGGTTACCATAGTAACCGGTAACTGAAGGCTCCGCCCCCTTTTTTTGTTGTTGTTCTGTAACTGTATTAGCATCAGCTATGTGTTTTCTTTACAAGTATTATATTTTAACATTAGGGTAATTTAATAATATGCAGTGAGTCATGAGTAAATTTGCAGTGCTTTGTGTATATTTTTAACTGTTATCATTGTTAATATTGTCCATTTTAGCTGTTTAATTTTACAAATGTCAACTGCTATTGCTTTGTAGTTTGTTTAGGATTATTTATTATATTTTATTTAATGTATAGAGGCAGAAAATGCTGGACTGATGTTGACCACCAACTTGATTTTCTCTTTTCTTAGAGTAAATGCAACGAGTCTGAATGCGTCTGTTGTAAAGTCGACCTATTGGACCTGAGAAGAACATAGAAGGGTTACACATGTTATCTTTTTTAAAATTAGATAAAGTTTCAAGTGAGAAAAGTATGATTGGATGGAATTGACTCTGTATTTAAACATTAGATTTTTCTTTTTTTTAAGTGCCTTGAGATGACATTTGTAGTGAAATTGTGTTAAAAGTTGGACTGAAATGAATTGAGCATTTGTTCATCATTTCATTTCGTTTCTCTTCTAGCTGTAACTTCTTACCTCGGTGCCTGTTCCCAGGGCAGCAGCCAGTCAGTCACTTTATTCCTCCCATTTCTCCGCTCGTCTTTGTAATGCTGTCACTCATTCACGCCTCCCTGCCTGCCATGGCTCCTGATTGCTCTCGCATATATTTCCTCTTCATGGTTATTTCTGTTCTTAGTTCTCTACTTACTGCCAAACAGAGTCTGTACTTTAAGACAAGGATAAGACATGAAGCTGACATACATTTTCCCTAAAATCAAATTCTGATTGCTGGTTTCAGAATCAAATTACAACTTGTCTCATAATTCACTGGTTTTGTTAGACTAACTTCTTTTGAGTTTTTGTTAATGTGATCTGGAGTTTTGTTTTGTTATTTATGCATGTTAACAAATGCATCCCTGTCAGTTGGGGATAAGGGAAAATAAAGGATTAAAATATTTCAGTTTTATTGAGACAATCAAATCTTGAGTGAAGATCCTAGAAAGACAAATCTGAGATCAGATCGTAAACTCTTGTGGTTCTTATTCATTTAGCCAGAAAAGGAACTGAAGCACATATTTTGAAACATTAAGTCTGTCTGTGCGGTTTATGTGAAACTTATGATTGTCCTCTGTTTTCATGGCAAAGATTAGGAAACATATGGCGGATATAATAACTGAAGTTTTGCTGTAACTGCAGTTAATAATCCTTTCACCAACAGGGATGAAAGGCTTGTCAATGCAGTCTGTGAGCGCCACCTAATGGTCAAATATGTGTTGAAAGATTGAGAAAATGGGATGAGTTGTGAACTTTTTTTTATGTTACAGGGAACATCCAGTTCATTTTCTGGTCTTTCTGGTAAAGTGATATTTAAAATGGCTTTAATGGTCCACTTTTGGTTTGATTCCCCTTAACAAAAACATCTGGTGCACTTTTCCTGCTAAATGACGGATAAAATGGAGCAGCTGACAGTAAACTGTGCCAAACATCTGTTGAGTCATGACTTTAGAGGAAAGGCAAGTTGACATTTTCTAAAAAAAATGCAAAGCAGCAGGATTTAAATAGTTTATGTTAGACTTATTAAGTGTGAAAAATGTCTATTTTCTAAATGCTGATATTGCATTTGTGAAAGATTTGGTCCTACATCAGCAGTAAGACTGCATGTCGTTTGTGCATTTATTTATTAGAACAGCCTGGTTGGCCGGAGCAGCTGTGGTTTCGGCTGGACCCTCAACTCACCTCTCTGACCTCCTTCCCAACAGCTGAGTCCAAACCAACCAAACTGTCAGTCTGTGTGTACAGAGAAGTCTGACAAAAGTATGTTTCTCATTCCCCAACACCAGGTGCAGAGCTATGGGGGGGCCGAGCCGGGCCGGATGGGGGCCCGGGTCTGGAGGTGCCAGGGAGGGAGGAATGGTTTCAAGTCGCTTAAATGTCTGATTATAGACGGATAAAGTGGCCCCCACCTGTTGAGAAAGGCGTATTTAATGTTAAAGTTACCTTCCCCAATGGAAGGTAACTTGGCTTTTAACTCCAGCGGGATCTAGTCTTAAAGTGTGTTTTTGTTTTTAAACTGTAAGAGTTTTTTTATTTTTATTTTATTTTATTATGTTGTGTTTTAATGTACAGCACTTTGTATCAGCTGTGGTTGTTTTAAAGTGCTTTATAAATAAAGTTGGTTTGGTTTGGTTTTAGGAATATATACTAGTCAGTCCCAATGACTGTTTCACTCACG
Organism: Poecilia picta; assembly: GCA_033032245.1. Classification (NCBI taxonomy): domain Eukaryota; kingdom Metazoa; phylum Chordata; class Actinopteri; order Cyprinodontiformes; family Poeciliidae; genus Poecilia; species Poecilia picta. Next base: position 3,506,808 of record CM065359.1, read on the forward strand.
GTTTAGCCAAAATGCTTCCTGGGTAAAAATCAAGACAAACGTGGCGCTACCATCCCCCACTTCCCCCCAACAGTTTCAGTTTCATCCCCCCCCTCAAAAGCTTCCAGTAGGGCAGTCGATGCATGTAAGGGGCCCGCCGGTGATTCGTTAAGGTTAGGGAATTCGTTAGGGGCCCGGTAATTGGCCCCGCCCCCCGGCCCGATGCTGACTTGTTCCGCTAGTGCCCAACACGGTTTGCAAACCTGCAAACCTCACACCAGCGTTTCTAATTCCACTACAAAAACAACAAACTGCATTCAAAACTTAGATCACATGTTTTTGTGGGAGGTGTGAATAAGCTGGAATTGGAAATTAAATGTTCATTTTTTCCTAATTGGCCTCCCATGGACTTTTCTCAAATATATCAATCTTATTAGTAATCAGATAGTGACCAACTCAAACATCCCCCTTCAGAAAATGCATTTATTGAAATTAAAACCCCAACAGGACTTTGTAAATGTAGAAAAATGAATGAGTGTATGTGTTTCTGGATTTTTATGTGTTGTGTGTTAGCAATGTAGCAAAGTTAAAGTTCCAGTTTCATTTTATAATTTTCCCCCTGAGATTTGTTTTCTCAGAAAATGTTCATGTTGGGTTAACTTGGAGCTGGACGAAATGGCTGAAAAACATCTAAATCACTACCAAACTTTCTGTGTGTGTGTGTGTGTGTGTGTGTGTATCTTTATGCCTTTCTATTTGTGTCCCACCTTCACCTGGGTCAGGGTGTGTCCCACTTTTCACCCACTGACACCCCGACAGGGAAAAGCAGGTGGATATTTTTGGTCATCTGATTATAAATAACCATAAGAGACCTTTGGAGAAAAGCCTGGATAAAACCAATAAATCTCAGGCAGTTCTGAGGCAGCATCTTCTGGAGGAAAGAAAGATTCCCACTGGTGTCGACTTTAGTACTTTAGTTACATTCTGCTGCTAAAAACAACTATAAAAAACTGAAACAAGCCATAACTGTGTCACACAGCACAGCAAAGAGTTGTGATTTATTCCCAGTTCTCACCGCCCACTGCAGAGCCAGCACTTTTTATAATTCAGTGTTTCCTTCTGACATCAAATGATGCACTGGTCAATGCATCACAGCTGACACACACAGACAAGAGGAAAGCTCAAAAATAGAGGCAGTGATCAACAATCATCCAGCTCAAACTCTGAACTGACAGAGGAAGTAATTCATCCATTATTTCAGCTGCGCTGGTGCAGAAAAACAGCTAAATAATTCAGGACATCAACAAGGACTGTAATTGATCCAATATGTTCTAATTTTACTATTGAACTTAAACATTTTGTTTGTGGTACGTAAAATCTCATGACTACTTCATAAATAGCATTTTTATTGTATTTTTGCCTCCATTTGTTCATCTGATGCATAAAACATCTTAATTGACACAAGCTGCCTCAAAACGTGGCGTTATACCAAGAAAACTGTTGAAACAAACAAACAAACAAATGTGATTGACTTGCGATTCACTATTTACTGTATTAGCAAGAGCTAACACCATTAAGCTAACACCATTAACAGGAGCTAACACACTTAGCAGGAGCTAACACCATTAACATGAACTAACACACTTAGCAGGAGCTAACACCATTAAGCTAACACCATTAACAGGAGCTAACACCATTAAGCTAACACCATTAACAGGAGCTAACACACTTAGCAGGAGCTAACACCATTAACATGAACTAACACACTTAGCAGGAGCTAACACCATTAAGCTAACACCATTAACAGGAGCTAACACACTTAGCAAGAGCTAACACCACTAAGCTAACACAATTAACAGGAACTAACACACTTAGCAGGAGCTAACACCATTAAGCTAACACCATTAAAAGGAGCTAAGACACTTAGCAGGACCGAACACCATTAAGCTAACACCATTAACAGGAGCTAACACACTTAGCAGGAGCTGATGCTAAATTAAAACAAATTAGAAGATTAGATTATAAATTATTTTAAGTGACACTGGAGGGTCTTTAAGTTATACTTTAATATATTTGAGAAAATGTTTTGACCCCAATGCTAACCGTCAACAGCTCAAATTACAAACTGGAGCTCTTTGAAGTTTTTTGGTTTTATATTTCCAGCACAAACAGCAGCTTTTTTTTTTTTGGCTGGGCAGAGCTAGCGCTGTAGCACCGAGCAAACGTCATCTACCCAAGATGCATTTCAGCAAAAACATGGCAATATCCTTGAGACAATATTTTATTTAAATATATAAAAACTATGCCTACAGGGCTGCGTTTCTCATAAAATCTATCGATACAAGTAGCTGCGGCTCACTTTAACAAAAGAAGCATGAGGTCAAAGTAACCTGGGTCAAAATTAAGCTATTCTTCTTTTATCTTCTAGCTATCCTTTGTCTTCAAGTATCTCTGCTAACCCAAACCTAAATCCAGTGACCTTGTCTTTCTCTTGTAATAAATTTTGGCTTCTGCAGTGTCTTTCATATTGCCAGATGGTGTATATTAAACCCAGATCTCCCTGTTTTTTAAAAGTAAAGTATTTTCTCTGTGATCATCGTCCTGCAGTGGGTGCTGCTGGTTGCTGGACTTTAATTTGCCAGTTTTTTATCGAGACTTCAGACTGTAGAGTTTTGTATCCTAATTGATTCTCCAGGTCACTGTTGGCACAAAAATGGATTCAACAGTTAATATGGTTTTGACCAAACCACATCTACCCGTGTCTCTGAACTTACCAGGTTTCACATCTTGATCTCTTGGGATATTTTAGGTTCTTCCAGAACCACAGTTAGAGGGACATGAACACTTAAACACCTCCATGTTGGATTTCAGCTGGGAGAGCAAACCATTGAATGGACTTTTGTTTAATCTCTTGGTGAGCCGAAAAGCAGAGAATCTTTGCATGTTGTTGTTTACATCTGGACATTTTACGCATGTGGACAACGCTGGAGGGGAAAAGGATGATTCTTCTACATGCCATTGATATCCGCACAGCCGAGGTAGAGCAACAAATGAGACCTGGAGATGCATTTATTATTAATTCAATGTAGTGCGCCGCAGCAAAGAACAGGAACGTGGAGACCTTCCTCTCTGATTAAGAGCCTAAATTCTGTTTTCCATTTTGACAGACTTGTCCTAACATGGCTGTGACCTGGGCTGAACCTTACAAAACATATTTTCTTTCAGTGCTTTGCAGGTTCTTGAAAGCTGGCTTAATAGAGTTATGTAAGAGTGAGACGTCACTCAGGAATAAAGTTGTATTAATATGTGAGCTTGTTTCGACATGAAGTCTTATAAAATACTCCGAGCCCACGTCCGTCCCGCTGTCAGTCTCTTTGCAGTACGTCCATTAGGAACTTCTCCCATTGCTTCTGACAACCTTTTCTTCCCTCTTTGAAAAATAAATTAGACACACTGCTGCTTTCACACAGCCTGCCAGGCTGCATCCTCTTTGTTTTTTAAAGATAGAGAAGAAATAGAAAAACAAGAAAACATCTAAAATGTCATTCAGGGTTTTTTTTCTCCATCGTTGTTCTAAATAAGTGGAGGTTTGGTTTCCAACCTGTCATGTTACTGTCGCTTTTTGTTTGCCTCCTTGGGTGGCAGCATTTACAGGAAAGGTTTGATGGATGGCAACATGTGGGAGGATGCAACGCTTAAATATCAATCCAAATGACTGACAAATATTAAAGGAAAATAACAGCAACTCTGAACAATATCAGAACCGAATATGAGAGCTCTTTCTTTGCTCAACTATTTTTTCCATTCTTGGCATTTATGTCTCAGTTATACATGATACAGGGTTTATCTGTCCTCATAAACAGAACATTAATAAAAGATAAATGCTCAGTTTGGCCTTAGTAGCACCGTGTTGACCTCTTGCTTTCTTGTTTATTGATATTTAATCTTTAATCACTGTTTTTTATTCCCTCCTTGTATTAGATGTCACGTTGCACATTAATTAAATATTACAGTTAGTATGTGATTAGTTTCTCTCTTTTCATCATTCTTGGTCATTAATGGCTGCTAAACAACAGCAACACAAACGTCACTTTTTGTTATCTTGGAAGAAAATCTGCTCTCCAGGTTCGCTGAAGTCCATTAAATGTTTTGGCACAATTCAACATTTATGGAGCAAATAAAATGGGTGATTATGTAGATTTGAAATGAAATGAACATTTACAGTTTATTTACCTGCTTCCATGTTCCCATCATTCCCATCATCTTGAACTTTTGTCTGACTCAAAGTTCAAGTATTTTGTTTTGAAAGACTCCGGGTGTCAGGGACCTCTTCATCTTTTGTACATGATTTATTTGTTTCACTCAGATTTTACTGAAGTGCACATTCAATGCTTAAATATCAAGGTTTCTACCTCATAAAATAAAAATAAAAACATTCAAAAATGCTTACAATGGTTATTGCATAGTTGAAAACTTTGGCATCTTCCTGCCTTGCTGTGGTTTTACAAAATGTTGGAGATTTAGTGGTGCAATATTTAAAAAAAAAAATCACTTCACATTGAAACAAGTGACGATGTGAAGATTTGAGATGAAAAACTTTTGCATGAACTTAAAGGTCAGTACAAAATGTCATGATTTGTTTTTTTGTAGTTAAATCAGTTTTATTCAATATTTATTGTCCTTTCTGAATATGAACTTTTGTAAATCATATATAGATTTTCACAGCAAAACCTGAACGACAGTATATGATGCAAACTTAATATTTAAAATTCAGTTTTCAATGTCATAAAATCTGCAAACATTTAAAAAATATATGACAGTTTGATGCCAGCTCATCATCTTCTGATTGTAACATCTTTTTATTTTTGAAATTAATATTTATTTAAGTGACTGTTGTTCCACAGTTGAGCCTTATGCAGACGATGAAAAATGTCTAAAAATCAGCAACTTCCTCAAGCTGCTGATGGATCTGCGACTGGGGTTTGTTTCTCTGGACATTTTCTTAAAATATTCTATCAGTATTTAAGCATTGCAACTTTAAATACAAAAATGTTTCCACATTCTTTATATTAAACTACAATATTCATTTTGGATTTAGCAGCAGTTGTTTCTCAATTGTTAGTATCAATGTGTTTGTTTATTTCCGGTCTGAAAATATATACCTTATATGAAAATACCTGACTGCATCCATAAATCCTTCTACTTTAGTTTTTGCACCTCTGTAGATTTGGGCTGAATGTGAGGAATGACTCCTCTCCAGGTTTCTCTGTGCGTCACGATGGGAGGAAATGTGGTTAAAGCTTCTCGTTTCAGACTCAGCAGATTGAAACTCTTGTTTCAGCTTCGCTGTGTTGTTGGTGTTTCTCCACATCTCCCAACACGTCAACAAAACTCCTGCCAACACATCCTCCCTCTTTCCAAAAACACTGTCCAGTCTTGTTTCTCTGGGATCCAGGATGTTCTGGATGAACATGCAATCAGGCCTTGCACAGCAGTTTTCTGCATCCATCTACCAGGATGTACAAATCACTTTGCAGCTGCACAATGGTTGGAGCCAAATAGCAAGAAAAAAGCTTCCCCTTCTCTCCGGTCAGTTTTGCTTTAGCATATAGAGGCAACAGGAAAACAATCTGAAAAACTAATCTCGTCACATGCACTGTGCAGGAAATGTCTGATATACACAGAAGTGATTCCATCAAGTTTCTCACTGGCATATCATGCAGGGGTGAAATGCTGAATATTGCTATATTTAATTTTTCAAAGGTGTTACCTGATGGTGTGATCAGATCTTTATTCTGTTGCATAAACATTGAGTGGCCTCTAATTTCACTCAGGTGCCAGAAGCAGCTCAGTGTGTCTCTCCTCATTTCAACTGTTAATAAATTACATAGAATATTTTTGTGTTTTTCCGTTTTTATCAAATACATTAAGAAATTCCATGAAAATTTTGGCGTCACAAACAGGATTTTCATTTTCTGACATCGGTCTGCGTTGGCCCACATGGATCCATGTGACTCTGTGATTTTTCACTGCAGTGTGTGTGACAACACACATCAAGCAGAAACCTGGAATTTCTCCTTCAGCACCTCTACAAGCAGGAGACAAAGATCTTCTAGAGACACTGATTTCATTTCTCACCCTCCTATGAGCTGAATTATCTGCCGAAGCATTTGTCAAGACAACGTGTGTGAGGAAAGAAGACAAGTGCTGCAGAGCTTCTCAGAGATGCAACATTTCTGTTGGGATAAGGAATAACGATGTAAGCCTGACTGATAGCAGATCAACACTCTGCGGACATAGACGCAGTTCTGGATGTACATCTGTAATGTTTTCTTCAGTTTAGTTTTTACCTTTCTTTGAAAGAGCAGCTGGAGAGCTGTGATGTATTAGCTGAAGTCTTTTGGTTCTTGATTAAAGATGTGAAATGCATCACGCTTCACTGACATCACTAACAGTTGACCAAGCTGACATTCAGGCCGGTTTCTTCCAACTCAGTGAAAGTTTGACACAAATAAATAGTTTAAATGTTTTCAAAATTGCATTGAAGGGATTAAATTTTTTTTAAAACACCACAACTTCATCACAGCAGATAGTTAATCCATGAATTTGTTATTTAAATTACGTAAATATGGCTCTGTGTCTAATAAATAATCATGAAATCACTCATCGTTTTTTGGTTCGGTCCGGCGTTATGATGTCATTTTTCAGCTGGTCCGAACAGAAACAGAATCAAAGTTATGGAAAAACATGATATGGAAAGTATTTTGAAAACAACATACAAATAAACTGAAAAAAAATATATGTATATATATAAATAATGTCATTATTTAACTCCACAATTAATCAAAATATAAAATGGAAATGATAAGCAATGCCCTTAATAAATAGGACTGAATGGAAGTAGCCTGGACCAGATGGATGGGGGTGAATGGGTGAAGAGGAAATAAACTGGGACCTCCTGCTAACAGAAAGCAAACCTACCATGTTGAATATTGATGGAAAATAAATATTCAGCAGTGGTGCTTTGGTTAGGACCTTTATCTCCCTTTGCAGTGGCCATTTTGGGTGGAGTTTACATTTTCTCTTCCTCTCTCTGTGTGGGTTTATCTGCCTTTTGCCAATCTAAAATGGTTTAAAGCATGGTTGTGTGTGTGGTTGTCATATCTCCCAGTGACTGCTGGGATAACGTAAACAGACCCCTGAACTGGGTTAAGCAGGTAAATAAAATTTGCTAATCAGCTAGCTGCAGGTTTGTGCAACATGCTGCTAATTTCACAAAACAAAGAATAATCTAAAAACTACCCCACTTCCTAACCTACACACATTAACTTAAACATTTTTGTATTTTTTTCTCCCAACCACACCTTGAAGCATTTAAACATTTATGAACATCTAATTATTTAAAATGTTGGTGTCTTTGCCTGGATTGGACTCATGGAGTTTGGTGTTTTGAATCCACGCTGTGCAGATTTAAAATCAAGCTGCTATTTCTTTCTCTACACCAGAACAATGAAGGTGTTTGTGTGAACATCTGCTGCTGCTTGCAGTTTACACAAACACATAGCAGACCAAGACTCTGGGAAAGCTTGTTAGACTCTTGTTAGAGTGCAGTCATGGTTTAAGTTAAATACTAACATCTGGCATGAGAAGCTCTCCGGATGCCCAGAAGAAGCATTTGGTGGAATCGGCGTCAGAGCTGTGAGCCATGAGCCTCCAATGTGATAAATTATAAAGCTCAGGAAAGAACAGTGAATATTTGACACGGCATGACGCACAACGCTAAGAAGAGATGCTGCAGTGCAAACAGTGACTCAGTTGATATTTAGAGGTTTTCAGTGTCTGGGAAATATTCTGCTAATAAATGTATTCCAACTTTCTAACATGTTAAAGGACTTGTTGGAGTTTATTTGCTATTAAACAGTTTATCATTTTAAACCCTTTTCTGTTTTTGCTATTTTGTTCTGATGGCCTTGCTCAGGTCTTAGTTTTCATCAGTTTCCTCCTTCGTTTACTACGTTTTATATTATAAACATGATCAAGTTTCCTTCAAAATACAGCCTTTCTGGTAACTTACTCTTAAACTGCAATAAGACAAAATCTTGCCAAGTATTTTGTCCAGTTTGTAACGCACTTGAAATAAGACAAAACTTACTTGCAATAATCTTTTCAATAAGATAAAGGAGCTTGTTTTAAGTCAATAATTTCTAAATAATGATCAAATGTTTTGCTTCCACTAGTAGATTATTTCACTTGTACTGAAACATTTTTAGTGTTCTTTCAGTTTTTCACTGAAATCTACACAAAATCAACAGATCACATTTTATTTGAGCTATTGTGTAATTGTGTGCGGAGACATAATATGAATTTATGGAGTATGCTCTTCTTTTATCTTCTATGCTCTGATTTATATCAGATAAAAGGGGAGAAAGTACTTTAGAGTGCACAGGTTTATCAATAAATAATAATAAAGTCACTGCTTTCTACTTTTCAGCTCCAGACAGGAACAAACTTCAGAGTAATTAATCCTTGCTATAGAAACCTATTAGTTCTACTGAGATTTTCAATGATTTTTCATGTAAATGTCAAACTTAATGGCAGAAGCTGCGGAGCAGAAAGAGAATCTGTTCACACTTTGCTGCCTTACTTTTTCTGATGAGGTTGTACTGAGTTTAATTCATTGGGTTTTTACTGAACCACCTCCGTTACCTTGAAGATCCTGGACTCAACCTGATCTTACGTCCCTGAAGAACAAATCCTGTACCACAGTCCATCACAGCCTCCAGGTGACAAAGTCTCTCATGCACAGAAATAGTTGAAGGTCATACAAACACAGGCTGCTGTTACACCAATGTGTTCTGCTTTGATACTGCATGCAGCCTTGATTTAGTGAAGTCAATCATGCCATTAGGATGCCATCTCCTGATCTCTGTTTGGTAGAAGAAATCTACGGAAGTAAATATGTGCCATCAGAATTTGAATAAAAAATGCATCTGAAACTTGAATGTTGTATATTTGCACTTACTTTTTCAATAATAAAAAAAATCAGTGTCATTATTTGTACATGTTTGCAATTTTCATAGAAAATTCGCATTTCTATTTCAAAGTGATGAAATTTTTATTATACATATTTTGTCAGAGTTAAAAAAAATTCAGCATATAAAAAATTCAACAAGTTGAATTTTTAGGACACTGAGAATATTGCATTTGAATTTTTAAAAGTTGAATTTAATAGGAATGTGATTTTTTTTAACATATAAAAATTGCAAACATGTACGAGTAATGGCACTCAATTCTTTTTAATTGAAAAGTAAGTGCAAATATACAACATTCAAGTTTCAGATGCATTTTTTATTCAAATTCTGATGGCACATATTTACTTCCATAAACTACAGACAGAAAGCTCCCAGCTACCTTCTGAACTTGTATACTGTAGCAGCAGTTCACGTCTCACCTATCGATCAATAGTCTTTAGATACAGAGAAATGCCTGACTAGTCAGGATTAAAAATACCTGATATTGAATTTAAAGTCAATGTGACATCATCTGGTCAGGTAACCTACTAAACAAAATCATGTTTATGCATTTGGCAGATGTCTTTAACAATAGCACTTGACAAAATGCAACGTCTGTCACTGGCTTCACAGTTGTTGACGGTATGTTGTTTTTAATGATTTCTTATTTCTGTGTTTTTATGATGTAAAACATTTTGAACTGTCTTGTTGCTGCTGAAATGTGCTATACAAATAAACTTGATTGATTGACATATTGATTAAGGAAGACCATCAGTCATAAGACAATACAGATGCTTTTTTCAGGACTAACAGAAGTCAGTAGGAACACGGTGCAGCTGCTATGTTCACGCACATTTTTCCTCGTTAAGCCAGAAGAGAGCCATGCAGACTGAATGCACCATTACTTGTATTTTCTTCGAAATCAGCCCCTCAGCATCATGACAAATGGCTGAGCTGGTTCGGTTTCACCACACAGTTCCAGAGAACGGAGCTCGTTCTCCGTCACCCCTGGTGAAGCACACAATGATTCCTAACGGGGTTTTCTGTTCGCCTGGTCAAACAGATATGAGCTGCAGCACGGAGCAGTAAAACCGGATTTACAAAGAAGGCGACTGCCAGAAGACATTCAGTCTTTATCTTTTCAAGGCTGGCTGATAAAAGCTTCACATGCTTTGGGTCGTCTTTGTGCTGATGTGCTGCCATTTGTTCGGAGACATTTCCTACCCTAAAGTAAACTGAATTCATTAAGATAGCTAATTATTACCATTGGCCATTGCACTGATATGAGTTATCAATCACCTTTAATTTATAGTCAAAGTTGCTTCAGCAGATTTTTTTTTCCTGAATGATGACTTTCAGACTCGCAGCCTAAAGATCAAGGTCTTAGTCTTCTGGTTTCATCGTACTGGAGTCTCTGCTTTCATCCCCAAGGGAAAATAAATAATTCAAGACGTTGTGCCTGTGTGCTGAATCATTTGAAGTCACCCCATGACCTAAATTCAATTGAAGCAACCCATTTATCTTCAAAGATTCAGTCTTCAGGTATGTCATGTGGCATCTTGCCATGTTTGCCTGACTTCTCTCATCTTTCACAGATGTTTACACATGCTGTGTTTCTGAATTACTGAATATAAACCTGAACTCTGCATGTTATCAGCGTCATAAAACACGTTAATTTCTCCACCAGGCAAAAGTTTTCTCTAGTTTGAATTAAGGACATGTTTCTAATAGTCTTTCTGCTGGTAGCACCTGTTCGCAAAAAGAGCTGCAAAGCTATTTGCTAGATGATTTATATTGCTTTTTCTGTTACTCACTTTGAAGCATTTCAAATCAAACTAATCTTAATGTGAAACACAACAACTCTAGTCAAGGTTTCTTAGTTTTAATTTAATTATTATATAACAAAACATTATTTTGGGGGGTTCTCTTCAAATTAAGGAAAGAGAAAGTAGCTTTACTTCTTGCTCTTACTTGGTGACGCCACTATAATCCAAATTAACCTCCATTATTTAGAAAATGGAGGATATCACTGAGGCAGAAACTGCTTGACTTTTTGTGTGTGTTGGTGAAACATCAAGATGTTTCCTTCATTCACATTTCGCTGTGGTCGCCTCATAGAAACACATAACTCTAGTACTGTTCCCTCAGGAAACACACAAGGAATTTGATCCTGAAAATCCCGATTTCCAATTCATGAAGGACCTTTACCTACATGGCTCACAGACATCATCCATCTTGGGCTCCTGGCACAAAGAATTCATTATTCCAAGCAGGAAATGGTTTGGATATAAGGATAAAGGTGCACTTATGTAAATTGCTGGGAGACAAACAGAGGTAGCCAGAATGCTGCATATATCTGTTAGGGTGTTTGGAAAAGATTCACAATGCAATAGAAATGTTTACATTGACCATATATTTGTGCAAACTGGAATTATGAAAATAAATTATCTTAATGGACACATGCCAATTATATTAAGAGAAACTGAAGTTTTTCAATAAAACATTTTGGTGCTACAATGAGATCCACTGTTTTGAAATTAGTGTGTTTCACAAAACTGCCTATTGTCCCGTCACCCGAGTCACAGGATCAACAACCCGGATGTTACTACTGGTGGAAAAGAGGAAGACGGCGACAGGAAGTAGGTGGACAATGGAACAGTATGTTTTTTTTAATGACACGAACAAACATATCCACGAGTAATTTTAATTGCATTTCTGATTTAATTGAAACACTGCAATTATGAAATTGTGTGTTTTTTCAAGATTAACGGAAAATCAACAACATTTTCGTCCACATTTCTAATGGAAACAGCTGCAGATTTTGCTCTGCTGTGTAGTGAGCAATGTGTCTGTAGGTATGATTGTGATTTGTGTAGTTTTTGTACGGTATATATAAAATATGAAATGAAAATGTAGATTGAGAAACTAAAATACTTTGGAAACATGCTAGTTGACACATGGTATTTGAAAAACAGCCAATCCAATCAGCACCAAGCAAAATGATTGGTGCTGATTGGTTGAACCCAAAGAGTGGAGATGGTGAAGCTTGTAGATGTCTGGGCATGCTCAGTTTCCAAACTGAAAATTAATAAATATTAAAGTGAAGTTGATGTCTGAACTATTTATTTTTGCCTAATGAATAGGCAAAATCAATGCACACTTTCATAAAAGTGTAGCAGTACCTGTAGTTTTTTATTTTATTTGCTGAACTCACTGCACATTTTAACTTTGTATCCTTTCTGCCACTGCAGTTCTCTGGAGTTCAGCACAAAATATGCTTTGAAAACAAAGCATATTTTTAATAATTGAGTATTCGTTGACAATATTATGTATCTGTCTCTTGCTACAGCCAACATTACCTGCAGCAGTGAGAAAGAGAAGAGACGAAACACGAAGGAACAGAAAGTTGAGATGATGGTTTGTGCTCCAGAGAGCAGCGTGAGGCTTGAACTGTGTGTGCAGCTGCAACAGCAAACAAGAGAGCAGAGGGAAGAAATGACTTTGGTTTTTGCAAAGAATACTCAATGTCGCTGAGGCCATATCTGCAACAGCATTAAACACACATGGAAAAAAATACTGCTGAAGCTGAGCCAGTGCCAAAGGTGTAAAAACAAACTTAAAATGTTTAAGATTTATCACCAGCTGCCAACAGACCTGCAGAGATGACCTATAGGGTATTTCAACAGAAATACTGTATGAACAGTAGCAGACCACATCTGGACGCTAAATAAGAATACTCATAATGCAGAATCCAAAATGCTTGTTTGTTCACCAATCACCATGAGTTGATAATATAAAGACTCTGATAATTCCTGCTCACTCTTTCTCCTCTTCAAATGGTAAATAAATTGCAAGTAGAAAGCTGTAAAAAAACAAAAAAAACAGACATGGTGCGATAAAGTTGTAGCCATAAAGACTTGCTCCTTTCTTCTGTCTCCAAGCAACCAGTGTCGTCTAGCCTGGGTTTGACTGAAGGTATGTGCCCTTCTCCCCGACTCCAAGAAAGCCTCTAAAGGTGAGCACAGCATCACATTTTCTTTGTCCAGGGGAACTGACAGCAACTGCTTCTAAAACAAGCCATTAATCCTTCTTTTGTACAGTACAAGTCACCATTCAGGTGGGAATATTTTCACCCTCTACACATTGAATCTGGGCTCTTCTGGTCATTTATGGTCTATTGTTGCACATTTTGGAACTGTAAATAAACCACTGCTCCATATCCAGAGTTTCTGAATTACTTCTGCAAGTAGGTCAGCAGGTTAAACACCGACAGGGCCAGAAAATAAGCTTATATTAATGTCATTATTGCTTAATAGAAATATGAAATTTGGCTACATTAAAATATGTACTTAAGACATTAGTAGAAACTGCCTACATTTTTAAATTTGATTCCAAATTTCTGGGCAACAGTTTCTGCTACTTCATTATTTTCAGATATTCACGTGTGTCAACATTTAGCCCAACATTAGGAATGTGGTAAAGAACAAAAAATGAAAATTTAGAGTAAATCAACTAGGCTAGATTTCCTAGATCTGCATAGATTTTGCATAAATCTATGCAGATCTAATTTCATGAGATGTCGACGTTACATACAGCTGTGACAAACAGGAAGTAGAGGTTGCTGCCTAACATGGGCCACACGTCTCCAAGAGGTTTTGAAGAAAGCATTGCTGTCGGGCAAGTTGTAATTGTTCTGTCACGTCAACCTGTGTTGGCAATGCAACTCGCCGTCTGGAGACGTGGAGAAAGAAATGACATTCAAATGCATGTTGGCAGCAAAAGAAGCTGAGCGTTTGACGTGTTTCCATTAAAACGTCTTTTTAATCAAGGAAAACAATCTGTGTCCATCTTATTACGCATCATCATTCATCATCCTGGTTTTTAAGAAAAACAGGATGAAGCCTTTTTTTGTTGTGAGAAAACTGCTTCTAAAATTACCTTCAAAATAAAGGTTAATAATAATATCTAACTCTCCTTTGACAGTTAAAGGTTTAACTGATGTAAAATGTACTGCCTGTACAAAATAATCAGCATCTTGATCTAACCAGTGGATAAAATATTTAACCCTATTTGAGTTGCTTCCCATTTCTTAAACATCTGTATTAAAAAACATCCTGTGGAAAAGATGTTAGTCTGCTTAAAAACGGTCAGATCACTGGCATGAATATGAGAAAACATCTGGAGATGCAGAAACAGATCAAATCTGAGAACTGTCCAACACATTATGACAAACTGGAAGGAAAGTGGGAAACCATCGTCTTCCAGGACAAAAAGCGGTTAGAAGCCCTGAATGACCAGTGAAACATTTAGTGACATCAAATTGAAAAAAGGAGTTGAACTCAGGTCTGTTTAATAGTGAAAGTAAGAGGATTTAATCAGTTCAAAGAACTGAAGAGCTGAGACTAACTGCAGAACAATTATTCAATTTGTAAGCGATCATAAAGTTTGGACTCTGGAGCGATGGAAGAAGGTCATGTGATCTGATGAGTCCAGGTTTACTCTCTTTGATGGGATGATGTATGTTGTGGCCATTTATGTAATGTTCGCATCTTGTAATTTCTATTAATTTAGTTTTTACTTTTGGAAAGTTAGAATTAAGTTTGTAGTTAATTTGTATATTAGAATTGATTATGTTGGTAATTGGATAGACCCTCCCATTAATTTAGGTAATTAAAAACACACCGGGTGCTTGGTGGAGGAATTGTTTTGCTTTTTACTTTACACTTTACACTTTTTTACTTGAAACGCCATATTAAGTTTACTTTCGTTGTCGACTAAGTTGTAGGTCAATTGTTTGGGTAATTATTTTGTTACTAATTTTATAAGAAATAAAGAATCTATTTTTTCAAACAAATGAAGCCAGGAAGTGTGTTCAAATCAAAACCCACCTGTTGACACACACGGCCTTTGTTGGAGTATTGGAAACTAGAAGGTCGCGACAATGTATGTTTCACAGACTGGATCATAATCATATGCCTCAATGTGGCTTGCAGTGAACGAAAAACTGCAAATCCAGAGAATATAGTTTATCTCAAGCATCTATAATTCACTTGGCAAGTAGCTGGTAAGATTTGGTGTTATATTGACACAGAGCATAATGTTTTTAATGCAGCTTTAATTGGTTATACAGCTTTTATGAATTGCAAACGGTTCATAAAACTTAAAGGACGAAGACAGAACCTAAGGGATGTAGTTTCTTCCACAGACTCAGCAGAACAAACAGCAACTTGGTATTTATAGAACAGGCTTTTACTCCCGTTCTACATCATCCTGAAGCTAATTAGTCCAACGCCTGCAGAGAGGCGGCTTTGATAAACATAAAACAAAGAACAGTTGTATGATTAATGACCTGTCATGTAGGAAAATGTATTTTCGAGGCTTTTGGGGACGAACAAAAGCTTAAGTAGACAAGAACTATGACAAAGCTGTTGAGGTGGAAGTAAATCGTAAAGAAAAACACGACTCAAGGTCGCTGAACGCTGTCACACGCTGCTTACAAACAAGGTTTAGATGAATTAATACGTACATTTTTTGATGATACAACATCTCAAATGTACTTATGCTCCACTTTCATAGAAAAAGCTGCTATGAGGGTTTATATGAAAGTACATGAAGCCGAGTTCAGTTAGAGGTGACTTCAGTCACATGGAAGCTATAAATGGCTTCACCTTCTTGGTCATAAAATATGACCAGGTAATCATTAGCATGGCCCCATCTGAGGGCTGCAATGGCCGGAAGTGCAAAGGTCAATGAGTCTCACGGGTATTAGAGGACAAACTAATGTACAGGTTTAAAGAATCAGCGAGATGCTGAAATCAATGCAAGGCATCATCAAGGTAATGAAAAATGTAAAGTTTTCTTTAAAACTGCTGCACTAGTAAATTATGGCGCCCCATAGAGGACATGGGGAAACTTTTTATTTCGCATTGCATCAGAAAAGTACTGCATTCCCTCGTGATGAATGAGCAAATACACCCTGAACTACAGTATATTGTATACATGTGTCACAAACGTCAAATTAAAATTTCAAATATATACACCTTTAAAGAGCCTCATTGAAAACGTGTTTATACATTCTTAACCCTTTGGTGCAAAACAACGCTGCATGTTTCTGTAACATTGAACTGCACATGAAAACATCCCTTTATAATACACACAATCAAAACTGTCCGATCACTTTAATACCCGTGAAAACAACTCAGAAATAGTTTGGATGTATTTTTTCTTTCTATCTCTCTTACAGAAAGTTTCTGTTTGAAAAGCTAATGTTTGACCTGCTCTGTGGATTTTCCTCTAAAGTTTGTGGTGCATTACTATCCAAAAGAAAAAGATATAAAACTTCAGATATCTCACAAAGGAGATATTAACATAGATGGAAAAACTTTACAAAAATCGTACAGCTGAAAGTACAGTGGCCATCATAAGAAAAACTTTCAGTATTCAACTATGCTGCATGAACTAATTAGAACATTATTTCGATGGAAACGCAAAAGAAAAATCAAGCAGAAGACCATTTGTCTTGTTTATATGAGCAACATTTGAATTGTTTTCCAGATAATACATACGTCTACCTTGTTTTACTTTCCGGATACTGGAGTCTGTCCTAAAGCTATGGAGGCACAATCTCCTACTCACATTGAGCTTAGAACCGTCACTTCGATGGGCCCTGAGACTTTCCTGTCATGAGAAAAATTGTGAACCGTCTTGCCAATGTAGCCGATACATTTTAGAATCATAAGGAAGGATAAGCTGGGGATCCTGTGAACCTCCTAAAGCTGCTTATAGAGAGAATAAAGTTACTTTATTCAGTTAAATGTGCACCGCCGGCATCAATATGGCTTCAGCAGAGTTCTGCTACATCTGAATGTTTGGCTCATTCATTTGTGCTGTTTTCTATTTCAGCTTTATATCATGTTAAAATGTTGCTGCTTTAATTTTTTCACGCATGTTTGAAAATCCTTAAGTCTCCCATGGCAACCGGTCAGGGGTGCCTAAACACTTGCACCACCTATATTTGGACAACTCCTCCAGACTAGCGGCAGCAGCAATTGGCAAAGTAATCAGACAGTGATTCTTTCACATCTCCTGTTTGTCTCTGAAGCTCTCATTGGCTCATATTTCTGTATGACTACCATACAAATTTTATTCTGGTGTTATACAAATCCAAACAAAGAGATTCAAGATCAAAAGTCCTCACAATTTTACAGCAAAGTCTAAGATAAAATATAGCAGGTTTTGTCACAAAATGTGAATTTAAAATGGAAAATATTTGCCAAGCAGCCTTTGTAAATCAAATGTGTTATTTTTCCACTTGATCTCTCGTTTCTGAACTCTAAAGACAAGAGAATAAATACATTGAAAATACCAAGGTTGGAAACACTTAACTTTTATTTTGGCTTCCAAATATTTGTCCAAGTTGGATGGTATTTCTATAGTGATTGAACAAACTACGTCAACATAAAAAGCAATATCTCAATTATTTGAGTAGTTTTTGCCTTTAATTTTATAATAAACCAAGTAAAAAAATCTCTGAATTCTCCAAATATTCCTGACAATTGAACTGCTGAATTTCAGAGAATGTTTGTGTCAGACTTACTTCTTTGTCTCAATGACTTTCTCTCAGAATAGTTCTCCCAAAAGCTTCCTCAGGTCTCCTTCAAGTCTTCACCGCCTGTGACATCAAACAGTCTTTCTTGTGGAGCTGCAGGCCCGTGGGGCTCACAGGGGGCATTTCTGACTGGACACCATGGTGTCCGTTTGTTGTTGCCACCTGAACAGAAACAAATCAGGGCAGAAAATAACTGGGTTTCATAGGCTGATGTGGGTAGAATCCCACACGAAGTTGGTGCTTTTCAACCAAACCTCAGGAGTCACCGCTAACAGTTCCTGAAAAATATGCATGAAGTATTTTTGCTTTTTACAATTTAAGGTAATCAGTCTGTCTTGGATCTCAAGCGAATATGGTTTTTAACGTCCCTGGAGTATAAATGTGACGTGACATAAAAGCCCATTTCTCTCAGCTGCTTTTCAAAATGACAAACACAAGAGAAAATTCAGGTGTGTGTGTTCATCTGCATAAGTCAGGGAAATTGCTACAAGAAAATAGCTTTTGTATGAACTTTCTCATATCTAAAATCTGTAAAACATTTTTCTGTTCTATTAATCATAAATAATAAACATGGAACCATCAGAAATGAGTTTGTATAAATGTGTGGGATTAAACTGTTTTGTGTCATTCCACTTAGTGTGTCTGAGAAATTGTCCAGGATTGTCAAAAGGTTATTATAAAACGTTGGAAACTATTCCACTAAAGCATAAAAGCATATGAATACATATCAAAAGTAATTTTCTGTAAGTTGTATTCTTTTTAACTCTTAACATGGTTACATTTTCAACAGAATATTTCAGGTCACTCTCAACCTCTGGTTGCAGTCAGGTCTTATCATGCATCTCAGGAACTTTCTTTCCCCAATATATTTAAAATAAAATCTTTTATTTACCCCCTAATTCTGTCAAATGCACATATGTTAGAAACACTGTTGTTATCTGAAGAACTTTGTTTTTGTCTGTAGCCTTGTTTGGCTGATAGATAGATAAGCTACATTTCCCTTACTAAGACGAAAAAAACTTTGTCTATGCTAAAAAAAACAAAAACAAAACACCATTTAGCAAATGGATTGTTTCTATTAAATGTGAAACACAATTAAAATCACACATAAGTTCGTTCACACAATAAACTGCTTTATTTGATGTGAAAAAAACTGTTTCCATTGCAATTTTTCTCAATTTAATTGTATTAATGCTCAGCTCATATTTTTAGGACCAATTTTCTCATTGCAATAAAATAAAAATAACTAGCAGAAATACAAAAAAAAAAATATTACATATAAAATCACTTTTCTTTTAGAGTCATATTTAAAAGAGAATTTGACTGTATTTAGTATTTAAACGTCCTGTTTCACATTGTTCCGGTATGTGGAACCATTAACAGTAAATCTCACTTTGTGATTAACGTTACATTATCATTATTTTTATTAGGTTTTATCTGCAGGAAGGACACTTGTCAGGTTAAAACTCTTGGTTGAATGAAGGGTCAAAGCCATCCGTGGCTTTGTAGAAAAGGAACAAGGTTTTGAAATCAATACCACATAAAACCATGACAGTGTGCTTCAAGGGAAGCACAGGACTGATACGGTAATGTCTCTTTTGTCCCGGTAAGAAGCCTCTGATGAACTGCATTCAAGGGTACGATCGCCGTCAAACAGCCGAGCGCAGAGCAATTTTACTGACAGTCTGCCAACATTCCCACCATCACAACTGATTCGGTTTCTATGAGAAACATCAGATTGAGCGACAGCGTGTGCATGTACGGCCTCCCAAACATGCCGCTTTGCAACTGAACTCAATGACTCTGAATGAGCAGGAAAACAGTACAATGAGATTAATAACATTTCTCTTCTAAAGCGCAATCAGCAAAAGGAAAAACTATATCGCACACACTTCCAAATATAAGAATAAATCCGATTAAAAAAAACAAGAAAAAAGTCACCTGAGGCTAAAAATAGTGTAAACAGATTATTTTTTCAAAAAGATCTAAAAACCTAAAAGCTGTAACTGTAACTCAAAAAATATCATCCAGGAAGTTCAATCTGTTAACAAAAAGACACTTAGAAAAACAAATGATCTTTATTAAGCTGTGTGTCATCAACCACTTCAACCACGAATATACTGATGTTAAAATTATTCTCACACAGGAAGCTCCTGATGGCCAGGCTTCCCAACGGTGGAGATGTTAGCATCAGCTCCCACTTCAATCAACTGATTAGTGATTACACCACAATCTGCACTTCCTGTCTTAAACTGTTTTTCATTTGCTGCTGCACAGCACAGCTTTATGTGTGCAGAGCATTGCAATAATCACTTTTTCTAAATGTCAGTAGTGTATGAACTTAAATTATAGGTGATTTGTTTTTCTCCTGGCTTTTTCTCTGTACTAACTTTTTGTAGAGTATCGCAGTGGTCATATCATCCAGCTAATAAAGAGAGCTAGACACCATGAAGGAGAAAGAGCCTGGGGCAACAGCTTTATGTCAATAACAGTAAAAGTGGCAGCCTGGGTATACAGAGTCATATCTACAGCTACAAGGCAGAGTAAAGAGCTGAGCAGCGATGAACCTATAGCTCTGTGAAAGGACAGGTTATGGAAAACGTTTTTCACACACATGCTCCACACACTCAAAATGCAATTTTTCACTTCACAGCATTATTCTACCCACACTGACACAACCTGCATCCTTAATTTAAAAGCAAGAAAAGTCATTTGCCACAGACATTTAAACTAAAGACAAACGGCTCTGAATGAGACTTAAAAATACAATAATATGGCACAAAACTGCAGTTTTTCTACATCAGTCACTGCTTGTTTTCCTTTTTAGAACACCAGCAGCATAAGACATTTCTTCATACTCATTTACCCCATTAAGTTATTCTCCCTACTGTGTAGATATTGTCATACATTTTTACCCCAAATGATGACAATCTGTCAGAATCTCAAGCAAATGGAGCTGGATTTTCATTTACCAGAAGGATTCCAGCAGTTGAACCATCTGAGGTTTTCATTGTTGTCTCTTTAGTGAGAGGAATTCATCAATCCACTTTCTCCTAGAGGACCAGAGTATTACACGCCTACTCACAGAAATTCAATCATTTTTCACAGGATCTTAATCTGCTGGGTCGCAGGGGTCGGAGGCTCTCCCAGATGTCACAGGAGAAACCAGAATGATGCTAAAATTAGCTGCAGAATTACCAGTTAACCCAGCGCCACGCTGCTCCTCCCAGTGCCTCGGTGGGGAGCTGGACTTTATGACGTAGAAATATAGTGAAAATAACGTTGTTGAATAAAAACAATAGGATACAACTAAAACGGGTAAAACAGACGTAAATAAAACCAAAATAATACATAGAAGGATTTGGAGCTACATTGTTTTATTAATCATCATTAAACAATTTCAGAATTTTTCATTGTCAGCAGAAAAAAACTGTAAATAAATAAAAAGCTACAAGAAAATACAGATTTAAAGTAAAACAGGAACTAAAGTTGACAGTGAAAACATTAAGTTTGACTGGAATAAGATTCAAATATAAATAGATAAAAAATGAAAATCAATCAAAATACTAAAAGGATCTACATGTTACTAACAGAAACTATTTAACCTACTTGTTAAACAGAAAAACATTTAAGACTGAATAAAAATGTGTTTATTTTTATGTATTTATGTTTACAAATGAAATTTGTGTGTATTGTTTTCCATATTTCCTGGGTCGGTTCTTGTAGAACCAACTTTAACTGCACCTGCAGCCACAGGCTGCATGTAGTTTTGTTTTGTTTTCTGCTTTTTTGTTTGCCTGATTTTTATTTCAGGTGGAAGTTTTCTAAGTACTTTTTTGTTACTTATTTCAAATTGTGCTGTTTTTACTTATGTTGTGTTTCTACCAAAAGACAATCTTGGATTTGGTCTTGAGTTCAGGACATTCAAGGTCCAAAGTCAAATTCAGAACTGCAGCATGCAAATTTTTCCAGGATTTTATTAAGATTTTCATTTTTTGTTCTCCAGATTATTATGACTGTTGACAACGTATCCTAATAAACCTTTGAAAATACTAATTATTTTCCTGTTTAGCAATAACAATGTGAACTACACAATGTAAAAAGTGTTTTTGGTTTCATTCATCCCAAGCTACTAACAGTGACTCCATTATCAGAACAAAAGGGAATGTGTTGTTTAGAGGCTGTTTATTGCAATAGACATTATTCAGATTAGTCACTTTTTTCATGTTAACAATAAGTGTTCTGTGAAACACTTTGTTTAAATCCTGCAAGACCTTTACAAGACAAATTAGGATTTTTTTTTTACAATCTAACTGGAAGGACAAAAGGAGATCAGAGACAGAAAACAATATGGAGGCTGCAGCCTGCGATGTATCATTCACCGGGATGAGAAAGCAGCGAGGCGTCTCGTGATAACATCTGACAGCAGCCTGGTGACATGCCCCAGGGATGGGGAGAGATGGAGGAGAAGGGGTGTGAATCAAATACTAGCACAAGGAAGGAAACTGAAAATTGATTAGGAAGAAAATATACAGAAAGCTCTGAGGGAAAAGAAATAGAGAAGATCTGTGAAGAGAGGAAAGAATTATCAGCCAACCAGAAGGCTGATATTATCCTTTATGATCATAGGTGTTAATAGAAAACTGATATCTGTTGTTCACTAGCAGCTGAATGATTAAACCCTACATGGCCGTATTCTTAAACTTCCACATCAGCTAACTGTGGTAATCGGGGTACTGGACTTCGCCCAGTCCAGTTCCCATTTGCTTGTGTCGTTTCCTTCAGTGGTTCTTGGTGCAGCGCCACCACAGGCCAGGAGGGGAACACATCGCTTCCTACAGTGAAAATTTAACAAATGTTTACATTTTTTGATCAAACTATGTAGCATCTGAAGAACTTTGAGAAGATTTTGCATCATGTGTCCGAATTGAAGGACCTGGTCTACGGAGACCGGGTCCTTCCAAGGCCGTGAATTAACTTAGACCGGAAGAGAAAAGCTGTGAGTTTGGACAGGTCCTGCCTTCACCGACTGTCCCCGCCTCCACCTCAGTGTAACTCATGTTGCCTAGCAACCGTGACAGCAGAGAAAAAGACAAAAAAACAACGGAGCTAAAGTTTGTTTTTTAGTCATGTATTATTCCTGATTTCTGTATTATTCTTTACCTTTTATAGTAAAGAATGTTCCATAGTAAAAAATAAATCAATGTTAATGAATTATTGACTTAAAATAAGCTCATATATCTTGCTGACAAGTTACTTATAAATCAGACATTTGCACTAGAAACTAGAACAGGGGTGCCCAAACGTTTGAGAGCAAGATCTACTTTTTCTCTCACCAGCCGCCTGAGATCTACTTCATGACACAGACAAAATTGCAAATTAAACTATTCACTTATTTTATATGCGAATATACATCAGTTATAGCAGAAATAATAAAATGACAGAAAACCTAATCCAGTTTCTTCCTCAGTGAGATTCTGACACTGGGAGCAGCTTTACTGGTTTCTCAGTCAGAAGCTGGTTGCAAACCTGACGCCAGCAGTCAGTCCTGGTGGAACTGAAATTGGGTTTGATGACCTCAGTATGAGAAACTACAGACTGACAGGAGGAGTAAGATTGTAAGATTTTGTGTTTTTGCAGTGAATTATAAATCTACTGTTCAGTAACATTTAGGCCTATAAAAATCTATCTTAATGTGTGACACTTTAACATGAAATCACACTGTTTCCATTTTGCGCACAGATTACGTTGCAGGGTTTTCAAAATCCATTAAAACCCAATGGGTTATAACTGCTGACCTCGGCACAGTCCTCAAGTTTTCTTTTTATTCGTGTGCTGGAAGAAATTCGAAGAAAAATAGTTTTCACATCAGTAATGACTACAAGCCTGAATGCTCAAGACGAAAACAGAATATATCATAAAAGCCACTTGTAGTTTTTTTTTATAGCCCTCGGGCAACGCTCCAAGGCAAGACTCCCAGCCGTAACACCAGAGACACTGTTTTATTCTCAAGTATCACATCATCTTCCTGTCCACTTGAACATCCATTCCAGAGAAGGTCGGCTTTTACTCCTCTCTACTGTTCTTTTTATAGCGCTACATATAAAATGGCCTTACTGTATGCAGTAACGACTGGCCTATAGCAATGCAGCAACACAGTAAGATTTAAAAGTCTCTCCTTCCTCCACACCATAAATATCAGTTTAAACTGATGGTGCAGAACTAAAGTCCTAAAGTCATTTGTTCATAATAAACCTGAAAGCTATTTACTAAACAACAACAAGCTCTGATTCCATTACAAATGTATGTAAAACTTGATATTCCACTAATGATGATACAGCTTGATTTTGCAATTGCGCTTTCATTAAATAAGAAACATAAATCGTACATCAATACGTTTGTCTTCATTATTCATTTAAAAACAAGCCACGCCATCATCATCCAACCACTTCCTGTCTTCTTCTTCATGGTTTCCACCAGTATTTGTGATGCGAAAGAAGCTTATAAAATGCAGTTTTGCTAAATAAACCACCTCACATAAGTGCCAAAACGTTTTACATAATTAGCTGAACTGCTTGACGTAACCTTGCAAAGCAGCTTGTACAATAAAAAAGTTACTTGGATGTTGGTTTGTTGGAAAAAAAGGAAGTATTTTTGTTGAAATTCTTTAACCATTGTGGTGTAATTTTGATTGTGAAGGTCTGAGAACATCTTCTAATATCACCTGATCAAATAACATTTATTGTTAGCTGGCTAGGATAAGAGGAGTAATTAACCCATATAAAAAGTTGAAATGAGATTACGCACTTAAAGTGTAATTCAAGCTAATTTTAAAAATATATATCAAGCAAATTATTCAACTTTTTATAAAAGTTTTCATAGAAATAACTACTATGCATTTCCTGAATCTACTAGTAACAGTTAAAAATCAGCATTGAAGATTATGTAGATTAGTGATGCTGAAATATCACATCAAAGCTTTGATTTTTCCTACAGTTTCTCCTCTTTTGTTGTCTGTTCGTCTTCTTTTCACCCTCGTTGCTTATAGCGGTGAAAAAAAAAATCTTATTTCAGTCCCAGGAAAAGTAAAGTTCCCTGTTAACAAGAGCAGTGCTGAGATCAAACATCTTTTGTGAAGAGCCACAATGGCAGAATCCAGGGAATCCTGTGTGCTGTCTCTAACCGCAGTGGATTGCTGAAGAGCAGTGACATTTCCACAGGATAGGAAGACTGCTGAAAGGAAAATTAGATTTTTAAAGCACTGCATATTTTTGTGAAAGGAAACATCACAAGGTTCCTACTGGCTGCATATGTCTGTAACAAACAGTAACTGCAGGTAGGGAATATTTTACAAATGCCATCAAAAGACATTTGTTTTGACAAATGCTGCGACACCAGGATGGGGGAATATTTACCTGTGTTCATGGAGTCCTTATAGCAGTGGTTCTTAACCTGGGTTGGATTGAACCCCAGGGGTTCGGTGAGTCGGTCTCAGGGGTTCGGTGGAGCCTCTGCTGCTGCAGAGGTAAAGAAACACTTGTGTAAAGTCGTGATGACGCCCGGCTTTGCCATCACTTAATGCAGAGGATCACGTTACATTGCATAGCCAATCAGAGGATCACGTTACATTGCTTAGCCAATCAGAGATCACGTTACATTGCTTAGCCAATCAGAGGATCACGTTACATTGCTTAGCCAATCCGAGCTGAGGAGGAGCTCTGATTGGAGGAGCTTCACTCTCAGCATGGATTTGAACTTGTGTCTTTATTTACTTCAGCAAAGCTCACAGTTTTTACTAAATTCTGTATCTTTCTGTGTTCTTCTAAATCTGCTCCTTAGTCGCATCTTTTCGGGTTGGTGCTGCCTCTAGTGGTGTGGAGGTGGTAATACAATTAATATAATTACATTACTAAATCAGAATACCACAAAGTCTTTATTATTTATTATTAATTTTTCATTCTCTTAAGAATGTAGAGCTAATTAAACGATCTAAACAAGACCTTAAAGTGGTTCCAGTTTCTGTCGATGGCCAACCTGTTGAAACTGTGACAAATTTTAAATACCTTGTGGTCGTTCCTGGACAGTCAGCTCAACTTTGCTGAAAACACTGATTACATTTTGAAGAACTGTTCTCAGAGACTCTACCTTTTAAGAAGACTTGGTGATCTTAAAAGATCACTATGTCTTGAATTTGGAAAAAAAATATTGCATTTATCAGGAAAGAAGGGTTCGGTGAATGCGCATATGAATCTGATGGGTTCGGTACCTCAAAAAAGATTAAGAACCTCTGCCTTAAAGAAAAAAAAACAAAGTTTTCTTCACATTTTTAGTCACTACTGTAAAAGCCAACAGCAGCAGCTTCACTTACAGAATACAATTTGCTTGATTTAATAACTTGTTTGCAGATTGTCTGACTATAGGGTGAGGATTTTTGCTCATGAAAGGCAAACAACTGCTTCGTCTTGAAACTGAGGTGCAGAATAACATTGTGAAAGATCGTCAACATGACACTGAGTTAGGAACTGTGTACCTGATAGCAAAGCTGCCCATACAGCTGACCCATAACACCCTGTTTCAGACGCAGGTCAAGTACAGGACATACTAGTACGATCTCTGATTAGGTATTTGGGTCTAACCCCACCTGAACTGTGACAGTCGCAAAGCTAGACTGTAAGAATAGAGTACCACATCGATCAGTGGGTGGAAACGAGGCACGAGGTTATAAGTTGTAATCAGAAACAATCGCACTGATAGACACCACTAATGAGGAGATTGTAATCACTAAGGAGGCCATCAGCTTCACATGAAACATTGGCTGTAGCCTCCATTCAGGGACTATGAGGGTCATTGACAGTGATGATGGTAACAAACCCCCAACAACATGTGCGCTGATTCGGTGAGTTCTTGTGAGGCTGCACTGTAGACATTAGGTCGATACATCAAACCTATGTTTAGATGCAAGCTAAACTAAATTTAAAACAAAAACTCTGACGTTGACTTTAGGACACTATCAAAACACAGGACATCTGTACAATCCAACTCAAACAGGAGGACATCTGGTGGCTCTGTGTCAAACTGATGTGACAGAGAGTGCACAAGTCGAGACTGCACCTCTGCCCTTTAAGAGATGGCCTTTTCAAAGAATATTCCTGTCTTCTTCAGCGATGTGAGCCCACACAAAAACAGTCACAGCTGACATTTGCCTCGCCACCTGCCTATGACACATGCACTCAGAGAGAGACGGCGGGATGAACCGGGATGCTGCAGGTGGAATATTCCATCCACTTTAAACCAACGTCTCCGCCACGTCAACAGACCCAAGATTTTAATTAAAGTATTTTTTTAAGACGAGATTACAAATGGTCATACTGATAACAGGCATTCGAAAAAGAATGCCAACGTGCTTTAATTAAATTTGACAATCTGTAGCCATATTCATGATTATTTAATGGACCTTTTTCACATACATGAAAACTGGATCAGGAGCTGTCCGTCCTGTTGGCATGTTGTATAAATATAAATGCACCCAAAAAACCACCAGGAGAAACAGGAGCATCAGCTTTTAACTGGCATTAAAAATGTTTTCAAATGTTTAGAGGAAAAACCACTTAACTCATGGTGTCGTGTTCAATTTGACTGGGATCTAAAGTAAACACTTGGCCCAAGCTGAGGCAGAAAGCAGCTCATTTTTAACAAACACGTAAATTTGCAGTTTTTTGCATCGACCTTGTAACTTTGACATAAAAGCATTTTATTAGGGGTCAATAACTAAATAAATGATGCTAATCAAAATATAAGAGTTGCTAACATTCTATCATTGATACCATCACACAACATATACATTAAGACAAAAACTTATTTTCTTATTTTCGTCTTAGACAGAATGAGGCTGCAGCAGTGAGACTCAACAAGAGGTTTTATTTCTTTCAGTGAGAAAATGTTGCACATACTTTAATGTGTTTGTACTGGAACATTAAAATGTTTCAGCTCAATTTGAGCTTCACAGCTTAATTGGCTCCTACCACATCAGAATAAAAAACATTGAGAATTATGAGCTTTTTATTACATTCAGGGATGGGAAAAAAGCTGGGAACTTGAAGTTTGCCCAGTTTTAAATCAAACTGCAACACTAAAATGTCTCTGAAATTCCAGCCAAACATTTCGTATTTATTTGCAGTAAATGAGAAATTGTCAAAATGACAGAATAGATGCAGTGTTTTCAGACCTAAAATATTGCAAAGAAAACAATTTCATATTCATTTAGAGTCAACTATGCTAATGTTTTAACTCAGGAAAAGTTAAGAAATAACTATTTGGTGGAAAAACTGTGAGGTTTTTAATGGGGTTCAGTGCAGTGGGCTCTTTTCTCAGAGCTGTATTTCCAGTTTATGGACAGTAGGCTAACCCGGAGGTAGGCTAACCCTGAAGTAGGCTAACCCTGAAGTAGGCAAACCCGGAGGTAGCCTAGCCTTGAGGCGAGCCTCAAGGTTAGGCTACCCTCAAGGTACGTTAACCTAGCCTACCTCAGGTTACCATAATGCTAATCCTAAGGTTAATATTTGCCTAACCAAACGTTTCTAGATGACGTAACCAGTTTGGTTTTTCCATTTTATTCATGTTTGCAGAATGTTTTGCTTTTTTGTAGAAAAATTGATGTAGCAGATTAGATTGGTCTGTTTAATTTGATTAGATTGACCATCTTCATTCACCCTTCTAGCTGGGAGTTGCTATAACTTTAAACAAGCTCCTTAACAACTGTGAAAAAACACAGAGATACAAAATTGAAGAAAGTGGGTGATGGAAGAAACTGTGTTTTCTCAGTGTGTTCTAGTTTAATTTGATTAGAGCATGAAATTTCCCCAAACGTCCTTTATTCTATACGTCATGTAGTTATTCCACATCTGCCAAAGCAACCCACAAAGGAGAACTAAAATGATGTTAACTGCAAGCTGCTGAAGATCTGACTCACAATAAACATCCTTATGGGAATCAGTGATTTTAATGCATCTCATGTTTTCCCAGTAAATTTCATTACAGTTTCAGAAAAAGAAAAGAAGCAGTTTGCACAAGACTGTGATCCAGGGAGCCTTATAATCACAATCCTGAATAAAGTTTTACTACATTCACCAGAAATGACTCACTGGTTGGGTTTAGACAACAACTTACAAAAATCATGACAGTCTTAGTTGAAGTGCTGTAAAAATAATCTGTGATGTGGGTGTAATAAATGGCTGTAAAACTTCTTATTGCTAATTTATATAGATAGATCAGATGAAATTAGGTTTCCGAGTTTAAATATCAGCTTTGGTATTCTGTGTGGCTTTGGACGATTTAAGGAAATCTTCTACCAGTATCAATTTCTTTCACATTTAACAGAACATCTTAAATAATCTGACCACCAGCTAAACCAGGCACCATTGATTGTTTTGGGATATTTTGAAAAGTTTCCCAGCATGAGTAAGACTCAGAAACTCCATATTTACCAAACTGCAATGCAGATGTTACAAAATTGACATCAGTGATGATTGGTAATGACCCAATATCAACGTCTTTTACTCTCAAAACACACCATGCAGACACTCATCTTTACATGCTGAAACGTTTATTTCTTGGATTATTGTGCTTAGTTTAATATTTTTTTCTAGCACACCAACATATATGGATGGATAAGAAATAGACAGCAGCTGTAATAATTTTGATTAGAGTGTAAATAAGATTCTGCAACAGTCACTTGGTTGTGAAGAACAAATTTCTTTTAGAATCACACAAGTTCTTTTGTTATAAGGCACCTGACATAAACGGTTTGGCTATTCTAGTCCCAAAAACTGACAAATAAAACATATAATCAAAGTATTTATACCGAGTTTATTGCAAGAAAAACACAAGCTTGAGATTTCTTTCCACCAACATCACAGTTTTGTTCTCTACCATATCATTTTTCATACATACTCATCTCATTACTACATATTTAATTATTTCCTGTGTCGTAAATTACTGAGTAAAAATTAGCCATCTTTAGTGTTTTAACCTTGACACACTGTCACCCCACTGAGAACAAAGGAAGCAGGAGAAATAAATCCACTGCTAAGCTTTCAAAGTTGCTACAGTAATTATGTGCGCACATGGACAGGTTAATAATAACAGGCTTAAACAACTTCACTGTTTTTTTCAATAGGAATAAATTATTTCATACCATAATTACCCATTTGGAATGCAAAGTTTGTATTTCATTCAATAGGAATATTAGGACTAATCTAGACTGGGCATTAATCACTTTGTTAAAGATTTACAACCAGGAGTTCAAATCCCCAAAAGTTGGAACTGTCTGCAGAAAAAAACTGATCCAACAAGATGAACGAAGGGCTAATTTAGGGTGTGACATTTAAACAGATACCTTTACTGAATATCTGGTATGTTTAATACTCAGACACATGCAATGTGAAACAGACATTCATGTACAAGTAATTAAAACAGGCAGAATCCCCAGAGCTCTGTCCACCTAGCACAGTGGCTACAGTAGCTAAATGGCAATGAAGAACGTTTCAGCAGGAAATGTTAATTAGTGCAGCTGATTTCCATTCACTCTGACTGGACTTGTGGGATTTGTGGTGAAGATCTGAAGGTTAGAACCACAACAAATCTCCACTGAGAATAATGAAACATCCATCCCTTCACTTTTCCCATCAGACAAAAAAACATCATCAATTAGTCGTAGATGTGTGGCGCTGAAACTTCAAGGAGGAGAGACGAAGGTTCACAAGTAGAGAGCAAAGTAACTAACAATAGTAGAAATAACAGTTTTCTTTTTATTATACATGTTTTCCCATTGAATAGTGTTTAAGTCTACGGCACACCAAATCTGTGGTGCAAAACATTGCAGTGAATGGAAGCAGCAGAAAGTCTCAGTTTCCTCAACAGTGACATAGCTGTCAAAATGCTGCTTCAAAGACCGTTTTTCTTCTGTGCAGATTATTAGGTAAACATACAATTAAAGACCAGAGCCATGGGAAAGTAAAACTGATAAAAAGAAAGAAAAAGAAAAAAAAAACACTAAACTAAAACACAACTCTGCTTAGAATCAGAGATGATCCTAAAACTCCTAAAAGGTTGTTTGTGAAACACCAAGGTAATACCTTAAGTTCAATGCATTTTTCCACCTTTTGTTGCAAATTCTGCAACATTCTAATGGAGAAATGATTTGACAGGGTGCGTGAAGAAATGCGTTTTTTTGTTTCCAAAGAACTCTGAGCTATAGGAAAACTTTAGAAGTTGGATGAATTATCACAGTAAACACTTGCACTTGGACTGTCATTATGAACTTGCCCTACATGCTTCAAATTAAACAGATGTTTTATTTGTCTCTCTATTTTTTAGCTAAAAGGCTTAGAAACTAAAAAAAATCACCTGGTAGACGGTGTTTGAAGAACATACACTCTGTAGACGGCAAAAAGAAAAAGAGATTAGCTCAGCCGGAAAGGAAGACGGATCAGTTTGTCATCAGAATGAATCACAAATACTGTTGTTGCAGGTCTTACATTAGATGTTTTCAGTTTTTGATCTTGGCAAACATGGACAGCAAAAAAGGGATATTTTACTTTCTTCAAAAGTGGAATCTGAAACGGCTAGATTTCAACTGATGTCGAGTCATTTCATTCTTTCAGAAATTGTTCTCAGTGGTTGGTTCTACTAGTGGAAAGCAGATACTTTATCAAACACCTGACTGCGGCAGAAAAGAATCAAAAGGGAAGGAAGCAGACCTGGAGCTGTCAGGAGACCAGATGGAGGACGGATGAGGAGGATTCATCTTTTAACAGCCCTGAGTTACAGCAAATCCTCTGTCAAGGTGCTTGAAAAACCCTTTCAGAACCTGCTTCCTCTGTTCTTCCTGCTGCAGTTCAATGTGCACACGCCCATCCTGGAGGACAATGCAGATAACAACGCATCTCAGCCATGAGTTTCTGTGGTTTATAAAAGACGAGACGAATAAAACGTTAGATACCTCAAAGCAAGATCACTAATGATTTCTGACTCTCGTTTCTGACTTTTCTTCCCAGCCTTCAGATTGTACAAAAAAAAAAAATCCATTACTTCTATCGCAAGATTTTTTTTAAGCCTTATGTACAGTTGTTTTTGTGACTCAGACAAATATCTCCTTTAGAGGCATTTTTTCACACTCTAGCATTTACCAGATGTCTCTTTCAGTCTGATATCAAATAAACATAGACCTTGTATTGCAAGACACTTGAGGAGGAGCAGCTGACAGCTTCAAAGGCTCCCCGCTGCAGTGGACAAGTATAATACTTGAGAGGTTAAAGCAGGGGAATCTAATGCTAAAAGAAAAGCACCTTTTCAGTGAGAGCTATAGAAATAGCCTGAGCTTTAAATGCTTTCTAAGATGTGGCTCTCAAAGGAAAGTGATACACATGTGATTTCAGACTCTAATAAAATATTGATTTCTGTGTAACTATTTTTAATATCTGTGTCGTCAAGGAGAGTGTGCCAAATATCTCCATTGCCACTGTGTGAATGTGGCCGGACTGGGTGATAATTCCCCTTGGTTAATCAGGAGAAGAAAATAAAAACAATATGAATTGTCCACACATTGAGGATCCCACATTTCAGCTACCAGTCCCAAAATAAAACCAAGAGGTTCCCAATATGCTGGTATGACTGACCAAAAAGCTCCAGTTATGCCTATTTAAAAACAAAAAAACAGACGTTATTGTTATTTTATTGTCTGGTGGAGGGAAGTAAAACAACAATGCCATATTTGCTATATTCAAATCAACACAAACTTAAAACGCAGATGTGAACCTTTAAAACAAAACAAACCAATTGTGCTTTATTTGACCAAGACATTAAAGATCACATATTTTACTCCTTAAACAATTTACACAATTTAATAAACACCACAGTTTAATAAACACGAGCTAGCACTGTGCTAATTAACTGCAAATGTAAAACATAACCCATGACAGTAATAGCATTTCGTTAGCTCAAAGCTAATTTGCTAAAATCCACATATATTAAAAAAACCAAACATATTTCTCCAAAGTCAACATCAACTTACCACGTTAGGTAATAATCAAACGAAGTAGTTTAAGGTTTATTTAACTTCCTAGTTTCAGCTGGTGGCGACATAGAACCACTTCCGGTTCGTCGTCCTAGTCCGCCATGACACTTGAAATAAACTGTAGCGCCCTCTAGCGGAATGGGAAAGGGGAATCCAACGTGCCTCAAAATTCAAAAGATGTTCTCATGAAAATCCAGGATTTGTTTGGCAGAAAGTGATAGAACATGACTTTGGGCCGAACAGCTTTTCGTAATGGAAGAGCAATAGCTGAAAGTAGCGGCGTGAATAGTCAGAATGACTGTTTTTGGCCTGGTAGTGTAAAACAGCTTATGTTAAATAGTTTGGTTAATCTCTAGCTTCTCAGTTTATCCACTAGATATCGAAGGCTATCACTCAGTCAGCACTTATGAAGAATATCAAACAGAATACAGCAATGCCTCTTTTCAGCTTTATGATGTAATGTAGTCTATGATAACAAGTCACTTTATTGAGACAGGTATGCAGTTTCACTGCAGCTGCAGCCAGCAGGTGAGTTTGCTATTATAAAACCTGAAGAGCCAGAACGATTCAGCGACCTTGAAACCTTCATATCAAACTGGAGAAATAATATTTCTCGATGAGTATGAATTATAAAGGGAAAAAATATATATGTTGTAGGCTGTGTCAATTAAAAGTGTCTAGACCAGAGGTTCTTAACCTGGGTTGGACCGAACCCCAGGGGTTCGGCGGAGCCTCTGCTGCCGCGCAGGTAAAGACACACTTGTGTAAAGTCATGATGACGAGGATCACGTTACATTGCTTAGCCAATCAGAGGATCACGTTACATTGCTTAGCCAATCAGAGCTGCGGAGGAGGAGCACTGATTGAAGGAGCTTCACTCTCAGCAGGGATTTGAACTTGTCTCTTTAATTACTTCAGCAAAGCTCACAGTTTTTACCAAATTCTGTAGCTTTGTGTGTTCTTCTAAATCTGCTCCTTAGTTGCATCTTTTCGGGGTTGGTGCTGCCTCTAGTGGTGTGGAGGTGGTAACACAACTAATATAATTACATTACTAAATCAGAATACCGCAAAGTCTTTATTATTTATTATTAAATTTTCATTCTCTTAAGAACATAGAGCTAATTAAATGATCTAAACCTTAAAGTGGTTCCAGTTTCTCTCGATGGCCAACCTGTTGAAACTGTGGCAAATTTTAAATACCTTGGGTTTTTCCTGGACAGTCAGCTCAACTGTGCTGAAAACACTGACTGTATGTATTTTGAAGAACTATTCTCAGAGACTCTACCTTTTAAGAAGATATAGTGATCTTAAGAGATCACTATGTCTTGAATTTGGAAAAAAAAAAAAATTATCACAAAAGAATGGTTCAGTGAATGCGCATATGAATCTGATGGGTTCGGTACCTCAAAAAAGGTTAAGAACCACTGGTTTAGAGATTACTGAATGAGTCGAGAATATATATATTTTTTATTTGGTTTGAAAACTTTGTGATATGGTCACAATTTCAGTTTAAAACCATACTGTTTTCACCTTCTGTCAGACCTGTGTTTAGATGAATATTTGCTTTAATTCTGCAAAGCGCTGGCCAGCAATTTGTGAATAATCCCGATAAGTTCAAGTACACTGTAACTAGGCTTAATAATATACGTTAATTAACCATTTTATCAGTAAACATGGCACTTAGACAGAATATGATAAAAAAGAACTAAACTGATGTAAAAAATATTCTGTTTTGATTAAACATGTCTCATTAAATCCATATTTAGTCACCAGGTTTGTTTACAATGAGTTTTCATGATGCGAGGTTTGGATTAGCGACGGTAAAAACAGCTAATATAAGAAACGGCTCAATATTACAGAAAAGAGAACATCGTCATCAAATGAAGAAGGACTTTGGTAGGGATTAGTCTAATATTGATCATGTCTGCTCTTCTTTTGTTGATTTAGAACAGCTATTAAAAATATCAGCTTGGATGAGCAAAGCAAAGCTAAAAAAATGTATAAAACAGAACCGAACAAACATGCACCGCCACGCTCAACAGAATCTCATATTGTTGGAGAGACGTGGAGCTGAAACTCACTTCAAATGCTGCAGGACACTTTCATCATCCTAAGATAATAATTTCAGCTCTTATCATTGCCTGAAAGGTGCTGTGCTGTGTACTGGGTAACCATCAGCCACATCTAAGAATAGATTTCATAGCAGCAAAGACGGTAGGGTGAAAAATGAGAAATGGTTTTCATTTATTTTCTCCATGGGTCTTTTGTTGCTCTGAGAAGAAAACAAACTGGCTTGGCTTGGACTGTAATCATAAATGTTCTACGTGAGAGTGTAGAGGCCATCGTTTTCCGGAGTGAGCAAACTGATTCCACAGTGGATCTCTGCTAGAGATAAAACTCCTGTGCATGTTTAATCCTGGAGAAGAAATTAGTGTGTTCATACATCCATAACAAAATCAATATTTAATACAGAAAAATGGAGACCTGCAGATGTGTGTGATTGTCAAAAAAGTGACAATTAATGCTTTGTATGTTTCTCATGAAGAAAACCAGTAAAAATAAGTATTAACCAGGCAGCAGAAGCTGCTATGAACTGTTAACATTGTTTTGTATTTGCTTTGTTGGCCAACCTAAATGTTAAACCGGACCTGCCTGACGACATGAACCAGGCTAAAAGATCTTAGAAAGTAGCACTAAGTGCCAAAATGTAAAGACATTAAAGAAAACACAAGCAAAATCATTGACATATTTCAGTTCTGAACTGGTTCCAAAGCCTTTTGTTTGTTCCTTTGTGTTTTGCTTTGTGTTCCTCTCTGATTTTGGTTTGTTGTCTTTCGTCAGTGTTTGACTTTTCCCCTTTGATTTGTTGATCCTTCTCTCTGTCTCTCTGCTCTCATTCTGCCACAGCTGTTCCACAAACTCCGTTTTTATTCTTTAACTCTTCTCTGGTTTCCATGTCTTGTCTTATGTAAAATCTTTAAGGTCTTCTTGTTTCTTGCCATTAGGGATTCGGCTCATCTTCACCACTGTCAGTTTTGTCCTCTGGGTTCGCTTAGACAACACGACTCTGTCCCAAAACTGTACAAAATCATTTTAACTCAAAAGGCAAGAACAAAATCTCAGTGAAACTTGCTTCTGCAGCTTTACTGGGGTTCCAAAATGCAGATAAGTGTAAAGCAACATGATGGTTCATGGGCAGAGTTTCCATATTTGCACAATTTGACATTTTTAAAATACATTTCCTTAATGGAATCAAGCCAATTTTAAAAAAAAATCTCTCTTCTGGCCATATCAAAACTGATTTATCAGGATGTTACACTGTAACAAACCACGAAGAAGAAAATGACAGGAAGTAGGAGGACTGTGGCATGGCATGTTACTTTTAACCATTTGTCTTGTGAACAAACTTATTAACAATGATTTTAATTGTGTTTCTTATTTAATGGAAATGTTAGTTAAATTGTGTTCTTTCAACATTTCCAGAATAGCAAAGGTTTTGAGTACATTTGTAATGGAAACGCAGCTACTAACTGCAGCAACTTAGATGGCTACTTCTATGAATTTATGTATGCATGAAAAATCAAATTTATCCCATTAATGAAAAGATCTATATTTTTATCATCTACTATATGAGTTGTGATGTGGATTTTAAAACCAGAGTAGAGAGTTTGCCTCTCTTTCGAGGTTGCAGCACCATCTATTCATTTTCTCTACTATTATTTTCTATACTGTATTATATTTGAGGATTGAGATGAGAAAAGATTAGTAAAAGTTTTAGAATCTTTTCTGTTAAAAACCTCATAAAGAGCCTTTTTACTGCTTTGTAGCAGGACAGGTTTAAATTTGCGCAGCATAAAAATGCATAATGTGAGCCAGTAGAAGTTTTACAAACTGCAGTGAATTTCCAAAGAAAACTCTAAAAAGTTAGCGGATTGCTGAAGCCGTTAGCTGGATGTGGAACCTGCTCGGACCTTGGACCTGCTCTGCTGTCACTCTTCATCTTTTCACACCATCATCTGAATATTCTCCCTCCTCCCACATTTATCCTGTCCATTTCTGTCCAGGTTTCTCCTTCTCTCTCAGCTCACCCATCCTTCACCTCCGTTCTTATCATTTTCCTAATATGAGCCTCTTTATGTTCCCCTCCAGTTTTTAACCTTCGTCTTCACTGCTGTGACTTCCACATGCCCATCCCTTTGCTTGTTTCTCACTTCCTCAGTTCTATCAGGAAATCTCATTATTCTTTGCTGCTTCATTCAACCTTCACTTCACACTATTAAACCCCGTTTCCCAAATAATTTATTCCCTCTTACTTTGCTTTTATCTGCCCCACTCCCCCTTTATTAATTTTTTTTTAAAATTTGTCCTGTTTCTCAGAGTTTATCATGTCCTTACTGCTCAGCCCTTTGAAATTCCTTCAGTGTTTTATCATCTCCCCAGAGCTCTAGGCTAGCTTAATGAAAACTACTCAGCAAGCCAGAGAGAGTGCATGAATAAAAAAGCAATGAAGGAAACAAAATTGCTGCAAGGACCCTCAAAGAATCACAGTTTTGAGGTAAACCTTCAGAAAAGCAAATGTTTGAGAAGGATGACAATCAACCAGTGATGAGTTTAAAAACTGAGCTGGTTTTAAAAGGAGTTGATGCCCTAAATACCAAAGATAATTGAAACATGGATCAGATCTCAAGTGTAAAGGCACATTTTTCAGTGACCTGCTGTGTAACTATTGTAACCTGCTCCTCACAGACTGAGGTTCTGGATCCCTACAACATTCTCAAAGGTATCCTGTCTATCTAAAGTTTTGGAAACATAATTTAATCAATTTTGAATCATTCAGATTAGTCTAATTAACCCCTTATTGTGTGAAATAGAAAAATCAATAAATTATTTATATTTTTTACTATCAAAAACATGAAAAATTGTTGAATTTGTGATATTTTGAACAGCAATCAAGTACATTTGGTAGTAGTGGTGCATATGTGTGGCATTCAGAGTTAGGATATTCAAAACATAATATTTATTTTGTCAAAAATTATCAAATGTTGGAGAGTTTCACAAGCTGAGGGACCTTTTTGGGCTACTGGATGTCCACTTGTGAGTCATTGATCTACTTGTAAATAATATCATTCCATTCATCATATAGTAGATGATTATTTATAATGTACACATGATTCAAAAAACTACCACACTCCGACTCACACATCTTTTTGACACATCTGTCCTTGACTTACCTGCAACAGAATATGAGATTCATGTTTACTGGTTCCTGTGTTGTGACCCACAACATGGCAGTGAGGATAAAAGGATATGAAATTTAATCTTCACAGAAAACCGGAAGAAAGAGCCCAATTCAGGACAGCCTTTAGGAAAACAAATGTCATAAATAACCTTTTATGTTCTTCACAAACAAATTATATTGATGTTAAATTAGGTTGGGATCGTAGCACAATCATTGCTGGGTTAGAAAGAATAGATCAACATTAAGAAAGCAAGAGGAATTTAATAAAACATTTTATTGTCCAAGTAATTCCAGAACGTCTATTAAAAATGCATAAAATCCAAAAAGCAACATGAACTAATTCTAATATATTAGATCCTAACGACACATGATATCCGACATCGCCATAACATAACATAACATAACTACATAACATAACATAACATAACATAACATAACATAACATAACATAACATAACATAACATAACATAACATAAACATAACATAACATAACATAACATAACATAACATAACATAACATAACATCTTTTTCTGTTTGCATGAAAATAATCACTTCTAATATCTGAAGGGTTGTTTGAATCTCAGATTTGCATCAGAAATTTTCTGCATGCAAATCAGAATCCCCTGCATGTATTTATGGATGGACCATTAGCGGTTAGGAGTGTTTCCAGCATCGATAGCTAAATTCTGCGTCGCGGGGGGTAAACAATACGACCGAGGTGTAAGTGGCTGATTATGTTTCTGCAGCCTCCGTTTGTGATCCGAGGAAACAGAAATGATGCCGACGTGACTGAAACCTAGTCAGATACTAAACATGTTCGGTCAGATCTGCATTTTGTGTGTGTCTCTTTGTATGTGGTGTATTGCAGTGAGTGTTTGCTATTATGCTACACTGTGGGCACTGACTGCTCTTTGTGGCATTTGGGGTTAAAGGTCAGGTTCAGGACGAGGGTGTGAACTGAGTTTAGATTAGGTCTAAGGTTAGGTGTGTTTTGGTAATGGTTTGGTTTGGTGTCAGAGAAACGAATGAAAAATAAATGAGAATCAAAGTAAAGTGAAGATAAAACAAAACATCATCCTGTGTGTGTTTATTGTAACCGGATCTCCAGAATCCAGTTTCACCCTTTTTGCAACTTTGGAGTTCAAAGTGAATTTAAAATGAAGAGCCTTGATTTTGATCTGTGAACACAGTGACTATAATGAAGCAGATTAACAATGCATATCAGCTTTTGTTGTAATCACGCTGTGATTGTTTCTGGAAACTAAAATCCTCTAAGCTCAAGTTTAAAACATTCACTGGGCTTTAATAAAGGTACTTTGTTGGTTTTATTAGAAGCTGAGTTTTCTGAATTCTTTGTTCATCCAAAATTCTCAGAACAGATAAAAGAAAACTCTTTGACCCCACCGAACATAAAACATCGTCATCCTTATTGAGTTCAGACAGAATGAGAGATTAGAGCAGAGAAGTTTCCTGTGGAGTGAAAATAACACAAAAATCTATTGCTGGGTTTCCGGTGCTGACATGGAGGTTTGGACTGTACGACACACAGACAACCTCACAAACCCAGCAGCTGTGGGTCGACACTGAGCTGAGTCACAGTAACCATCAGATATCGATGGTCAGATATTTCAGACCCTCAAAGACGAGAAACAGTCACACCGTTTAACTGAACCTTAATACAGAAAGAACAATTCACAGATATCACAGCCAGATGGACACGGCACCAGGGTGACTGCTATTACTGACATCTGCTGATGTAAGATTAATGTAACCAAGGTAACCAGATTAAATCAACCTGGTTAAAAAGAATCATTTCCCAAATAAATATGTAGCTGCTTATCAACAAAAGTGTAAAGAATCAGGTTGACACTTTTTAAGGCAGACCAAAAGCAGTGTCTCTGCTCCTAAAATAACACAAGTCAGCTCTCTGGAGTGACATGGACATCAATGTTCTGCCACCAGCTCATCACCCAGGCTGCACAGAGGAAGCATGACAATCGCCTGTCCTTGAAAATACCATCTGTTGTTGTTAGCATTGCTAATCCACCTCCTCTCCATCCGCTCCTCTTTAATTCTCGTTATGTTGGAGTCTGGGATATGATCATCCAGCCACATCAGTGAAATGCATGGCACTGAATATCTGCTCGCAGTTAACATTCATCATTTTTTGCTTGCCAGATATCCCATTCCTGAAGGTTTGTCCTGCATGTTTCAGATTCCGATGTGGTTTAGCACACCAGAGTCAAATGACTGGATCATAACCAGGACTCTGGAGACCTCAGACATGTTGAGGAAGTAATTTAGTTGTTTAAGTTAGATGTGTTGGGACAAGGATGCATCTAAAACCTGCAGGATACCAACCAGTGCTGACTCACAGTCAAGGCTGTTGCTAGACATTTGGGCGCTCGAAACAAAAGCATGGAGTTGTTATGTTTTCTTTCTGTCTACAATAGCAAAACAATTTCTGTGATTCATCCTGCTTCTCTCTGCAGACAGCCGCTCTGAGCTCTGCCTCGGCTGAACAAACCGCGCTGAACAGGAGAAAAGGTGACAGTAGGGAGAGAAGGGGAATCATCCTGGAACCTCTTTTCTCTTTTCTTGGTGCCTTTTCTATTATAGTATTATAATAGCTTTTTTTGATGCCCACTGTGTTGCACATTTATAGAACCGTTGTCTTGGTTTAAAATCCCTACCTGCTGCAGTTCTTTTAATCATTTATGTCTATGACCTTACTTCTGTGGTATCATTTCAAAGACACATTGTCCTTGATTCCAGTATTTCTGTGATGATTGCGGTTCGTTCAGACGTCTTCTGCTCTGTGCAGAATGGCTCCTGTTCCCGCTGCATTAATTCCTCTTGCCTCTTAAATGGCTTCCTTTCCCAATAGAATTGCTGTCAGATTTGTATTATCTGGTGTTTCCAGGCTCATTTCCTCTGCAGCTGTAAGTGACATAGAGTGAAGAAACAATGACCATTATGAGTTCATTTGAAATCAAAATAGCTCTGAAAAGGCTCCACTTCTGCTGATCATGTCATTCAGTCTGATTACCCATTTCCTTCCCTCATCATCATTAAAGGAGACAAAACAGCACCAACTGTGCCTTTACATCTCTGACATATAAATAAAACATATCTATACAAGTTAACAATAATTGTATTGCTGAATATCTCATTCTGTGACCCCATACTTTCTATTCAAATACAGTAATTCTAAAGTTTGTATGAGCTGGAGAAGACAAAACACTTTGATGCATGAATATGATCGAGTGGCACTAATTATTTCTCACTTGTGAGAATGATTGTGAATCCCCAGTGACCTTGACTGGGCGTGTGCTTAAACAATTGTCGCTTGATGATCTTTTTATTCGATTATTCAGCCTAACGTAAATTTATCCAAGTGGATAATGACAAGATGTGGGAGAAATCAAGTGGTGATTCTTTCCAGGTCAAAGCCTCCCGGCTTGGTTTTCTTCACTACAATAAATCGAATCAGCGTCCATTGATGAATCCTCATCAATCTCCCTGTCCATGTCACGCTCCATTTTCCCTGCTTAGTTACAAATATAGCCCATGATGTCATTGCTTACGTCTCACAATGACGTTACGATCACAGAATGCCACCCTGAATGGCAGCGACGCCTCACAATGATTGCGGCTTGTGAGTGAGGAGCTTCAAAACACAGAAATAGAAGTAAAACAGGGTGAAGCTCACCAATTTTCATTGCAATCTTCTCACAAGCTCATCCAGTTCAGAAAAATGTCTGGAATCTTCAATCAGAAGTGTGAATTTAAAACCCGTCTTTTTTGCAGGATATCTGGGTAGTTGGATACTACAAATATCATTTCTTAAATTACATTAATATTTAGAGTCACTGAAATATTTTGCCAGTGTTCTCAATAAAGCTAACATGAAAAAGAAAAACACAGAACTGTGATTAAAACCTGCACAAAACCTTAACATGTTATTTATACCTGCAAAACATTTTTATCAATCAATCAATCAATCAATCAATCAATCAATCAATCAATCAATCAATCAATCAATCAATCAATCAATCAATCAATCAATCAATCAATCAATCAATCAATCAATCAATCAATCAATCAATCAATCTTTATTCCAGACCAAAAAGGTCCATAATAAAAAAGGTAAAAACAAAATAAGAGAAAAATAATAAAATAAAAATAAAATAAAAAAAAACATGACATTCACTGAGTCACAAATAAATGATGACACCAATGTTTCCACAATCTTGAGAAAAATCTCACTGTACTAAAAACAGGATTTACTAAAATTGCAATTATATTATTGCATGACACAGAAAATCTACACATACATCTATACGTGAGATTCCTGAGCACAGCTGCACATGTGGGAACATCATTATGTACAAACATATGACCAGCACTGCTCCATCTAGGCACTCTGAGTAGGAGCCTCATGCCATCATTGGAGGCCACATAAAGTTCTGCAGGCCACTTTTGTTGTATCTTCGCCACAGATGGGCCGTGTAAAGTGAAGTGCAAAAAGCTTTAGAAAGAGCTGAACACATACTAAACTTTCTGATCAAAATGTTAGCTTGTGCATACATCATACAATACTGCCTACGAATGTCACAATCATCAGACAGGTCATCAGTTATGTAATGTCCCAAATATTTAATATCATTGCATCTGTTGAGGACAATGCCAGATAAAGAGAAGTCAGGGGTTATCAGATGCTTATCTGCCCTACTTCTAACAATCATAACATTGCTTTTTTTAGCATTATATTTGATGTCAAAGTCACAACCATATTGGGAACAGACCCTTAATAGTTGTTAAAGGCAAGCACTATATGGACTTAAGATGACCAAATCATCTCCATACATTATGTGATTGATTATTTGGTCACCAACTATACAGCCTGTTTTACAACAATTCAGGCGCGTTGATAGTTCATCCATGTAGATGTTAAAAAGGTAAGGGGACAGTAAACTTCCCTGCCTTACTCCGTTACCAACTTTAAACAAATCAGACATTGTGTTGGCCCATTTTACAAACATTGATTGATGACCAAACCAGTAGACCAGAATTCTAATTAGATATTTGGGTTCACCTCTGCTTTCTAACTTGCCGAACAGTTTTTGGTGATTCACACGATCAAATGCTTTAGAGGCATCAATAAAACACATAAATACTGTAGTGTTGTGCAAATTATACAAGTCTAAAATCTCCTGTAGTGCAAAAATACACATGTCTGTGCCATGTTTGGGTTTAAAACCGAAATGATTATCGGAGGTCAAGAGAAACTCTTCCAGCCTATTTAAAAGGCTCTTTCTAAAACTTTCGACAAACTACTAGCTAAAGCTATGGGTCGGTAATTCTCCAAAGCGCTAATTTACCTGCTTTGTCTTTAATAATTGGTGCCAGAATGACAGATAACATTGAATTAGGTAACAAACCATGTACTAGACAGCCAGTGAAACACATAGAAAGTAATGCGCAAAGTTTCTTACCTGCATTTTTCAAATGCTCAGAGGAAAATGTTATCCATCCCACAGGCCTTGTTGTCTTTCAGTGTCACAATTGCATGATATATTTCTAGTGGGGATACATTCACATTCTCATTACTGTGAATACTTTTCATTTCAAAAGTGTCACTTTTGACACAATTAAACAGTGCACTGTAGTGCTCCTTCCATAACTGAGTGATTTCTTTTACACCACTAACACCGTCAATAGTAGCTGGAAGTGATGTTTTGCAGTTATTTACTTTATTTCTTTCCAAAAGTCCTTAACATTATTATTTCCTAACTTTCTAGCAAGAGAGTCACACCTCATATTAACATTGCTATTACAATGTTAACATTGTAATTAACATTGTTGAAATGTTTTAAAAACAAATATTAGCTAAATTATAAATGACAACTGCCCTTATTTTGATCAACACATTTGCTCACAGACCTTAACATAGTAACTCCAGCAAAGCCCAGCTGTTACCTAGCAACCCCAGTGGAGTTTGCTCGTTGCCTAGCAACCTCAGTGGAGCTTCAGCATGTTTATTTTATTCTCATTTATTTATCCACTGTAACAAGACCTTTCCTGCCAACAGCCATCACTATCTACAATACCTCTTTGAAGAATTTTAATTAATGAGTCACAGCAACATTTAATTTGACTTTGGGATAATTAAAGTATTTTAAATTTTGAATGTTTGAATTGGGTTAGTAAGTTTTCCCGCCGCTCAACAGCTACTGAAATAGACGAGTGTTTTGTTGTTGACTTACCATCCAGAAATCTCTTCCTGCATTCTTGTTAGTTGTGCAGGAGGATCCACTTCTGCTTTTCAAAAATGCATGGTTGTATAATTGTCAATCTGTTTGCAGCCATTTTCACATGTGAGTGTAAACAGTGAGATGGGGGTGGGGGACAGCAGCAGCTTATTAGGATTTGAAGTGGTAAGACGCCTTAAAACAGACCATTCTGAATATGCAGAACTGAAAGGATTAGAATCTTATCATCTAAAAATAATTTTATGCTAGAAATGTAATGAACATGTTTTGTTTAGTCCATAGACCTGCCATAAGCTGCTCAAGAAGCACTAAAGGTCACCTTAAAACAAGACTGCACATTGGATCAGCCTTTGAAAGGTCAGGAGACGTAAAAACAAGAGCAAAATAAATAAGCAAAGTAATGGTTTTGTTTTGGATTAT
Organism: Poecilia picta; assembly: GCA_033032245.1. Classification (NCBI taxonomy): domain Eukaryota; kingdom Metazoa; phylum Chordata; class Actinopteri; order Cyprinodontiformes; family Poeciliidae; genus Poecilia; species Poecilia picta. The sequence continues at coordinate 3,551,415 of CM065359.1, forward strand.
TCAGAAATTAGGAGACATAAATAAAAGAAGCACATTAATGGAAGCAGAGCATGTACCCCAGCAGAGCAGAGCCGCCTTTACTGCACACAGCTCATTACTTATTGGTACCAAACAACAACCTTTAAATTATGAACGAACCCGGCTGCCATCAGGAGCCGTGTTGAGGCGGGACGTCTCTGCTACGCAGATCCAGCAGGAGGGAGACCGAAAAAATCTTCAGGATATGCAGAAAGCTAACAAAGCTCAGGTCATCTACACCAACATCATCTGAGGTGCTAATCGCACTGCCTGCCATGGTTCTATAGAAATCAGTAATCCGATTGGACCACAAATAATCAAACTGAACTTCTTCCAATTGAGGCGATGCGAGTAAAAACAGCAATGTGGTTACCTGAGCAGAGATTTACTGGAGTATGTCTAACAGTTTTACTTTAGATGACTTTAAAGGTCTGTTGAATTGATTGCATGTGGGCAGATGACTGATTTTATATTGTATTGCCTATTAGTGGCAGGCAGCCTCTGTGGCTGAGGCATTCATTTGCTCCCTCAAGAGATGATAATTGGCACTAAGACAAACCTTTTAGAGAAGAGAAGAAGGTTCCAAGAAAAAAAAAATGTTGCAAAGAAGCCATTACTCCCAGAGTGTGGGCGGATTATGGTCAGGGTGGAAATGCTGTGTCTGCCTCTCAGATAAGGCTGCTTACTGTCTTACCATATTAATAATGTGTTGCTCATTCAGAGAAAAGATCAGTTCCAGATAAATGAGAGTCACAAGCTAATTGGGACAAAGGAGATGCAGCTAATCAAGTTTTTCTAATCGTTTTACAAATCTGTTTCCGGCCATCTCATCCCGACCCCAAACGGACCCGATACGGCCGGCTGTCGCTTCAGACCAGTACCAACGATGTGTCACTGATACTTCCCAGTTTAGATTCAAATTAATGATGCAAGTTATGATATTCTTCTGTTTATTGGCAGGTGGGAGACTCCCTTCCAGGCACAAACTCACAACTGAGGCTGAGTGCACATCTGCCTCAAGATGAAATGGGCATTAAGGGCATGATGCCAAAAAATCATCAGTTATGGAGCAGACAAAAAATAGAAATAAAACAAATCCAGCTGAGAAACACCTGAGACTGATCCGCTCAGTTTTCAGAAAGTAACCCGAATGTAAAACTGGCTTTTCCTTTTTTTTTACTGCTTCCCTACCTGTTGATTGATTTTAATCTTTAAAGTCACACAGGGGCACATAAATAGCTTCAGGGTTGGAAGTTGCCTCCAGCCAATAAACATCTGACCTTTGGTTTGCTGAAATGAAAACAAAACAAACTGAAATACATTCATATTAATCATAATCTTTTAATAATGACTGCTTTTTAAAATCTAATTAATTGCTTGCCAGGTTCCAGTGCACAGCTTCAGGATAAATAAATGTTTAAGACGGCTCAGAAATCTAAAATTATGATTACTAAGGAAATATGGTTTTGCTTATTTAAGCTCTCTGAGCTTCCAACACAGCAACTTGAAATATTTTTGGACTGTGCCATCAACTTAACATAATTATTAATAACGCTCAGAAACAACGAGTCTCTTAAAAGGTTGTATTTATGATGACAGCAGGTAACAGTGCCAAGCACACATGCTGTGAATTATTAAACAATATGAACTTATTGTGTTAAATCTTAGCTGCTTATAGCTCAAAAATCCATTTTAGAAAATGAAACTAATAAGGTCAGATTCAGAGATTATGCTTTTCTGTATTTAAGCCCTCTGACATTAAGAACAAGGTTTCTATAGGTTGGTAGAAGTAAGTTAAGGTTATTTTGTTGTTTAATGACATGAAGTCCTTTTAATGCAGAGTTTAGTTTGGCAGATTTCCCTGTGGTCATCATTATGAAGCTAAAGTAATATAACAGATTGTTATAAACCTTTTACAGCCCCTGGTGAGCAGACATGCCTGGCTAGTAAATCTAATTCATCTTCACATGAGAATATGGTGTTATTTTTAGCCCTGATTAAGTAACATAAACATTAATCATGATGAGTTTCCCAGAGCTCCAGTCTGAGTCAAATCCCAAGAGTTTACAGTGTAAGTCAAAGTCCAATGTTGTGTCCTGGTTTTTTAAGGGCATCTCTAGTTCAAATGTCAGCCTTGGTCTAAAATAAGACTCCTGTTAAAATGTTTAGAACTGACTATTTTAATTGATCAAACTCCAAATACATCTTAATATACATTAAAAGGCAAAGTGGAAACCACCGCAGAAAATCACATCCACTGACTTCCTTATTCTCTTCAGGATACAGCCAATCAACGCAAAGGGAGATGAATGTCGCTCATGGATTGGCTGCTTTGCAAATGACAGACAATAGCAAGTCAAGTAGCATTGCACCAAAGAGTTTCACCTACTTGACATATTCTCTACAAAAATAATATGGAAAAATGTGGAATTATTTGGTCATGTTCCACAAAAAATCTGCAAATACTGAACCATGAATAGGTCTGTATGTATCTCCTAGAACCCTGAATGTGTTTTGTTCTGCAGGATCAGCAACATCTGATAATGGAGGGATTCATCAGGGAAAACTGTAAACAGCTCTCCACTAAACAACAATTTAAAAAAGAAGCAATCAGTGTCAGACAGCGTTTTAAAGCAAGAAGCTAGTGAAACATACAGTCAGCTTTTACAACAAAGAAAACTGTAGAAAAATTCAGGAATCATGCAGATATCAACAGCTTCCAGCCTTGAATAAATCCATTAGAGGGAATCGTAGCAGCAGCAATAACCTGCACCACTGCACTGCATTAGTACAAAATCAACCAAGTATGCTAGTGCATATTTTGCTTGAAAAAACTAATACAGTGCATGTGCCATCATGACCTCAAATATTGAAGATTTGGATGTGATTGTTTTATAATTGCTACCAATCATCTGTGCATCTCTAGACTCAGCATCGCGTTTTGAGCTGTAAATGCACATTTACCAGTAAATCAGTAAATCAGATAAATAAATCATTTTTCCCCTTTGATGATTACAGCAGAAACATTCCAGAGCAGATAAGAGTCACATTCAGACCTCACATCACCACATAATGCAGTTTCTGTGATAATGGCTTTTTTTTTCTTTTTATCAGATCCGTGACATTAAGATCTTGTGAATCAGTCAGACAGCTGAGTGATGGACTGGAGGCTAGAGAGGGAAAATCTGGCATCAGGACCTACAGATAGCTGCTGATATCCATCTTAATGACTTATCTCCATGCACAAAATTAGAATTTTTTACTCTGCTACATATAGCAGTAGACTCTATATTAGACTTCCTTTCCATTTTTATCGAACTGGATGAAAAATGGTTGAAAGTGCGTTATTTTGTCTTTAGTGATTAATGACCCGAACTAAGATGAAGCATTGAACAGGCTCACCGCTCAGGCTACTATTGGTTCTGCAGACTAACCCTGATCTTTATTCAACATTTGTTGATAATGTTTTTATCAACAAAGATTGGTAAAAACATTTGTTGATTTGCCTGAAATGAACACTGGTGTAAGAACATTTTCACCAGTGTTACACTGAGACATCGAGTTTCACCAGGTGTGAACTAATTGCTGCTGACTAGTCTGAAGGAGTTGGATGAGGGAATCACAGGGTTAGACTAAAACGTGGAAATAAAACCTTCAACTTTACCTTTCATGTTTAACTATTTAACATTGGAAAGCATCCAGAGGTTTTTTAAAATTGCTATATAAAGTTATTATTGTTTCTTTGTGCTTTTCATTCCTGATTTGGTCACAACATATAATATCATTTCAGTGTTATTTTAACTGTAAACAGGAGTAATTTTCTCCACTATGAGGCCTGTAATCGCCGACTTCATACATGCTGTGTGTTGTTGCCCTCGGGGAGACTTTTCTTTGCTAATTTCCACAACAAAGTGACCGCTCCTTTGTAGTGTACATCCTCTCTGCCTTTGTCCTGCCAACAAGCGTTTCATTTCAACCTCATTCTGTTTTGTCTCACTTGTGTCTGACTGTGGTGGTGATACCATCCTTACTGATTTCTGCCGTGGTCCAGCGTCTCTTGGGTCTTTATTTAAGTTGAGTGTTTTCATTATGCAAGGTACGAACTGGGTATTTCTGGGAAATATCCTGAAAAAAAGACTTTCTGTCTCTGACAGGCAACATCAAAAATTCATCTTAGGTTTATTTGAAATTTTATCTTTCTGATTTAATTCAACCTCTTGGGTCTTAACCTTTGCAGAAGTTCTTTCATTTTCTTCAGATTCCTCTCAAACCATTCTCTGCTTCATCAAGTATTTCCTGCTGATCCTGCTGATTTCCTGTGCTGGACTGACCTGTACACTACGCAAAAAACTCATCAGCAACTAATTTTAAAACCCAATGCTGCAGTCTTTGACAATGTGGGTCTTTTATATACAATATAAAATATAAATAACCATATAACTCCTCTTCACTTTTACCTTTAATTTAAATAGGCTTAACTTGTCAGAGAGCTTTAAATAGAGAGCTTTAAATAAATCAGTTTTTCTTACATGTATATTGAAACACAGACGACATGCTGGCAAAGACAAGTTGGTTTAAACCGCAGTGGGGATTATTACCAGCCGGCAGAGCAGAGAGTCTGGAGGCTGCACAAGCACACAGCTTAGATATTTCAACCTCTGACTCTATAAAAGGGAAAGTTTAATAATCACGTAGATATTAACAAGAGAACCAACAACTGACAAAGTTGTTGGTTCACTGAAATAACGATAGATGAGACATTTCTTGTTATTTACTCATCGTTATTTGTAGTTTTCTCCAATAAGAGCCTCAATGGAGTCTCATTAGCTGAGTTTCCATTGACCATATATTTGTGCAATTTGACATTTCAAGAATTAATTTTCTTAATGGAAATGACAACAGGAAGTAGCTGGAGGATCATGGTGAGTGAGCAAACTTATTCATGACTGATTTTAACTGCGTTTCTTCGATGGTCGGTTGATGGACAAACAGATCGCTCACGGAGCGATTCGGATGATCGGATCAGAACCCCAAAGAACAGTGTGAACGAAGGAAACGCATGAATGAAAGTACGGAGCTACAGGTGTGATTATTAGAGGCTCAGAAGCATCTGGAGCGGCGGAACAGAACCCAAAGCCCACTGAGACGAATCAAGACAGAAACACAACATCAGACAAAAACAATACAAACATGACAATTATGTTTAGTTTTTAACTGAAAGGCATAAACATTGGGAAGTTAAATAAATTACACTTATTAATGTTGTGAAGGAGTACAAGAAAAGCCATAATTTAGTTGATAAATGTGTCCTAACTGTCTGTTTTTTGGTAAGGAACAATCATTTTAAATAAATCTTACAAAGCTCTTGCAGGGTTAATGACTGATCTATCTTCTTGTGTTGGATGACTCCGCAGTATGATATGTAAGTAATTAAAGTTAATACATTCAGTTAAACAGGTTTAAATGATACAATCTGAACCCCAAGTAAAGAATTATATTTGTATTCTGAGATTCTTGTTTTTCACACAAATCCTTTTCTTTTCAAACCAGACCCCATTCACTTTCATGTTACTCCATCATGGATTTGGACCTCACACTTTTTAAGCAATCTCAGTTTGGTCATGTCCCATTTCATCTGATTTTTATGCTGTTGCTAGTGACAGACTCATAATTTTTCTCCAAAGAGACGAGAAGTTGGAAGATTGATTGTTGACCATAAAAATAAAAAAACATGTCAGATTCTGTGACTAATTTTATTCACTTTCACTGGTGAAAAACTTACTTACAAGCTGATCACTTAACGCTAAGTCCTGCTGCTCCTTCAAAATAAAAATCTTGCCAAAATTATGTGAATCACAGCAGACGCAGCAGATGGAGATAATCATAATTTGTCTGCTCAGCTTTATTATTGATTCACATGCTGCCATGTTCAGCATCCACACATTATTTTATGTTAAAATGAATTTTCTTCATCAGATCCTGAATTCAGAGTCTCTAGAGTCTTTCCAACCAAACATCATCAGTTTTCCAACATTAGTTAGGAGACAGTGTGTGACACTGGATTTCTGCCACTGAAGCAGAAGGAAAAAGTCCAGAAATGTAACGATTAGAAAACAAGACATTTCTGACTGACGGGCAGTGAGGTGTTCACGGCGGCAGCTGGCTGGTTGTCCATCTGTTTGGGTCAAAGAGAGGACAACGCAGCTCTGCAGCGAACAGGAACTTCATGATTGATTATTGAGATAAGATTTCCAACTGTTTGTTTTCCTAATGATCCGTGATGCAGACATGTTGAGCTGTAAATATGGACAAAGAATGGAGGCTTTCTGCTGACAGGACTTCACCACAGGCTGAACTAACTTTACTTAGTTGTGTGACAAAAGAGAAGAGTAGGAATCACAGAGTAAGAAAATCTCCGTGTCAGCTGATGTTTCTGTTCAGATTCGTATGATCGGATCAGAACCCCAAAAACGTTTGAATGACTTCTTTATTCTATTCCTTTTATTCTATTCCTGAAAAATCCAACCAGATCAAAATAATGAAAATAATGTATTTTTTCTGTCTTGTAAATTAATGATCTGCATTATGTAACTTCAATTTAGAAAAGGTTTTTTATAATCAAAAACAACCAATCAGAGCCAGGAGGAGGGTCTTAGTGCTGTCAGTGATCTTCATACTCACTATTCAATGTGACAATGGTGGGAGAAACAAATCACAGCTTCTGGAAAACTGTTTATCTGCTATCATTGGTGGCCATGCTAACTAGCCTAGCATCCCCAACAGGCTGTGCTATTGGAAATAAGCTGGGGGGGAGGGGGGGGGATGAGCAGGCTCACACGACGGTGATTGACAGCTCTAAGACCCGCCTCCTGGCTCTGATCAGTTGTGTCTGGTTAGCACTGGGAGATTAACTTTTCACAAATGATCTCTCATACCACACTGTCACAACATAGTGAAAGCTTTAACAAATATGTAAAAATATATTTGCCTATATAATTCCCTTCTCACCCTCTGTGGGTGGTCTCTTTCATCCTCTGACCTCTGACCTCTACCAGAGGCCTGGGAGCTTGAGGGTTCTGCGCAGTATCTTGGCTGTGCCTAGTACATGTACCATCTGTAAAATAAACTGCACATTTCTGGACTGAGATGTCTGATGTTGTTCCTGGGATCTGTTTTAGCCACTGCTCCAGTTTGGGGGTGACTGCCCCGAGGGCCCCGATGACCACAGGCACCACTGTGGTCTTCACCTTCCAGTTCTTTTCCAGTTCCTCCCTGAGGCCCTGGTATTTCTCCAGTTTCTCATGCTCCTTTTTCCTGATGTTGTAGTCACTTGGTATTGCTACATCCACCACAACGGCTTTCCTCTGTTCTTTATCCACCACCACAATGTCCGGTTGGTTCTCCATCACCATCTTGTCTGTCTGGATCTGGAAGTCCCACAGGATCTTAGCTCGGTCATTCTCCACCACCTTTGGGGGTGTTTCCCACTTCAGTCTCGGGGCTTCCAGTCCATATTCTGCACATATGTTCCTGTACACCATGCCCGCCACCTGGTTATGTCGTTCCATGTACGCTTTCCCTGCCAGCATCTTGCACCCTGCTGTTATGTGCTGGACTGTCTCAGGGGCCTCCTTGCACAACCTACACCTTGGGTCTTGTCTGGTGTGGTAGATCTGAGCCTCTATTGCTCTGGTGTTTAGGGCCTGTTCCTGTGCAGCCAGGATGAGCCTCTGCTGTTCTTGAGTCCAGCTTTGTCCAGCCATTGGTAGGATTTCCTGATATCAGCCACTTCAGTTATTTGTCGGTGGTACATCCCATGTAGGGGCTTGTTCTCCCATGATGGAACCTCTAGCACCTCATCCTCTGTTCCCCATTGCCTGAGACATTCCCTGAGCATATCGTCCATTGAGACTTTGTCCTTGATGTATTTATGGATCTTGGATGTTTCATCCTGGACAGTGGCTCTCACACTCACTAGTCCTCTGCCTCCTTCCTTACGGCTCGTGTACAGTCTCAGGGTGCTGGATTTGGGATGTAACCCTCCATGCATGGTTAGTAACTTCCGAGTCTTAACATCCGTGGCCTTTATCTCTTCCATTGGCCAGCTAATTATTCCGGCAGGGTATCTGATTACTGGTAAGGCATAGCTGTTTATTGCACGGATCTTGTTCTTGCCATTGAGCTGGCTTCTCAGGACTTGCCTTATTCGTTGGAGGTATTTGGCTGTGGCTCCTTTCCTTGTGACCTCGTCGAGGTTGCCATTTGTTTGTGGTATTCCCAGGTACTTGTAACTGTGCTCTATGTCTGCTATTGTTCCTTCTGGGAGTGAGACCCCTTCTGTGCGGACGACCTTCCCTCTCTTTGTAACCATCCGACCACACTTTTCTAGTCCGAATGACATCCCAATGTCAATGCTGTATATCCTGGTGGTGTGGATCAGTGAGTCGATGTCTCGCTCACTCTTAGCGTACAGCTTGATGTCATCCATGTAGAGGAGGTGACTGATTGTGGCCCCATTCTTCAGTCGGTATCCGTAGCCAGTCTTGTTGATGATTTGGCTGAGGGGGTTCAGGCCTATGCAGAACAGCAGTGGGGACAGAGCATCTCCTTGGTATATGCCACATTTGATGGACACTTGTGCAAGTGGTTTGCAGTTGGCTTCAAGGGTGGTTTTCCACAGCCCCATCGAGTTTGCAATGAAGGCTCTTAGAGTCCTATTGATGTTGTACATCTCTAAGCATTCATTGATCCAAGTGTGTGGCATTGAGTCATAGGCTTTCTTGTAATCTATCCAAGCGGTGCACAGGTTGGTGTGTCGGGTTTTGCAGTCTCGGGCGACTGTGTGGTCTACAAGGAGTTGGTGTTTGGCTCCTCTGCTATTTTTGCCAATGCCCTTCTGTGCCGTACTTATGTATTTATCCATGTGACCACTTATCTTAGCCGCTACGATGCCTGATATGAGCTTCCATGTTGTAGAGAGACAGGTTATTGGCCGATAGTTGGATGGGATTGAACCCTTTGAGGGATCCTTCTGTATCAGGATTGTGCGACCTTCAGTTAACCATTCAGGGTGAGTCCCATTTTGTAGCAGCTGGTTCATTTGAGCTGCCAGTCGCTCATGGAGGGCAGTGAGTTTCTTTAGGCATGGATCATGTCAGGTCCAGGTGCTGTCCAGTTTTTCATACCCGAGACTCTTTCTTGGACATCTGCCACAGTGATGGTTACTGGGGCTTGTTCAGGGAGGTTGCTGTGTTCCTCTCGTAGAGAGGTCAGCCACTTTGCATTGCTGTTGTGGGTTGCCTCCCTTTCCCATATGCCTTTCCAATATTGTTCAGTCTCCAGCCTTGGTGGGTCTGCTCTGTGGTTAGTACCCTGCCATTGAGAGTACACTTTAGCTGGGTGTGGAAGAGCCGGTTAATCCTCCTGGCTTCATTCTCTCTTGTGTATCTTCAGGCGGATCACTGATGCTGAGTTGTATATGAGCTCATTGGTTTCTGTTATCGTTCTCAATGCCGCATTCACATCTTCAATTAGACTTTCTGGTGGTCAGTTGCTCGTTCGGCTCTGATGATTCGTTCATTACTGGGGCTACATACCCAGTCTCTGGGTGGGTAGTTAACTCCCCTCTGACCTGGCGTTCTGGCTCCTCCCCTTTGCCATAGCATTTGTGTTGTACCTCGTCAATCTCAAGTTGTGAGAGCAGTTGCCGTTTGCGGATGTTGGAACACTGAGCCACTAGTTGCTTAGCAGTTAGTGTTGCCTGGGGATGTCGAAGTAACCATTCCTCCCACAGTCTTTGCATGTAGCCCCTCTGACTAGGGTTACTTGAGTAGTAGCATTCCAACAGATCCATGTTTTCACCTCTCGCCCATTTCCGTCTTGTTCCAGTAGCCCATTTTTCATCTAGGTGCTCTGGTTCCCCAGCACCTGACGCAGACCTTGTTTGGCCGGGCGACGTCTGAGCCGGCATGTCGTGCTTATCAGTGTCTCTCATGGTATGAGGTCGGCTATATAGCTCCAAGGGTCTTGCCTAAGGACCCACACTGACAGCTCAATTGACTGTTGTAACTTCAGCCCCAGCCTGGATTCGAACCCTGGTCTCCCGGGTGGAAGACTGGTGACTTACCCATTGAGCTATTCAGTCAGCTACATATGTGTACATATGTATATACTGTATATATACATATACATATATATGTATATATACATACATATACATATATATATATATATATATATATATATATATATATATATATATATATATATATATATATATATATATATGTAAGTTTAAAACTGTACCTTTAATTACAGGAACAAGAAATACTCAGCTTTTCATCATCAGCAGAGTAGGATTTTATTTAGTAAACTAGTGGAGATTTTCCTTTGTTATCATACTTGGGATTAAACAGAAAACATCCAGGAACTGCAGGACTTAATAAATAAAGCTATAAATGTAATGTAAGCAGAGGCTGAATAGGCTGATATTAATAAACCATGAGGTTTTTCTCTTATTGCTCCTTCCATTCCTATTCACTTCTGTTCATTCATCAGATATAAGTGTCTCATTTTTTAGTGCTGCGCTCCATTCTGCTGCCTTATCTTTATTTAACTACATCCGTCTCTCGTTCCCGGACCTTTAATTCACTTCATGAACAGTATGCCATTACTACCCACTATGACAGCTTTCTCTCCCTGGGTTTAATCCCTTCCTGTCTGCTTCCATTTCTTTGAACTTGTCCCCTTCTGTCAAACTGTTGCACCAGTTTCTTTCTGTTGTGAGCTTCTGTGAAGCCGTGGGAAGATTCTCCTCCAGACTCTCATCTTTTCTGCTTTTTCTTTCCTCATCTCTGTGATTTCACTGTTGTGTTCACTGGTGACACAAGAAAGTCACGTCAGACTCATTTTCCATTCAATGAGCTCCAGCCTCCTCCTCCAACTCTGGCTGCTTATTTCCCCTTTATTAATTTCAACATGTTTTCTTGGTGGCAGAAAATCAGGAGCGAGTTGTGTGTCCACCTGCTGTGCTTGTCTAAAACGTTTAGCCTTGTTTCAACACGCCGACACGGCTCCAGTGATTGGCCCTCAACTCCAGGTAAACACCTTCTCTGGAGTCAAACGCTTCAGGGCTTTTTAATGCAAATGCAGCTAAAGCATAAATCAGAGGAAATGTTTAGTAGAGATAAAGATACTCTGATGGAGGTTTGAAATAATAATGCCATAATCATTCAATAATGGCTTTTGATAAGGGCTGTAAATCTTTCTTTATTACATGGATAAATAAAATAAATCATGTAAATTAAAAGAGTAGAACAATATCCTTTGTTGTCCTCACACAACCAGAGTTTTATCAACCAAAGTCAGACCAACAATCAGAACCGTCACTGTATTTATATATTTTTATTCCTATTTTAAATGTAAATTGTAACACAGTGGAGTCTGAAAATTGGCATTACTTGAATATGTGATGAAATAAGCGCCTTCCAAGGTGCCTGAGTGATTTCAGAGAAACAGTGAATTTGGCTGATCACAGGCTGGTACTTCAGCCTCATGCAGAGTCAAATTGTAACTTCTGATGTACTTAAAGTGACATCCACTGTGATCAGACAGCCTGGTAAAAAAAGTCTCTCCGTGAGGTAAAAGAATAACCAGAATTTGATTCTCCATCTTTTCCATTTCTATGGTATCCTACATCCCATGGAGCATAAATTTTAACTACCTGAATGGTTTAAAAGGTTTTACAGTGACAACATTTGGAGTGACATTTACTTAGAAAAAACTAGGCAAGTTTTTACACTTAGAGATTCACTTGAAAAAGTTTAAGTTAATTTTACTTGTTTTTAATAAGACTTCTATTAACTAGTTCTTTGCTAGTAAATTTTACTTACCCTTCCGGCAGAACGGGGAAATCATGAAAATGAACATATATCTCACTCATGGTCAGTGGTGGGAAGTAACAAAGTACAAGTACTTAAGTACATTTTTCGTGTGTCTCGGGTGCTGTGGGGGGGCCGCTGCCCCCCGGGCCGGGCTGGATGGGGGGCCGGGTCTGGGGGTGCCAGGGAGGGAGGAATGGTTTCAAGTCGCTTAAATGTCTGATTATAGACGGAGAAAGTGGCCCCCACCTGTTGAGAAAGGTGTATTTAATGTTAAAGTTACCTTCCCCAATGGAATATATACTAGTCAGTCCCAATGACTGTTTCACTCACGGTTTAGCCGAAATGCTTCCTGGGTAAAAATCAAAACAAACGCGGCACTTCCCTCCCCCCACCCCCGCTCAACAGATTCAGTTTCCAGGAGCCAATGTGGCTCACTTGTTTCCGCTTTGAGTTACCATGACTGCTAGAAAAGTTGTATTTCAGATGCCAAAAAAAGCATTAATACTATGAACATTGTTGTCTTCCAAATATAATGGGCTTTTAAGTTTTCATTAATTTCCAAGCAATCCTGAATTAAGAAGATGGTGGCTTGCAAATATTTGCCATACCAGTTAAAGCTAATGCTGCACAACAAAAGTTTGCAGCCTTCACTTCACTCCGGATCAGCCTAAAACTACCGGGGAGATAGATGGTGAATAAAGGAGCCTCCCTGAGTTATTTCCATGGAATCAGTTTATGTGAACGAGAGAGCAGACCAGAGCCAGACAGCCGAGCAACTGATCCGCCTGAACATCCTGCTGTAAACACCGTCCAATCTGAGCTCTTCACAGGAAATATGCAAAGGTAATAAAACAAAATAACACGGAGATCTTATGAAACACGGTCATATTTTTCTAAAAGCAACAACTTTGAACCTGAACAGCAGCTGAACCAGAACTCTGACACCAGAGCTGCTGCTGTTAAGCTATGAGGCTTTTAGCTCTGTCAGGCGTCGGAAGCTAAAAGCCCAAACCGTAACTTCTGTTGAGGAAATATAATCGTTTCTAGCATTTAGAAAATATAAGCATCTTTTTGTGTTTAGTTAGCTGAATCTTTTACTTAAATTTGGAAGAAGTTTGTGTGTGTGAGTTCTATTGGCAGGAAGAGCCATGGCTGGGTTCAAAATATCAAAGAACAAGTGATGGATGGAGAAAACCTTTTAAGACGTTGTTAAACAATATATCTGTGAAGCTATAGGCTCCTATCTTTTCAGACATCTTGGGAGGACAGGAGATACTCAGGTCTCAGGAAATAAAGAGCCTGCAGCAAACAATTGGCATGTTAAACTATTGAACTGTAAACTTATGAACTTTAGAGCTGTGAACTTTAAACTGTTTAAACTACTAATATCATATACAGTAGATTACTCTTAGTATTGCATGCTCGGATTAAAATGTATTATTTGCCTGTAGAATTAAGGTAGTTGGAAAATGATTAGGATGGTTTAATTTTATATGAATGGTGTAAGCAGAGTAGGAATTGTATCTAATTACTTTTTGTAGTTAATATAGTTATTGTATGAGTTTAATGTCAGGGAGGCTTCGGGAGGAATAACAGAGCAAAAGCATATTAAGTTCAGAGATAACTCTTATTGAATCAAATATAGGATTGGGTGTTTGTTTTGGGAGAGGACAAGAGTTTCAGAGGGACCTGTGAAAGGCTTTGATGCTCTTGGCAGGAAGGAGCCAGATCCTGGAGAAAACTCTGCAGGATTCAGGAGATAACATCATTTAGTGAAATAAACCTGAATATACTGTATCTTAAAAGTTATAACCTATTACGGCACATTGACCTGCAGTTTACCTGAAAAGTATTTGTTTAAAGGCTTACGGATGTGCCTTTGTCTGTTTGGGTGGATTAACAGGGAATTCCAAATACGTTTCTTGAGACATCCAAAAGTCGTAAAAGTCAGCAGGATTTTAGAGTTCTGGTTAACTTCACTGACAAAAAAAGAGAAAACTTCTCTTTGATCACTCGAACAGAATTGAAGGGAGGTGCAGTTTTCGAAGGTGGTCGGAGACAGCTTCCAATTGGTCGAGCGGAGAGACACCTTGTTTGAATAAATTAAAGAAAAAAGGATAAAACTTTCAACACGGAGTAACAAATCAGATTTTGCGCTTGCAATTTCTCCAAGGACGTTCTTGCTATGTGTTTATCTTTTCCTCTTCTCAGGTAAATTTATCTGTTTGTGCTCTGAGGTTTTCTGATGTTTTGTGATGTGCTTTTCTGGTGATGGTTTGCATCTGTCTTGAATAAATGCTGATTATTGTGACATTGTTGTCTCTGCGTGATCTCAGTCCTTGCGCACAGCATTTTTCTGAACCCGGGCAGAGAGGATAGAACGAGTAAAGTTTTGCAATTTTATTCTCATAACACTTCCCACTTCGTCTCTGACACTAACGACAATAAACACACATAATATACTTGAAAATAAGATTAAAAAATTATACATAGTTTTTTTTTGTATGTGTAAATATATTTACTTGTTCTCAATACACTTACTTTAAAATTTTTCACAAATGCACTGTTTATTGGTCATTATTCACTTTAATCAGGATTTATAAAGAGCTGTTCTTCTGCATCCTGGTCATCTGTGTTCGTTTGGCATTATTAGCAAGTATATTTTAAATTAAATTCAAATCAATCAATTTTATTCCAGTAAATTTTAGTCCTGATAACTAGGCAGTCAAACTCAATTCAAAACTCCAACTGTCATTTTTATACCGTGTCTGGAATTGGTTTAAAGGCCTATTTGTATTCAGAGATGCACAGACAACGCAGAATGTGGCTTTATAAGGACTCAGACTCCAAGGACTTTTGCATTTTATTATGCTTGATATATTTTATAATCTTGAGCAACTGGCAGATTTTGTGTACATTCATCGTGGCTCTTCCTGTCGTCACTGTGAATATGTGTGAATAAAGCTGTAAAAAACATTAACATGAATGTTTCCAGGGACTGAATGGCTGAATGCCAGTTCTTTAATAGACTGCAGCAATGCTCTTATGCAAATTATTTTTCAAAAAGGCTTCTGGTTGTTAGTTTAATGTCCTGTACCGAGACGAGCTCATTATTTTGTTGATAGGGCTGCAGCTTCAATGCACACAATGTGAAAATGTAACCCTGTTTACAAAGTCATTCAGAGATGGTTGAGTTCATGTGGAAAGTTTCGCACCACAGGACTCCAAATGAGGCTTTAAAAGAAGTTTGTATAGAAGTGATGCTACGCAAATCTTATAAAAACAAAATAAAAAATCTGTTGTAACAGAACCAAAAAGCGCCATCTTGTTGTTGCTGATAATTGCAGCACAAAATTTGCCACAGTTTTGAGGTCTTTCCCAGATTTGCAGCCTCGCTCTTGGAGTTGTCAGGTTTAATTTTCCATTTTCAAGGACGCACAATGAGATCAACAATGTTCATCAGCAATGTGACAATATCTGTGCCCACACAGGGCTTGTCAGCCGCCAGAAATGAGATGATATCTCCCCTGGTCCCAACTTGCCACTGTATATGAAGAGGAGGAAACTAATTAGAAATGATCCATAGCACCATAAATTAGCTTCTCCTGACACCGGTTCCCGAACCGCATCCTCGAGTGTCTCCATGCAGCAACAGCTAAAAACTCCCCCACACTGACTGACTGGTAACGGCAGAAACTGGTTTAGGATTTTTCCGCCCTTCTCCTGTTGATCTCTCTGAGCCCTCAACAATAAATCATGAACTGGCAAAGACTTCCATGATGTTCTCATAATGATGAAACTGTCTTTACAGATCAGTGCAGCTCTGCAGATGATTTATACACATTTTGATGTAAATCCATAGCTGTTAGATTAGAGACTGATCCATGGATTTGTCTGTTAAATATTGGGTGAAACTGAGGTGGTTTTATTCCAGATTGACAATCAAAAACTAACCTGAAAATGTGAAAAAATGAGGACATTGGCGCTCCAACAGTATTTCATTTTGGTTTGTTTAGCTCCTTTAATTAATAACCTGATAACTTCATCACATTTAGGCCTGATATGTTTATTAAACATTTTTTAAGGTGCAGTTTTGTGTAATTTCCAGGCACATAAAGATATTTTATAGGACAATCTCAGGTCCTTCTCAAAAAAAAATAGCATATTGTGATAAAGTTCATCATTTTCCATAATGTAATGATAAGAATTAAACTGTCATATATTTTAGATTCATTGCACACTAACTGAAATATTTCAGGTCTTTTATTGTTTTAATACTGATGATTTTGGCATACAGCTCATGATAACCCAAAATTAAGATTTTATTTAACTTAAACAGTATGGGTATATTACTTTTAATGGCTTTTTAAAACTCTTGCCTGTTCTTTTGCTCCCATTTAGCTCTCAGCCTCACAGATCTTTTATCTGCTTACTCATTACAAAGAAATAGGCCATCTCGCTGAGGCTGGCATCTCTGAATTATCCTTCTTATCAGATCGAAAACCTAGTGAAAGAAATGCATCAGCAAAGCCCACAAGGTCCTTTTGATCAATGCCAAACCAGCTAAATGGGAGACGGAGAGAGACGCATTTACAGCTTGAATAAGGAAGAGAGACAGAAAATAAACCAAACTATTGACATTAATAAAATATCCCACATTAGTAGTAAAATAATTTTAGAGCATTCATCATTTGCTTTTTAAAAATCTCTCATTTGTTTCTGGTAAAAAGACAAGCAATCAAAAATTTGATGCGACAGCAAGCTAAAAATGTTTTCATATTTTTGGTTTGTCACACGTAAATTTTTCAGATACCTAAAAAAAAGACAAAAAATACCTAAATAAATACAAAAAAGCAATATACACTGTGTATGCATCTGTTCTAGTCTAGTTAACTATTCTTTAATGTATTCAATTCGAATAAGTAGCTGCGTTTCCATTGAGCTAGTTTTGCAATTTGACATTTTGAAAATACATTTACTTAATGGAAAAATACAAATTCCTAAAAAAACGAAAACTAACATTTTTCTATAAAAAATGTTTTGCTACCACGGTGAGTTGGTTTTTTTAGCCACATCAAGACTGATTTATTTTGCAAAACTACAATGGAAACACTTTCAAATCACACGAGTCATGTGATCAACAACTGGACGTTGCCATGACGCAAACCACGAAGAAGAAAACAGGAAGTAAAGGATGAGGCGGCATGTTTTTTTAAAATAATTTATCACATAAGCAAACATATTCATTTTTGATTTTAATCAAGTTTATTTAATGGAAGCACTGAAATTGTGAAATTGTTTTTATTAAATTATTGGAATTTTAGAATATCAAAAATGCAGCTTGAAAAAAGATTTTTGATTAGCTGAAGTTAGTGGATTTTTGTTACTAATGTTGTTCTGTACAGGTTCATTTCTTGTGCTCTGCTCTTCCTGTTTTGCTATAAATAATTTTTTGCATTAGTCTTTTTTTCAGTTTGATCCTTTTGTGCCTTCAATCTGTTTATTTCTCTGTTTTTCAGTCACCACCCCTCAGGTTTCTGCTCATGTTCTTCCCCAGCTGAACTTCATTCTCCTGTCACACCTGGTTCTCATGCTACTCGTTCACCTCCCAGTAGTTTATAAATTTGTCTATTTTTTTTACCTCCTTGCCAAGTTTATCTATTGAAAATTAATGTATAAATTTTTTTTTACTTTTTTTTTTCTTATTTTAGTTTTATGATCTTTTACAGGTGTTGTGACAAAAGACTTGCATGGTTTCATCACATCTTGTTGATTTACTCTCGGTATAGGAAAGTATAAATATCTTTTTAAGCATCATAACAACAATGCACCCCAGAGCCATAAACCCTTTCTCAAGGTTAAAAAACATGATTGTGTATTCAGTGGTCTCACACACAAGTTGTGACCTGTGCAAGCCAATGAGACACAAAGTGATTTTTGCAGGAATTTGTGAGCTGGAATCCCAAACGACTTAATAAAACAGTTACATCAGTTTGTGCAGAATATTTTTATTTTTTTTTTACTCACTGTGCCATTATTATGGACCTCACGTCTTGCTCATTTTACACAGTTGGGGACCCTCTTTAATCAAAAACACAATCATGGTTTCGACCCTTTATGCATTACATCGGCCACATTATACTAATTGGCTTAATATGCTGTACATGATGCAGATGAACGTATCTGCGTAGCTTCAAGGGAGATCTGAAAGCCCCGCTGCTGCATTGCCATTCACTGATATTAACATGAACCCCCTGCTTGTGTGTGGTCATTAATGTAGTCATTATTTTGCATATCTTCATGGTGTTGGTTTCACTCCGCACCTTTACATTCCTTCTCACAAAAGTCTTTCCTCTTTAAAATGGGAAGAAGAGACCTGAATATTTACCAAACATGAGCCGCCTGTTAAAAAAAATCTGATTTTATAAATTAAATTGATAAAGTGCAAATTATCATTTTTAAAATTAATGTATGGAAGAAGAATAGAGCCACTGAAAAAAACATCTAACTTTTCATTTTAATCTTCTGGAATCAAAAATCTTATTTCTAAGATAAAACATCAGATTCTCCCAGAATCTGATGCTTTTGAAAGAAAAGTCAACACACAATACATATGTTCTGTATAAAAAACCTGGTAATACCCAGCAACAGAACTCAAGTTAGGATAATGCATAAACTCAACAATGTTTTTTCAATCTTATACATTCAGATAATGCTTCCTTATCTAATTAAGTAATTAAGTAAATGGATAAGACGTCCCATCATCCATTACGGCGACTCATTAAAAGACTTCTACTGATTCAGAGATGCTATTCTGAACGTGATTCCCTCCAGTCTGATTTGCATGTCTTTGTTTGATCTGCTTTGTGAAACCAGTGCAGAAAAATGGAGGATTTTACTTGCAAAACATCTGCAAAAAATGTGAAAATTTCTCTACTTTGTAAAAAATACAATATTTATTTGTTTAAAAAGTTTCTTCAGTTCCTCCGGCTTTTGCCCTTGTTGTTGTTGGTCGTTCTTTTCTCCAAATCCGTTGATCGCTCCGAATGTGTCAAAAGTAATTGTGACATTTTTCTTCTTCCGTTAGAAATGTTTGAATGGATATGACAGGTTTCTATTAATACCAAAATTAATGCATATTAATTAGAATTCATTTGAATGCATATCAGATGTTTTAATGTAACATGATGTATTTGATAGCATTGCTGTGTTTGGGGGAATAAAATGCATGACACTGTGAGCTTCATTTATAAAAATTAATTTATTGCATATGTATTTGAAAACTTTAAAAAATAAGAAAATCCTGATGATTAGCTGATGCAGCGTTCTCATCTTAATGCTGTTGAATGGTTTAATGTGCTGATATCAGCAGAAACTTCTCAGTTGTGCGATATAAAGTCCAATATACCTTAAGCAGGACTTTGTCTGGCACCTTTTATCCTTCATGCAGTCCAGATGAGTCACAGCATTTCGGACTGCAGCTTCACGGAGAGACGGTGCGGTGAAGGTAATTAGCCTTAAAATGATGAGCACAATTAAAATCACCATGAACTTCTGATCGATGCACATGATTTTAAGATGCTGTTTAAAAAGTCTGGATGTTTTTGCAGAAACGATCGATACGTGAGCCTGGGGTCAGCGGGCGATCAATGGAGACACCCAGGAATTTGTCAGAGGAGACTTGTGAGACGGATTCATTATCGATGACCACCACTCTGCTAGGATTGCTTTTTCCACTGCTTTCTACGCCTTTTAACATTCAACACCAGGGACTGGCTGGACTACCAACACACAACACACACACACACACACACACACACACACACACACACACACACACACACACACACCTAAACTCTGTTTATCTCATCTCCAGAGCACAGAATAGCAACTTGGTGGAATTTGAATGCGTTTACGCCTCATGAATCAGTTTGAAAAATTTTTATCTTTTTCAGCTTATTTATTGTGCATGATATAAATTAATGGTATTACAGGGATTTTAGTTATGCAGGCACTTACGATATCTGCACATATTACAGATTTTAACTTTTTATTGCAATATTTTCTTGTCTTCACTCCACTTTGAGATTGTCAAACCATGTAATTGGATTCTTATTGTGTTCTCTATGAATACGGAAACTCGATTTAAGCACTGACTTAATGGTAATAAGAGAGTTAAAAGTAAGCGCAGTTACAAAACGCTTTTCAGTGAAACATTTTGTTTTGTAGATAAAACTGTTAAAATACGTGAACGAGAGCAACAATTTAGGTAATTAAAACAATTTAAAATACAATTTATTTGAGCAAAAACAACGTAACGGCTGCCAAGCACTTATTTGTGGCAGCATGACCGATAGCGTGGTTTTTACTTTATTTGTAGCTTAATGAGCAACAACTAGTTCAGATTGGAGTTGTGAAACTGGTTCTATGAACACGAATCAGTTCAGTTTTAACTGAATTATGTAATTAAGAGTGAACTGACTAAATACCAAGGTGGAACAACTCAGGAGATACAATTACCAGTAAATATTACAGGTTCTTGTATTCACAGGATTAGTCAGATATAATGAAAAACAGACTTATGTTTTTGTGAATAAATGATGAGAACAGTATCCTGAACGACAGCTCATTGGAGATCTTGTTATGTTTAGCTGCTGTTTTATCTGCTCCGTCTTAAAGAACTATATCCATACAGCAGTTCAACATGCTTTACTCTGACATTACAGAAGTGGCTGTGTGGTCATTTTACCTGCCACTCTTTGTGTTAATAAATCACATTCCTGTTATCTGAAACTCACTTCTGACCAGGCTGCCTCCTCCATGTTCGCACACCTTGGTGAGGAATCTCAAGTCAGTGCCACCGAGTAACAGTCATCCGCCGCCATCCACTGAATCTGTCATTTTTCACTGAACTACATTTTTTTAAATAAAAAATTATACGTTGATCATTACAGAAAATGTTTTAAAAGGAGAATCAAAGCCAAAGCTGTGCACAATAATAAAGTTAAGGAGGCTTAAAAAACAGTAGAAATAGCAAACCATAAATTTGAGACTTTTTACAGCAACTCAGTCAATTTTAAGGCAGAGTCTCAGAGTCAAGTCTGAAGTCTCTTGTCCTAACTTCATAATTCAGGAGAAGTCTTAAGTCTTTAAGGGGAAATAACCCCTTAAAGATTTAGGGTAAGATTCTCACCCTAATCCAAGGCAAGTCTCTTGAGTAAGAATTGCCCAGAATTGAAACCTGGATTGTTCTAAGTCTAAATTAGTACATGAACAGTTCATAATTATCTTTAAACAAAACAATTTCATAAACTATTGTGTATTATCCATTCAACATTTACTTAAGTCCATCACATGACATATTTTGTTTGTTAGCATCATAAATAGACATTACTACTCTTGAAAAACAGAAGTAGCCTTGCATTAGCTAAACAGGGAGAGGATGCTGGAGTTGGGTTTGAGTCTAAGTCTGAACAGACATTCATGTGGTACCGTATTTTCCGCACTATAAGGTGCACCGGATTATAAGGCGCACCTTCAATGAATGGCCTATATTAAAACTTTTTTCACATATAAGGCGCATAGAACAGATGCTTCAGTTTGGGTTGCCAATTTTTTTCATACTCTACTACTACACATCCAAATTTACTTCTTCTTCTACAGGAAAAATGAAGTCGGCAGCTGCTTACCGTAGTTGCTAGACCTGCTGTGGCTCAATATTGGTCCATACATAAGGCGCACAGGATTATAAGGCGCACTGTCGGCTTTTGAGGATATTGAAGGTTTTTAGGTGCGCCTTATAGTGCGGAAAATACGGTAATTATTCTGAAGCCATGAACATGAACAGATTATGACATCCCAAAATAATCAATCGCTCGTCCTTTCACAGTAAAACATGTACAGAGACTCACATATCAACTTCCTGCCATTATTCAGACTCGAGTCTCGGATTTAAGTCCAAGTCAAGCCTCAAGTCCTTCAGGCACAAGTATAATTAGAGTCTGATACTTTTTATTTTTGCGACTTCTTAAGTGTGAAGTTAGATTCTTAAACTCGCCAAAGCCTTAAGAATGCCCTCCATGTGATGTGTGACTTCTCTCTGAGCCTCTTAGGAATGAGTGATTTTACCCCATTCCACTGAATAATGCATCCTGCATGGAGCAACGGCCACTTATTGCCTGGTGGCCTTGAATTTCTATCCTTTTATTTTAAGAAGTCACAGAGTGATCTCCATTAGAAGTGGCTGTATCTTTAACAATGCTTCCTCAGACCTCTGTATTTACCCCTTTTAAAGAAGCCCACCCTTGATTAGTCATGGTCCTATAATTACAGACCGCCCTCTGCTGCAGCCCTTGTTCTGCCACTAAACAGCAAATGGAATTCATTACAGGTAATAACATTTTTATCCATTTCACTCCCATTTTGGAGGACTCAAATAGCTCCACAGACAGAAATGATTGTAATTTATTGAGGGCAGTTAACGGTTGTCACTCCATTTTCAATTGCGATGCCGTTCTACCGATCTGCACTGCCGATCAAACCAACCTGCAGGATAAAATTGAAAAACAAATGGTTACATTTGATCGCCTATACATTTTTTTTGTCCATAGTATTTAGCTCTCATGTCTTGTAGAGTTTCACAGCGTTTGATTCATAGTTTCATTTAATTTTCCCAGGAGATAATCTGCTGTGAGCTGTAACCAATTATCACCCCAAGTGCAAAAACATCTGCTTGAAATGTCGGTCGGCGCTGTACCTGAAACCTGAAATGCAATCATCTCGGTATTCCTCAGAAGTTCAGGGGCGGATGTTCATGTTTTAATATCTTCCTGGGCAGACGAGTGTGAATTCATGCTTTCGTTTTAGGTGAAGCTCTAATCACAAGAACTTCAGACTGTTGGGAAACGTGTAATGAAGAGAGAATATGATCCTTTTTCTGACCCAATTACTTCAGTTCCCTCCTCATCCAGATTTCATCTCCAAATCCTCTGTGGTATAATATGTCTGAAGTCGTAAGTATCCCACACTCAGATCAGTCAGACTTTCTAAACATTTGATTTTGTGTCCCTTGGTTTCATTTCTCAACTGCTTTCAAAGTTTTAGCTTCAAGGCCAGATGCAGTTCAGCCCAAAATTATTCAGACCCCTAGGAGAATTTTAATTTGACTTTTCTTCTGGTTGGAAATAAGAGGCGTCTTCTAAAAGAGAAGACAATTTTTGGTAAAAAAAATTTAATTTACATTTGAATAAAAAATAAACTTCACATTTAAGCCGGCTACGTTCACACTACAGCTGGTTTGTTACGCGCTGTCACTTGCTCAGTTTTTGTTCATAAAATCACATCAAAAGTTATTTGTGTAACAGATTTCAGTTCAAAGTGCTTTACATCATAAAATCACTAAATGTGAAACCGGTAACAAACATTACATTTTGTCACAAATCATCAAATACATTGATTAATGTTCCTGTTGTTATGGTTCAAAAGCAACTCTAAGTGAGTTTTTAGCCTTTGTTTAGAGGCTTATCTCCAAGTCATAGTGTCGTTTTAACAAGTAACTTAGCTTCAGTGCTTATAAAAATGCTTTATATATCAAATTTAATTTTAATTAATCAAGCTCACCTGGTTTAAAGTCTCTCTCCATCTTTTTCTTAATATTTAAACTTCTTGTTTCAGTTGTTCAGCTTTATAGTCTGTAATTTAGCCTGGAGTTCGTCAGATGACATTTCCTCTGAATTAGCGCCAGGTAAAGCTGAACCCTATAGAAACTTTAGTGTCATGATTGGTGGTTTTTGGTGAGGTGAGGTAAGACGCAGGCAGGCCAGGATGAAGATAAGATGATGATTTAATGATAAATATCCATGGAACAGAACAGCGGGGAGGACGAAGAACACAGGATGCACAACTGGAAACTAGCTGGTACACAAGACGGTGAAACACAGCGAGGATCCGACAAAAGACATAGACAACAGGTGGACTTAAATACACAGGGAGGATAATCAGGAGACACAGCTGGGATCAAACAACAGGAAGGACAGGACAGAGACTCACAGGAAACAGGACAAAACACAGAAAATCTCAAAATAACTACACAGAAAAACACAGATCACAACATTTAGTGTGTTTTGATGTATCTCAATAATAAACGTATTAGATTATTATAATCACTTTTCTTTTTAATGCCGTTTTTTTTCCTCAAAAGCTTTGAAATTATCGTCAACATTAAAAGCTAGCTCATGTTTTTCTGACTTTTTCAGCCCAGAGATGATTCTCGTTTTGCAGCAGGGAGGAATATAATTTTAAATTTTGTGCTCATCCCATTAGTCAATGCAACAAGCTTTCAAGTTGGCTTGTGCTGCTTTTTGAGTCGGCACCAGGATCCATTAGGCTGCCATGGACACAATTTTCATAACATCAGCAGCAAAAGCCAATGAACTACTGCCAGTTTTATTGGAAAACAATCCCTTTATGCATTGTTTATGCAGGCGTGAGGTGAATTACAGGACGTGCTTCTGTGAATTGAAAAGGGTTTTATGTGCCCAGTTAATCTGTGACAAAGACCACCATAAGTGGTCAGCGCACACATGAATCAAGAGCAGATCAATAGACTTCACTGCAGCGTTTTACACCCTTTATTTATTATCACTAATTGGGCAGAGCGGAAAAATGAACACTCACTGTTGAGTCAATCACAAAAGGAAGATAAATCAGGAAGTATTATGTGACAATTTGTCCAATGAGAACAAAAAGTCTTGTCCAAACATGATTTATGGCATTCAGATGATCTTTATCTCAGCATAAAAATAGAAATGCTTGCTTAAATTAAATCAAATATTTAATTTCTGATTAAGGTAGTAAACCTTGTGCCCAGTGTAATAAAAATTCATGACTGCCATCAAGTTATTGAGTAACTTTGTCGATTAAAATGCAGCGTTCACTGGTTGACATTTCACACCGTCCGGGGGGCTTACACTCATCTGGTCATTTGGATTAATTGCTTTTTCACTAGAGATCACTTTCAAACACTCAATGCAAAACACGGAGCGCCTTAAAAGCTTTACTCATGTTTTTTATAGGCCTCCATCTCTACACATACAACTCAACTCACATAGGTTATTATCTGCTGTGCGTAAGCAGAAGATTTCAAAAGAGAAAGTAATTAGTGTATCCCTAAAGGAAAAGCACCCAGTGTTGGAAGCAACATAATTATGCATCATCAAGCGTGTGTTAGAGAGAGGGTCATAAAAACACAGAGCCAGGATCAGAAACGGTTCACAAAGTTTAAAACAAAGTGACAGAGTTGGAGTCTTATGTTCATGTGAAGAGAGGCAAAGATAGTCTCAGATTTCCTCATGAAATGTGACACTTTAAGATGTTAGATTTAGTCATTTCGTTACATTTTTATGTTAAAATTGAAGAACTCATCAGTTAGAAATGTGCATCTTTGCAAGTCTTGAAAGAGTAATAAAGTAAGGACTGAAGAAGTCTGGCTAATAAAAAAATAAGCCAACAGATCTGTGCTTTCACACCTGAAACGGACAAACTTTCCCTAAGTGCCACTTCACATACATTCCACTCAACAACTAAAACATTTTAATGAATTTTCTTCCTTTCATTAATTTATATTTTTGTCAGGAATTGACTGGCATTTTAAATGCTGCTTTGAATCTTCAGAGAATAATAGTCTCTTGAATATTTTTAGTTTTAATCAGATGATATTTTGAATATTTATCTCCCAAATAGAAAAAACACAAACATTCTGCAGCATCCATTAGATGTTTGTTCACTTTGTTTCTTATTCATTATTTGGTTGATTATTCTTGGAATATTTAGTTATTGATTGAATGTTGATTTGGAAAATTTTAACTCAGAGAAATATGCTAAAATATCCCATTTATGTATTTGAAATGTAACAGGGATTGCTCATGCAAAAGTAAACCATTCACCCTTCAAATGGAGTTACTGCTTTATGAACATTAATATGATTTAATGTATCTTAGTTTTGCTCATATATTTATTGCTCTGAATTTGTACATTTTTCTGTCCTCACATGTTTAATAGGAGACCAGTGATAGTTAACAGAGATTTGTTTATGTTTTAATCATATTTTAGTTGTTTCATTTCAGTTCTCTGTTGTTTCAAGTTGTTTCATTTTTGTTTGTTTCTTTGTGTTTAGCTTCGTATTTCTGATGTTCAGTTTGTGTTCTTAGGTTATTTCCTCATGCTGCTGTTAGACATGTTGTTCTGTTTTTTCAGTTTTCCTCCCTCTGTGTTTCTGTATAATCAGACGTCTTCTGTCGTCTTCCTCTGCAGCTGTTCTACTTTCTCCTCTAATCAGACTCACCTGGTTTCCATGTTGCTTGTCAGGTTCAGTGAGTTGAAGCTGCTTGGTTTCTGTTGTTTGCTGCTGGTTTGTTCCTCATCCTGTTTTCTGTCATTAAATCCTTTAATTCATTACGCTGCTGCAGAGATCCTGCCCTCAGTTTGGCTTTGTTGCAACCTCACAACACATTGAGTGGAGTTATTCAGCATAAATGGAGCCAATTGTTTTTATTCAGTGGAGCAGCTTGGTTTTCCACTTGGTATTTTTACTCATACAAGTTTTTCAGTTATTTTTATGTATTCATTCTGTTGCCCTTTAAGATGCACCTGATTAGAAACTCACCTGCTTCTCATGGCATTAATCACCTCCTCTGTTTTAAAACACTCTGTTTTTGTACCCTCAAAGATTTGTCTGTAAAATTCGAATTTTATTAAATATCCAACATGATCATGCTTTTCCTTGCATCTTTTTTTGCAATTGTGTCCAGCTGCTCACAGATAATTAGGGTTGATGACTTTAATGTTTAACCTAAACGGACCAAACAGAAGACAGTAAAACTGTACACATGTCCATCAACAACTTCAACATTTATGCAATTTTTAATGTAAATGCATTTCATGGGACAACCAGAAGAATGACATCCGCATTCTTCTGGTTGTCGTTGCAGTGAATCTCAGCTCAGAGCTGTGGAAGTTTCTCCTTCCAATCTTAACTAGTTTGGTTTATGAATCCCTAAGCAGACAGTTTTAAAAACCTTTTAAATTTCAGTGTCAAATGTCATTGCAGTGTTTTAATGAATCAACCTCTTAAGATGATTTGGTGGATCAGCTGCTTGTGAGTCACTGGGATAATCTTTAAAAAGCCAGAGGACACAAAACCTTGGATGTTGCAGAACTGACAGTCATTTAAACTTTGTCATTTGTATTTAGTGCTTGGTGGAGCAACAGCGGACTGGGGTGTTGGTACAACCAACAGGTTCAGACTGTTTGGCTAAGAGATGGTGAGTCTGACTGGCTTGTTTCTTTAGTCAATGTGTGTCATATTCAATGGACATGAAAAAATACAAGGATCTGCTGTAGAAACATGGTTATGAATCATCTACTGCCACTTCAGAGAGTTATTAATGTATGTATATTACAAATAAACAGATTATGAGGTGGTCAAACTGCTGATAAATACAGAATGAGATGGATTTCTTATCCCTTCTGTGAGGTATGTTGGATGTTGACACTGTCCAGCTAACAACCTTATGGTGCAGCAGATTTTCACACACTGCTCTCTTTGCCTTTTAATGCAGTAAGTAGTGCATACCTCACTCTTTACAATGTCTTCTTTTCCCACCTAACATAAGGTAACAACTGTCCCCTTGGTTTGCTACTGTAGGTGGAGGAAGCATGGTGCTATTGTAGAGGGGTGAAAAACAAGTTCATAGTAAATAAAACAATAA
Source organism: Poecilia picta (assembly GCA_033032245.1). NCBI lineage: Eukaryota > Metazoa > Chordata > Actinopteri > Cyprinodontiformes > Poeciliidae > Poecilia > Poecilia picta. Next base: position 3,579,082 of record CM065359.1, read on the forward strand.
GTAAGAAATCAGGCACCCCGGCATAATTTTAAAACTGAGAACTAGCACTTGGCCAAGTATTTTTATTATTTCTTGTATTTTATTGTGTGTAATTTTATTTTCATAAATTGTGTGTCTTATACAACTGTTTGTCAATTTTATGGTTTATGTCACTAAAGCCAGTTGTTCTATATCTTCTTTCCGATAGTCGAACCTATTGGCCATTCATCTAATATATATAAAATATCCTTCTCATCTGTGTTACATAAAGTTCATAAAGTTGTGAGTAAAATTGGACAATTTTAAAATGTCTGTAATAAAAATTACGTTGGGGTTCCTGTTTTCTTACTTATTGTTTTATTTACTATGTACTTGTTTTTCACCTCTGTACACTATGGTAAGGCTCAGTAAGTGAGTTATATTTCACAGAGAAGAAACTCTTTTCATCAGCAGGAGAATGACAAGATATTAAAAGAGGACAATCCTGTGCTCATCTCCTGCAGCTGCATTATTCATCAAACACTTCCCCTCTCCACCCTGTGAGATAAATACTGTATGCTGAGGTTATGAAGACAGTGATAAAAATGATCGTCTTTCTCAGAGGGGTGACTGCATGCTCAGGGAAATCCACAGAGAAGACGCATTGAAGTGCTAATGACCTGATGCTGCACACAAGTGGCTCAGCAAAGTAAGAGTTTTACTGGAGGTTCAGTACAAACTCAAACTTTCTTGGCAGGACAGAAGAGCCAGAGCCAATCATGTGAGAGAAAAGCTAAAGCTACAAGGTGGGGGCAGAAGAATTCAGTTCATGGGCAGATGGCAGCTGTCGGTTCATTTTAAATGAACGAGGCGTTTAAAGACCACCAGTTGAGTTGACTTCCCATCAATCAAAGGAAAACTCCTACCAGACAAAGATGGATGAGCCATTATTGGCCTAGTATGATGGTAAAAGTCCAAACACTTTGTCAGGTTCTGCCTGTGGGAGCAGTTCACTTTCATTTTCTGGCTCTTTCTTCATCAGGTGTGCCCGGCTTGTCGAGACAAAGGGCAGATCATCAAGAGCATAAAGGCATGCCAGGTTTCTCCAGATGCCACTCCACAACGCCGAGCAGATGTGGTCAGCAGGAAGTGACTTTTAGGTCAGATTGGTCTAAACTCTGCTGCCCTGAACCGCTTTAGTGTTTCACACGACCAGCTGCATGTTCGGTTACGTTGTTTTCACATCGATTCGATTGGGGACCAAAATTCAAACATTTGTTCCACTTCCAGCTGCTGCAGTTCGCTTTCACACTACACCGAGTCACACCAACCAAACCCTTTGAGCAACCTTGTTCACCTTCCTGCCTGTGGGGGCGCTGCACCAAGAACTACTGAAGGAAACGACTTGAAAACCCCTGAAGAAGACACTCTGCCAACTTTTTCCCTCACTAATTGTAAACAAAACTGCAGCAGCAGATTTTAGTGGTTGTAAGATTCCTCTTCTGTCTCTGGTAAAAAAAAAAAAAAATCAGGAGACATTTCTCCCTGTAGTGCTAAACATTTATTTTGGCTCTGTTTACCCAGAATGCCCTGCATTGTTGTCCGCTTCCTGCATTTGGAGCATCTCCAGTCTGCTTGGACCTACATATGCAACAAGCCGCGCCAGAGTTCACTTGAACCAAACCGAGGTTTTTAAGCAGACTGCAGTTTTTGTTTTTTAACCATACACCAGTCCCCATATGTAATTATAAATATCAGTTTTCATTTCATATTTCATATTTAAAATGTAAAAAATCTCAGATTTTTTTTAAACCCAAAATGTCTTTTTTTCAGGGAGTGTGTCCATTCCAGTGGAATTTTATGTTGCATGGTAAAACTATAAATATTTCTGATTGGTTTATTAAACAGGGAAACTAACAACTATAAATATTCTACATTGACTAATTTGAAATATCTCCACTTACAAGAACAGTGTTATTTCCACATATAAGCAGATGTTGGTGTTCACCCCTTAAAGAAAAACCCTAAACACTGATATGGTTCCTGTTGAAGCTGCTGAAGCATCCAGGCTCAGAGCCTCACAGTGTTCAGACGTATTCGGTCTTCCTAGTGAACGCAGCATCGTTCACATCGAAGACGATTCTCACTGGACCAGCACATCCAGGATGCTGAATGTATCCATCAACATGCTGATCCATAAAACATGAGTACTTCCTCTTTCCACAGCCAGATTGCTTTTCCTTTCTGAAAACCGGGTTCAAAGTGGTTTTGTAAACTATGCCGTCGATGAGATCTTCAGGACACAAATGCCTGAAGAAATCTTTCAGATCGGCGTCTGTACCCTGGCCTTCATCATAGTTCATATCTGCATTCTGAGTGACTAGTTTTCCTCCATCATCCTAGGTCTCTGTGTCTCTGTTGCTCTCTGGCAGCCACTCATCCTCACTGCTGTCACTACGATGTATTAGGATAAAGAAAAAGGTACATTTCAACCAAAAACTTCAGAAATTTTTAGATTAATATCAGAAATTTCCACCCCCCAAAACCCTATCAGTTCCAAAAGTTAAAAATTTTTGCTGCATGTATTTTGAATAATTTTTTCTGCTTTTTATTTAACAAAAAGCCAGGCTGTTGAGATGACCAGTTATTTAAGTTACAGAAACCAGTTTTGCTTATATCTTATATTGTTTTAAACATTAAATTTGTTTACACTGTTTTTTCCTCTTGACATTCACATAATTCAAACACAATGTTAATAGAAAAATCTATTTATGAATCAAAAAGTTTGACAGCCATTTCTGAATCGAGTCGTAGCCCTGAAAGTTGGAATCGGACACTGAAAGATTTTATCTCTGTGTCTGACCAACAGGACCAGAGATGGGCGACGCTCCTGCTTTTATTCTGAAAGGACTCTGCAGCCATGCAGTCGTGTGTCCAGCGTCTGGATGACTCATCGGATGAAATAATGAATCACATGACGGCCGCGAGGTTCACCTCTTCATTTTTTAATGAACCAGTCGAACCAGTTTGACAGGTTATTAAGTGGTTGCTTGGAAACAACAACAAGCCGTTCAGCTTGATGTCAATGGGAATGCAGCCTGGAGTCTTAAACATGCTGATGTTTGTTTTATTCTGTTTAATAGATTATAATTCTGCTTATCAATAAACCAACTGTAACTGAATTCCTGCCTCTGAATACTAAGACGTACGTATGCTTACGTACATGGAGAGCCCTGAAAATGCATCAGAGCTGCAACAATCAGCAGTTTTATGTAATTAATCTTGGGGAGTAACTTTAATCTGAAAATATAAAATAATTTTAGGTGTTTTTAATCAGTTACCTTCAGTTGGCTATCAAGTCTTTCAAATCCCAAACATATTGGGTATTGCAGCATTTTCATGCATGTATGTTGTAATTATTATTTTTTGATTATTAGTTATCGAGACATTAAAATGACCTACACAGCTAAATGTTCCTGATTTGGTTTGCTGCATGAAGTCTGCAGCGAGTGCTGACTCTAACAATGCTCCTATTTACATTTAATTTAATTCAGATGAAAATGTAACGATAAACGGTGTGTTCAGCCGTTACAGCAGCATCATCTGTCAGCCCTCAGCTCTGCACAGCGTCCTGTTTATCATTAATTATCTTTAAAACTCCCGAAATTTTACAACCCGATTCATTTCTGAAAACTTAAAAAGACTTTTAGAGCTTAATTAATCATGTCTGAAGCAGATGCTTCACACAGCAGCTGAGTTTAAATTACAAATGGATGCAAAACTTTGTCAATATTCTATATAGATGAAAAATAAAACTTGGTAAATAAACACAATCTAAAAAGCAATAAGCTGCGGTGCTGTGGTGGCGCAGGGGCAGAGCACAGCCCACATTTGAGGCCTGGGTCCTCATGGTGATGGTCACAGGCTCATTCCCAGCCTGGTGGCATTTTCCACATGTCTTCCCCCTCTCTCATAACCCTCTTTCCTGTCAAACTACCTTCAAATAAAGGCCATGGAGCCAACAAAACCTTTAAAAAAACATGAAGTCATTAAAAAACATCCTCCAACTACTTCCTGTCATCTTCATCTTTGTGGTTTGTGACAGCAGCAACATCCGGTTGTTGATCATGTAACTCCTGTGATATGAAAAACTTAAAACTTATAGTAGTTGAATAAACCAAATTCAGTACGACCCAAAAACACAGCTCATCCTGCGCCAAAACCTCATCTAATAATTATTTTTTCTAAATTAACGTGTTTCAAAAATGTCAAATAGCTCAATTATATGGAAACGTAGCTGCAGACTGTGCAGGTCTCTGAAAGTTTAAGCATTTCATTTTAATTAAATTTTCAACACACTTGTTTTATGTGCCTGGCTGATGTCCCTGGTGTTTCTTCAACAATCATTTGATGTTTCCTCAGAACAGCTGCTTTTATACTGAGTTTCGGCCCCAAGTCAGGAAATTAAACCACTTCTTCAGTTCATGGCACTTGATTTCATTTGGGGGTTTCGGAGTTGAATGAAAATGCAAAATGCACTCAAAGATTTAATTTCAATTTCATTTGTGGTTTACTTTTGGAGTAAATCCTGAGAAACAAACGGCTAGTAATTCACACACTAAAGCTGGAGGTTCGGGACACGACGGATTTCTGTTGATGTGGAAATTTATATCACGCAGTGAGAGTAACGTTTCATGCCATTCAGTTTGAGGCATGTCTCCCTCCTGATGTTCATCTCTCCTCTGGGAAATATGAGGTGAACATCCGTAAATGGACATGAAAGCTGAGGGACGAGCAGAATGTGGAGGGTTAATTTGAAGTATTTGGTCACTGAGTGGGAGGACTACCTGCTTCCCACCGGAGGAGAGAAACCGGAATTACTTTCAAACCCGATTATCAGCAGCACCTCAGCTGACACGAAGACTTTGTGATGTAAGAAAAACAATCTTTTTTAAATTAGATCAAAAATACACTTCCTTTAACTGCACAGTTAGTTTTAAACAGTAAAAAATGACACGTTCTATGTTCACTGAAATTGTTATGACCATAAAAAAAGATCAACTCTGTTTGCATTTCAAAGTCTGTGTCAGCTCTCATGATCTGAGGGATTTCTGAGATCTGTCTCCTGAATGCAGCCTGAGCTCAGTGCTGCCGACATGAGCGAGACGAGGCAGAAACAGACAGAGGAACTTTACCGTGTCTGTTTGAGTTACGGTGAATTTATTATCGCACAGCTCAGCCTGTCACAGAAAACATGCTGAATCTGCAGGTGTAGAAGAATAGAATTATGTTAACTTTTAACGGTTAAAAGTTATGTTGATTCACATTAAGATATGTTTTACTGAAAAGGAATGTATTATGTCGAATGTGCTGGGTCAATCTGACCCAGTAAGTTCTTGTACAAGGAATGATTGCGTGTGAATGAGTCGGGCCGAACTAGAAAATAACCTTTGTTAGGCTAACAATTTGACTAATGGTCCTCTGAGGGAGCAGATTTAACTTCCAAGAGGTCAGCCCAGAATTCTCGGAACTTCCAACACACATTCAGTGGAAACAGAGCCAGAAGCGAGATTCGGAACGCCATTGGTCAGACGCTTTCCAATACACAATAGCGGACTGAAACGGTATAAATGCTCGAAACCAGGAATAGAAAATAAGACATTTTGGTTACTGATACGCTGAAAATGAGATGATGAAAATGTAATGTGTGATGCTGCAGATGTGCATTAAATGTCTTTCTGGTTGTCTGTGAGCCAGAGAGAATGGAGTTTTGTGTATCGTCTCTTAATTCATGAGTTCAGCACCTTTGAATTCCTTCATACAGGCAGATCTGTGGAGCTCAGACCACAGCTCAGAAAAGGTTGTGGAAGTTAGATTCACAAAAATCCAAGATGGACGTCAGCTTCTTGTTGAGGTCGACGCAGGGCCGGTGCCCCGGGTTGGTGTTCTGGTCAGACTGTGACAAACAAGCAAAAAAAGAGCCTGGCAAAGGAAACAGGAAGTTGTGGGTTACCTGATGGAGGTGGTTTACTAGGAAGTCCACTTCAACCAAACAACTGTTAAGGATTGGAAAATGTAACAATTTTTGGTCAGTACTGTTGCAAAACAGATAATCTCAATAGATTTACTTCTGAATAAACAAAAGTTTAAATAAACGGGTAAAAGCAGTAAACTAACCAACCAAACAGCTGGTTGGACTAAAGGACAGGCAGAAACTGGAGTCGACTTCTTCTGTCAACAAACGTTGCTTTTTCTCCAGTGAAAGTAAGATTTTCTGATTGATGGTCTTTTGGCAAATAAATGCCAAAAAAAACAGAGCGGCCTCGATGATTGACTATTCTTTCTATGAATCTGGGTTTATAAAGTTATTTTCAGTCAAGCTTTCCAAAGAACAAAGTCACCCGTCTTAAAAGTCGGGTCAGTTTTTTTTAAAGCTTTCCGTTGGTAGATTGTAGTTTGAACACACTGCTTTCAATTTTCACTTGTTTCTATTGACTGCAGTCTGTTTTTTCCAAACATCAAGTCTCTCAACTGCAAAATAAATGACTGTGGTGAGTCACAGGAATGGTGCTGGAAACTGTCGATAAGATTCATGCACACAATGTTCCAACTCATCTTGTTGTTGTAACATTAAAATGACTGAGATCCTGATTCCTGCAGGAACAAACCTGGCTGTAAACACTTTCCTGCATCTCTTACTGTTTCTAACATGTGCCACTGATGGGTTACCAAAATCAGAGGGTGTGTGACCAGCCGGTATGACCCCCACCAGGCCAGTTGGTGACCTCTGACCGACCATCACGAGGTGGAGAGCAGAGAACGTAGCAGAGCTTTAATGTGTCCGGGTCCTAATGGGAATAAGCAATTGACATTCAACTGAGCATGAAGAGAAAAACCAAATTATTATGACTTTTCATAACCACCAATAACAATTACAACACCCAGTAACACAAAACGCAACATAGTTTTGTTTTTTTGTTTTTCAAATTCTGTTATGCTCTTTATATTTAGTTAAAGTACAAAAATGCATGAAACCGGTCACTTAAGTGATTTATGGCATTCTTACAGACAGCTTGAAATTAGGAAGATGATGTAGAGGGTAATTAGGAAAAGGCGTGAAAAGATAGATGGGAGAGGAAACATGTAAAAGGCAGAGTCTGCAAATGATTTCTGACCACTTCTGTTATGCCCAGATTTTGCAAATCATCATATTTTCATTTATATTTATATTTTTATTAACCAGTACATGTTGGAAACTGAACTTAGTTTAAAATGTTTCCGCTGAGCATCAACTTTAAATGTTTGTCCTGCGTGAGCTGAATGTAAAACTCTTATTGTCCTACCCTGAGAGAGGAAGAAAACATTTTTTTTATTTTGAAGTCTGCTTATAACTGAAAGCCAGTAAGCAGAAAACAGTGGTGAGGCCTGAGATCTGTGCTTTTAAACACAGTATCTGCAGCTACACTGTATCCACGGCGACGGGACAAAGATGCTTTCTTTTTTTACCTGCTTTGACGTCCAGAGGGCGAAGCTCGCCCTTCTGCATCAACAGCTTCCTACATGCTGGAGATGCAACACTAGTTCTGCAACAATGCAAGGAGAGAGGCACCTTGAAGAAAATCAATGAACACGAAGCAGCCGGTTGGGATGGAGCGGCCGGCAGCGAACCACAGCTGGTTATAGATGTTTTTCAGCAGATTTGACCTTTTTCCTGCAGGACTGCACCGATTCCACAAACTTTCAAAAACCTAAATCCTTTAAAGGAATCTCTAAAATCCTTATGAATAATCTAGCAGACACAGACAAACATTTTCGCATATAAAACAAATTTGATTCGAGGTAAATTTGATTCTATACGAGACCTCTGAGGTGATTCAGCTGAGGTTGTGCTGATTGTTTATCCTCACGTTTTATTCTGAATGATATTTCAAAAACAATAAATCCAGTAAAAATACACTATGACCAGTTAAAGTGTAGAAAAGCTCAGACTTAATAGCTGTGGCTGCAGAAAATGTAAAAGTGTAAAAGTTTTTTGACAACTTTCAAACTTGGTTTATGCATGATCAGATTTTTTATATTGTGGTGAGAATAATGTCATAATATTATGAGAATAAAGTCAAAATGAGACAAAGTTGTAATATTATGACCTTATTCTCATAACATGATTGTTTTATTCTAGTAATTACATGACTCCTTGTAATTTTTTTAAAATTTATAATACTTTGTCTTCAGGGCCAGTTAGATTTGTGATCTAAGTGGCTCTAAACGTTTTACCAAAGGGCGAATTGAAGACCAAACACAGACATGCAAACGAAGAAAAGACGCTGATGAGACACAGGTGGAAACGATGAAGGCGACTGAAGGATCAATCCAACATGGCAGAGAAACCAGATGTGCTTGAACTGGAAATGAAGCAACATTGAAGCATAATAACTGCATCCAACGCCACAAATCCAAAACAAAGCAACACAGACAGAAGGTAGCACGCAAACGGATAATTAGCTACTGAGAATCCGAACTGGGACTCTGAAAATGGAACCAATATAAAGACAATCATCCCTTTATGAGGGCAGAACTCAGAGCAAACAGCAGCGGAGTGTGATTGTGTTGCAGATGAGCATGTGATTAAATTCACACTGAGAGAAGAGAAACAAACCAAAAAGGACCAGGAAGAAAAACAAGTGACGTATTTAAAATGATTCTCAACACGTCTGTTAAATATAAAAAAAAACAGGATTTTTTTTCTACATTCAAGCAGCTTTTGGTTCATTTTCAGCATTCAGTCTCCTTTTGTTGAAGACCATTTTCTTAAACCTACAATAAAAAAGAGAACCACAGACAACGTATATGAGTGTTTAAACAAACTTCTGCAGAAGGAGAAAACACAATGAACTGCTTCTCCAAGCCGCTCACCATGTGTTCTGTCCCCTTTAGTTTGTTTGTCCCTTTTATTAGCAGGCAAGATAAGGTGTGAACAGGACTGGGGGGGGGTGAAACCCACATCCTACCTTCGCAGTAGGATGTAAATTCCGACAGAGTAGGATATGGATTCAAACAGACAGAGAGGAGACACAGATACTCAATTAACACATAGACATGTTTTACAGCTCAGGACTATCCCAGGAAGATCTAAGTCACCATCTGTAAACACATGCTTGATTAAGGAAGATTTAATTGTCTCCACAGTTTCAACAAATTTGAACATTAAACTTCTAACAAAACTAGTAAAATTACAAATGTAAGAATGATAACAAACATAATTTTTCTAACAATCTGAAACCTCATCTTGAAGATATTTGATCATCTCTTTATGTAAAACATTTCCTCATAAATCAGATTGTTTCTGACCCACAGCTTCTTCATCGACTCGGCTGCATAACCTTTATACGTTTGGTGCTTTGGATGTGTGTTTGGACTCACTGTGACGCTAGAAAATAAAATCCCTCTTTACAAACAACATTCTCACTGACGGCTGAAGGTTTGGGGCTAAAATTGATTAGAGAAATTGAGAATACAGAAGGTCATTGTTACATAATCTGCAATATTTTCTCTCCTTATGAGTTTCAATAAAGTTTGCAGAATCTGTCACAAAAACGGAAGAAACTTTTAAATGTCTGCATAGATGAGTAAGATAACATAGTAAAAAATAATGCATAGCTAAAAACACACACAGATTGGAGCAAAGATGAAAACATGCATGATTATTATTCTGCTTTATGACCAAAGGTAACGTATTAGGAGAAACATTATAGGAGATGTAAAAGTATATTAACTGAGCTACATAGAAAGCTGCAGCGTTAACATACAGAGAATCATGACCATTTCTAAAATCTTAGTAATCCAGCTCTGTTCCCTTGGATGTGAAGCTGTGGAAGATTTACAACGATCTTTTATAACCTGCTCATTGTGGCAGATACAATTCATCTCCTTTTTCATTTCTGCTCAACACCAGATGCTGAGCAAAGCTCCAGGATCCGAAATTTCATTGCAGCCTGAAGAAGCAATGAGCCGGCTGCACCTTGTTTTTCTCTTTATATCCAGATGGTAGAAATGCAGCTTTTGACTTTGCAAGGACAAAGAGACGTGGCATTGTAATCTTCAGACAAAACTGAAGGTAAAGGGGCCTCAAAGGAACCGACAACAACCGGTTTCCTTGAGTGGCAAAGCTTCACATCTAAAAAGAAAAGCATAACGAAGGACATTCTTTCTAAAATACAAAGAAAAAGTCTTGGTTGAAGAGAAACTAATGTTAGTAGCGTCACGGGTCTGGTCTACTCCAGCTCTGTATGTATTTATCAGCAGCTCATCACCAGACTGTCTTCTACAGAGACGGTGTGTTTACAGACAAACAGGCCTGGAGAGGAGTGGCATCTGCATATTCATGGTTATGCCCAGGGGCGGAGCTATGGGGGGAGCTATGGGCCTCCCCCCCCCCCGTTCCCCTGGCCGAATGGGGACCCTGGCTGGGGGAACGGGGGCTCGGATGGGGGCCCAGGTCTGGAGGTGCTGTTTCAAATCGCTTAAATGTCTAATTGAAGACGAAGTAAATGGGCCCTCGCCTGTTGAGAAAGGTCTATTTAATGTTAAAGTTACTTTCCTTCAATGGAATGTATACTAGTCAATCCCAGTGACCGTTTCACTCATGGTTTTGCCAAATTGCTTCCTGGGTACGAAAAACGCGGAACAAACCCACTCCCCCCACAGTTTCTGGAAGCGCAGGCCCCCCCGGCCCGACGCTGACCTGTTCCGTTAGTGGTTATACCATCTAGAAAATGTAAACAGTAAGAGGCAACATAACCATGGAGAGGAACAGTTCAACAACTGGCTCTTATTGTCGTGAGGTCTTGTTGGTGGGTGGTGAGGAGAGACGCAGGATCCAGGTTGTAGATGAAAAAAAGACAAGTTTAATGACGAAAAGCTCACAGTCCTTGATCAGGCAGCATGGCAGCAATTAGCACACAGCTAATACCGGTAGCAACTGACATAAAGACTGAACCAAACAACTTCAGGACTTCACAGTTCTACTGAAGAAGCTGACTACTGACTGACTGATAGCAGAAGGTGATGTGCAACGAGGATCCAACAAGGAACACAGACAACAGGTGAGACTAAATACACATGAGGTAATCAAGGGAACGAGACACACCTGGGAGACAATCAGCGGGGGAAAAACGCAGCGACAGAGACTCACAGGGAACAGGACTACACAGAAAACTCAAAAATAATCACACAGAAACACGGATCGTGACACTTATACTGGCTGTGAAAGATTGTACTGTGTGTGTGTGTGTGTGTGTGTGTGCGTGCGTGGGTGTGAATTTACCAATATTATGGTCAACAATACATGACACAAGTCTTACCAAGTATTTTTGGTCTAGGTTTTAAAAGCCAATAACTCAGTATTTGCACTAGAAAATAACCACCTAGTTTGCAACATGTAAATAATAAAGCACACCTTTATCATTCTTAATCATAAGCTTTTATTTTTAGTTCAACCTATTTTTGCATTTGATCTGGAGTTATGTTTGTGAATAAAGAGCAAAATACTTAATATTTTGTTGTTTGGTGATTTTCCGCCCCTTGATTAGGTCCAGTTGTTTTGTCCGGCTGCCTGTGCTGGACTCCAAACCTCTCCAGGTAATGCAGAGAAAGGTGGAGGTGAAAAACATTTACTCATTAATAATTTATCTATTATGTCGGTTGCAGCTCCAAATGCTACGTCTCTCAGCACCATCAGTGGAGTTTCAACTCTGTGTTCGCCTTTTGTTTTGTTGCATAAACAATTTATTTGCTCATCCTCATAAATACTTTACCTCGCAAGCACATCCAGGTGTTAATCACACACACACACACACCTACACACATATGCGGCCTGATATTTAAACAAGCATCAGCAGACCTCCTGTGTTTGCCTGTGCAGCAGCAGCAGCAGCTGTCCAAACGATAACCAGAACACTTAAAGCGATTATAAACCAAACAAGGAGCCTCCGTCTCAAACGCTGCTCTTCTCACAGTTTACTTCACCCAAATGCTCGGCTGTGTTGGCTAAACATTTACAGACAATGAAAGTAAGATTAATAATATTAGCTATGGAAAACAAAATTAAAATAGTTTAATTTGTTTGACTGTAAAGTTTAAAATCTGATCTAATTAAATAGAAACTGTCTTTTTTATCACATAGTTTACTATTCTTATCACTTCAGAGCTGCTTATTTTTAATGTTTTTATCTTTACTTTTTAATTTCTTTTTATTTTTCTTTCTCATTGTTTCCTTTTTAATGCTTTCTCTCTCTCACTGTTTATTCACTGTCACATGCTGTTTTTATTTTAATTATGTAAAGCACTTTGAAATGCCTTGCTGCTGAAATGTGCTATACAAATAAAATTTGATTGATTGATTGATGGTTATTTAATTTTTTTTTTCCACTTTTGGGTTTTGTAATTTCATACCTAATTGTCTTGAATACACAAAAATAAGCTACAGAAACTGTAGATTCAACAAAATGTCTCTTGAATAAGAAACATTTCAAGAAATCTTACAGTTGGGTTAAATTCTTGCACTTTGAAGGGAAAACGAGGAGAGATTGACTTTTTACAGTTATAAATTCTCATTATGCTAATCTTTATAATTTACAACCTTTGCAACTGGTTAGAAGATCCTATAGATGCTTAAACTTTTACGCCAACTTCTACAAAAATATCAAAACAAGTTAAATCTGAAAAACACAGAGAAATGGTCACAGATCTTTTATCTGCACCTTCAACTTTTTATCTAAACTCACTACATCAAGACAACAGGATGAATAAACTGGCTTTTGTTAAATTTGGTTTTTCAGATTGAATTTGTTTGAAGGAACAAACACAAACACATTTAGAGTTTTCTGACAGAGGTTTTCATAAATCAGGATGTAAATCCTGAGTTTAGACAAAGACAGAAACCCAGAATAAACTGTGTGCATCTCGATCTGAGCAACACAAAGTGAAGCAAACAGGAGCTTCATAAATGTAAGAGCAATGACCAAAAAACCACAAAACAGGAAAAAACATCTTCAGCTCCATTTTTAAGTTCCTGGTTCTGATGATTTTCCCAGACAGATGAAAACATTTCATTCTCCACAACTGAGCTAAAAATTTTCTCTGGCACAGAATTTGTAGAAAAAAAAAATAATTCAACCTTTACAGGGTCTGAATTAAAAACATACTAAAAAATCTTTTGAAGGATCTGTTTTGTGATAATTCTCTGACATTTTCTTGAATGTTTATTTTGCCTCAAATATTTTGTTTATGAAAATGTGTGTGACAGAATGAGTTTCTATTCCCAGCAGACCAAGGCTTTAATGAATTGTAATAAACAAGCTGAAAATGCAACAAGAATAATTTAAGGACACGGTGGAAAAAAACTGCATCAAACAAAAACTACACAATTACTGCACTTTGGCTCATTACTTTATGACAATATTATTTTATTATAAAAACATGTAACTTTATTTTAATGTCTGATTAGAATAAATAATTTTTGTTCAAATTCAATGAGATTTTATGATGAAGCGAATCGTCCATATTTCCATGTTAGTTAATATTTTCTTGCTCTGGAGTGAAATGCTTGGCTTCTCTCTCCACCTCTGGTTAGTCGTAATGTTTGATTACAAGTTAGAAAATAAAACAGAAAATGATGTCTTTAGTTAAATCAGTCAGAATGTTTCCCATGCAGCAGCCTCTAGTTGTGACACATATACATGTTTTTTGCATTTTATCCAAGTTTCTATCTCATGTTTCACTAAATGTTTGAGGTGTTACATGAAAACGATCATATTTTCCAGAGTTCGATGACATTAGAGCTCAGAAGGCAACAGTATTGATGAACAGAGCGGCCATCTTCAGGTCACGGCGCGGCTGACATGTTTCTCCAGCATCTTGTTAAGGATGTTTTAGTTCTGTTGTCTATTATTGATCACTGACCTCATTCCCTTCCAGAACATCAATGCTCTGCAGCTTCAGTTGCCCATAATTCACATGTTCTGTAGACAAAAACCCAAAGGCTTCCTCCTCTTCAGATGAACATTTCATGTTCAGTTATTCAAGTTCTTTACATGACGCAACAACAAACAAGTAGGAAACATTTCAGTGGCAGAATAAAGGAAAGCAATGAAAAATATTTCAGTTATTATACTAAGAAAACTCTAAACGGTCACATTTTAGTCTTCAGTGTTTCGGCTGTTTTGCAGTTTTCTGTAAGTTTGTTAGCTGAATGCTGCTTCTCCATGTTTGGTGGACCCGAGTTGTGTGTGAAAGACAGAGATGCGTGGATAGAAATATCGATATCAAGTCTGTATCGGTATCGGATCTATATCGGTGTGCTAAGATTGATAGAAGTATCAATCAGATATTTTCAGTTTCAGAATATTTGTTAAAATGCTTCATTTTTATATTGTTTCTCAACTCCACCTCAAAAAGGATTTGGTTTCAACTTGTTCTCAAATTATGATTGTTTTTTTTGTACTTTGTTGATTTTGGAAAAATGTACAAAAAGATCAGACATGTGACCACAAAACGCAGCAAACATCTGCATTTTGGGGAAATTTTAGTCGGTAATTTTACAGAACATCTATGGATTCAAAATGTTGGAATGACATTTCATGAACTGTGTGATGCTGTGAAAGCTCTGGTGGAGCAAATCGTCCAATAAGAACAAACCAAACCATCATTCGCCTTCTGCCTCTCGTCATCTTCAGCGTTTTCAGCAGTAGTAACATCCTGTTTTTGATTAAAGTGTTTTCATTGCAGTTCTGCAAAATAAATCTGTTTCAATGTGGCTGAAAAACCTGATTTTTTTCTAAATTCCACTAAGCAAATTAAATTTTTTAATTTCAATTTGCACAGCTTTATGGTTAATGGAAATGCAGCTTGTAATGCTTTTATATCTGTCAAGTTCTCCTTTAAATTGTGCAGATTTTTGATCAACTGGATTTTACTCAAAGAACCAAACTGTTTTCTTCATTGATCTTCCATTTATTGATGTGTGGCAGGACATTTCTTTTATAGTTAGTCCAGAAACGGGTAAAAACCTTTAATGATGACAAAAGAAGAGAAAATAAATATTACTAACCTTTATTATTCAAGTTTCCCTCCCCACATCCATCACCGTTTCCTCAGCCTGGGCTCCAGGATCCTCAGGTTGCAGCAAACGCTGCTCTGTATGCAGGCAGGATCGTGTTTCAGTCCTCATGGATTACCGTCGGGATGTTGCTATGCAGTCGCATTTCCATCAAACGGACAGAAAAGCCGTCGCTCTTTGTGCTCCATGTGTGATTGCAGCCACACACCCGGCCATAAATAACCCACCTTATTACACACACAACCACGGGCGTCTAATTAGGTTGTAATACGAGCAGCAAAGTCTGATTGATAGGGACGATATCCTACATAATTACACCCATAGCAAAGAATTTTTCTGGTGAATGATACGTCGCTCCTGACGCCGATAACTCATCCACTAATTGGATCACATCCTGAAACTCGTGCACACCTGCTGCGTCATATCGACCTCCTGTCTGGGTTGCCACACAAGCATATATCCTTTATCTCATGCAAAGAAGTGATGTAAATCTCAGAAAGTTATAAAAATGTCACATTTATCCTCTTTATATTGTGAATGAATATAAAGTAAAACATAAAAGATGTGAAGCAGATTTTTGGGGTTGGAGACATAAACTCAATGAGTTGGAGGAAATAGACACTTGAGTTCATTTTTATTACTGTGTGTGACTGTGAACATAAAGAGGAACAGCAACGTGTAACATATTAATATCAAAAACATATTAACATATAAACATAACAGAAAAAAAGGCTGCTGGTTTCAGGCTGGTGTCACTTCCTTATTTTTCTTTTTCCTCTAAAGACAAGCTGTTGACACTAGTGAAGACTCAGCAGGTCGTCTGTTTAAAAATAACCAAAATTTCATCTCTGCCAGACTTTATATAACACATCCGAACAGCAAGACCAACCGCAGGCAGCTGTGCAGAGAGCCTGTTGTTCTGGATGAGGCGGAAAATAAAAACCGGTGAACACAGAGAAGACAGTAAATAAAAAAATCTGTTTTTATCAGATTTTGACTCAATAAAAACAGCTAGTTTAGAATAATCAGGAGTAATTAATGGGTGCTGATCAATTAAGTTTTTTAGATTAACCATAAAACAGCTCAGAGTGAACAGGTTCACTCATTTAACAAAAGCAAAAACTGTTACACATATTTCAGCATTTTCACAACCTTAATAATAAATTAAACTTTATCTCCATGTCCACAATCAATAAATACAGACAAACACAATGTCAGTCCAAAACTAAAACACATAGATAGATAGATAGATAGATAGATAGATAGATAGATAGATAGATAGATAGATAGATAGATAGATAGATAGATAGATAGATAGATAGATAGATAGATAGATAGATAGATAGATAGATAGATAGATAGATAGATAGATAGATAGATAGATAGATAGATAGATAGATAGATACTGGTCATTTTCCCAAATTAAAATGGAAATAGAAAGAAATAAAAAATTCAAGCATAATTTCTAGTAAGGCACGACAGAAGTTTATGTAAAACTCATGTTAAACAAACTATATTCATGAGTTTGGTCTGACTCTTGTGTAAAGTGCTTTGAGTGGTCAAAATGATTTAAAAATAATATATAAGTTCAATTAATTTACCATTTAAAATGTAATTTTATCAAAGTCTTACAGTTTGACTTTATAGGACTAAAGTGTGCAATGAGTTGCTCTTAAAAAATATCAAATATTTTGTGTTAAAGTCTAAAAAAACAATGCAGACGCTCCTTCAGCGTCACATTTCAAAGCTCATTCTACTTTACAGCATTTTAAAGAGACGGTTTCTCTTTTCGCCCCCAGTTTCTCTATAACAGCTCCTGTAATGTAGATAAGAGAACTTTTCCCTCAAATCTACAAAATGGTTGGTGAAAATTCACAAGAAAGTTGCACCCTGATAATATTAATACCTTTCATTCCAAGCTCACTGGCACCTGAACCTAAGGTTCACACATTTCACACTAAGTTATAAATGTAGAGATTCTGGTATGTTTAGGACAAAGACTTTAAGCACTTCAACAGGACACCAGCTGTAAATACAGGAAAACATCTGTAGCTGTTATATAAACATTCATAAACTGAACTGCATTCACACAAAAAGCCTTAGAAGAGCAATTGGATTCTTTTTTCTGTCGTCGACAGAAGATGAACTGCAGCTGAACGCTGACTTTGCAGGGATTATATTGATAGCTATCTATGCTGGGCCTTTTATTTTAAGGTTAATTGCTGCCTGGCATGAAGAACATCTACAGTCTTTTCATTTTTGAAGACAATCTGAACGTTACTTGTTGTGATCCCCTCTTGGCTGCATCATGTTGAGAAAAACAGGAACGTGGAGCCATTTGGTCAAAGACACAAAGAATCTTAAATTGGTTTTCAGTTGAATTTTTTTAAGCCAACATCCAAAAATGTTTCCACTTGACTTTAATCTAGAGTAAGAAAAAAATCAATTTATGCTTTTTATTTTTTTCCCTGGTGGCTCTTAAGCTTACAGTTAGCAACAGGAAGCAACAAGGAGATCGAAACTGCAGGACTCATATATCCACCTGGATCGTTTTTCTTCATATTTTCAGCTCAATTCTTTTTTTTATGGTTTCAAAACCAACGTCACACTAAACTGTCCCTGTCTGTTCTGAAAATGTCTGAAGCCAAAACAAAGATTTTGTCATAAACATGTTGATGAGGGAGGATGTTTCTCTTACACAACGTTTTGAAACAAGACAAAAAGAAAAGCAAACTCTTTTTTACTTTTCCACGCTGCGTTCAAAATTGATTAGATGTAAAATGAGGAACAAAGCATGTAAGGATGTTGTCCTTTTTTCTGCAGAAAGACTTTCTAAGCTGTTGCTTGTTGTTCTCTGAAAGGTAATCACTTCCAGCTGAAGAAAATGCAAGCAATCACATCCAAACACACTGGAGCCCTGAGAAAAAGATCAGGAGCTGAGAATGCCAGGCATTTTTCATGGATCCTCATGACTGGCTGATTTCTGACCTTAGCATTGCATTAGCATTAGCATAGCTAACAGGGCTGACTCATCATCTGGTCATCCAGAGAAAACAAAAAAACAACAAAGAAAACATTTCAATTGCTTTTAAAATGATTCTGTTGATCTGAGCTGTTGATTTTAAATGAATAGTGAGATTTTTGTTCTAAAAACACAATATATAATTAATATATATAATTAGAGTAAGAACATAAATCTGTGTCACAGTGTTTGTTACCAGACATTTTATTTCTGGTAGCATTACAAACATCTAAATCTCGTTATTTAACACTCACAGAGATGGGCAGAAACCAGCTACATTTACTCAAGTAACTTTATGAAAAAATGTTTTACTACATCGTACTTTTAATTTTTACTTGAATAATATCATTATAGAATATCGCTACTCTTACTTGAATAAAATCTCGTGAGTCTTTGCTCATTGTGAGTAACTTCACTGAAAGAAAACCAAACATTTTATCCAAAAACTAATTGATATTGAAGTGAGACCTCTTGTTTGTACTTAATATTTGTTTTATCTGCTGAGATTGTTCATTTAAAGGTGAAGAAAATAAACAGTATATATATATATATACCTGTAAGTATTTCAGTAAGTTTTTTAGTTAAAAATGTGTTTTTGGTAAATTATATTTGCTATAACGTGCTGTAATTGTGTTATTTGTATAACTCTTTTATGTTAATATTTAAGATACCAGAATTTTAAAAATATCAAATATGTGAGTAGCTGGTACTTAAGTATCCTTTTTATAAATGCTTTTTCACTCTTACTGAGTCATTTCTTTTCTTGGACAGTTTCTGCCCACAGAGCCAGCAGCTCCTCCATCTTCTCTGAAGGGTCTGTCCAAATGAAAACCCATGTTAGGATCCGCCTCGGTCACATTCTCCTCAGGGTTCCTCGGTGAAGCCGTAAATCCTGCCTGCTCTCCATGAATCATTTTAATTAAACAGTCACACATACGACCAACTTCCCAAGCACTTTGCTGCAAGTCGAACAGGAAAATTCAGACGTCTTGGTGTGTGTCTCTGCCTACAGCTGCCCTGCAGAGCGGCTGCACCCACCTACATGTGTCACTGTTTCACTGAATTAATGTCTGCATGCGGTGGCGGCAAAACTCACAGTCACTCTGCCTTCGCCTTGATATCAGCTGCTAAACTTACAAATACCACATTGTGTTTACTTTTTGCCAAATCCAGACATAGGCTTTATTTTTCATAAACATTCAGATCTAAATGCATCTTTAAAATTTGCTTTGCGTTATATTTTAGATTTTTGTTCCATAATAAAATCAGTGGTAGAGCAGAGGTAGAGGAGACTCTTCAGCATGTCTTCTTCCCTGCAGCATTTTCATTCACTCAGAAGTCACACACTTTTCTCCGCTCACACATAAATATGGAAAAGTCCAAACATGCATGAAGTCAGGCACTGAGTCGTATGAGTCTGAAGGTTACAGTTTGGCAGATGGTTCACAGAATCTGCCACGGACACTCAGGAACAAACATGACATGAACCTGACAGCTTCTGAGTGTGTTTCTCACAGATGGACAAACACCACAAAGAACGTAAGAGTAAAATGAGTTGAAATCAACTCTGTTTGGACACGAATAAAAATAAAAACCAGACATTACGGAAGAGCCAATTATAAAACAGATCTGATTTCAGCTGTTTTATTAATTTATCCAAGATTTTATCTATGAGAATTTCCCTCATAGGGATCGTTTATCTATGCTAAAAATTTTTAAATTGGGTAAATTTGGTTCAGTTTTGATTTTTGGGAAGAAATTAAAAATTTCAAAATTCAGAAAAATACAAGAATTTTGTATGTTTTTTCCTATTTTGTGTGACTGACTCGCTCCAGCTGGTTAATGTCTGGTTTGGTTGTAGCCATGTTGGTGTGTTTTCATTGGCAGGGTGTTCCTCACCATATGGGTGGGAATAAAGGTGGGAAGCCCATTCAGGAGCTGTAACCTGATGGTCAGGTTCTCTAAAATCTGTATTTACTCTTCTGCCACGGTTGATAAAAAGTTTTGATCTTGACATTATCCATTTGCAGTCCGTCTTCTTATCGAGTGCTACAGTCGTTCTGTTATGAAGTTATAAAATTTTGTGATTGATTTTCAGAAACTAATTTCCTCAATGTATGAAAAAAAGGGAGAAACACGCCCTCAAGTGTTCCTCTCAGGTATTGCAGCTTGGAAACCTTTTAAAACCAAATCTTGACCACTTGACCACTCAGTGAATTAAACTTGTAAAGGCATCATCAGCTCCCGCTTTATGATGCCCTGTTGAAGGAAATTACTGTGTAATTCTCTCGTTCAAGGTCGCATTGCTGTGTGTACTAAAGATATTTTGTACCTATGCTTTGTGTTAGTTTTTGACTCTAAAGCAAATCTTTTTGCTATGTAAATTACTCACCATTTGCACGGTTGGCCCATAGATTCGTACATATACATACATTCATGGTGTCATTCAGCAGCAGTTAAGCATAAAAATGTGTATTATTCTGAAACTTATCCATATTTTGATTGTATTGTTTGTCTTGTTTTCAGTTTCCTTGTCATCAAACCTGCTGGCAGCGCTCTTCAGTCTCCAGAGTTGTGATCTGAGAACAGTTTTAAATGGCATCAGACATGCACCACTAACAGCACAACGGTCTCTAGTCGTGGATTAAAGATGGTGGTTGTTGTTGTTGATTTAAATAAATGGACAAATCAGTGCAGTGTGGTATAAATCAGATGTTTTGGGTATGACTTGTTCCACCCATGAGGGATCTGTTTTTCTCTCTCCTAGAATATTTTCCCCAGTACTTCTGGTTTTGACGTGTCTTGTTCCTGAAGGACCCACTGATTGAGATGTTGCTCCAAACTGGGAAGGCTGCTGTCTTTTTCTTTGCCTTATAAAGCACATCTTGCTCTGAGCCTGTTTTCTCCCCATGAAGCTCCATCTGGTACCAACAAATTGAGGTTTGGTCCCGTTTAAAGGGAGCGGTTCCGGTCCACTCTCGCCACATCCCAGCTGAGGGATTAGATGTGCTCCATCACTTTTTATATGCTGGGAGTTTATAACTGTGTTGGAATCTGAATCTTATTGGTATGACTGGATTGAATTTGGACGGAATTGGATTCGACGTATTTGGAAATGAACTGGGCTGTTTAAAGTCAACATCTTGTCTCTACTTTGAAAACTTGAGGAGGTCTATCAGATCTGCATTGCACCAAGATCTGCTCTACACCTTTTCAAAATGTTGATGATTATTTAAGATGACTGTAAAGCTACAGCTGTCAGATCTGTATGAAGAATCAGCTGGTGTCCCAACATTAAACTGTTGTACTGCCTGAATCATAGAATAATCACATTAAACATTCAAACAATTAAACTCAGAGAGTTCTGGATACAATTATTTTGTTTTAAAGATTAAGTCACAATGAGAAAATCTTCAAGAGAAAGACAAAAACATTGGGACATGCATTTATTTGTCCTTTGGAAGCTGGTGTGAACGAACCATTCAAAGGTGAACTGGTCTCTGCTTCGCTTCACCTCTCATGAATGAATGCACCGCCAGTAGCAGTTGTCACGGAAACGGCTGGGAGCTTGTCACCCGCTTTGTCCTTGGTAACCTTAGGAACTTCAGTTTACATTTGAGTGTTTGGTCAGCTGCTTCAGGGGGAAAATTATGAGCTTGTGCAAACACACACTCACCAGCAGGTCAAACATGCAGGAACCAGGGACTCTGCAAACTAACCTGGAAGAGATTTACCAAATAACACCATGCAAACTGCTGCAAGCAGAAATATGGAATGCTATGTATTGCAATAATTGTTGCACTTCAGAAGCCTCCTGATAGGGCCGCTGTGCATGGACGCTACAGGGATGTTCAACCTTTTCCACATACCAAACAATCACTGGCTTCACTAACTCTGATCTTCAGAGCTTTTAGTGCTTTTTTCAAATTGGTGGTGTCAAATTCCAGTTCTTTCCTTAGTTTTATGAAGCTCGTTTATAAAAGGTAGCTGCCAATGGGATGGAAAATCTGCAGCTTGCAGGGTTTTCTCAACTGCTAGATAAATCACATTTAACCTGCTGCCATTGCATGCAGAGGCACTGCAGCCTTACAGAGGGAAGGTCCTGCTTGGTTCTTGTCCAGTATGTGTCTCTGTGTTGCTCTGTGATGGACTGGCAACCTGTCCAGGGAAGAAAGGCAAGAGGAACTTTCACAAAGAACAAGTTTCCATGTATTGGGTTGGAGCGAATCTTTGAGCACAACTTTGTTACATGTTGATGAAAAGTATGGCTGTAATGAACTCTAAGTAGAGGTAACAAACTAGCACAGACCACACATGTCAGAAAAAATGAGAAGTCCTCCCCTCTGAGGACTGTGAAATTGTCCAGAGTTTTATGCCTCTGGTAAGGCACAGACTCACCAGTGGAGGGACAAGTTTGCTACATCAGAACTTATTTAGCAAATGTTTTTCTACCTCCTCTTTAGTGCATTAACTGTTTTTCTGAAAAGCCAAAAACCACATCCACCCAGCGTAAAAACTTTCAGGAAGTTATTTCAAATTTGACCTTTACTGATGTGATACTTCAAAATGTGCATAATACTCTTACTTCACAATAGTAAGTAATCACTGAAACAGTAAATACCAACCATCAAACCTCTGAACAGGACAAAGTTTTCCTCTGAACCCATAACTGCTAATGGCTTCTTCTCAGTTTTCCAGGTTGAGATGTTTGGTAAACAGATTTATGGTTAAAATCTTTTGTCAAACTGTTGACCTCGACTGTAAACAACCTGGCAGGCTGTGCTGTTGTTCCACTAAATCAGGTTATCACAAAAACATTAAACTAGGAAAACAAGCCACCAGCACACACCTGGACAGTCCCCAGTAAATTAGTCTGTCCTCACAAACTGACTCCTTTCAAATCCTTTGTCACAGGACTGTGCTAAACCTGATCCCACCTGTTCAACATGTGCAAAACAAGCTACTTACAATAGGTTAGTGAAGACATGGGCAGTAAAAACAGCTGCTTTAAAGGCTGCAGTCAAGAATAAACTAATTGGAAAAATTAGTCTTAAAAAAGAAAAAGGTAAATCAGAAAATGAACCAAAAACACAACAAAAGGAAACTGCTTTTGCTTTTCAATTAAACACAACTGAAGTTCTGCTGAAGTTCTGCCCGACCTCAGTCAGGGGGGGGATGTGCACTCAGAGAGCACGAGGTGCAAAGGGCGGCTCAGTCACTTAGGCTAAAGGTCACTGGTTATTTCTAACAGGTGACCAAAAGGTGACTGTTTGATTTCAAGGCTCTCAGTTTGGGACAAAACATTGACCAGAAGTTAGTCATTAGTTCAGATTTGGTGACTGGTTGAGAAGTCCAAGAGTTTGGGTGTTTCTGGCCCAGTTTTACCAACACAGGCGTCTCTCATCTTAAATCCAAGCAACTGGAAAATTAAACCTAAGGTGGCATATAAACACAACAATTTAAACTTTTCACTGATTTGTGGCCTTATAGGCAGAAACATTGTGCAGGGCAGAGCCTTTTTCCTCAGTGCATCACCAGATAACTGGATCAGCGTTTCCAACAGAAGCATGCGATCCAACCCATGATGTTTGTTTTAAACATAAACAGAAGAAATGGGAGTGAAGTGAAAAAGAACTGAAGTCTGATATGTTTCAGTGAGAAGGGCAGCTGGTGAATCATCCAGGGTGGCTAAAGAAGTTGAAATCATTGATTGTTGCAGTTTACTGCCTCCAGGTTTCCTCTGAGCACTTCATGGGACAAACTAGGAAATATAGTGAGAACTTTGACTAAGCCAAAGATGCAAAGCAGCAGCGCTGCAAAGTAGGTTGCACAGCCAACCAGGAACCTGGATTACCTGACTGGTTTTCACACCTGATAATCTGGTAGACAACTGGAGACCAAAACTGCAACATTTGTTGCATTTTCAGCTGCTGTGGTTCACTTTCACGCTGCACTGAGTGAAAAGGTCTAAAACCCTTTAAAACATCTGTTACCCTCACCTGTGGGGGGCGCTGCACCAAGAACCACTGAAGGAAATGACACAAAAACCTCTCAGAACAACTTCCTTCTTCACCAGATGTAAACAAAAACGGAGTAGATTTTAACATTTGTAGATTTTCTCTTTTGTCTTTGGTAAAAACATAAGTTATTTTTCGCTTTTGTGGTAGATTCACACATTCATTTTGGCTATTTTGACCCAGAATGCTCTGCATTGTAGTCCACTTCCTGCTCTCTGGTCTGCTCGCATTCAAACAGCTCCAGGATTCACTTCAACCAAACCCAGACCCAGTTATCACATGAACCAGAGTTAGCTTTTTGATTCATACCTCCCTAAACGAATCAGACTTTCAAGACAAACAAACTACAGTTGGATTAAACCGGACTAATCGAATGCCTCCTTAATGTAGAAGTGAAAAGGTGCAAACAGCTGCAGCAGTAGGAGCCTGCAGTTAGACACCAGTTATAAGGAGTGAATGTCTGTCAGAGAACATCAGGTCTGAGAGAATCAGGACTGTTTGGAGTTACGTTGCTGTGGTAGAGCTGCCTCTCTTGCTCTCGGGCTTTTGGTCCTTCCTCCTTCTCTTTTTCTCTGCCCTTTTCCTGTCTGATTACTGTGAGTAAAGACCACTGATGCCCCCACAGGCAATCAGGACAAAAAAGGAAGTCTGATGGTCTCCCATTCTTATCAGCCCTGGTGAAAAGACGTCTCTCTGCAGTTTTTGTTGAATTCCCGTTTGAAATGCATAGTAAAGCCACTTTTATTTCTGACAAATTATTCGCACACACGTTAAAGCAGGATGTGGTTTTCTCATGACCAAACAGCCATCATTTCAAACCCAGCCTTCAACAATGGAAGCAATCTACGACTTTTTTTCACCTGCTGTTTTGAACTTTGCAGTCAGAGAGAAAGATATTAGTTTTCAACATTCATGGAGAAAAACTTTATGCTTTAAAAAAGTTAAAGCTGCAGCCTGGTGGCTGGTTGGCACCTCAAACCCAGCTACACTCCCAAAAATCTTCATTAAGTCGTGTTTTATTGTGTTATTGAATGGTAAAGTCTATGTATTTCAACACGATAAAGCCATTATTTATATTTATGTTATCATGCAAAAAAGAATCCCCAGTTTTATTTTTTATAAGAAACATAAGCTGAGAACTTTAGTGGATTTCACAGGAGAAGATCTGTTGTTTTTTGACCTGAAATTTTACGTTTTTTGTCAGGTTTCTGCAGCCAACCTCGTTCCAGCCTTCTGTTTCTTGTTGTTTCTTGTTCTTCTTTGCTACCTGTTTTGTTTTTCTGGTAAATGAAAGAACATCCTCTCCAGATTGTGTTCAGTCTAGCGTTGGTAATTATGTGAAGTGGCAACTGAAAGTGCCCTCAGGTGCGACTGCGTATGCGTGGCAGTCTGTTTTTCTTATCTCCTTGTTGGCCTTGTGATGGATGGACACTTTCCAGGGTGTCTCCTTCCCTCTGACTGCTGGGAAAAGCCCCGCCTGCCACCCAGATACCCTCACTGTGGCAGACCAGAGACTGGATATGAACTCACATTGTTTTCTCCTTTCATTTGTGCAGCGGGTTGTTTTAAATATTCATTTCCTGAATGTTTTTATTTCAAATAAACTGACTGTAAAAATCTCCCTAACTGAGAAAGTCCAGGATTGTTTGGCTGTTTTGAGCTTTCAGGTTCATTTATTATTATTCAAAAGGTCTTGCCATACTCGGTTCCTCAGTATTGCTTTAAAAGGCTTTCCATATTTGTTCATTTCAGTTATTCTTAGGTTTTGTTTTTTTGCCTCTATGGGTTTCTTACATAACAAATATTTAAGATCCTATTTTTCCTCAATATGATTACTAGAGTGAACGCAAATGAGTCCAATTAGCAGAATGAATGATTGCTGTGAAGGAAACATGCAGAAGTAACTGAGTTTATTCAAAGAAATTAGGAGCAAATGGCTAATGGGATCCTGCACTCAGGGAGCCAAAGACACAGAAACACAAAACACAAGAATAAAACCAAACAGACAGAAGAGATTCATAAACACAATAAAGGATAGTTCTACTTTTGTATAAATCTAAAACTGTACAGCAAAGTGATTTCTATTCAAACAAACGGCTTGAAATGAACTGAACTGTAAATCACATTATAGAGAAGACATGTAGATGAAGCAGGTAGCATTTCCCAAAGGGATACATTGAATATATATACAGTAATATAAGATATTTACTGCAGAAATGAGCCATAAAGCAGCTGCTGCTTAAAGCTAAAGCTGTCTGGAAAGCTTTTCCCCAACACCATCAACACATATTTTACATAAATTGTTGTTTTTGTTTTGTCTTGATTCCACTACATAATAAAGCGTTCTGCTCAGAGAAACCTCTGATTCCCCGTTGCTCTGTTTTTACTTTTGATTTTGACTCCAGCCGTAGGAACGGTGCCACATGGGAGGCAGTCAGCCTAATGTGTTTCAGCAGGATGAGAACAACAGATCAGATGTTACATTTTCTAATTAGATAGCTGTGTTTATCAGACTCGCTCCAGTCAATATGGCCAGAATTAATTTCCTTCCTTTGTAAGAGTAAGCACAGAGAACATGGTGGCAGGGCGACGCTGACTTCACCTGCTGCTGGCCGTGAATCCTGGAGGTTTTATCTCCTCCAAAGCTTTGCGTTCCACATCTGGACACGTTTATCAGTCAAACACATTAAACCTAATGGACAGTGAGAAGCTGCCTGCCTGCAGAATGCCATAAACTTTATGGATCGATTCTGTGTTGCAAAGCGACACATTGACACTCACAGGGAATATTAAAAGTGCATAAACTAAACACACACCTACTACATATTACTGTGAAAAAACGACCTGCGGTTAACCTTTGACCTCAATCATGCTCTGCGACAACACACTGCTGCTTAGAATACACGAGTGACTTTAGAGATTCAGAAAACTAGATAAAAAACAGGAATACCTCTTTTCACACACAACATTTTACAAAATGGAATAAACAGTAAGGATATAAAAATTTGAAAACAAATCACAGTGTACCTCCGGCTATCTGCGGTTCAGTGTTTGCATATTTTTGATTTTGCATTTTTCTGTAGAGGATATATAATATTTAAAAAAAAATAATATTTGTGTGCCTGTAGTAATAATTATACCTTATGTGCTTTTGCAAAGCGGCCAATCCAGGAGCGCCATTTGTCTTCCTTGGTGCTGATTGGCTGAACCAGCCACTGCAAAAACACAAAATGTAGAAATAAGGAAGACAGTTGATATTGGCCATCCATCCATTCCATCCATCCATCCATCCATCCATCCATCCATCCATCCATCCATTTTCTTCCTCTTATCCGGGATTGGGTCGCGGGGGCAGCAGCTTCAGAAGGGAGGCCCAGACTTCCCTCTCCCCAGCCACTTCTTCCAGCTCCTCCAGGAACCCCAAGGCGTCCCAGGCCAGCCGAGAGACATAGTCCCTCCAGCGTGTCCTGGGTCTTCCTCGGGGCCTCCTCCCGGTGGGACGTGCCCGGAACACCTCACCAGCGTCCAGGAGGCATCCTGACCAGATGCCCGAGCCTCAACTGGCTCCTCTCGACGTGGAGGAGCAGCGGCTCTACTCTGAGTCCCTCCTGATGACCGAGCTTCTCACCCGATCTCTAAGGGAGAGCCCGGCCACCCTGCGGAGGAAACCCATTTCGGCCGCTTGTATCCGTGATCTCGTTCTTTCGGTCATGACCCAAAGCTCATGACCATAGATGAGGGTGGGAACGTAGATCGACCGGTAAATCGAGAGCTTCGCCTTTTGACTCAGCTTCTCTTCACCACGACGGACCGGTACAGGCGGATTGGGGCGGCAGACGCCGCCCCAATCCGCCTGTCGATCTCCCGCTCCCTTCTTCCCTCATTCGTGAACAAGATCCCCAGATACTTAAACTCCTCCACTTGATATTGGCTTCTAGTTAAAATGGTTCCCATTCAGAATATTAATGAATATTAAGGTATATTAAGTGTTTGAACAATTAAAAGAGGCATTCTTAAAGAGAGAGTCAAGTCTTAGCTGTTGTCCACTGTGTTTCATTGAAGTTGTCGTTCATAGAAATAAAAATATAAACTAGGTCAAGTAGGAAAGTTGGATTATCTGAAGCTAATTTATTTTATTAATAACAGATAAACAGCAAACAGTGCTGTTTTTATACTTCTGTGACCGTGGAAGTGATTGAACACTTTAAGCAACACAGTGTCCTTCAAAAAGACACAGTTGGGTTTATCTGTTTAAACTTATTTAGATAAGCTTGACATAATTTCATAAGACATTACGGAATCATGAAACATGCAACAAACATTAAATTTTTGACAAATGCCATCATCAAAATAATTAATATTCATCAAATATATTGATTAATGTAAAGGCAGCTCTGAACAGGTGGGTATTTAGTCATGATGGGAAATCAGTGTTTCAGCAGTTTTGCAGTTTTCTGGAAGTTTGTTCCAGATTTGTGGTGCATAGGAGCTGAATGCTGCTTAGTTTTGGTTCTGGATGCAGAGCACAACCAAACCAGAACCAGAACCAGAAGAGGTCTGGAAGGTTTCTATGACAACAGCAGCAGATCTTTAACATATTTTAACAGTTAACAGTTAATATTTAAAGGTGCAACTCAATGAGGAGGAGGAGAACAAGGAAGCAGAGGAGTGTTTCAATGCCACCAACATTGTTTTTTTGGATTTTTGTTTTGTTTTAATTTATTTTTTGCTGGTTGTTGATTGGTTGACACACACTTTACTCACACTTTATGGCATTTGATCTAAAGGTCCGAACTGAACCTGAAGTTGATAAACATCTAGCGGCACTGCTGGATGCTACATGCAAATATTTCCACCTTTACTTAGACACATGAGGATAATTAAAAACTCAAGTCTCTGGCATGCAGCAGGTGAATTCACAGCCATGAATAATGCGCCCTGTTATCTCAGGGACAGTCATTAGGAGGCACCCGCTGCTTCCTGTTTGGTCAGCTCTGCAGCAAACTGCATCTACACGCTGAAATGTTAGCAAACTGCTGCATCCTCACCAATTTGTTCTGCAGTTTCTCCTCAAGGAGTCACCTGTTATCGTTTATACGTCATCAAATGCTTGATGAGAAAAAACTGGTTCAAAGTACAACATGAAACTGATCCTGATCATCACTTTAAGTTCGGAGATTTGGGGAGCAGTTACCATAGAGATGCTTCCAAACCAAAACGCCATAAGCAAATCAACTGTCCATTTTCACTTTTTTCTCTCTCTTTATGTTTGAGGTCTGATTGTGCAACATGTCTGCAAAGTGAAATCCTTTTTAAGCTGCCTTGGCCAATTAATCACATGAGTAAGTGACAGCCGCTCCACCAGCTGTAATTGAACGGTTCTTGGCCCGACTCCCACTTTACACCTCGTCACTATCTGAGCCTGATGCCTGTCCGCCGTGGCGTGAGGACAGCAGCGGGTCGACCTTAATCCCCACCCAGCTTCAAACCTCCGATAAATCAGAGAGCCAAGAGTCATCCCAGACAAGTACACTTTGTGTCCATGTAGAGGCAGGACGTGGTGGAAGAAATCACACAAAAAGTGCTCCAAGTCAATTTAAATTAAATTCTTTAGAGGGAGAAAATTTAAGGAACAAGGGGATTAGTTGAATGCCAGGAAAGCTTAGAGGGATTAGAGTGACTTGACTGATTGAGAGGCAGATAGCAACAACTAGAGACATGACCAGCATCCGCCGAGGATGAGAAGAGAAAAAACTAAAGGTAGAAGATAAGGTCAGGGATAAAACTTTGATGTCAAACCTTGCATTCACACCAGTCCTGTTTAGTCCACTTTACTGAAACTCCAGTTCATTTCCTTAGAAAGTCCGGTTTGTTTGCGGAATCGAACTCTGACCAAGTTTGACCAAAAAGGTTAACTCTGGTCCGTCTACAAACCTCGGTCTCGGTTCAGTTGATGTGAACTCTAGTGTGGTTCGAATGCAAATGTGAACACCAAGTGGACCGGAGACCATTCCAAAAGCAGGAAGTGGACTAGAGAGGAAGGCATTCTGGGTAAACACAACCAAAGAAAACCTCCATACCTGGAGAAATGGTTCACATGCTTTTACAAAAGACAAAAGAAAAATCCTACTAAATTGATGCCTCTCCATTTTGTTTCCTTCTTTGTGAAGAATGAAGCTGCGCTCAGTTTTTGTTGTTTTCTTCAGTGGTTCTTTGTGCAGCGCCACCATAGGTGAGGAGGGAAACAGGTTTCTCAAACAGTTTGGCTTAGTGTGAAAGTGAATCACACCAGAGTTTTGCAATTTTGGTTCCAAATTGAGTGTCAAATTTTTCAGGTGTTTTCACAAACTAAGAAATAGTCTAAATATTTTTATTATAAACAAATTTAGAATATTGAGTCAAATCACTGAAACAAACACTGAAATGTCCCTGACAGGATTTTTCTTGAGATTGTAGGCCATCATCAGGTAATCATCACACCTTGTTGCTTTATTGACCTGATTTCTGTATTTGAGTCCTATAGTTCCTTTTTAGTGATAATAACCCACAGTGCCAAAACACAAACACATTCTCAGCATCTTCTGGTCCCAACAGGCATCCAGAGGTGTGGAATTGTTGTTTCCTCTGTCCTCATCGTCCTCTGGTCTGTCCTCTGATCAGTGTCCACAATCTGCACCGCCAGCATGGACGCTATGCAGGAGACAGAGGACACTGCTGATTGCTCCTATCAGTCACACAGAGTATCTGTGTTCACACACACACACACACACACACACATACACACACACACATACAGTAAGCCACAGGCGTGTGAAAACAGCAGAATGAATGAGGAAGAGATAAGAAGTGAATGGACTGACTGGCTGCTGGGTCAGAGTCAATTTAGTTGCAACATTAAAAGCATAAAATATTTAAAATGCACATATTAGAACAGATCACCACGACATATAAAGAAGTTATTTCCATGAATTCCAATCATTGTGGCTTTTATTTTTATCTGAATACTTCATTTTTGGGATAATAAAACTTCAGTTAAATCCAATTTTACTCAGACTTTTTAAATTCATTGTTAAAATGAATCTTACACCTGCAGAAATGTAAGAAAGCTCAGTGTTTGTCGACATGACCTGCATATTTGACCATTGTTCTTTTCATGATGGGCTCATTTAAATTGTTAGCTTTCTTGGCACAGACTTTGTGTTTAAGCTCCATAAATATTTAACAGGACTTTGGCAGTGGCTGTTCAGAAATAGCTTTATTTCTCCCAAAGCCAGTCTGGATCTGTGCATCAGATTATATGTCCAGGTTTCAGCTGACATGAGGTGAAGTGAAATAATTTGAACTGCAAAAATTCTACTGAGTATTTTTGTCTAGTTTCTAGAGCAAATATCATAGTTCACTTGAAATAAGACAAAAACTAATAAGTTACTTTTCAGAAAGATATAGGAGCTTGTTTAAAGTCAATAATTCCTTAATATTGATTAAATGAACTAGTTCCACTGGCAGATAATTTCAGTTATAACCAGGGAAAAATGTCTTGTTCTAAGTAAAATAATCTGCCAATGGAACCAGTACAAGCTCCTTTATCTTAATGAAGTGTTTCTTATTAATTAGTATTTCATTATTCCAATTTAATTAGAAATTGTTTTGTATGTTATGCTGTTTATAAAGGTTATATAAACTAAAAAATCCAAACACAATAAAAAATTTTTATTGTGTTTGGAACTAAAATCCAACAGCTTTGTCTAAAATAATGAGGCTTATTTTGTTTGTTTCTCACTCTTGCAGTGGGATAACAATATCCTCCGGTCCTTCAGCGCTTCATCTCTTATAAATAATTCAGAAATAATTTTCTCAACAAATTGCTGAACTTCCAGAATGTGGACTTTCAGCATGTTTACTTATTTAAAACCTTAAAACTGGAGAGGAAAAAAAAACACGTGTCAGGCTGTTTGAAAGCAACGTAATAAGATTATGCATCAAGACTAATAATACAAGCATCCTGAAAATGGAATAGACTTGGAGTTTATAAAAATGATAAACATTTAATTTTTTTAATATGAGAAAATCTGCTGTAAGATTAAATAAATATTATTTTCTAACTTTTATAAAGCCTCAGTCTTATGCCATGTTTAAAATTTTGGCTATGTTTTAAACAATAAATAACACCTTTGTGTTTTTACATTGTTAAGCTTTTGAGAACCTTTCAGAACCTTGTAAAACCCGTATCTGAAGCTTTTCTGCACAGAGGTGTAGCTGAACACGTTGTTCAGGACAACACATCCTGCCTGAGGACACGCTGACCCAACGAAGAGCTGAGGACTGAAGCACTGACCTCAAATCACAAGATGACTGCTGTTCCCACTGACAGCTCACCAGGAAGAAGAGGAGCTGGACAGAGACAAAAAAATAATATGAAAGAAGCCAACATGGGGGATAATCCAAGCCGCAACAAAAGGAGCGTGGATAAGTGACTTCAACGTCTTCATCCACAGCCGCTCCTCTTCCAGGACGACCTTCGCATCCTCCTGATGTCATGATGGACGTCCATCTCGCTAAGTGTTTTTCTTCCATCAACATCATTTCTGATTAGCAGTAAAAGCAAAACTTTATGCTGAGTCAGATTTTACATCCATGGACATGTTTTAAACATTTCTCAGATGATTCCACAAAACGCAGAGGAAGATGGATCTGTTTTTTAAAAAGCCCTTTGCTGCTTTAATCAGAGATAAAAGGAAACATATAACTCAGAGATGGTAGCTTATATTTTATGCATATACAATCATGCAACAGCAAACCACTCAGAATAGAATAGAGATATCCTTTATTATCCCACAATGGGGAAGTTTTTGTGCAAAATGACAGGAAATAACAACAAATAGACAATAAAATATATATTTTAAAATAAAATGAAGAATAAAACACTGCACAATAGTGGCAAAATTTCAGCATAAAGGCCATGTAGTTATAAAAACTACTACAGACCAGAGGAATATGCAGTTGAGTTGGTTATATTGAGAAATTACAAGTGAAATAATCGGCAGTGGAACTAGAATTACTGAATTAAAATAAGCTCCTATTGCTGAAAAGTTCATTTTAGCTTAGTTTTGTCATATTTAGCCTTTCATAAGACCTTGTTGTGTATTAAGTCCCTCATTTAACAGTCCAGCGTTCTGACCTTCATTGTTTCCTGACGCTGGTGAGAAACTGCACCACCTGGGGCAGTTTGACACAACCAGATGTCATGTTGAGATGAACCTGCTAGAAAATGTTTCCTTCCATCAGTCAGTAACCCCTTCATGTCAAAGCCTGTGATCTTTTCCACGCTGGAGAGCATTCTGCAGGTTCTACTGCCAAAGCTTGGCCTGCAGGTGTTGCTAATAGAGCTCACCAATCTCTCTAAGTGTGACTTTAATCCATCTGCACTCTTCATAATGCCATCCCACCCTGGGGCGTCTCCCTTTCTTCAGGAGACACTTCAAACCACGGCTCATTCATTTAAAGGAGGATGGGATGCTACTCCGATGCAACAGGGTAAATCCCTGAAATTAATAAGCAGAAATAAATAGCAGCTTGTGCAGGTACATCTCAAAAACTGTGAAAGGGTGTCACGCTAAAATAGCACTTTCATCTAAACGCAATGCAGTTTTAGATCACAGTGAACAATGAGCCAAAACTGAGATAACAAAGCAAATGGTTACTCTACTGTAGAGACGTTGTTACGATTAGCCTGTTTAGCTTAGCATCGCTTATCTATTTTCAGCACTTTATGCTAACTCTATTCAAATGATCAACTTAAAGTGGAAATAATTGAACCATTACAGACAATAAATTGCAAACAGCTGTTTAATTTTCCACCGAAGCTGCTCTTTCTTTGTCTCTTAACATTTTTCCTTTTTTCTTTTTAATATGGCAGATACTTAGCATCAGATTATCTAAAATCTATTGAATATTTAATATGTGTATAGAATAAACTGTAGATAATTTCTCATAGTGTATAGTAGAAGATAAATGTTTGTTATAGAGTTATTCTGTAGTAGTTAAATGAAAGATTTCTGCTCCATCTTCATGACAGTTCATTTAATTATTTAGTCACAGATGTCTAACTTCCAATGAAGATAATTGAAGTTTTTAATTCTGCTGTTTACCACCAGAATCTCCTCATAAGCTGGTCGAACATCGGCGGTTTCTCTTCAGGCCGTAGCAGGGCTTTGGGGAGCTCCATCAGGTTCTTCTGTGGACAAAATAAATGAATAAAAATCCCCGCATGACGTCGTTACTCATCTGAACAGATGTGAAGAAGCACCAGAGGCAGCGGCAGAAGAAAAAATAGATCAAAAATCAGTGAAGGCGCGTGGATGAGAGGATCCAGATGCAGGAAGTCTTCAGAGACATCATGTGGGTTTACTGCTGACAACAAACAGCCATTAAGACTATTTTAATAAGCAACAGAAAACATATACACACTGTCTACTCACAACGTCACAATGTGAGGCTTTAATCAAACAAGTAACAGTCAGAAATGGTCTTAAATTATATAAATGAACACGATTTGCCTCCTGCTCAGTGCTGAAGTAGCAGCATTGCAGTTCAGAAACCAAATATGTATGTATGATTTGTTTTAATCCTCTGTAAAAATTAAAGAAATGGAAAAAAAAAAGAAAATAAATGAAAAACAAATCAGTTTGGGTTTGTTCGCCTGCTGCTGTAGATCTGAAGCAGAACTGATGTTTTGCGGGAAGGTAATGTGGAAAAGCTATGAGGTGTTAATATCTTACCTGCAACAGATTTTACTCTTATACCGCCTCATACTGTTTCTTATCAGGCTTTCACTTTTATTTTGGGAGAGAAAACAAAAAGATGCACCTGATTCTATGTCAGATGCATTTCCATATGCACCATCACCAGGTCAAAGGTCAAAGCAATGACCCACAAACTTCACACTCAGAAGTGTCAAAAGAGGAAGTGAGAAAGTCATATGAGAACTGCAGTAGTTAATTTTAAGTAAAAAATTCTTGAATTGTTTATTATTCTGGCAGATTTTTTAACATAAGAGGAAAAATACCTTCCTATAAGTGACAAAATCTCCAACGCAACTAACAATTTTTTACTTTAATTCAAGAATTATTTACTTAAAATAGATTTTTAGATTTTTGCTGGAAATTTACTTTCAGGTTCGTTTTATTTTACGTCAAGTTAATTAACATATTTGGACTAGAAACTAAAGAAAAACCTTTGTAACATTGATGACTTGACTTCAAGCAGCATTAAAATGTGTTATTTTATAACCTTGTGAGTAATTCTCACCTGGGACAATAATGCAGTGCGACAACTAAATATTAGTTGAAGCAGTTCACTGCAGTGCCCTCTCTGTGAGGAAGCAAGTGAGTTGCATTTAATCCCGTCAGGAAGCGCCAGGTGGAGAGGAACCAATCGGTTTTACAGAAGGAAATCTCCAGGGGAACCAGGATGAGCGGCCGTCTGCCGCCTGCCAGGACGGGATGACGGAGAGGAGGAGCCGCGATGCTGCTGACAATCGCTTCACCCAGTAATAATGGATCCCTGCCAAGAAGACAAAAATGCAGAAGAAAAAGTGTGCAGCGAACACGGAGCAAGCGCAGGTTTCATTTCTTCCTCAGGTCATTTTCTGGTGTCATTCAGCATCACCTGGGGTGTTTTCAGTCAAAATGAAATGAAATGAAAAATAAAGCCGATTTTCTAAGTATCCTGTAATATGACAAGGAATCAAAACATTTATTGAAGTATTTTAAGCTCAAAAATCTGTTTTACATCATCTTTCCATTTATTTGTGAAGCATAAATATGACGCAGTATTATGTGCAATTGACTTTTGTTTAGTTTTGCATCATGTTATACTGTGATTCCCTGATTTAAAAATCCTTTAATCGCCATGGCAACCATTCAAAACACCTCGGTGGACCTAGCTCTGCCTCCCAGACATAGCTCCTCCCCCACTCAGCTCCTTCAGACTAGACGGCAGCAATTAGCACGATGTTCCTGGAAAACACACATTTAAAACAGCTTTAAAGCAGCCCTCCCTAACAGCATCCAGAATAAAGTAACAGCGTTTTCAACCACATATCAACCCAAAGAGTTGTTTACTGTGATTTCCCAGAGTTTCAACATGTTCGGCATAAATGGGATTTAAAAGGAGTAAATACATGTTTTCATCATGTTCTTTAAATCATTTGTAAGAAAAAAAAAATTAAAACCACCTTCTCTTTTCTTTAAATTTTACAATTATCTCAATAAAATACATTTAGAGAATTGTAAATGGTAAAGTATGAAAAATTTTGCCAGGTGACAAAACTAGCCTCTCTGAAAACAGCTGGAGGTTTTTACAGGGAAACTGAGCAGAAAACTTTCAAGCAATGTCGACTTTGACGACTAACTTATTTTAAATGTGTATAAATTCCTGGCGATTCAGCCGAGTCGGTCCAAAAGAATCCAGGTTTCTGGACCCTTTCAAAGTCTAATCAACCCCTGAGGGAACAAGCCTGTGATAAATAAATACTTCTTCACGGTGGAGTGTGTGAATAATTGATGTGATTGGTCGATACACAGCTCTCATACACACACGTTTCTCCTATGATTGACCCACAAACCCATTTAGCTCAGTGTTTAAGTAACTTCCTGGCACACAGCTTGAAGCCTTTGCACTTTGCAAACATCAATACGGGTTCCAGTCAGAGGAAAATGAGAATCACTTGGAAAAAAACGTATTTACTGGAGTTCCTCCCAATTTTGTTGATAATCATCTCCCTCCAATTTCACAGCCAGCGCATCAATACTGTGTTGATGTTCACATCTAATTTCCAGGCAGCTTTGATGTGAAGCCGTCCGTCTCCTCCAGCGGATCCAGGGTGAGTTCAAAGGAGATTCAGGTTTTCCTCCAGCCAGAAAGTGACACACAGGCTGAAATATTTCCCCCTGTTGTCACGGCGACGCCCACACCTGCTCCTACCTGACCGACTGACTGACTGACAGCCAGAAAAGGTTGGATAAGTGTGACAGCACAGTGGATAGAAAGAAAGCAGGAGAAAAGCTGAAATTTTCCAGCAAAAATAAGGGAATTTCTAACATCTATAATTTCCTAGAAAAAAACTTTTCAGCTTTAGGAAATTTTCTGATTTTCTAAAATTTCAAAATTTCCATTTTTTTTCTAGAAAATTTGTCAGTTTAAATTTATGCATTTTGTCAGAAATTTACTTTGCTTTTCTTGCTCGTGCTGGAGCTGCACTGCTGCATGTTTCTTTATGAGTTTTTTTAAGCACTGCCTAAAGTAACTTTGTTTTCAACCAAAAATCCTGAACTTCCTGTAAAACTAGTAACATTTTATATTATTATACAACGTAATTTAAAGTAAGAAGAGACAGTTTCGACTGCTGCAGCTCTCTGGTTATTAAATGACCAACTCGAAGCTGTTATCAAACAGCTATTGAAACTGAACTCAAGGGATGTCCAAACGGTGGCTCAGGGGCCTTTTGTGGCCCTTGTAATGATTTGTGTGACTCTTGACCACAAATCTGAAATGAGATCAATTTGATTTTCTAATTCATGTTCCTGATTCAGATACAGAAAGCAGACTACGTTATTTAATTCTTATTCAAAACAGAAATGCTTTTATACCTCCATCATGTGAGACTCGCTGCATTCAGCTGAGTCTACAAGCACCAACTGGCTGGACCTCTGTTGAATTAGGCCCCTCTAGAGGAGGTGTTCAATATTTTCATGTAATTGTCATTCTTTTGTCAAAATCAGGACTTTTTAGTGATTTTTTTGCTAAAAAATTATGTTGATCATGACTGATTAATAAAAGCAGTAAAACGTCCTAAGTGATGAATACTTGTAATGGACGCCGTTTCCTGTTTTAAGGAGCTGAATCCTCTCACATGGACGCAGTAATGAGAAAACAACCTTTGACAGTCTCATGGGCAGGCTCTATAAAAATGCAACTTAAATGAGATTTAATCTCCTAATTAATTATCTAGTTAATTTAAACATAAAGGCTCCAGTTCATATGCAATTACAGCCGTTGTATTAAAAAATTTGCCTGCAGCTCTTAATACAAAGCAGTTATATTTCTCACATTAAATTAAGCCATTATAATAAAGCAGTGGTTGATGTAGATACAGTATTATTTCTACATTTGAAAAACATGACGATAATCATAATAAACATGTTATACGACTTTAAACATTTTTACCCACCATCAAATTTTACTGAATCTGTTAATATTTATTTGCATAGCACAAGAGGCTGAATAATAACTTAAATAATTAAATTCTATCTTTAGAAGAACTTTAGATTCTCCATCAACAGGACTGTTTTCAAAAAGTTTTGCAGCAAAGCAAATTCATGAAAAGGCTTCAGAGTAACGCTGCACAATGTGTTCATAATTGTTATTAATGTAAAAAGTGTCACAGAATGTTTTCTTCTTTCATGTTGTCTTATGCAAAGCACAATATTCAAATATTTAATCGTCGGCTCTTCAAAGTGGAGCTTAAATGTTTTGTGACTCTGAAAAGTCAAACTGTTGACTCTGGAGACTGAAGTTGTTCCTGCGCTCTGGGTTCTGATCCAACCCCAGGTTCTGATCCGAAGCTCGTCTGGTGCCGGCGCGTTGCAGCACTTTGTTCTGCGATCGGCATCATGCTGGTGGAGGAACAAAGCCAGCGCCACGTTTAAGAAGCTGTTACTGAGCAATATGCTTCTGCTTGATAACAGCAGGAGCTCAAATAAATATTTAATAGATCTTGGAGTGAAGAGAAGATGAAAAAAATATTTTCAAATGAAGAAACACACTGAGAAGCTTTTGAAGAAAATTATGGAAAAGGGAAGATGAGTGTAATTTGGAGTCTTTGTTTCAGGGCAGCAATCAGAAATCCTCCTTTTACATTTAACTTGACTAGATAATGGCTGCAGAGCTGGAAATATTCATTCTGGACCTTTTGTTGGGCTAAAAGCACAAACTTTACTGGTTTTTAATTAGGATTTTATGTGGCAGTAGGGCATAATCAGACTAAAAAAAACCTTTGAACCATTTTGTGACTTTACAACAGGGATTCTACTGGAACAAGAAAAAGCTCTGAGGATTTGGATGGAGGAGAGAAAACAGGAAACACTGACAGCTGAAAAATCAATCTGAAGAACTCTGAAGGTTGTGATAATTAACAGGAACTAAAACATCCCGAAATAATATAATATCCTTTGTTTTTGTGTTTATGGATCTATTTATTAGCCTTTTGAACTGAGTTTATGTCAGTTGTATCACGGCAATCCATCCACAACATGGAGATGGAAAAAAAAATGACAGTCAGTTCAGTAGAAAATGAATCATGATGGTTTTTGAAAACTGTTATGTTTTCAAACTAAATTCGTCATTTAGTTGATGTAAACATGATCACTAAATTTTGTTTTTTCTGTACCCAAAAATTAATCAAAAGTATAAAAAAAATTTAAAATACTCCTATAATTAATAAAAACTGAACAATATTTTAAAACCAGTTTAATTAGACAAAAAGGTACAAGAAAATAAAACTGAACTGAAAAATCCAGAACTTTTATCACTTGCTGCTTGAAAACAGAAAACAGATTAAATCCATCATATTGTTGAGGATGAATTAGTTGGAACATGCCTGCTTTCTGTTCACCTTTGCTTTTGTTTAAGTAAACTTGGAGTAGCTGATTTTTTTCAGATGTTTTCAGTCCCAGCAGTCAGACAAACAGGCCAAACCTCCTTCAAACAGCAGAGCAACAATCTCCAAGCGATGCCCACCTGCCTGCAGCACAGCTGTGTGTTTACAGTAGGAACCAAAGTGGAGCATGTTGATGTTTGTTCCTTTTATGTTTTACTCACCTGTATTTTAATTTCATTTGGAAATTTTCAGTATTGTGAAATAAACATAAGTCTTAACAAATGTTAGAGAAACAGCCAGGTTTCCATAGGATGTTTTATTTTGTTGTGTGTTTCTATTAATAGAAGCAAAAACTGAGGATTATGTTGATGTGATCTTTGATCAAAGCCAGAAAATTAGGATGAAGCTTCCAGCTCAGTGAATGAGAAATGAACAGAGCTGAGGATGGTATTTCTGTTATCCAACATTTTGCCTGTTTTTGAGGAATCTGAGATGTTCCTCGCTTGTTTTATTTGTCATTCCTTCGTGTATAAATCTTTATAACGTGTGGAATCAAATTAACGCCTCCTTCTGCCCTGCAGGAATATTTATAACACTTTCACCTCAGAGATCAAGGCATTCAATTATTTGCCTCCCTGGCTGCTTTCTGCACAATCAATGCGTGTGATTAAGATGCCGCTTCTCAGGTCTGTAATAAATTACAGCAACAATCAAACCTGTGCACCAAGCGGGAGATGTAAAGCATTTCTTTGTGATCCTGACTTTTATCCTCTGTGCTTCCATCTGAGACTTTAATAAATCATTTGGCAATTAGGAGCAAGTGAGCCGCAGTTACAGATTCAGTTTTATGTTTGGTTAGATTCAGTCGATGTTGTAGAGCTTGACAGATGAAGATCCGTGCTCCAAATTGATTTACTGTCTTTTAACAGATGGTGGTAACTTTACACTGAAATCTGTGTCAATAAACAGCTGAACATGTTTCTATATTGCAGCAGGTTATTATTTTTCATCTGCCACATTTGATATCTGGTCAGGATTTTATCTGATCTGGTTTAATATCCGGTAAACTTTACCGGCAGCTCTCATCTGTTAGAGACAAACAAAAAAAGAAAGAAAAGAAATACATATATATTCTGGAAAGGGTAAAAATATCCATCCATCCATCCATCCATTTTCCTACACCCTTGTCCCTTGATGGGGTCGGGAGGTGCTGGTGCCCATCTCCAGCTAGCGTTCCGGGCGAGAGGCGGGGTCACCCTGGACAGGTCGCCAGTCTGTCGCAAGGGTAAAAATATATTCAGTAAAATATATGTATGTATGTTTTTGGAGATCAGATTTTGTTTTCTCTCCGTTTAATGATTTAACTGAAATGAAAGACTAAAAAAGGTTTAAATACATAACATAATTGCAAGAAAAACACATTTAATTAAAATAAATATTTTTATAGTAAACTAATGAAAACAATACTCTATTTGACATCCACGTAGCACACAGTCTCAGTAGATATAAATATCATTAAAATAATGAAGCTTGTGCACAAACAAGAAGTCCCACTTTAACAGGTGCCAGAAATGTAATTTAGGTAAAATTAGTGATACTTTATAATAACGGTGTTGCTCATTTAGTGTAAAACAGTATAGTGCAAAAAAAAACAAAAAACCCCATAAATGTTACTCAGAGAAATGTAATTTGTGATCTGTGGTCATGAATTTTTCTTTTTTCATAGTGTGCCATTTTGGTTCATTTCTTGTGTCAGTCCAGTTAGTTTCTTTACTTTAGTTTTTTGTTTCTTTATTTCAGTGTTTCTCTCTGATTACTCTTTATTTTACACTCACGTCTCATTCTTCCTTCTTGTTTCCTTTTTTCTCACCCACAGCCTCTACCTGCTCCTCTCTCCAGCTGTTAATCATTCCCTCATTTGCCTCTACCTGCTCCTCTCCCCAGCTGCATCCACTCACCAGTAATTAGCTCTTCTGGTTCCTCTGTCATTTCTGCTTCCTGCTCAGTGTATTTAATCCTTGTTCAGGACTGTGGCAAATGATGCAAGCTTTACGTGTGTGGGGTCGGTTGGACCCCATTCTGCACACAAGGGTAAAACTCTCCGGTTTCATTACCTTCTGCTGAAGGTAATGTATATATTATAAGGTCAAATATATTAATCTGTAAATAAATCTATATATATATGAATGAATCCAGAGAAAAATT
Organism: Poecilia picta; assembly: GCA_033032245.1. Classification (NCBI taxonomy): domain Eukaryota; kingdom Metazoa; phylum Chordata; class Actinopteri; order Cyprinodontiformes; family Poeciliidae; genus Poecilia; species Poecilia picta. Next base: position 3,621,057 of record CM065359.1, read on the forward strand.
AGATAAAAGACGTTGATTCTGTAAGCATGTAGTTTCTCTTCAGCTCTGGACCAGCAGGCGCCAACATTTAGTAAGGCCACAAACACACAGATGTTTTTTTCCTTGTAGAAAGTTAAATTTTAAAAAAGCAGTGTCTGGTGCCTTCACACACAACCTGAAAGCAAACAGACGTTGTTCGGCTGAGTTAGACCTGCAGCTGAACAAAGTGAACAGCAGTTCATCACCAGGGATTCCTGCTGAGCAGAATCCATAAGCTGAGCAGGCAGGAGCCATAAGTCAGCCGCTGGAAGCAGGACACCAGAGGAACTGGTTCCCAGTTGGCAGGACATAAACATGCTGGTTCCACCGTGTTTATGTCCTGCCTTACTGTCTGAATGGTCCGTTAGTGTCTGCTTCAACGCTTCAGCTCTCATTTCCACTACAGGAGGAAACATTTCTCGGCCCACTGAGGAGAAGAAAACATCTTTCTGTCCTACTTGCATGAAAATCACTGTCAGAAATGTCACCCAGGGCTTTAAAACATGACCCTCATTTGCTGCCTGTCATGTTTCTGACTAACAGATATTCTCTTTATGACTTTTGCTGCTCTTCCCACTTAGATGTTTTATTTTTACATTTTGACATCTCACTTTGGTTTGGATTTTAAAATATGTCTCTTACTATTCACTATTCAAAACCAACCAATCAGAGTCAGGAGAGTCTCAGCGCTGCCAGTCATCCTCATGTATGCGCTGCTCAAAGTGCTAATGAAGGAAAAAACAACTAACTGTTACAGGATCAGGTGACTATGCTACACTTAAAAACCTAAAAACCTTACATTTCCTCAAAAGCCGACAATGCGCCTTATAATCCGGTTCGCCTTATATATGGACCAATATTGAGCCACAACAGGTCTAGAAACTACGGTAAGCAGCTGCTGACTTCATTTTCGCCCGTATAAGAAGCAACACGTTTCTCATTTTTAGGAGCAATACTACACAAAATATTTGAAGGTCCTAAAACAGAAGATTTGCAGAAGGTCCTACAAACGTAAAAGCTGCTGATCAAGACGGCTGAACAGCAGCGCTGCTCCTGAGGCAGCAGGTAAGGAAGTAGTCCTGTTCTGAATCTTTTGCATATTACTGTACATTCCCAGAGAAAATGTGTAACCACAGGAGAGGGAAAGGACTGAAGAGATAAAGCAGACAGCAGGCGTCTCACTGCCACACTCTGACACTGCATGCAGCAGGAAACCTCTTTGTATTCCTGCCACTGATGCTTCATCTAAAAGGGCCTTCAGCTCCAGAAACCACTGTTATCTCAAGACAGAGCTGGAAATACGACCTTTTTCTGTAAAAAAAAAAAACCCAAACAAACTGGGACATCCTGATAAAACGACTACTGCTGACTCTAAACTGAGCTGATCGTTACTTCAATATGTTACAATCCAGTAACTTTACTAGGAATCAAATGTTTTTATATTTTAGTTTTAATCTGAGATTACAGCTGCTCTCCTGTGCACACAGCTTTACATCCAGCCATGAATTTTGTTTGTTTCAGTGTGGTGAACACTGTCAGGTGCACACTGAAACAGTGTGCACCTGACTCTGAACCCAGAGGCTTTTTTTACCTTAGAGGAAACACCAGTTCACAAAGGCTCCATTCACACAGCTGGCAAATGCCACCAATGCTTTTTAAAAATATATTCTGTCACATTTTTGCTAATCAAAAATAATTTACTGTAGGTTTTGCTGTTTTTACTGTAACCTCGTTAGAAAAATAATGTTCTGCTTGAGCCAGGCGGGTTGAGATTGCAGCATTTTCCAGTTACAAAACAACAGAACTTCCTTAAAATGCTCAAGTTCTGAACAAACCTTCAAGAATGCACAATTTATAAGCTGCAATAGATAAATATTTGTCACTGAAGAGCTGTTGTTAAATCTGAGTCTGTCACACGATACGGAAAAAAAACATTACTGCAGGAAAATTATCAGCTCGAGTGACAATAGTCCAGGTGGTTTCAATTTATTTTGGTAGCAACGCTACAATAATGGAGTGAGTTAAACTCCAACTCCATTACAAAGCCTTTCCTCTGTAATCCCGGGCTGAGTGAAGGCTTAATTGCTGTTAAGAGAGCTCCTGTCTCAGCGACGTCTGGTGTTTAACGCTTCAGACTCAGACAGGAGAACAGTAAGAAAAGAAAGCTCCGATTTCTGCTTCCAGTTGGGAATAATTTGCTGTGTTCATCTGTGCAGATTGGCACATCCTCTCAATGCAATGCGAGCACAACTGAAATGAACAAAAATAACAGTCTGGGCTCTAAAAATATTTGTGATTATTAAAAAAAAAACCTTTTCAGAAAGCAAGATGTTTCTCAGTCTGAAGCCTTTTCATATTGACAGAAAATATTCACTTATTCTATCATCTGTGTATGGTGTGATGATCAGCCAAAAGGCGTGTGACATCCAGGCATCATCTGGACAGGCTGCCAACAGACACCATGCAACCACAATTACATGTTTTAGCTCAATTAATCTCACATCAACATTTTTTTAACTTTTGGAGGAAGATAGAGAACTTCTATATATATATACTCATGCACGAATTTATGCAAACCAAAGCGTAACGTGGGTGTGGATAGAGGGCCCTGTTTCTGCTCGACAGGAATGTAAAACAGCTGACTGATGCTTGAAAGTGCTTCTCTACTGAAACCTCACACAATAACATACAATTAATTCAGGTCCGCTCTGTGGCTCGTTGACATTCACTTATTTAGAGACACGGCCACCATCAGATGCCTAATCTGCTTAACGAGGACATAAGTCACTGATGAAATTATCAGCAACCTTCTTGGTCCAGGCAGTGTTGTGCTAAAGGTTTTCCAAAATGCTGAGCATGTTGTAAGACTCATTAGAGATTCATTCTTGGGCATTTCAACAACAAAGAGAATCTATGATGGAGAAAAACATCTGTTGTCTGAATTGGTGATGCACAACTGTAACATTCAGCTCTGGGCTTGTTCCCAGAATGAAGACGGGCAGCCAGACTTTTACTTTGGTCAAACTGCTTATGTTGTGCAAGCAGAGCTGATTTTACAGCCTCATGGGCCCAAAGGAAAAATGTGCAGTGGGTTCTTTAAAACCAGCATTCATCATGCCTGTATAATAGCCTGGCATTACTGAAGAATGGGAAAATTTTTATTCCAAAGGCACAAATTAGTTTTTTTCACTATAAAACATAATTGTACATAACCTCTGGTGAGCATATGCAGTATTTTATCACTTAGAAAAACTTTAACTCACACATAAGCACATACAGACTGTGATTGTATTTATCAACAGAGGCAGAAAAACACTGAGGCTGCATTCACACCAGACCCATTTAATCCACTTTAACTGAACTGTAGTTTGTTTTCCTATGAAGTTTGGTTCATTGGGGAAATGTGAATCAGAAAAAAGTGAACTCTGGTGCAGTATGTGAAGGCAGCCCTGGTACCGCTCCAAAAGCAGGAAGCATTCTGGGTAAATACCAAAACAAACGTGTGAGTCTGTATATGCCTGATGATCTTTAGCCAAAAACAAGAGAAATCCTACAACCGCTGAAATCTGATGCCACATTTAATTTACGTTTCATGAAGATGGAAGTTGAACAGTGTCTTTTTCAGAGGTTTATATGTCATTTGTTCTTGGTGCAGCGCCCCCACAGGCGAGGAGGGGAACAGGCTCCTACAAGAGTTTGGTTGGTTTGACGCTGTGCAGTTAGAAAAAGAACCACAGCAGCTGAAAATGTAACAAATGTGAAACTTTGGTCCCCAGTTGAACCAAGTCTACTGGAATATCAATTGTGAAAACACCCTAATATTACAAAAACAGAACACACAGCAAAGAGGATAAAATGTACAGAACAAGCTATTAAAAACAGGAAATTCTCCTGAACATACAGCTACCTTTCTCTGCATTTGGACAGAGTTCCTGGTCCAAAAAACATTTTTTTGGCTCCATCTATTATGTTTTGGCATTTCAAGCCTACTGCATAGAGAATATTGCCCCCTTTGTCTCCCAGGGCAGATTTCTATTGAAGTAAATATGTGCCATCACAATAACTTCCATATACACCTTTACAAAAATGTAAGGTTGTAAATACAAAAGCTTTAATGAGTAACGATTAAAATTTCCCATTAACATTGATGTTAATGGCTCCCAATTCATGTCTCAGCATATCATCTTAGAGGATGGGCGTCTCTCCACAAAGAGAGTGTCACCCCCGTCCACTGGCTCCAGAGGACAGGAAAACAGAGTGTCTGTCTCTCATTCAAACCCTACTCTCCCAGTTTAAAGACTGGTCACCCATTGAGCTATACATACAAGATCCATAAATACTGACGATGTCACTGTTGTATGTTTATTTGTATCTGTATCTTTTTTTTTCTTTTTGCCCAGACTGGAATCAAATGAAAGAATGGAAAATCAGGGGCTGGAAAATCAAATATTATACATATTGATTTTCAACATTAGAAAATGAGCACTTTTTAAAACATTTTCATTAAATCAAGTATGTCTTTCTTAAAAGAATGGAAACCGAACAGTGTGTATGTCTGGTGAGCTCACCTGGTCCGAGCGTGGTGCTAATAACGCCAAGGTCATGGGTTCAATGTACCCCATACTGGCCATTTCAGATCTGTAGTTGAAATAAAACCAAAACATGAAAAAAAGTTTGGTAAACCAAGTATTGCACATATTGATTTTGAAAAACATTAGAATATGAACACTTCTCTTAAATTTTCTTTGGAGTGAAAAAACGGCTTTGAAATCAGATCGCTGGATTCAGAGTCCAGAGTGGTAACCATTACACCATAGAACCACCAAGTGGCATTTTAAGTAAAGAAGCCTAGATTTCAAAGATGCCTACAATGAAGTCAATTGGCAAATGAACCATCACAAAAGAGGAAAACCCTTGTTTCACTACACTCTGTGAGAAGCATAATGTACAGAATTTGTTTCTCACCAGAGACCTTTTGCGTGTTAAGCGAACTTGATTACCACTACACTACAGAAACTGAACTTCTCTTCTTTGTTTCAGTTTGAGGTTTGAAGATTTGAAGATGTCAGATGCAACAAGTTTCAAGTGAGGCTTGCACTCATAAACCTGGATTCAGAGTAACCTTTACACCTTTCTAGCCTCTAACCACCTCGATGAGAAGACCATTTTGAGTATGGCCAGTTAGCTCAGCTGGTCAGACTGTGGTGCTAATAGCGCAAAGGTCATGGGTTCAATCATCCCTTCCTGGCCAGTTGAAATATAACGTGTTTCAACCAATCAAGACTTCAAAGTAATAAAAGAATCTAAGTTAAACCATTGATTCAAAAAACATTAGAATAAAAGCACTTTTATCACATTTTATTGTGGTAAGACCATAAGTTTTTCTTAAATCAATGAAAACTCAGTAACTTGGAAAAGTCTAGAACTGTCCCCCCAAAAATCATTGAAGAAACATTTGCATTTAAACAATATCAATATGAAAAGGCAAAAGAAACTGAACTACTCGGGATTTATGCCAATGGATCCTGTCTTTGTATAGCCAAACCTGGAGTTCTGCCTGTGTTCCTAGTTTAGAAACTGCAGCTGAGTTCATTTCAGTTTATTAATGTGAATGCAACACAATCAAATCCAGTTTGAACTGAGAGACATATAGTCACTTTAATCAAATCAAAGTCAACTATATACATTTCAAGTTGATCCTATTTAAAAGCAATGCAGTTATGTTTGGTTTATTAGGCCAATAGGTAAAAGGTTTTCTATCTAAGGAAGCAAAGCTGACTGCATCTGACTGCAGCAATCCCTCCATCTCCATAGTGACGTGTCATTCTGGTCACATCGCAGAATGACCTGGAGAGAGTCACCACAGAGTGAGAAGTCTGAAATTCCCTTTATTTCCATTGCTACATCTTGGATATACAGAGGACAATAAATGGGTGGATTGTGTAGAATAAAGTAAAATCAAACTTGTGCATCCAGTTCCTGTTTTTAAAGCTAGTGGGGTATATTGTATTCATTCCACCCTGGAAACACAGCAGGTTTGATAAGTCCTTTGAAAACCACAGTTTTTCTGCCATTCATGCCCACAATGGTGCTTATGTGAAATGTATCTGTCATCTTGCTATCTATCAAATTTGTGCAAAAAACTTACCAGCATTAAGAGAGAGATGATGAAATCATGCCGATGTCTTTTCTTGGACGCCTGCGGTTATTTGAGACGAACATTAAAAAACTTGACTCTACACAACAACATGACTTCAGACAAATAATGTGTGCTTGGATGACCCGCCTGTGGCTTTTCAGATGGTGATGAGGGAGATCAGACAACAACAACATAATGTTTGTGTTCAGCAAGAACGGCCACAGATTTCAGGTATAGCTTCTGCTCTTCTCAGTTCTTCCAAAATGCATCTGAAAGATGGATGATGTAAATCATTAGTCAACTGGCTTCCAAACAGACTGCAGTTTTCATATAAGACAAATACTCTACATGAATTTCAAAGTTTCAAATTTAGTGGAATTTGGAAATATGAACCATTTTCTAAATCCTTCTGTGTGAGAGCTGCCTTCGCTTTTTCAATGCCACTGTGACTCTGATATTGCAGCAATATGATTTACTAATCACTTAATCTATGTGTCAGAGTTGACACCTATTAACACAGATTAAATAACACAAGAGAGAGTTAGATTCTGAATACTCACAAGGAGAACAGACAGAGATGTGCTTTCAGTTACAAATCTACTGCTCTGAAAGCATATTTGCCTGCTCCTCTCTTTTTATTGTCTTTAGGATCCCTGATCACAGAGAGCCTGTAACTCTAGAGGGGGGAAAACACTTCATCACACAGTTACAGCGCCAACGATTATCACTAACTAACAACACCATCTATCATGCCCTAGATTATCCAGTTCCTGGCCCAGGGTCAAACAGAGCAAGTTGTACGTCTTCACGGCGATGGTTTTACAGCTAACAGGCGAGAAAGCAGGACGTTCCACTGAATGATGACTGCAGGAAGCTGTTCTTCAGAGAGGCCTTCTGAGAAAGAATCAGAGTGATTAACAATACAGGAACATCCCAAAAAGATGTAAACAAATAAAAGCATTTAAGACAATAACATTATAAAAGTATAGAAAACAATTAGCATTTGATAATACAATTTACCTAACACTATGAATTTCACCAACCTTATGAAACCTCCTGAAACTAAAAGTGAAACTTGACTGCAAGCTTGTTTTGTTATGAAAGTTTTTAGTCTTTATGTGGCTACTTATGGAACAACTGGAAAATGGAATTCTCAGATATTAAGTTGATTTTTAAAGATATGATAAATATAACACATGATGCTGATATGACAGCTAAAGTAACGTACCTGATCCTGACTCAACACAAAACTGTGAACTCCACACCTTCGATCCCAATTCACAAGCAGTCCAGAACAGGAGCGCATCAAAACTAACTCGTGAGATGGATGGCATTAAAGTTGACTTTCAATAAAATCAGAAACAGTGTGACAGATGTTAGAGACTGGAAAATAAACCAAAAAGTGACAACTTTGCCACTAGCATCTCACATGTGCTCTGTTGTTTCCTGAACACAAGGCCCTCCTTCATGTTTTCTATCATCTTTTGTTAGAGCTAACATGGAAAAGAGAATGGTCACTGTGAACTCAGAGGAGGAAGATGAGAACCAGCAATGATGCATTCATCTGTCCAGGGTTATAGAGGAGAAAAGCATTACCTTTCTCTGCTCTTTCAAAGTGAAATAGGATAAAATAAAATGAATGTAGGGAGGAGAAAAATTCAGAACCTTGGCTCAATCTTATAAATTTCATAGCTTGCTGGTTTTGATGATTGTTATTGCCACAAAAGAGAGTAATGAATGAAAACAAATGAGACTTTCTGGGTTTTTATTATAAGACTGTAATAGTAGAGGTCGATATTCTCACTTTGACTGCAACAATTATTCACTTGGTCATTTTTCTTTCCTGTGTTCTCCAGTCTCAAGGCATGCTGAAGAAAAGGAGAAATACTCAACAAGCTCAAAAAAAAAAAATCAGCTAAGCGGTTAATGCAACTAAAACAACAGATTTATTTGCAGAGGCTTTGCTGTCAGTTACCATGGGAGACCAAATTTAAGATTTACAAGGAATCCCTCTACATTATCCATAAAGATGAGCAGGTAAAAATCTACTAACTACTAACTAGACCACTATGTTTGGTGTTCTAAGATTTTAAACATAGTGTGACTAACTGTAGAACTAGGCCCATATTTTCCAATATCCTTCCCAGAGAGCCTCTTGTCTTGGGTTACAAATTAAACCTTAAAATAAATCTCAAGGATAATTCAGCTGAGAGCGACTGAGCCAGGAGTCGACAGAAATGACAGATGGCTGAACGGTTGCTAGGTGTGACGCTGTCTTCAGAATAAGGTGCAACAAACCAAACACCTGTAGTCGCATTAAACAAACACAAGCCTTCATTTTGTTGCTTATTTGTTTGTATTCACTAAATGAGATTGTAGATTAATTCACACTAATAACATCAAGTTCTCAGGTTTGACTCATTTCTGTCCAAGTTTTTCTGGGGACTAGATGTTTTCCCACATACATACATAGGCTGGCATATATTCATGGTTTCTTCTGCACGTCCAAAGCGTGAATGTTAATTCCATAATTTATACGGACCTTATGAATAAGCATGAATGGTTGCCTGTTTAATATCCCTTTGTAATCAACTGCCAGTGTTTATTCTGCCTTTTTGCTGCTGCTAAAGGCTCCAGAAAATAAATGAAAGTATTCAGTGATGAATTTTGCTGTTGTAATTAAAAACAAAGGAAAATAGATGGTTTAATGACGTAAAATGAGAAATGTTTGAAAGTTTAAAGGCATTATCTTCAAAGATCACCATTTGTACATGAAGGCTTTGTTATAAATAGGACACTTTTTATAACATTCAAAGGATTTATGGCAGGAAAACAAGAAATCATTTCAGTCCACATTACACTGGAGGGTAAAGAAATATACTTTTTATAAACCTGTAACCTAGTTTTTACTCCACTGGTTTCTCATTTATTTAAATTACTTCAACAGCACGTTTCTGGAGGTGAAACGTTTCAGGTGCTTCAACACGAACATCAGAGCAAGATGCTGCAAACAACTGTTACCCATTTGATTCAACCCATTAAAAATGCAGTGTGTGTGTGTTACACTGTGTTTTCTGTCACGGTGTAACACACACACACACTGTTGTCAGTAGAAACAAGTGTTTATTTTTTTAAAGAACAACCAACCCAGGGAAGCTTTATACTTCAGGGTGTAAAAGGCCAAAGCAGCGACCAAAGAGCCACGTCTGACTGAAATGAAACAAAAGGAACGATGCCTGAGCTCCTTATGTTTCCACAAAACAGGAGAGGAACGACCGAAAGAGAAAAACCTCTTCCAGCTTCCACTGTGAACAAAACCACCTTCCTTTTAGATGTTCACTTACATTTACTCACACACAAATACTCGGTCCTGCTGCACAAGAGTTCAACAAACAGACGAGTTCACTGCAAATCAAAGCTGGGAGAAAGAGGCCTGTCGCTTTGAAACGGAGCTTTTTACACTGCGGCTGATAATCTGCAACATCAGGCAGATCTGGAACAACAGGGGAGGAAGAGGAGAGCCCCTAGAGGTCAGGGGCGGTAACACCACTGAAATGTATGGAGCAACATTCCTGCATTGTGGATCAAATGAGGCATCATAACTTTTAAATCACCAAAAACATAAAAATAAAAAATGCAGCCATTTAAGGACTGGACAATGCCAGTCCTTAAATGGCGTTGTCCATATACAAAGTATATTTAAGGACTGAGTAACTGATCAAATTATCAATCATTTAGTATTTAAAAGTTACATGATTAGATGGGCCAAAATCTAAAGTTAAGTAGAAATTGTGGAAAAATATCCAAATCAATTTCTTTTAATAAAAATCTTACAGAACTTTAATAAAAGTTGCATTTGTGAATCTGTCTGGTGAATTTTTGGTTAAAACATGTTTGTGTTGTTTTAGCCAAAGCTTGACTAAAAGTAAACTAAGTTAAATGTAAGTTATCTTCCTTTTTCAACAATCCATTTGTTCTTTAATTACAGGTTTACATCCCTGCTGTCAGCATTTTAAATTGCTTTTCTTAGGCTTGGAAGCTAAAAAAGAAAAATCAAGATGATCTCCAGTATAAATATAATGGGTGGGACATGTGAAGCAGAAGCTCTGAAGGTTTGAAACTTTTAACTAAACCAGATTGAACAGCATCGACTCAAATGCATCAGGGATGAAACTGCTGTAACATCTGTACAGCACAACAGCAAATTGGATTTCAGCAAAACCAGAATTCAGCTGCTGCTGCCCAAAGCTAAACATAAAGCTTTTAGAGGAAACTCGGCTTTATTGCCATCACTAAAGGGAACCTTATCACTGCTTTGACTTCATCATTCCTGTTACATGAAGTTGGCAAGGCAACAGAATTAGTAAACAAATTGGATTTTTTGTAGCAAAAAATCAAATAAGCAAAATTTGTACCAAAACTATGCAAATGGATAAAGATTTCAGTGTCTTAAGCTGCAAACTCCTGTCACTAAAATGCATTTATTTCTGTTGGGTGTTTTAGGCTTATTTGTGAATTGGTTATGCTGTTTTGTAGTAATGTGAGCAGCAGCCGTGGTGATGAGATGGAAAACATCGACATCAGTCCAAGGAGTTACTTAGGCTGCGTTCACACTGCAGCCTGAAATGACCCAATTCCGATTTTCTTTTTTGACGTAATGCGACCTGTATCCAATCTTTTCATGGCAGTGTGAACAGCTCAGGTCGGATTCTTTTAGAATGTGACCCATATCCGATACGTATCCGATTCAAATGCGACCATAACGTCCAGGTCTCATTCATCCGAACTGAACGTCACTGATTCTCAACAAATCTCACTATTCTGAGTCCTGATACGCAAGTGGGAAGAAAAACAACATCCATGATGGACTATATGAGGATTAAGTTGTTAATATGTTGCTCCACTTGGACAACAACTTCAAATATGTAAGCTAAGCTCCACCGTTAGGCTCCATGTTAACAAACACTGAGCTCTTCTTCTTCTTTTTATGGCGGTTGGCAGAACACTGAGAACGCTGACGCTATTGCGCCCTCTACTGCGCATGCGGGACACTTTCAGGTCATTTGCCCATTTACACTGCAGAACACATACAGGTCCATTTACTGGCAGTGTGAACGGCCCCGGCAAAAACATCAGAATAGAGTCACTTCAGGCTGCAGTGTGAATGCACCCAAAGTTAATCCAAGAGAAAATCATCCAGGATGTCACAAGAAGAACCCTGAACTGCCTTGTTACTGAAATTAGCTAAATTAAAAATGATCTTAAATCTACTTTTAACTTGTGTCATTGTTTAAAGGATTCAGATGTAACTTCCCGGTCTTTGAATCCTGCATGAAAACTGAACTCTCACACATCTGTGTTGACCGATCGGCTGGACGCGCCGTTATGCTTCTCTTACAGCACAGCCTGTCCTGGCAGTCAGAAACACAATGGAGGAAACTAATGGAGACACATGAGTGACTGGAAAAAAAAACAAAACAGAAAAACTTTTCAATTGTATGAGCCTGGAGTTTTATTTTTATAAACCAGAGTAATCCTCTGAGGCCTTCCTCATCTCTGGACCTTTCAGGAACCGCAGTACATATCGACTGCGCAGTAGCTTTGCAGTTTGATAGCCAATTTGCCGGCACCTCCCTCATGAGCAGACAGCACTGAAGGTGCCCCAAGTGCCAATTTACAAGTACTTGGAAACGAACACCTACTGAGAAAGAAGAGGGTGAGAAAAAGATAAAAGGCAGAGAGAAAGTTCAGCTTGATCAGCCCACTTTTCCTGGGAAAACTCCCAGCTGGGCAAAACCGCCCCGAAGTGAGGAACGGACAGGAACAGAAGCTTCTGTGCCTCCATGTTTATCTGCCTCATCATGTTGAGAAGAAAATAGATTTACAACTCTGACACTTAATGTGAAGTGTAGAGAGAAGAAATAAGGACAGCCTAAAAGAAAAGCTAACATAGTGTCAAGTATTTTCCTTTTTTTTGTTTTCCCAAAATGCAGTAGTTAAAATCTTATAATACAAGTTTAGCAATTATATCAAAAAGCTGTGCAGTGGATCAGATAATGATTCTGGTCTGTGGCTTCGCTCTCAGGAAACTTTCCCCGCTTCTTCTTTTCTGTTTGTGTAACGTACAAGCAAAATCAGCCAGAACCCAAAACGCAGCCAAGACAAGTGTTCAGTACACAAAACGTTTATTACAAAATAAGGGTGAAGAAGGGGCTCCACAGGGGAAGGTAGGGTGAATGGGCAGAGGGGTCCGCAGGGACTCAGGGGACAACCAGATGACAGGGACAAAATCCACAAACCAGAGGCTTAGTCGTTGAACAATCCAGGGTCAGACACGGGGGCTTCTCAGGCAATGTAAATCCAATAGACAGAAAACTGGAGGCAGGGTCAGAGGCAGCCAGGATTCAGCAACAGGAGGTCAGAAATCTACAGCAGAGGGAAAAGGCCAAAATCTGTGGTCAACAAACAGACAGGATCAGAAACCTAGGAGACTCATGAACATGGAACAAGGCTTGAAAGCTGTGAAAACAGACAATCTCACACCGAGCTGGTGACCAGCAGCTGTTTAATAGGGAGCAGCACAGAGCAGGTGAGGGTAATCAGCAATCGGCACAGTCAGGGTGGAGCTGAAGGGCTGAAATCATGACAGTTTGATGTTTAAATCTGATGTTTAAATAAAGTCACAGAATCTCAATAAGAAGAAGTGACCTTTGACCTTTGACTCAGCTCCAGACTGTGAAGTTTTTTCTTTTGATCCAGTGTTTGATGGATTTGTTGGTTTTTTTCTTCAGTCTAGTTTCACATCTTCATCAGGCAGCTGCTGCTATGCAGCTTAAATTCAGGGGATTCTGTGATAGTAAACAGGCTGAAAAAATGATGATTTCAACAAATCTAAAATGTTTAATTTATTTATATTTTTAGTAGAAGAATACTTTGGATCTTTAAATAATTCCTGCCTCACCCAAACACAACATGATCTCCAGTCAGCACAGAGGAAATCACCCCTGTCCTTTTTCATGATTGTTGGTAGAAAACCGAAAATATTACTTTTATTGTGCCGACTTCACTCACTGCTATAAAGTACATGGCGACCAAACGGGAGTGAAATTGGTTTTATAAATTGCATTTTTTCCCTCTTTTCAGCTCAAATGACAGTTTTCAGTTTCTTCTCGGACATTCAGAGAACTTCCTGGGTTTTCAGTGACAAGAAGGAGAAAACGTTTCCTCAAATAAATCAGGTTGTCTAACTTTTTTCAGTGGATTTGTGGATGAGATGCCTTACTGTTGGTTCTGCAGTGTGCAATATATTACTAAAGAAAGAGTTTATTTATCCGGATCTGTAAATGTGTCAACATTTTTTTTCTTTTAAAAAAACAACATATTGATAGTAAAGAGAAAAACAATCCAAAAGAGCAAAAAAAAACCCCTAAATGTTATGACAGTTTACAGGAAAAATGTTTTTTTAAACGCTGAAAAGAATGACACCAAGCAAACTTAAAAGAAAAACAAATCAAAACAAATCCACTAAAATTTTAACAGCACGAAGAAGTGCAGTCTGAGGTAAAAGGCCTAGCTACACAAATGAGTCTTCATGTTTGATCGCCTGTCTGGTTTGTGGCCTGCGGCAGATATAACGGTGGAGTGGAGACAAATGTTTTTAAGAAAACTGAACAGACGGTAAACACAGGAATCCAACTAAGTTAGCAATAATAAACCCAATAAAACATGCTGCATTTCAGAAGTGCTGAGTCCCTGATGTTGTTTCAAACAAAGGTTTTTCAAAAAACAAACCTGATGTAGTTCAGTTAGAAAACGGTTCGTATAAACGAACCAACAAATAGACAGGAAACTGGACTACACTGCTCATAATCACCTTTAAAATGGCATTCAACATGTTTTCAGTAAACCCACATTTCTGTGTAAAACTGTTTTCTATTGCTTTGATAATCTAAGAAGTTATTTTCATTGGTTCTAAGCAGAAAATCAGACAGATTTTGAACTATTTCAAGTTTACAGCAAAGTATCTGCATTAAACTCAGTTTAATTATCTGAGGAGCTTTTAAAGAGCGTTCTGGGAGCTTGTTGTGCGTGAGGAGTCGTAACGACTAATACATTTTTGTAAAATGTTGGGAGAATGAACTTTCTGTATGTTTGTGTATGAGGTGAAGCATTAGAGTATGGAAGAAGTCATGAATTATTTACAAACATAATCACGTCGGATTCTGTCTTCCCATCAAAGCATTTCTGTGTTAATTGGTGTTTTCATTTGATACATAAACAAAAGCAACAGCGGATTATTAAAGCAGTTGTGCAGCAGCCAGAGGCAGAGTTCTGTTAGGGAACATTCATTTATCTGTCTGGAGTTCCTCACATGATTCATAAACTATGGAGAGACGTCAGTTTGTTTTTCACTCATTCACCCTGATTATCTCCTCCAAATTATAAACATTTATTCTTGTCTTTGCATCAAAAGTGCTAAGTAAGAACTTTGTTTCTGCTTTCTAATTACCTGTACACTGAGGAAGATGCATTTTTAATGACTTCAGGTTTACATCACAAAAATATCTGAATTTTCATATTCATTTAGTTTTTCCATTTGTTTTTTGAAGCATCATTAGAAGATGACAAGAACAATAACAGTAATAAACGGTTGTCATTGTCCAAAATTGCCCCATAAAAGCAGCAGATCTCTGTGTTAGCCTCTAGCCAACATGAGGAAAACAACAGAACAGCTGCAGAGAGAAACAGAGTTTATGGAGCCAATATGTGCAGGAGGAATCAGAACAAAATTGCAGCTGGTTTATTGAATGCCTTCCTTTTAGTTTCAGATTATATTTTAAGACGGATTAAACCTCATCTCACACTAGAACTGTACGACCACAAAAAGCAACAAAAACTGTAGAAACAAACTCTAAAGGAGGAGAGCTGAACACTTCATGAAACAACTAAATCAGAAAACTATATTGTGTTTTCTTTTTGTCTTTATGGTACAATAAAGCTAATTTAATTAGTTTATAGTGTTGCATCACAGTGACTTGATGTTGTTCTGGTCTGTTCTTCTCCAGGTTCTCTAAAGATCTTATAATAATACATTTTATGCTTTAACAAATTTAAAAAATCTAACTCCTCTTCTTGCCATTTACAGTTTATTATCTCATTTCTTTGTTTAAGGAAACGTATCACGGTCAGTAAAAATGGTTTCAGCAGATGAACAGTGTTTAAAGAAACACACACATAAAAACACAAAGTTAGCTGCTTAATTAGACTTTAAAAGATTATAAGAAAGATTAGTTTCTTGAAACCAAAGTAGAACATGAGTCATTAAACATGAACTGCGCTCCGGCAATTAGGACTAAAGCTACGATTGAACCTGAATGCAAATTAGACCAACATATATGTTTCTACGCAAGGAACGATGGATTATTATTTACCATTAAATGACACGAAAATGATAGATATACCCTTCTACTTGAAGATAACAGATAATGTGACTGTTTTCTTTTTCTTGCTTTTGTTCCAGCACCGTCCAGCTTCCCTTTAAACAAGGAAAGAAAAAAACTGGAGACCGAAGTCGTCGTATTTCTGATCGATGTTCGGAAAAAGTGAGTTTTGAAGGAAGAGTCTGGGATATGTCTGTTTATTTCAAAGCTGAGCTTAAGATTGATTTGTGCTGTACGATCACAGTCAGACTCACCATTTTCAAACTCCGTTTGTGCTGCAGGGCCAAATAAGGCAAACTGGTGCTGATGTGATTTATCAAAAAGGCAGGAAAGGAAAATGGAAAAGTTTTTTTTTATATGGGGCTAAACAGGATGAATTGTATCCAGGGATCATAATAAAGAGTTCAGAGCAGCTGACGACTAAATAATTGCAGACGTTAGTGATTATGTTCCTTATGTGACAATTATTGCTAAATTACACTATTAAACTTAAGAACAGGGAATATATTTAAACTTTCTAGTTTGTGTTAGGCTTGTCGCAAAGTCCCAGAAATGATTGTCATGAATAATAATTGCTGTTAGAGGCCATTGTTAAGTGGAATAACTATAATAGAATAATAATACTGCAAGTTTGCTCTTTCAAAAATCAATAAATACTTAACTCTGAAACTGGATGATATCTTAAATATAAATAAAAATACAAAAAAAAACCCATCCAAAAACAATAAATAAAATCCCACACAATCAAAACCACAAATAAAATAGATTATGAAGTCTCCGTAAATAAATAACAATCACCAAAATGGAAATTATTGAGCACCTATTAATTTATTATGCAAATAATTGGTTTATTGTTTATTGCAACAGGAATAGGTTCTGTTAGTAGGTTTGGACTACAAACAGACTTCAACCAAAAATAAAGAAAATACTGGATTGAAAACCTAAAGACACCAAACACTGTTCATTTATCAAGACTCTTTAATTTTGCTTATTGATGAGTAGATAAGAAAACAACTAATTCACAACATAATTATTTAGTATTTTTAAGAGAATAAAAAGCCCCAGAGTGAACAGTAAAGAGACAGGAAGACATGCAGCAAAAGACGGGGAACCGAACCCAGGACAACGGCACTGAGGTTTATAGCCACTGCTCATGGTGTGTGTGTGTGTGTGGTGTGTGTGTGTGTGTGTGTGTGTGTGTGTGTGTGTGTGTGTGTGTGTGTGTGTGTGTGTGTGTGTGTTTGTGTGTGTGGTGTGTGTGTGGTGTTCGAACTGAGCCACCCAGCATCCTCACGACTACTTATCAATGCCGTCCAGTACACCTGCCAGTGTGGCCTCTTTTTGGACGCGCTTATTTTTTAATGATTCTGGATCGGTTTTAATCTCCAGATTTTAATATGTTCTTGATCTCCGTTGATGTTTTGGTGTTTCCCTCGGCCCCGTCTCTTGGGCCGGCTCATTGAAAATGAATGAGATCCATTTCTGATTGGCCCGTTTCCACTGACTCTGGTCGACGATCACTGGGAGGAATTAGTTTGTGCACAAACCCAGCTGCATATTTCATCATGAAAAGAATCTGGGAAATGAAAAGTGCTTATACTTTGTGTGGACATACATCAACACTAACTGCCTTAGTTTGATTTCAGCACGTTGCTGTTTAAGATGTTAATTTTGCTCTGTTGTAAATTTGAAGAGATGGATTTACCAGATCATATTCAGATGTTTGTGTTAAATATTCCCTGCTGTGTTCATAAAATGCAGAAAGAAATTCAGTTTATGAAGCACCGCTTTCGTAACATTCTGTTAGAACAAACCCATCAGAAGCTAATCGTAACTCATTAAGATTAAAAAGAAAATTGTTTGGATCAGCATGAAGTGGGCTGTAATGCTTAAATTCAGTCAGTTAAATTTTTGTCTCAATGCCACAATAATTCAAATTTCCAATTACGCAGATGCACGCAGTTGGAGGTAAGAAATGATCGCTACACATTGGTGATTTGTGTTCAAAGTTCCCATCAGGTCTGTGAATCATCGGTTATGTTTGAACACAAATATCACAAGAGACGAATACAGAAATATGATTATATAACAGCGCAGGTTTCATGCAGCCAGTGACTGGCAGGAGTCTGCAGACTGACCTCCAACTGGCTGGTCTGCAGGAAGAGCTGCAAACCAAACGAAATCAGTTATTGTTTTTCAGCAAATCTGCATCCTGGGTTCAGTCACCACAAAACAGCAGATATATTTTAGCATCACCCAAAAACAGGATGAATTTAAATGCCCCAAAATTACTAGTTCTGGTGAGGAAGTGTCATAAGATCAACTTATTATGTAACACCAGACATGTCACAGTCGTCTTCTCTTTCTTCTGTTTCCCACATGGACGGCTGGAGTGTTTAGCTAAATTAGCCCATCATCATTAGCGGTGTTGCCAGGCAACTGGAGAGACGAGGCTAATTATCCTGACATGTCGGGGTGACGGAGAGGCCACAGAGGTGGAGGGACGAAACCGGGATGACCAGGAGGCCGTCGTTCTCCTGCCAGGTTAAACTGAAGCTGATCAGCAGAGGAGACGCTCGGTCACCTGCCTTCAAGGTCGTTTCAAACTTTTTCTGTTTCAAAAATCTGCTTTTTTTTTTTTTATTTATATCCTTTTTTTTCTAGAAATCAATTTGCATACTTTGAAAAGAAATTTTCTGCACCTTGTTGAAAATAAAGAAATTATATAAATTAAATTATTTCTCAAAAAGAAACTGCATGTGTTTGAAATGCTTAATAAGTCATTTCTTCAGGAAGGTTATATGTTTCTCTGACCTGTCTACTGTTGTAACTATTGTAATTCTTACTTATGTCACTTTTATCTCATCATTTGAATAAAAAATAAAAATAAAAAGAAGTCTTTGAAAGTCATTACTACTGCACACTGTTTTTGTTTAAAACTATTTCCAGCTGAACTGAAAGTCCAAACTCTAAACATTTTCTCTTTGGTTGCTGTCAAAATATTCCACACTCTTAACCTTTATTTTTCTTTGAGAAGAATCAAAGTAAAACATTTTTGATAAATGCCAGAGTTTCATCCACTCAGCTGTGGAGCGTTTCATGAGTGGGAGACAGTTTCATTACAACAGTCACCTTTCAACTGTCATAATAAAAACACTTTTAAGAAAAGGCCAAGCCTGTAATTCATTCATCACAAACTGCTAGTTGAGCTTTTTCAATGGAAAAAGTCAGAGAAAAATCAAAACTGGAAGCTGGAAATGAAGAGATGAGGTCTTCCTTTCAATTTTTACTTAAAAAAAAGAAGTTTCTCAAGGAACTTTTTCTACCCAGGATGATTGATGACTAGTAAATATAATGTAAGTTTTTATTATTTTTAATCTTTTTAAATCTATTTTAATCATTTTTTAAAATCTCTTTCTTACTGTTTATTCAATGTCACATGCTGTTTTCTTTTCTTTAATTATGTAAAGCACCTTGAAATGTCTTGCTGCTGAAACGTGCTATATAAATAAAATTTGATTGATTGATTTGTAACTTTCCAAATGAAATTTTCAAGTCTTCTGCATGAACAAAGTTGTGAGTTTCTTTCCAAGCACTTATCTAAAACACACCTGGGGCTGAAAAACACTAATAAAAATGATTAACTCTTAAAACAAACCTTCACCTCAGACTCTTTCAGCACCAAAACTTCACAGAGAAAGAAACTCAGAAAAAATGCTCCAGATCCACATCCAGAAAAAGAGTTTAATAAGGCAGTTATCAGTACTTGGTGTCAAAGTAATTACAAGAAAGAGAAAAAATATGATTAACCTGTCAGATTGGAGGCTGTGATAAAGCAGATGGGCTGAATTTTAATTTATTTTTTGCTTTCTCGGTCACCTGTTTCCGGATCCTCCTGCTAACTTTAGTTCTTTTGAAGACAATTTTCGTAATCCTCGGAGATCAAATGTTGAAACAGGAGATCAGACTGACCCACTCAACCAGCAGCTTTTTTAGTTTCAGTTGTTTCCTTTCTGTCAGAGGATTACAGTTTAACTAACTGTTAGCCTGTTTTCTCTGCAAGCTTATTTTGACAAATATGATCCAACAATAACTGCTTTAGGGAGCCTCACTTAAAAAATCTGAAGTAACTCAACAGTCAATTTCATGCAGTGAGAAAAGCAGAAAGTTCCTGGTTAATGTTAGAACCTCAGTGACCTGAAGGAGGAATAAACAGAGGAGAACAGATGGACCCGCTTCCACCCAATTAAAGCACAGAAATGCAGAGCAATAAAACTGTAATAAGGCCTTTTATTAAAACAATACATTCACAAATAAAACAGAATTATAAAAGCAGAAACAGGGGAACAGAAAACAGCTTTTACTTTTAACGCCAAGAGGCGAAACAATGTTCTTACTTTGTTAAACTGTTTCAAAAGAAGGATTTAGAAATGACAGGCAGGAAGTTTAAAAGTATTTCTGTCAGTTTGCATTTTGCCATGTTTTTTATTCTCACTCGTTTCATGTGCACCAATTTATAATGGACATTAATTTAAGACGACTAACAAACGAGGACTTGAGCCTGTTTCTTGTTTTGTTCCTTATTATGAAAGAAAAGGACAAACTGTTTTGCTCCATCAGGATTTTACGAACAGAGACGTAGTTAGACATTTGATTAAAATGAATTAAATGAGTTTAATCTGTATGCGATGGCATCCCAGGACAAAAAGAGTAAAAAGCAGAACCCTGATAACTCAAATATTGAGCCTACTGTTCAATGAAACACCAATAAACCTGCAGTCTGGGTAGGAAACGCTCTGCTGGGAACATTTGGACATCAATGATGGAGTTTGATTATTATCAGCTTCTTGTGAGAGTGAGAAGCTTAAGTCCCATTGTGGATTTAAAAATAGAAGAAATATGAGTTCTCATTCCAAGGCTTATTGCTCTCACTGCACTGCATCAAATAAACTGAACAATTTTAACCACATTTATTTTAAGTTCTTGGTAGTAAAAGTGCAGCCATCAGGTAACAACTGCATGGTCTCGTTTAGAAAGCAACTCTCTAGTTTTACTATAAATTTAGTCGTTTTCTGTTGTCACTTTGCCAGCATGCAGATGTTACTGAACAGAAGCATGAAGTCTCAAGCCTTATTTGTGCAAAGCTTTCAGATTATTATGATCTATTTTCAGTTATATTTAGATACTTGGCAACAAAAGCTTGATGTCTGTTTGGTGTGTAAATGTGTCACTGTGACTCAACGATCAGATGACGGTCGATTATTCTGTCCTATCAGGCTTTTAGAAGCCACTTCCTTCTAGATTTACAGGTTGTGGATGAATTTGAACATGTTCTGCTTTATTTACAGTCGTACATCGAAGCTGAGAGAGTTTCTTGGCTTCAGCCCTGCAGAGCGTGATTCATCAGGCTGGCCTACCAGGTCAGAACATTTATGTTCCCTGGAAGTCTTAATGTGCGCTCGCGGATTAGCGACAAGGTTTTACTGGCAGCCAGCAGGAAGTGTCTTAGAGCTTTAACAATATTAAATTAGAAAAACTCTCCTTCCCTTTCTGTAAAATGGGATCAGTTGAAAATATTGCTTTGTATCATTGAAATTAAACTGTCTCCTGCCACAGATGTCTCCGAGGTTTAAATGAGTTGGGCATTACTTTGGTTTTACAGCTAATCAAAAGGCTTGGCCTTCTGTTTCCTGCCTCAATTATCAAATCATGACTATGCAGCAAACAGAGAGATGGGTTACGGTTTTGATGTAATGTTGCGGCGCTATAGACAGATGGAGAAACCACAGACAACTGCAACCGCTACATGATCCTCTGACAGAAGACAGAAACTGACCTGAACTAATGTTTTATATTAGGTAAGACTTTGAGTTTTGTGTTTAAATGGGAATCAAACATCTAAATAGGTTTTATACAAGCCAATACAATGGAAACACGGCCCATTCGAATGCAAATCAAAATACTCAAAGCAAAATAAATAGTTTCTCCCTCCTCAAAGAGTGAGGAAAAATAATTATATTAGGTATTTCAAAAATAGATGCCCAGCTACACAGTGGTGCGGCTGGTAGAGATGTTGTCTTACAGCAAGAAGGTTCTGGGTTCGATTCCTGGCCCCGGTCTTTCTGCATGATGTTAGCATGTTCTCCCTGTGTAGATTTGTTTTCGCATCCACCTGAATAATGTGTAGTTGTGCCACTGTCCCTGTGCATGGTGAGTTTTCTCCAGGTTTCCTCCAGTAGTCCAAAAACATGACTGTCAGGTTAATTGGTCTGTCTAAATTGTCCCTAGGTGTGTGTGTGTGCATGGTTGTTTGTCCTGTGTGTCTCTGCGACAGACTGGCGACCTGCCCAGGTGACCCTGCCTCTCGCCTGGAACGTTAGCTGGAGAGACACCAGCACCTCCTGACCCCACTAAGGGACAAGGGAGTAAAGAAAATGGATGGATGGATAAAACCCAAGATGGTTGGACTATGTTCTAAACATCTTTAGTGTTTTTGCTTTAGAAACAGCATCTTGAAGTGAAGTGGTCCTGCTTTCATCACCTGATCATTGGTTGAGTCTTGATCGGTTTGGTTATTTTTGGATCCAACTGAATTGTAGTTTTGTGTTTTGTTTCGTTCTGGTTTTGGTTTCCATTTTAAATCATTTAAACTGAAGAGCCTTCATGTTTTTCTTCCTTATATGAGCGCATGTTTAAAAGTTTTTCAACCCTGAGCTTCCTACAGTAGTTGAACAAATAAACATCACTGCCTCTTTGCTCTTTCCATTCATATATTGCTGTTATGAAATAATTAATTCATGTTGCAAGACAAGAACCGTCCACTTGGAGATGATAGTTTCATGTTATAGTGAATGCATGCACTGCAGAATAAATCCAGTCTATCACTTATTTTGTTGAGAGAGCAGAAACAATGCGGCGGTCCCAATAGAGAGCTATAATCAATTTTCCTTGCATGTTAAAAATTGATTGCTCTTTGTTTGTTGCTGGTATTGAACTGACCTCTTCAGAGATAAGGCAATTGTATTCTTACCTTGTTTACACTTGGACCCAAACAGACGGGATCCATCTGTCACATGACCGGCCATCCATCAGCGGCGGCCGACAGGCTTTCAAGGCTAATGCTAATCCATCCCAGTGGTTAAACAGCCGACACACTTTGAAAGAGCACTTTTACTTCTGAAGAGCATTTACAGTCTAGGAAGCAGAAATGTTCAACAGCTGCTGTTCAGATGTTGGTGCGCAACATTAAATTATTACAAAGTGTTAAATTTTACAGGTTTTCAATTGATTATCACACCATGTAGAATCATTATGGTATGATAACTCACATCCAGTGTTATCTCTGTTTTAAACCTACAGGTTTCCAGCTAACAGTGTTCCCTTTGAGTTTCTCTGGGACTTTTACAGTCGACTCTCACCATCTATTTGCAGATTTCTTCATAGAACATGTAGAAAACATAGATTAGAAGCTGAATTACCTAAGCTGTAGTTTACATGCCGTAGGCTGCAGTTTTAATAGCTGTCAGTTAAGAAGTGGCTCTTATTTTCCTTGGCAGAGATTGGATTAAGCTAAATTTGGTGTTTAAACACCACTTCATATAAACTCCTGGGTGTGAAAAGCAAACCGACTCCCTTTTCAAACTTTTCTTCTCTGAGGTGGGATGGCCAGAACAAACAACTTCAGTGTTTTTTAAAAAGAAGAAGAACTGGTGCATGTATCTGAGTTAAAGGCGGATTTTCTTTGGTTGACACATAAAGACAAACATCCCTAACAAGTTGAAAAGACGTAAGCTGGCAGGACTTCATCTGGGCATCTGACCATTGAAGAATTGCTGCAGTTCATTTGAATGTTTATGTTGTTTAGACTTAAAAGCTGCTAGATGTTAGTCCACTTTCTCCATTCCAAAACCAGTTTGGATTTGTCACTCTGATTATTGTCTGTTGGAAAACGCAGTAAGGACCTATTTTTACAATGACTTTCTCATAATTATTACATCCGGAGCATTGAGTTAACCTGGACCTGGAGATGAGCCACAACACTGAACCACTTCAGCAGTGAAATGGATCAGGACTCTGTGGAGAGAAGAGGCAGGTTGGAATGTGAAGAGAATAACTCAGTCTGTCCAACCTGCAGCTCTGCAGCCGCAGAGAGAAGCTGCAGCTGCAGGAACATCAGAGACACCAAACATATTTTTTCTTTGTGTGCAACACAGACACTGAAATACCTCACAGAAATCCAAACGCCACCGGCACGGGCAAACACAGACAGGCACATGTCAGAATACTTATCAGAGATGGAGGGCGAGGTTTGGAGATATCAGGAAAACTGTACAGAAGAAAATGTAAAACTTTAAAATACGGTCTGTGCCAGGAAACCAACCATTACCAATGAGCTCTACAGATTGAGCCGGCCAGAATGATAACAGAAGCTTGTTGATGGCTTCAGAGAGCGACTGCTTTCTCTGCTACTTGAAATATCAATGACTATTTGGGAGCACGGCATATTTACCATTTTCTCCTTGCATGCGTAATTCAGACTCTGTTTGGATCAACCAAGTCCAGAATAAATATGCCATTTTTTCAGAACATCGCACTAAATAATTTGTATGCGTCTTCATCTCCTCGTTTTCCTGCAGCTCTTCTCCAGCCTCACACCTCCTTCTGCAGCAGTTTGTGAAACTTTCAGTGAAGAGCCGTAATCATCTTCTGAAACACAAATGATTCGGCTTGATTTGATTGAGCCGCGGTGCTTCAGAGGCAACAACACTGTTTATTAAAGGATGCAGTAGACATGAAAATAATGCCATAATGTATTGAGTCACCGGTGCTTGAAAGACTCAGCTCTGTTTTCACATGCCTCTGCACATTTCTGAGATAATGTCATCGATGGAAACATGAATTAGAACTATTCCCAGACGGTTTTCTTGTAATTACTTTGATTAATTTAACTGGAAAAACAGCTATAGTCACACAGATGTGATGAATGAATATCTACTGTTAGAACGTCTGAGTTGTGATGTATGAAGGATTTTCCAGCAGTGCAGGTGTGTGTCTATATATAGTCTGGTGTTCGTCATCCAGTGTGACTTTGCTCTGGGCAGGTTTGGACTTAGAAAGCTCCCAGTTGTCCTCCATCGATCCATCGATCAGTGTGTCACTGCATCGTTGACATCGGATCCCTCGGCATAAAGGTGATTAGATCGATTCTGACCGCGTCTCGCAG
Organism: Poecilia picta; assembly: GCA_033032245.1. Taxonomy (NCBI): domain Eukaryota; kingdom Metazoa; phylum Chordata; class Actinopteri; order Cyprinodontiformes; family Poeciliidae; genus Poecilia; species Poecilia picta. The sequence continues at coordinate 3,645,877 of CM065359.1, forward strand.
TTTGAAGAGATCATTAAACTAATTTGTGGGTAGATTTCCTTCTGCCTACGAATAAATATCACAACTTTTTAGTCACATTCATTCCTGTCTTCCAGAAAAGTGCTTCACTTTGGACTTCATTCATTCATCTGTCTTCCTTTAAGCATCCAGGGTTAAGAGGTTCGCTGGGGAAACCCAGACATCCTCACTAGCTGTGTCTCCATTGACCATAAAATTGTGCAATATGAAAATATATTGATGGAAACACTGTAATCTAGAATTTTTGAAAAAGAAAAAAAATGGTTTATTTATCTAAAATGCAATGGAAACATTTTTCTCACTTCACACTAGTGACAGGAACAACAACAGGTGCAAACCATGAAGAAGAAGACAGGAAGTAGTTGGAGGACTACTCCAACAGCATGTTTTTAATGACTTACCATGTAAACAAACATATACACATGTGATTTAACTGAAACACAGCAATGGTGAAATTGTGTTTTCCCCCTTTACATTAGTGGAATATTGACAAAGTTTTATGGCCATTTGTGACCCTTCGATCTGAGCATCCTGAGGCGTCTCAGTCTGGACTCCTCCAGGTTTGATGAGCCTTGGTGTCTCCTGATCAGGTACTTGAATTACCTCAGCAGCTTTGGTTCCACAGGCTGGTTGGAAAAAAGGCAAAACAGAGAAAATGGCCTTGTTTTCAGTCTTGGTTGTCTAAACTTTCAAAGATTCAGAGAGACCTTCCAGCTATTTATATGTTAACCCATTAAAAAACAACAACAGCAAAAAAAAACCGAGAAGAAGAGCAAACAAGAAAAGCCCATTTTGTGCCAAAAATATAATTGCACACCTTTGCATTATTTTCTTTTTTTTCTCGCAAAAAGAAAATAGGCTTGGCTGAAACATTAACACATTTGTCTGTGTCTGGTGAAATTTTGTTTGCTTGTCATTCAGAGGATGGAAAATCCAGAAATTTTACTCAAGTAAGAGCAGAAATACTTTATAAGAAAATGACTCAAGTAAAAGCTAAAAGTGCAGCGTAGTAAAAGTACTCCTAAAAGTACATTTTTTCAAAAGGTTACTCAGGTAAATGTAATCAAGTAAATGAAAGTAGCTGCTACCCAACTGTCCTCACAGCACATCTGTTGATTGTGTTTTTTAAGACGCTCCATCATAACCAACTTACTGATTCCTGAAACTTTTCTTTAAAATCTACACTAGAATGAAGATGCTCTCTTTTATTTCAGCATGTAAAAACACTGCAGATTCAGATGTTTTACATTTTACAGCAAGTGACAATAACAACAACACAAATAATATTTAACTCCACTCCTTCAATCATCCATTCAGCCATCCATCCATCCATCCATCCATCCATCCATCTCATCCATCCATTTTCTTATCCGGGTCGGGTCGCGGGGGCAGCAGCTTCAGAAGTGAGGCCCAGACGTCCCTCCCCAGCCACGTCTTCCAGCTCCTCCAGGAACCCCAAGACGTCCCAGGTCAGCAGAGAGACATCGTCCCTCCAGGTGTCCTGGTCTCCCCTCCTCCTGGTGGGACCTGAACCCTCACCAGGGAGGCGTCCAGGAGGCATCCTGACCAGATGCCCGAGCCTCAACTGGCTCCTCTGGACGTGGAGGAGCAGCGGCTCTACTTTGAGTCCCTCCCTGATGACTGAGCTTCTCTCTCTAAGGGAGCCCAGCCACCCAGCGGAGGAAACCCATTTTGGCCGCTTGTATCCATGATCTCGTTCTTTCGGTCATGACCCAAAGCTCATGACCATAAATGAGGGTAGGAACGTAGATCGACTGGTAAATCGAGAGCTTCACTTTTTGACTCAACTCTCTTCACCACGATGGACCTGTACAGCGTCGCTTCACGGCAGACGCTGCCCCAATCCGCCTGTCCATCTCCGGCTCTCTTCTTCCCTCATTTATGAATGAGGAAAGAAGTGGAAGAAGAACTCCTTCAATCAATGGAGATTAAAAAGTACCAAACCTGTTGATCAAAAACTTCTCAAGTACTGGTAAGACAATAAATAAACCAATAAATATTGAACTAAGACTCAAGTTTTCCATATTGCTCATATTGTATTATCATTTTAATATAAGTAGTTGGCAAGGAAATATTTAGATCCTGTCTTATAGCTAAAAAGATCCGACATGAATTGACATGAAAACTCCAGAAAACAATGGAATCACTAAATATTTTTGGAGAACTTCAGTGACTGATTCCAAACCTGTGGAGTAAAATGTTGTTCGCTCTCAGCTCCGCTGGATCCCATCAGGAGTTTCATTACATGGAGGCTGTTGCTTGGACTGATGATGTGCATCCTGATGCAGTCAGCAGCATTAAAGCTACACATCCTCAGGCATGAGGGATCTGAATAAAACAACGATACCAAAGAGAAAATGAAGCTTTAACAGAACTCACTGTGGCCTCACACCGACTCCATTTCTGAGACAATTATTGGATATCAATACTAAACATGTTCCTAAACCGAGGGCCTGATTTAACAATCCTTCACCTGAAAGTCTAAATAAATTTAAGGGTTTTATGGAATCTGTTTTTACTCTCATCTCTGTTAAGCTCTGCAGTGCTATAAACTCACTGCAGCTAGATGCTACAAACTGCTGTTGCTCTTAATTTCCCTTAGGTCAGCGAAGCAGCATCATTACCATATCAAAGCTGAGCTTCAAACTCCAGCCATCTGTTGTTATCTGGTAAATGTGGGGTCGGGTCATGGAGGCAGCAGCCTGAGCAGAGAGTCACAAACTGTTCCCAGGTCAGAAACATCATCCCTCCAGCAAGTCCTGGATGTCCTGGGTGTCCTGGGTGTCCTGGGTGTCCTGGATGTCCTGGGTGTCCTGGATGTCCTGGATGTCTTGGATGTCCTGGGTGTCCTGGATGTCCTCCTGGTGGGACGAGACCAGATCACCTCACCATGGAGGAAGGCTGGGTTCAGGAGTCATCCTAAGCAGAAACCACCTCAACTGGCTCCTGTCCATGTGGAGGAGCAGCTGGTTGTTCCAGTGAATCCTGAACATGGGCAGCTGCCTACAGGGTGGCATTAGAAGGGAAGCTTGCAAAAAGCAGGATTTTCAGTTTCATAAGTCCACATTTCAGGATATCAGACTCTTTTTTTCTTTTTTCTAGAACATTTCTGAGATTAACCTCAGATTTTCTGAGTTTTTTTTTCTTGCATATTTTATTTTATTTTTTTAACTTTTGAAACTCTGAAATTTCTGTTACCCCGCCTCTCGCCCGGAATGTTAGCTGGAGAGGCACCAGCAACCCTCCTGACCCCACTAAGGGACAAGGGTGTTAAGAAAATGGATGGATGGAAATTTCTGTTTTCTCTGGAAAATTTCTGAGTTTAACATAAAGATTTCTGAGATATTTTTCTTGCAAATTGTCCATTTTTGAAGCTCAGAATATTTTATTTATTTTTTGGCAAAATGAAGTTTTACATGTTTTCTGCCTACAACAGCCCTGATATGCTGTCCCACCATGTGTCCTGATGGGGATAATGATGATCCGTGCAGCCTGCAGATCTTCCAGTCAGAGGCTGAAACCGGCAGAAAAAGAAGAGAGAGAAAAAAAACAAAACACTTTGACCCGCGCAGGACACCGTGGAGGCAGACAGGTTCGGCCGGGCGGATGGAGATCCACATGATTGACACCGGGATCTCGAAATGACGTCAGCCGGAGGCGCTGCCTTCCAAGAGCGCGTCCGCAGAGAGGGAGAGCGGCGCGGCGCGGCGCGGCGGCACGACGCGGCACGGCGCGGCACGGCGGAGCGCGGAGAGCCGAGCGCGTCTCCAGACCCGACAGAGGGACCGGCGGCTCACACAGCGGTAAACTCACCTCCATTTACTTCATCCGTTCAGTTTTACATGATTCTCACACTTTTTTTTTCCAAACAGGATGAAGCGACGTGTTTTATTAAACTTTACAAATCCGACCTTCTCAACAGGGAGGTTTTTATTATCTGCACGATTTTTTTTTTTGCCTGGTTTTATTTAACGGATATATTTAAGAAGGAAAACTTCATTTAGGTATATAATATTATGAAGCGTATTGAGGGAGAAATAGCGTTTTAATCGGGAAATGTCATTTTTATAATATTCCGCACTCCGTCCTGATTTGTCCGGTTAAAATGTGGTTTTGGTCCAAATCTGTACCATTAAATTCTGTTTCCACAGTTTGTGATCATACTAGTGCTCATTGTTGGCTCTAGTTAATTGTATCTCTTCCCATTTCTGGCAACTAATTCCTGTCCACATCTCCCTCCTGTTAGGTCACTCGATGCGCTGCTCGTGCGTAATGCTCACTGGAAAACCTCTCCAGAGCTTCACAAACAGAATGAAAACAGAGTCAAACCAAACGGAGCCGAGCCGAGCAGCTGAAAATCAGATTTTCAGTGTCTAACATCGAGGGAGGACAGGAACAGAGGCTGGAGGACACCTGTCTCTGATTAGGACCGGAGAGGCATCTCCTATCACAGAAAGTCATTTTTCATTTTTTAAAATAACAAATAAAAGCGAAAATCAAGGGAATATAAAGACGAAAGGACTGTAAAGTAAACAGCAAGCAAAGTGCTGTGTTTGGAGAGCCTTAGCACCAAGAGCCCTCAGCATTTCCATTTTACGAGAAGTCCTCTGGAGTGAAGTCTGTGTATGTTTTAAGTCAAGAGGTAAGAGCGCAAGTTGTTGGGTTCTGAGATGAAAAGATGTGAAATTGCTGCCAGTAAATTAAGCAGAGGATCACTTGTGATGAAATAAGCCTGATCTTTTCTCCTGCTCTACAACTCAGGCTTTTTATTCCCCCTGACTGATGAGGGAAGATGTTAGAAAACGAGCTTCAATTCAACTCTACTTTTTAAAAATATATATATATATATATTTCTTTTGAAAATGCTGCCAGTGAAAGAACCTTGATCTGAACTTGTACGTCCGTGGAAACATGATGGAAAACGTGACCCATCCAGGAGGCGAGCTGCCGGTTTGTAACGACTCTGTGGACGGGTCGGGGAACGGCTCCGACCTGAACTGCATCCTCCCGCCCTTCAACGCCGACCTCTACATCATCCTGCCAATCATCTACTCTGTCATCTGCGCGGTGGGACTGACGGGCAACATGGCGGTCATATACGTCATCCTCAAAGCCCCGAAGATGAAAACGGTCACCAACATGTTCATCCTGAACTTGGCCATCGCAGATGACCTTTTCACCCTGGTGCTGCCGATCAGCATAGCGGACCATCTGCTGAACTACTGGCCGTTTGGCGAAGTTTTGTGCAAAGTCATCCTCAGCATTGACCACTACAACATCTTCTCCAGCATCTACTTCCTCACGGTTATGAGCATCGATCGCTATCTGGTTGTCTGGGCAACGGTCAGCTCCAAGCGCATGCCGTACCGCACGTACAGAGCGGCCAAAATCATCTCGTTTTGCGTCTGGCTCCTCGTCATCTTCATCGTCATGCCCTTCACCGTTTTCGCGGGCGTCTACGTGAATCCACACGACGGCAGGAAGAGCTGCGTGCTGCTCCTGCCGATGCCGGAAGCTCTGTGGGTCAAAATGAGCCGGATCTACACGCTCATCCTGGGCTTTGCCATTCCCGTCTCAACCATCTGCATTTTGTACACCATGATGCTCTACAAGCTGCGGAACATGAGGCTGAACAGCAACGCCAAGGCTCTGGACAAGGCCAAGAAGAAGGTCACCATCATGGTGTTCATCGTGGTGGCCGTGTGCTTGTTCTGCTGGACTCCGTACCACCTGAGCACCATCGTGGTTCTGACCACGGACCTGAGCAGCACGCCTCTGGTGATCGGGATCTCCTACTTCATAACCAGCCTGAGCTACGCCAACTCCTGTCTCAACCCGTTCCTGTATGCCTTCCTGGACGACAGCTTCACCAAAGCGTTTAAGAAGATGATGGAATGCAGGCCGGCCTGAACGTGGAGACCCTGGACCTTACTCTAACACCTGACTGTAACCCTGGACTGACTCCCTGAACCTGACTCTAACCCTGGACCAGACTCTAACCCTGGACCAGACTCTAACCCTGGACCTGACTCTAACCCTGGACCTGACTCTAACCTGGACCTGACTTTAACCCTGGACCTGACTCTAACCCTGGACCTGACTCTAACCCTGGACCTGACTCCCTGAACCTGACTCTAACCCTGGACCTGACTCTAACCCTGGACACTGACTCTAACCCTGACCTGACTGTAACCCTGGACCTGACCTAACCCTGGACCTGACTCTAACCCTGACCTGACCCTGGACCTGACTCCCTGACCTGACTTAACCCTGGACCAGACTCTAACCCTGGACCTGACTCTAACCCTGGACCTGACTCTAACCCTGGACCTGACTCTAACCCTGGACCTGACTCTAACCCTGGACCTGACTTTAACCCTGGACCTGACTCTAACCCTGGACCTGACTCTAACCCTGGACCTGACTCCCTGAACCTGACTCTAACCCTGGACCTGACTCTAACCCTGGACCTGACTTTAACCCTGGACCTGACTCTAACCCTGGACCTGACTCTAACCCTGGACCTGACTTTAACCCTGGACCTGACTTTAACCCTGGACCTGACTCTAACCCTGGACCTGACTCTAACCCTGGACCTGACTTAAACCCTGGACCTGACTTTAACCCTGGACCTGACTTTAACCCTGGACCTGACTTTAACCCTGGACCTGACTTTAACCCTGGACCTGACTCTAACCCTGGACCTCACCTTACACTCTGCGCTGTGTTTTTTTTTAAAGAGTTGAGGTGAAATTATAAAGATGGACTTTTGTTTTTTGTTGCTAGTTAAGACTGCGGTGTATTTGTTGAAACTGTCAGTTTGTGATGACAGTATGCTATGAGACAGATAACATAAAAAATCGATCTCCTTTGCCGTCTCCCAGTGCTAGAAACCACCAATCAGGTTGAGTCTTAGTGTTGTCAATCAAGCCCATGTGTGCACCACCCACTTACCTCCCCTTGCTCTCTGCTTCGCCTGTCATGAATGCTAAGGCTAGTTAGCATGGCTACTGATGACGGCGGATAAACGGTTTTCCTGTAAGGGTGAGTTGTTTCGCAGCCGTTAGCAAATTTAGCAGCACATACAAGAGATTGATTGACAGCACTAAGACCCTCCTCCTGGCTCTGATTGGTTGTTTTCAGTGCAGCAGCAGCTCAGAGAGGAGGAGAAGAAGATTGATCTTTTCACAGATTATCAGTTTCATATTCTGCTTTCCAGACATGGTCACAGTTTTAACAAATAAGTTTAAAAAACCAACATTTTATTAAATAAAAGTTGCAATGTGCAGACTTAAAACTAATCTGTTACTGAATTTGTTTTGTTAGCTCCACATTGTATCTACACAAAGTTTCATTTGGTTAAAAAAGGGAAAAAAGAAAAAAGTTTTACTGTAATTACTAATAAAATTTCATTAGACAAATCGTACGAAGCAGAGAACAAACATCTGTTATTGTTCATGAAAAGTTGTTTTTTCTTCTCCACTTCTATTATTCTGGAGGTAAAAGTGGAAACAAATGAAGGATTGTGTCCTTTCAGCAACCAGCTTCTCCGTTAAGACACTTTGACCCGTGTAGCTTTTATGGAAGTTATCACACAGTGGGAAACATTGTGTTAAATAGATAATGACCACCTTATTTCTGACTGTAAAAGATGGATGGCAGAATGGGTCACCTGTACTGGACACTGTCTGCTCTTCTGGGACCGAAGAAGAACTTTGAAGGGTCAGTCGCAGCTGGAAAGTAGCATGATGGGATTTTTATTTTCACAATTTTTGTGTTTGAGTTATTTGATCTTATATGCAAAGAAACTGAATTTTACTTTTCCCAAACAGAGCCATGTTGGTGCAGATGCTGACCTTCAGGTTTTGTCTATCCACAAATGGGATAAAAGCAGGAAAAATTAACTCAGCATTTCTAAAAGATCAATGGATTTTTCCTGCGTGTGTGTATGTATGTGTGTGTGTTTATCCCTCATGTGAATTGTGTTTTGTAACTCAGAAATGCACCTTACCGACCCTGGCAGCTGTACTGTAAGCCTAACATACACCAGGCATGGGACAGGAGGGCTACTTCAACTTTTGTCTATTTCTCTGCACAGATTGTTGTGTTGGTGAGCTTTTGCTGCCCCCTGTTGCTGACAGGTGGTATAACCTAACATGCAGCAGAGCCATTTGTTGAGAAGCCTTTTGCCAAGTCAGTAGGTGCCATGTGTCTTTCTATCACTTCATTGCTAATATCATTAGTAACACCAGTAACACTGTTAGTTATTATTCTAACACATCATTTATTGGGAGCTAGAGCGAGCTATACAGTTTGTTGTACATAAGTAAATACCAGAATTAGAGTTTTAAGAGAAAAGTTAAAGGTAATTTAATATCAGTTAAATCATGGAGTGCCTGTAAAATCCCTGAATTGTGCAACAGAGTATGGAGAACAGGGCTCTGACTGCATCAACAGACTGATAAATACTGTAAATAGATGAGCCTTTTTTCTATTTATCTGTACAGAAGAATGTATAGTCATAGTATTATATGATTATAAAATCCTAATGAAATATTCTGCTTACATGAATGAGAACTTATCTGAGTTTGCAGTCCTGAATCATTATTTAATGCATACTGTAAGAAGAATCACAGTGCATTATTTGAAATGTTTATGTTGGAGCTGCCTTTAGTTCCTAATAATTTAAGAAATATAACTTTATTTTCCCAGTTACAGTCATGTATTTTTGGATTTTGAATCATGTATTTTTTTGGAATCATTAGAACTGCGCAAAAAGATTAGATTTTTAATAAATCCATTGTACAATAAAACAACATGCATAACACGTTGCTCATGAGAGTGGTTATTGTTCTGCTGAGGATTAAGGAGTTTGGGTGATGTCACAGGGACCAGGTCGGAGGTCGCTGTGCCGTGTCACTGGAAGGTCACCAAGTCTGTTGCCGTGGCAGCTTGTGATGTCCAGGATGTACTGCTGGTGATAAATCCTCCCAGGAAATAAATCACCACCAGGTTTACCAGAAAGTACAGGATGGATTAATAACTGTGGTTCATCACCTTTAGAAACTTTAAAGAGATTAAAGTAGGAGCACCAACTGAAATGTTAGACTCCTAATGGTGTAAAAAACATCTTTCATTTGATTAGAATAATCTTTTTATAGTTCAGTGAAATCCAACCTTTAACTTAAGTGCTTTTACTCAGAATGGGGAATCTGAATCATTGCATTTCCACTAGGCAAAACTTAGTTGATATTCTGTGAATGTCAAAAACCCAACAATCCAATTGTGATCTTTCCATTGAATACGAAGCAGCATTAGAATCACAGAAGTATCTTGCTAAAAAAAACGTTAGACCATCATCTTCCTACCAATTCCTGTCATCTTCTTTGTCGTTTCCACCAGTAGTAACATCTGGTTGCTAATTATAGTGACTCGTAATGCAAAAAAAGGGATTCCATTGCAATTCTGGAAATAAAAATTTTGATGTAGCCATAAAACCACTTTGTCCAAGTGATTCAATTTGGCAGGAAATACTAAAGAAATTCACAAAATCATGTTGTTTCAGTTCATATTTTTGCAGAACTTTCAAAAGCAAAAAAATGTCAGTTAAAATGAAACGCTACAGAAAATATTACATTTTCTTTTCCACAGAAAACATCACCAGCGCAAACAGAGTTTAGCTGCAGGTGAAGCAAAAATCATGTTTTCAGGAAGTCCTGGTCCATTCAGATCATCTTTGTTCCTTTCTATTACACAGTAAAAATGCCAGTGTTGAATTAACACCCAAAAGTATCTATATGTGTGCAAGTCAGCTGGTGTTAAATTCAACAATACAGAGTGTCACATTAACATTTACAACGATGTTAGTGTTAAAATATATTAAAAGTAACACCAGTGTAGTGTTGATCACTAAACATAATCTGGTGTTAAAAAAGTAAATTGACCCACAAAGTGTCAATATCAATCAAATCCAGTGGAAAATATTCAAAACAATACACAGAAATGGAAAGTTTAACTTTTCTTAAACCCAGTTCAGTGTTATAGACCAAAGTTAATTTAACAAAAAAAATGGGTGTCAATCTTTTAACACTTTCAAAAGTGTTATTTTAACACCAGCTGACTTGGACACATATAGACACTTTTGGGTGTTAATTCGACACTGGTATTTTTACTGTGTAGATTCAGGTCTGACAGAGATGAGAGTAGAAGAAGAAGATGCTGGAGAATTTCAGTCTTTATTTGTACATTCACTTTGGATCATAAAACATCCATGTGTTTATTAAAAACGTCCTCCTGGTTCAGAGTTCATGATGCCACGGACTCTGACTGGATTCCCAGGGTTGCCCACAGCATCACAGAACATCCATCACTGTGGCCTTGTAAAGCGTTTCCAGATATCCAGCCTTCATTTCACGCTAATTCCACCTGGACTGTTCCCCTGGCAACTGCCCAACCCAGATTCTCCCATCGAACTGTAAGAAAAGAGAGTGATTCATCTCTCCAAAAGGTGCCACTGCTGTAGTGTCTGCAGCTGCTCTGTCATGGAGGCCAGTGAAGCATCTTAAATGCTGAGCTGACCTGAAGTCTGCAAGGCGTTTGGAGATTCAACACGATGGAGGTGTTTCCTGGTTCTGGTGAGGGACCCAATCTTCCTCAGAGGGTTTAGAGAGACATTCGGCCTCCATTGGTGGTGGATTTCACCTGTGGTTATTACAGGAACCCTGGAATTCAAGGCCTTGGTTATAAGACATCAGGCAACATTTTGCGTAGTGGTTTTTACTAAATACGCTGTTGTGTAAAATGTACTTTTTTTAGCTTCACATCATGTTGTAATGTTATCACCTAATAAAAACCTACCTTGAGTGTTGCCTTGACTCTTTTATGCATGTTTGAAAATCCTTTAATCTCCGTGGCAACCATTCGGGGACGAAGCTCCTCCTTTAAGCTGTAGTTTCAGAGCTTCAGAGCTTCCACCTCACAGAGCAGCCCTCCCCTATAACTCTCCCACTCAGCTCCTTCAGACCAGCCAGCAGCAATTAGCAAACAGCTGGTCGAGCTGCACATCTGCTGAACTCGTTATAGGAGATATTTGTCAATATAATGGTGATAAAAACGTTGGCAAAGGGTAAATAGAGGAGCCATGTGGTGATTACTTCCTGCTCAGAAAGAGCAGGAGTTTTTTTTTTTAAAGAGACAGAGGCCCAATTTCAAGGCATTAAATCATGAAGTCAAATTTCTTTTAAGTCATATTTGAAATATACAATAAAATATAAACTTTATATTTCTAGTACATCACTTAATAGAGGAAAAAACAGATTCTACAACAGAATGCACTCCCACATGGAACAAGAAGAATATATTTGTTTTCCTGTGTTTGCTTTTATTTTTACCTCGTGTTCTCCTAAACTTCTGTGCTGTCTTCCTTATTTTTACTCAATTTCCTAAATTTGAAATTTATACATATGATGTTTTAAATTTAGTTCCATATATTGGATAACTCGGCCAGCTTCATGATCCATTTCTGTTTCACCTGTTCACACCAAATCCTGCACTTCTTATTCCAGGCATGTTTTCACATTCATGAGCTCATTCAGGCTTCTGCACCCAAGAACATCATCATCCACGGTCGGTGCAGGAGACTGAAGCACGGGGCTTTCCTCTGATGGATGGCTGCTCTGACAGCTAAGCTCTCGGTGCTCCAAGAAATCCACCTTTAATCCACCTGACAGGAGAAACCAGATCATTTTTCTTGATTCAAATCAATTTAACCTCTAAACCCATCCAGCATTTTTATCTAATTTCTCTCTCTAGATATATGAGTCTTTACCTTCTTTTTTAGTTTTTGGTAGATTTTTCTTAATGCAAATTCAATGAACTCATCAGAATTTTTATTAAAATAAAAAAATAAAAAAATAAACACAACAATGGTATTTTATAATGCAGGAGTTAAAGTAAATTTTATCAGGATAGATGCTTTATGAATTTTGTGTTGAAAGCCAGTTTGTTACTTTTTTCTTTTTTATGTTTCTCTATTAATGAAGTCAATCAATTCCCAAAGTGAGACGGATTAGAGGAGCCACAACATGGAGCCTTTACTCCTGTAATTATAACTATTTGGCACTAGAGGGCAGCGTTGATCTTAGTAAACCCACATTGCAGGGATTATATGAGAATAACATTCAGTAGGTTACTGATACTTTTACATATTTAACTAGAGACAAACACAGTATATAGGGACAAGTATAATGTCTCTGAGCATTTGTATTTATGTGTGTGTGTGTAGGTGTGTGTGTGTGTGTGTGTGTGTGCGTGTGTGTGTGTGTGTGTGTGTGTGTGTGTGTGTGTGTGTGTGTTAGTCTGATGGAATATATTTCCCTTGAGGGCTGTTTGCATGTTCAGGTGCACCATGGGAAAGATCTCAACTATGTGTAGTGAGACATGATGACTCTTTCCTTCATGTTCAGTGAATGCAACAAACAACAGCATTAGCTTAGCAATCTATTTCAAGGTGAAGTTAGTTGCCATGTTTGTCAGGTAAACAGCAAACTGATTCAGAGTCAATAACTTGGAAATAGCCAATCACATTGCAGCAGGCCAATTCAGCAAATGAGAAACAACATCTGGTAGAAAGTGACTTTGATTTGCTAATGTGACTAATGTGAACTTTCCAGAAACTACTGATCTAATGGGATTTTTATTTAAATTGGTCTGTGGTTATTTCTATGGAAAAGGAGAAAAATGATGAGAAACAACAGTTTAACGCTGAAGTCACATAATGCAATGGTGTGGGGATGTTTCCTTCTTTCTTCAAACTGGCCGTCATTTAAATGTGAGAGCCTTCTTGAGAGTTGTTAACAATGTCCTTCAGGTTGTGGAATGACATTTTTCAATCATCATCAGCAACGTGAAGGTGGTTTCATGTCAATAAGGAGCTTAAATGTTCTATTAAAGCTACATCTAATACGAGTAGCCACAGATGAAAGAATTAAGAAATCCTCTCTTTGGGTCATTGGGGGCTTCTGTCTATATGTCCAGCTGTTGGAATCTGGAAATGAATAAACCTGACATTAGTTCTTATTTAATCTCTCCCTCTTTCAATTGCTAATAAACTCCTACCTGATTGCAGTGAATAAAGTTAGTGTCACAAAATCTTGCATCTCCCGTAACTGAATGGTGTTTTATTTTTGATGTATAGATTAACTGTCTGCAAAACTAAGCAAATCAAACCACTTACCAAATTGTTAAGATACCAAAATGTTCCTTCTTATTGTCAATGCTAAACAAACAAACATTTTCTCTTGACAGGTTAGCAAACTATTTTCATTGGATCATCTTGTTTGTAGTATGTTTGCAGTATCTACAGGGAGAAACAGGCTGTAGTGTCACTACTGGAGATGTTTGGAACCAGACTTACACAGACAGCACTTTCTTCACAGAAAGATAGAAATTAGTGTCTAAGGGTCTTTTGGTCACATCCTGCTCTGCCAGTGGAAATCTGGCATTTTAACAGCTATGTAAATAATATACCAGCAGGTGTCAGTGTTGCACTGTGTGCTTACAGGGGAAGGTAGCACAGTCCTTAAACTGGCAGTCATGCCATATTCTAATGTATTCTCTTCTTTTTATAGTAGGTAATTTATGAAATGGCACTAATTACCTTCTGTATAGTATTCCATCAGGCATCCAACTAATGCCTACCAGAAAACTCACCTTTCTTAGCATCATACTCTGTGATGGTCAAATCTGATGGCTGTAAAACTGTGGGTTTAACCCGCTGGCTGTTCCAGAAGATCGGTTCTGGTTCCTGAAACATTTCTACAGTCTTTTCTACATTACAGACCAAATGGCACATCTCCTGCAGCCCAATCAGATGGGGGAATTGCCTGAGAAAACAGTCTGACTCTGTTGTCAGCAATATCTGCCAACTGCCCTACGTTCAGTCTCCATGGTAACCAACTGCTGCACTAGCTAACGGCCCATCAGCTAGTACAGCGGTTGTCTCCAGTGGTGATCACATTATTTCCACAATTCTGCTAATGGGTAATAAGTGCATAGTTAACTCTCAGTTTCCTTTAGCACTTTTGTTGAATTTGAAGATGTCTAGCGCACTTAGCCTTTTCTAAAAATGACATTTTACTGGGCTGTTCTATAAACTTTAAGTTAAACACATTTTGAGACATGTGTTAAAGTTTAGGTTATCAGCTGTTCACAATTTTCAAGTAGACATGTATATTCATGCTCTTATTTTGTATTTCTCTGTTCACTCAAACACCTTTAATTGCATTAAGATGCAGGTTTCACAGCAGACCCAGTTGTTTGCTGCATATGGAGGCTTGCCAGGTGCCGTTCCCGTGGAGACGATCAAACCAAAAACACAACAGGTGGACATCTTTGGTGCAGCCGTTTCCTGCAGGACGGCTCTGAGGCAGCCGCCATCTTGAAGCACGCCGTCTTCCTAATTCAGTCGTTTGGCGTCTCCTCAGGAGTTAGTCATGCAGCTTCTCCTCCATGAACAGCACTCCACTGTTTTACCCTCCAACATCGAAGGCTATGCCTATCTCCACTGGAAACTGATAAAACCTTCATTGTTAAGACATGGAACCAAAAATAAACCAAATTTTCCTTGAACAAGAGAGGCTGAAGCTGAAGTGCATAAGGCCAATTCTTGAAAGAGATAAATGAAGGAACACGTGAAGATAAAGTCTGATGCACCTTTTAGATAAAGTCTGACACACCTTTTAGCAACCTTTACAGGGTGATTATATGATCATGTGTTTCCTAGGAACAAGTAAAAACACAAACAAACAAAAGCTATTCATCCAAAAGCAATAAAAAAAGCTTTCAGAAAGAAATGGACACACCAGTTTGTCCAATCCTGAAAAACACCACGAGTTTGAATCTAAACTGTTTTAACAATTGATGCAGTGAAAGCAATAAAAATACTTTCACAGTTTTAATATTCACTTTCAGATAAGAGTCCAAAGTTAAAACTGTTTCCACATATGTAATAAAAATCTATGATTTTAAGTCAAGTTTATTTGTACAGCAAGTTAGTTCAAAGTGCTTTACATCATAAAAACATCAAACAGAAATACATTATGAAAAAGCTGGTGAACATTACATTTTGTCTACTGCCAACATCAAAATATTCAAACATGTTGAAATGTTTCTGCTAATCTAAAGCAGCTCTAACCAGCTGGGTTTTCAGTCTTGGTTTACAGGAACTCAGCGTTTCGGCTCTTTTGCAGTTTTCTGGACGTTTGCTCCAGATTTGTGGGTCATAGAAGCTGAATGCTGCTGCTCTATGTTTGGTTCTGGTTCTGGATGCAGAGCAGAACCAGAACCAGCAGGCCTGGGAGTTCTGGAAGGTTGATACAACAACAGCAGATCTTTAATGTGATTTGGTGCTGGTAGTGAAGTAAAACCTATGAAAATATGATAAAAACCTATGAGAACATATGCAATCTGTGCATATAAGTCTTCGACTTCAGTATGCAAAATAATTATAAAGTTCTCCTGGTTTAGTTGGATTTGGTTTCCTTGAGTCACACCAGATTTCATCCTTAGATCCACCAGATTTAACTTTTGTTTTTGTTGAATTTCAAACTTTACATGATTAGTTGTACTCTTACGTTTAGTGGAATCAAATGTATTTCTGACTCTAAGTTTCCTGAACGCTGCTGTCCTGCCATTGATAAAGCAGGGGAGCACTCCCACCTGTCTCCTGATGGATAAACCATTCTGTTTTATAAATTCACAGGAAGTTGTTTTCCTGTTGCAGCGTTATGAAGCCCACATGTCACAAGTGTCAGATAAATGACACAATATGTAATGGGTGGGAGTCGTGTCGGGCGTAGAGTGATGTGGAGTAAAATCTGCCCTGAAATCAAAGCGATGCATCACAGTCACCATGATTCGCTTTGTCCTTGCTCCTTCTTTCACTCTTTCTTTCTCTTTGTGCCTTCCTGCTTCTCTTCTCCGCTTGCTCTTATCATTAGCTGATTACTCATCCATCAACATGAATTACGGAGAAGCTGAAGCCAAAGGATAAACTCCCATTTGATCCACTCATAATTCACCATGGGTGTCTGCATTTCTGCTGTGATCCTCCTCATGCAATATTCATGTTGTTGACAACTCAGGAGGGCCAATAAAACAAGCGCACAGATGAAGACACCTCCATATACCTCTGGCTTCATTACGTAATGGAAGATGTTGCACGTAAATTACCTGTAAACACTAAATCTAAAAGCTAAAAAAAGCTGTAACAGCTAAAAAAACAAAACATATATCATGCACAGAAATGTATTTGGTGCTTATCTCAGTAAAAAGGTTGTAAGTTGAAGAAAAAAACTCCAGCTTGAAATGCATTTCACATTCCTGCTCCTGTCAGAACTTTACATGGCAGAATACATCAGTTTGTTTTGCAAGATATTTTACAGTTCATGACAAAAATATGAGCCACTCTATAGAAAAGTATTTTTATGTCCTTTTATTCCATTTTTTTCCTCCTTCACCATCCATGTCAATGTTTTTTTTTTACCAATAATTTTATAGCCTCCATAAAAACAAACCACTTGTCATTCATCATTTAACTGATCCAAACCATGTTCAACTGGGAGTTTAAAAACTTAAATAAGTTATAATGACAAATCTAATGTGTATTTCAAATGTATATATTTTTTTCTTGAATTGTATTTAACATACTTTGATCTGCATTTTAAGGGACATTAACTTCTGTCCCACAAACCAAACAATAAGACTCCAAAGTCCATATTGTATACATATAACTACATATACATATCACAGATATGAGGACATTACAGGGCAGAGCAACCTTTACAACCCAAAGAGTCGTTTTATCCTGCAGTCCAGAGACGTTAAACTCACTTTGTTGCAAATCTTTTCTGTCCTTCTTCCTCTTTAAACCTGATTCAGAATCTTTTCAGCGTTTTTTTCCTCTGACTCTTGTCGGTTCAGAAGGATACAGCAGAAGATGTGAGGATTTCTTCCCGTGTTGATTGAGCTTCATCATGTTACTTCAGCTCAGAGCAAACGCAGTTATTGACTGGATTCATCTGTGTGAGGATTATTAGTGTCCCTGTAGAAATATGACTTTCACAGCTGCCAGATTGTTTATTCCTCAGTGTCATAACCTTTAACCTGAACACACATTTTAAAAAAACACAAGACTATTCTCACTCAGTGACAGGAATATTTGCTGATAAAGAAAGAGCAGATGCACCAAGATATTTTTGAACAGTCAGCTGTGGATCGGCTGCACAGCGAAGGTCAGACCTGTTAGTCAGGGAAAATAAATCTTTGTTTCAGAGCCATTTGTCTTTCCTTGTCCTTTACGTCTCTTTCCTGCGGTTCCTCCCTCTCTTCCATTTCCCTAATGCTTTCAGCAGCAGACAGCAGAAAGGCTTACTCATCATGTAAGAAACCCTGTGAGGTAACACACAGGAAGTGACAACCTTTGTAGAATTACAAATAATCCATGATTATTAATGTATAAGATGCAGGATATGTGAGAAGTTGACGTTCATTCACTGTGTCCATAAAAACATCTTCAGTCATTCCTAAAAACATCACATTCAAATTGACGTATTATAACAATCTACTGACTTTGAACATGAACAGGGTTTGTGTAGACCTTACATGAGCAAATGATATAAAACTGTGAATAAACCTTTTATTGGCTTTATTGTTCAGAATCTTCTGTTCTGATTAAATCCCACTAGGTTGAAATACTTGTGTTTTTATTAAAACTAATAAAGTCGGGTCTCTTCAGCCAGGCTGGCTCACCAACGTAAGATGATGTAAAGCATAGAAAATTGTTGGAAGTTATTACAATTAGTGCCAAAGTTTCCTTTTGATATCTACAACACTTCTTTCAAAATTTCTAAAGACCAGAGTTCAGTTTCCTGAAATGATTTTGTGGCAGCAGGAGGGAGATAATTGTTACCCCAGGTTCAGATTTTGCTTTAAAAAATGTTTTTTCTAAATATGTTGTAGACCCTAATGGTTTTTATTTGGTACTGAAACCAAAGGGAAGTTGGTAGTGAGAGGGTTAAGACAAACCCATGACGACCATAGAGGACGGAGGCTTCGATACACGGGCATCTACACTCCGGCACCCAAAGACAACTTTTAAAAGAGCAACATGGATAAAATAAGAACATATTTCAGAGCTAAAACACAGACTTTGAACCTTGATTTTCATAAATCTCGTAGAAAACTGTAAGGCATTTTGTGAGATAAATACGCAGCGTGTGGTTTAGAGGTGTGACACAACATTGGAAGCTCAGTTAGATTTCCTGTAATTTGACTTTCCTATTTGTGGAGCTTAAACAATATACGTTTTTTATACATTTAGGCAGATAAGTGGAATACTTGAATATGTCAATGAAAAGTTACAATGCTAACATCTAGACCAAAACCCACCAGTTAGATTTGCTATTGAATCATAATAAATGAAAAATTGATCAACATGTTTGAGTTTGTAATGATGGAACAAAATGTAATATTTACTGGTTTTCTCTTTCACATCTTTTATGACTTTGTATTGTTGTGTTTTCATGATTTGAACAGCCTTGTTGCTGAAATGTGCTTTACAAATAAACTTGATTGATTCTCTATATTGTTCAGGTTGTTATTCACGTCTCACTTTTATACCTTAAAACGACGTTCAGTGAGAAATCTTGTGTGTTAGTTCAATAGATATTTATATATTTTAATCCATATTATGAGAAATAATTGGAGTGTGCTCTAGACAAATATCTCATTAATTGATAATTATTGCTTTTTGTTTGTGGGTTACAGAAAATATGCCTCAAAATAAGTTTTCTGTCAGAATTTTCTTAAATAACAGCATTAGATCATTCACTAGTATTTATTTAAAATGCATCTAACAAACTATCCTAAAAATAGGATTATAAATGAAATATTTTGGTATTTTTCAAGTGACCTCTGAATCCTTTTAAACCTTAAAACTTCTCTTTGTTCAGTCATCTCTTCTGATACTAACCGATTCCTCTCTGCTCCTGCATGTGATCAGTCTGCAGCTAATCCCTTACTGATAGATTGAGGCCGTTTTCAAATCGCCTGAGGAGTTGAGCATCACACGGACCGAGTTTCTTAGAAATAAGCTCAGTGTGATGGAGATGCTGACTGGTTCAGATAAAGAGAGGTAATGTCCATTTGAACCAAAGTTAATGAACATTTTCTTGTTTGTTCCAAGAAAGGAGTAAATCAGAACTTTAATCAAGGGGATATATGGCTGGATTAATTTACATGTTCAGAAAGCTGGAAATAATTGAGTTATTTATTTTCTGATTCAAACTTTTGCAGATTTTTTTCCTTTGAAAGCAGAGCATCTGTTTCTCAATTTCTAAACCATAAATGTTTCCAGATCAACATTACTAAATGCTCACATATTTATACAGAAGGAAAATTAAGAAGTTGTGAAAAAGAATCAAAGGTTTCCTGTTCATATTTTGAGGTTAATGAAAGAAGTTTAGGTCTAAGTCAGAGACAACCAGAAATACAGAAGTAAAACATCCGCATAGGTCCTCCACACCACCAGGGGGCCCCAAGAGCACCAAACTACCATGATTATAGCTGGCCATAAATGTTGTGTTTATCAGCTGATGTTACTTTCAAATAAATAAAAATATGACACTTAAATACCACTGTGCATCTCAAAATCTAAATATTTTTGGTGTTGACATGTTGGTACTGGGGGTGTTGAGAAAGATTTTTCTGAATTAGTTAATTTTAGAAAAGTCTGGCTCTATCTAAAGTTAGAAACTCCCTTCAATTTGTTTTCTAGATCAAACACGAGTTGTCACCATTATCTAAACAAATTGGAAGCAGAGTTTTTCCTGAACTCATGCTGTTTTACGACTTTTCACAGATCTGTGTAAAAAGCTGAAACTTCTCCTGACAAAGGGCAGTTCAAAAAGATCTTAGCAAACGATCTGTTGTAACTACAAGTATAATAAAGGTCAATAGGGCAGAATAAGATATTAATTTTAAAACTATAATTATTTTATTTCAATCAAGACATGTTAAGTTTTAAAACTAGCTTATTTTAAATTTATTTTCTTAACAGGGGCCACAAATGAAAATCTCTGTAAGGCCACAAACATGCTTTGGCCGGCCCTGGTGTGAATGTACCAACTTCTGGGAATAGCAAACCTGAAAACAATCACATTTTCACCTGAGCAGTGATATTGTAAAAACATTAATAATAAAGGTTAAGAGTTACAACTATTAAGATCCTGAATTAGCTTTTTTTGTGCATAAACCTCTTAGACTAAAATGTCTGTTAGAAGGTCAGATGATAAATTTTACAGAAACTAAATAAACAAAGAATATGTTTTCTTCTGAAAAACATTAAATGGAAGCTTGAGATTTTATGAAATTCACAGTGAGAAATAAAATGCCTGGCAATAAAAGCATAGAGATTAAGCTTCAGAGATGAAAAGAAAAACAAGTTATTCTATAAATCAACAAAAGTAGCTTTCACTGTTTTGGGAACAAAAGAGACTTTCCTCACAGCTCTATGAAATGAAACTCAAAGCTTGAGGATCTGAAGGTCTGTGGGGGCGAATAAATATGTTTTCCCTTCAGAAACCTAAATCTATGTCAACCTTTTCCATAAATTACATCCATAACCTTTTCATTTCAAGCAATCAACCTGTCATGCTCGCTGCAGAGAGCAATCCCAGAGGAAGTCGACCATAAACACGAAAAGTCTTGAATGATTTTTAGATGACGTTGGAAATCACTGTGTCAACATAAAAACCCACCATAAAGAATCATGTCCAGGCTGAAACCTTAAACTTTAACAAAAACATGAGCACATACATTATATGGATGTTTAAACTAAATACAGGAGGTAATATTTCAGTTAGTTTTATTATTTTTCCTGATGATGGATCTGCTCTCAATGTTTCTGTTTAAATAACATCAGTTTTATCAACGAGCCAAGCAGAATTAATCATGTGGACCAAATGAAAAATGTTAAATTGCACAAATTTTCTTAAATTCTGGATTTAAATTAAACTCCTGATGATCTCCGTCTTCTGTGAGGATCATGGTGCGTCGTCAGGGTGAAACTGAGGCCATCAGAGTCAGAGGTCTGCCACATAATTCAGCTCACTGGTTAAAAGCAGAATGGCTCTGAGGTTTCCAGTGAACCATTCCAGCTAAATCACTCCAGCTGCACACATCCCGACCTGACCGAACTTCTGATCAGAATGGAAAACAAACTCAATGCTGCAGCTTTTCTTTTGATCTTCAAATTATTATTCACGTTTTCTTATCATGTCACTAAATTGTAAAGCAACTTGGAACATTTTGCAAAATAAATAAATAATTTTGTTCTTTTGTTCACAAACCAGAACTCAATGTAAAAGTTGTCATGATTTCTGTCTGGTCTTTTAGGCTTTTATGAACTTCTGAATTAACATGTACCATCTGTAAAATAAACTGCACATTTCTGGACTGAGATGTCTGATGTTGTTCCTGGATCTGTTTTAGCCACTGCTCCAGTTTGGGGGTGACTGCCCCGAGGGCCCCGATGACCACAGGCACCACTGTGGTCTTCACCTTCCAGTTCTTTTCCAGTTCCTCCCTGAGGCCCTGGTATTTCTCCAGTTTCTCCTTTTTCCTGATGTTGTAATCACTTGGTATAGCTACATCCACCTCAACGGCTTTCCTCTGTTCTTTATCCACCACCACAATGTCCAGTTGGTTCTCCATCACCATCTTGTCTGTCTGGATCTGGATCCCACAGGATCTTAGCTCGGTCATTCTCCACCACCCTTGGGGGTGTTTCCCACTTCGATCTCGGGGCTTCCAGTCCATATTCTGCACAGATGTTCCTGTACACCATGCCCGCCACCTGGTTATGTCGTTCCATGTACGCTTTCCCTGCCAGCATCTTGCACCCTGCTGTTATGTGCTGGACTGTCTCAGGGGCCTCCTTGCACAACCTACACCTTGGGTCTTGTCTGGTGTGGTAGATCTGAGCCTCTATTGTTCTGGTGTTTAGGGCCTGTTCCTGTGCAGCCAGGATGAGCCTCTGCTGTTCTTGAGTCCAGCTTTGTCCAGCCATTGGTAGGATTTCCTGATATCAGCCACTTCAGTTATTTGTCGGTGGTACATCCCATGTAGGGGCTTGTTCTCCCATGATGGAACCTCTAGCCCCTCATCCTCTGTTCCCCATTGCCTGAGACATTCGCTGAGCATATCGTCCGTTGAGGCTTTGTCCTTGATGTATTTATGGATGTTGGATGTTTCATCCTGGACAGTGGCTCTCACACTCACTAGTCCTCTGCCTCCTTCCTTACGGCTCGTGTACAGTCTCAGGGTGCTGGATTTAGGGTGGAACCCTCCATGCATGGTTAGTAACTTCCGAGTCTTAACATCCGTGGCCTTTATTTCTTCCACTGGCCAGCTAATTATTCCGGCAGGGTATCTGATTACTGGTAATGCATAGCTGTTTATTGCACGGATCTTGTTCTTGCCATTGAGCTGGCTTCTCAGGACTTGCCTTATTTGTTGGAGTAAGGCAAGTATATATATATATATATTATATATATATATTATATATATATATATATATATATTATATAATATTTATATATATATATATATATATATATATATATATATATATATCACAGTCCAGTCACATTAATGTGACCATCTGTCAAAAGCCAGAATAACCACCTTTCGCAGAGCGAACTGCTACGAGACGTGCAGGAGAGAGTCACTTAGGTCCCTGAAGGTCTTCTCTGGATGTTGAGCCATGCCGACTCTAATGCCGTGGCCAGCTGCGCGTAGATTACGCGGTTGAGGATCCATGGCGCGAACAACTCGATCGAGATGGTCCCACAGATGCTCGATTGGGTTTAAGTCAGGTGAGTTTGCTGGCCAGGGGAGGACGGTAAACTCATCCTGGTGCTCTTGTCGAACCACGCACGTACACTGGCACTGTATGGCACCTCGCATTGTCCTGCTGGAAGATGCCATCATCCTGAGGAAAAACAATGCGCATGTAGGGGTGGACATGGTTCGCAAGGACGAATGCGTACTTGTATGATCCATCGTGCCTTCCACAATAATCAGTGAACCCAGAGAATGCCAGGAAAACATTCCCAGACCATAATGCTCCCGCCTCCAGCTTGGACCGTATCCTGCAATGGTTGCAGGGTGGTTCCTTTCAGAGGTTTCACGCCTTATACGCCAACGTCCATCTGTCCGATGGAGCATAAAACGCGATTCATCTGAAAACGCTACCTGTCGCCACTCAGTGGACGTCCAGCTGCTGTACTGGCGTGCAAATTCTAGCCTTCGTCGTCGATGAACACCAGTCAGCATAGGTGCACGAACCAGGCGTCTGCTTCGGAGGCCCAGACGCAGCAATGTTCGCTGAATAGTGGTTTGGGAGACACTTGTGGTAGCCCCTTGGTTCATTTTAGTGGTCAGTTGCTCAACGGTAGCCCGTCTATCTGCCCGAACGCATCTCCGCAACCGTCGTTCGCCTCTGTCATCTATGGCCCGTGGTGCACCACATTTGCCACGTCGTTGATTTTGGACAGTCCCATTTTGCCATGCACGGTACACTTTTACCACGGCGGCACGCGAACAGTTCACAAACTCAGCCGTTTCGGAAATGCTTCCACCCTTGGCCCGAAAGCCAATGATCATGCCCTTTTGGACGTCGGATAAACGCTTCGTTTCTGCATTACGCCAACGATTGAAATGTTTTCCGAAGCCCACACACCACCCTTTATATACGCTCAACTGCACTGTGCTGCCACCTGCCTTCTGTGATTGGTTATTTAACTCTGAAGTGGAAAGTACGTGGTGGTCACATTAATGTGACTGGACTGTGTATATATATATATAATATTATATAGATATATATATATATATATATATATATATATATATGACACAGTGGTGCCTGTGGTCATCGGGGCCCTCGGGGCAGTCACCCCCAAACTGGAGCAGTGGCTAAAACAGATCCCAGGAAAACATCAGACATCTCAGTCCAGAAATGTGCAGTACTAGGCACAGCCAAGGTACTGCGCAGAACCCTCAAGCTCCCAGGCCTCTGGTAGAGGACCCGAGTTCAGAGGATGAAAAGAGGCCACCCGCAGAGGGTGAGAAGGGAATTTATTTTTTTTTTTATATATATATATACTTGCCTTACTCCAACAAATATATATATATATATATATATATATATATATATATATATATATATATATATATATATATATATATATATAGCTGACAGAATAGCCCAATGGATAAGTCACCAGTCTACGACCAGGGTTCGAATCCAGGCTGGGGCTGAAGTTACAACAGTCAATTGAGCTGTCAGTGTGGGTCCTTAGGCAAGACCCTTGGAGCTATATAGCCGACCTCATACCATGAGAGACACTGATAAGCACGACATGCCGGCTCAGACGTCGCCCGGCCAAACAAGGTCTGCGTCAGGTGCTGGGGAACCAGAGCACCTAGATGAAAAATGGGCTACTGGAACAAGACGGAAATGGGCGAGAGGTGAAAACATGGATCTGTTGGAATGCTACTACTCAAGTAACCCTAGTCAGAGGGGCTACATGCAAAGACTGTGGGAGGAATGGTTACTTCGACATCCCCAGTCAACACTAACTGCTAAGCAACTAGTGGCTCAGTGTTCCAACATCCGCAAACGGCAACTGCTCTCACAACTTGAGATTGACGAGGTACAACACAAATGCTATGGCAAAGGGGAGGAGCCAGAACGCCAGGTCAGAGGGGAGTTAACTCCCCACCCAGAGACTGGGTATGTAGCCCCAGCAATGAACGAACCACCAGAGCTGAATGAGGCAGCAACTGACCTGAGAGAGAGAATCGTGGCCGTAATGAACACCAGACAACCCCGACGCCAATTACAACGGCTGAGTGAAGCACCACCAGAAAGTCTAATTGAAGATGTGAATGCGGCATTGAGAACGATCCCTACCAACACCATAACAGAAACCAATGAGCTGATATACAACTCAGCATCAGTGATCCTTGAGATGCTTGGCTATAAGAGCAATCATGAGACCCAATACCCACCATGGAAAAGACGGTTAGAGGCTAAGATCAAGATAACAAGGAGGGAAGTGAGCCAACTGTCAGAGCTCCAAAGGGGTGCAATGAATAGATCAGTACACAAGAAGTACAGCCAGATGTCCATACCTGAAGCACTCGAAACTGCCAAACAAAGGCTCCAAGCCTTGGCCAGCCGCCTGAAGAGATACACAAGAGAGAATGAAGCCAGGAGGATTAACCGGCTCTTCCACACCCAACCAGCTAAAGTGTACTCTCAATGGCAGGGCACTAACAACAGAGCAGACCCACCAAGGCTGGAGACTGAACAATACTGGAAAGGCATATGGGAAAGGGAGGCGACCCACAACAGCAATGCAAAGTGGCTGACCTCTCTACGAGAGGAACACAGCAACCTCCCTGAACAAGCCCCAGTAACCATCACTGTGGCAGATGTCCAAGAAAGAGTCTCGGGTATGAAAAACTGGACAGCACCAGGACCTGACATGATCCATGCCTACTGGCTAAAGAAACTCACTGCCCTCCATGAGCGACTGGCAGCTCAAATGAACCAGCTGCTACAAAATGGGATTCACCCTGAATGGTTAACTGAAGGTCGCACAATCCTGATACAGAAGGATCCCTCAAAGGGTTCAATCCCATCCAACTATCGGCCAATAACCTGTCTCTCTACAACATGGAAGCTCATATCAGGCATCGTAGCGGCTAAGATAAGTGGTCACATGGATAAATACATGAGTACGGCACAGAAGGGCATCGGCAAAAATAGCAGAGGAGCCAAACACCAACTCCTTGTAGACCACACAGTCGCCCGAGACTGCAAAACCCGACACACCAACCTGTGCACCGCTTGGATAGATTACAAGAAAGCCTATGACTCAATGCCACACACTTGGATCAATGAATGCTTAGAGATGTACAACATCAATAGGACTATAAGAGCCTTCATTGCAAACTCGATGGGGCTGTGGAAAACCACCCTTGAAGCCAACTGCAAACCACTTGCACAAGTGTCCATCAAATGTGGCATATACCAAGGAGATGCTCTGTCCCCACTGCTGTTCTGCATAGGCCTGAACCCCCTCAGCCAAATCATCAACAAGACTGGCTACGGATACCGACTGAAGAATGGGGCCACAATCAGTCACCTCCTCTACATGGATGACATCAAGCTGTACGCTAAGAGTGAGCGAGACATCGACTCACTGATCCACACCACCAGGATATACAGCACTGACATTGGGATGTCATTCGGACTAGAAAAGTGTGGTCGGATGGTTACAAAGAGAGGGAAGGTCGTCCGCACAGAAGGGGTCTCACTCCCAGAAGGAACAATAGCAGACATAGAGCACAGTTACAAGTACCTGGGAATACCACAAACAAATGGCAACCTTGACGAGGTCACAAGGAAGGGAGCCACAGCAAAATACCTCCAACGAATAAGGCAAGTCCTGAGAAGCCAGCCAGAGAAATGTAAGCACAGACTTACATTTACATGAAGAGCAACAAACAGATAAAGAAGCAACATTTTGACAGCTTATTAGTGGCTGACGGAAGACAGAGGAAATGGAAAAAACAGCTATTATATAAGTCTGTATTTAAAGGTTTAAAAAGATCCTCAAACATTCTTGTCAGTTCACAAATAACTGAATTCAACAATAATCGCTGGATGACAGTTTGGTTTAAAGGTTGTTAATAAAAAGAAAGGTTGAATAAAACCCACTGAGCTGTCAGTTTGTCTCTCCTGACTCTGTTCTCTGAAGTTTTTTCCCACGTCTCCCTGAAGGCTGAGCAGAAACGTCTCCCAGCCGTGTGACAGTTTCATACCAGAGCCTCTAAATTTGGACGTCACTGACAGCAGAGGTGCAGCCGGGTGTTCAGCTAGATTGACATTCCTCAATGAATAGCACATAATTTCCATCAGCTGTTGGTGTCTTCATCTTTGTTGTGAACTTATAGTGCCCTTAAAAATGTGTCAACATGTGCTGCTCTGTCTCTTTCTAGAAGCGACTCGGTTTATTTTCAGGCCGTGTTTTTGCCTCCTGAGGATCCAGACAGCAGAAAACCCGACAGGAAGCTGCTGCTGTCGCTGCTCCCAGACACCAGCAGCCAACTCTCTCTGTGTGTGTGTGTGTGTGTGTGTGTGTGTGTGTGTGTGTGTGTGTGTGTGTGTTGTGTGTGTGTGCGTGGTGTGTGTGCGTGTGTGTGTGTGTGAGAGCAAATGAATATAGCATGTCTCTTTTCCACTGTAATCTTTGGATGGTAACTGTGGCAGCTTGTTGTCCACTTTATTGGGATGAAACACTGGTTTCCGTTAACCTTCTTCTCTCTGTCTCACTTGAAATTCTCAGCACTTTGTTTCTCTCAGTAGTTCTGTTTCCATTCACCATATAAATGTGCGACTTGACACTTTGAAAATAAATTTGCTCAATGAATATAAGCTAAATTAGAAAAAAAAGTCGTTTTAGGAAGAGGTGATTTTTCTTTTTTGGCCATATCCTCCTGACTACCAGGGGAAAAAAAATATTGTCCAATCACCATTTTTTTTTAAATCCCACAGTCTTTGTAAGGAAATAAAAGGTTTTATGCACTTACTTTGTCTCTTCCCAAAAAATGTGTTATTACTGATAAATGCCATTTTAATAAATTAGAAAAAGGTCCGTAAAAAAGTCCCACCGCTTCACATGTGGTATCATTGAAAAGTCCTAAATGTCCTCTCCAGATACCAAAAGGAATTAATTCAGTGGAATGCAGGGGGTGGGAGACATTCAAGTTTAGAAATGTCCTCTACGCAGGACAAAAATGAACTACTGGTCGTCATGAGGTTATTGAAATTGGTTTGTTTCAGAAACCTGCAGTGGAAAAACTTTTTTTACATCACGTGAGTCACATGATCAACCACCGGATGTCAATAGTGGCAAAACCCACGAAGAAGAAGAAGAAGAAGAAGAAGAAGAAGAAGAAGAAGAAGAAGAAGAAGAAGAAGAAGGAAGAAGAAGAAGAAGAAGAAGAAGAAGAAGAAGAAGAAGACAGGAAGTAGTTGGAGGATCGTGGAGTGGCATGCTCTGTAATGACTTATCACATCAGCAAACTTATTCATGTGATTTTAATTGCATTTCTTATTAAATTTTTTTCAACATTAGTAAAGTATTGACAAAGTTTTGCGCACATTTGTATTGAAAGCACAGAGATTGTCTGCTGCCAGACTGATCCAGATAGTTTTATTTTCCTTATTTGTGGAAGACTGAATTAATGTATTCCAACCTTTCTCTATGACCTGCAATGAAATATAAACATCATAGGAAGGAATAGTGCATGTTTTGGAGAAGATGTTGATTCATCTTCTGATGCATAAAACTTTGATATTCTCCAACTGGGATAGATCGTCCAGTTCTATAATATATCTATATCTAAAACATTTTAATAATGTTAATGCATTAATCGGCAGCATCTTTTACTGTACTAATTCTTCACTTTAACTGTTGACATGTTTCATTTCAGAGCAGTTTTCAATTACAGAAGATTCAACTTTATCCCAAAGTACATGACTCTTTGTAAACAAATATAGTTTTCAAATAAAATATGCACACTGTTTAAAATATAAAACTATTATTGCATTTAATAGCTTCCATTCTGGCATCTTAAAGACAACATTATTCATATTTCTTCTTCAAAATGTATCATTCATTGTATGATAATAGCCTCAGCTTTCACACCTGAAGGAAGAGTATAGTCCAAGTAAGCTTATTTCATTTTCAGCCTGTTTTGTGACCAGGTCAGATCTTTTATTGCTGTTGACCCATGAATACGAGGAAGATCAAATTCTGCAATAAAGGGACACAAAGCTTCATTCGGGGCTTTTCGTGTTTTTAGGATAAAAAATTGGTTTGCATTGGCCTCCTGCCATCTGGGACATCTGGACTGGGTCAAGTTTATTGATCTGTGAGACACAGAAACTCACCTGTTCACCTGCACAGACAGAAGAGGTGAGAAAACACAAACTTTTAAAGGAATGCTACTCAGTTATTTTAACTTAGATTCTTACAGCACATGGTGATGAAACGTACAATAAATGCAGTTTTAATTTCATATCGTTTGTTTGCTGAATTCAAATGAAATGTTGCTACCAGTTTCTTGAAAAGTTAATGAAAATCACAACGCAACCTTTGTAATCATCATGGGGTTCCCAGAAATTACATTTCAGACAGCTGTAATTAAAAAAACAAATAACACACACTGAAAAATGACAGTCATTACAGTTTACTGGCTGACTCATAATTGTGGTGCAGTTTGGTCCAATCTGTTTCCATATTCTTTAATTTCCAGCTGTTTCTGTACATTGACTCATCAGAAATGTGAGAAGATCAACATGAAGCAACCAGGAGGAGTCATTCAAGCAAAATCTGAAGTTTTAAACTGCGTTCCTGACGAAACGACACCACTGTTTATGATTCACACTACAAAATATTACAACCCTCAGCATCCTGCTATCATGATGCTTTGACAGCATTAAAATCATTTTGGACTTGAAAACATCGACTTGTGCAACTTGGAGGTGTGTGAGCCTCTCCACAACCAGGAGCAGCATCTAAAGATCTAACTGAGTGACGGAGCTAATGATGACTTTGGACATGGTGCTTTCAAGATGGTGGAATATTCAGGTCAGCTGTTTGACAAGACATTTTAGTTTTCAGCCATGAAAGGATCCCAAAGTACTAATAATTGGTTAGTTAATATTAATAATACTTCCTCTGCTCTGGTAGTGTCAAAAACATTTTCTACATTTAACAGTTTGTCTAAATTTTCTGCTCCTTTTTCACTCAAATTTTATTTTCGAGCTCTAAAGAAAATAAAATCTCTGCAAGTTGTAGTTGTTAAAAAACCCCCAAACCAATCGTCAGCTTCTGATTGCTATATAAGCATTTAAAGTAGTTGTGCACATGTGAGTAATTAACCACCCTGCAGTCGCAATGTACCTTCATCTAAAACCTTTGCCCCCATGCTTGGTCTTTAAAATCAATAATATAACACATTTTGACATTTTAATTGGGTTTGTCTTCCTCTCTGGTAATTCACGCTGCTTTGCAAAACAGCCATTAGAGTCGGAGACGTTCACCTGCTTTATGTGATCACTCGGAGCAGCATGTTTCCTGGTGAAGGAGGCGCTTTGACTAAGGCAATAGTTAGAAAATCATTAGTTATTACACAATAAAACACTAGTGAAAGGGTCAACACAGGTGCAACAGCCAGTAGCCATGAACAGGATTGGTGTGTAACCTGTGAGCTGTCCATGCTGCTGTGTTAACATCGCTGTAAGCACTTTCTGCAAGCTCCACTAATTGTTTAGAGCTGTGTGATTTCATTAGGAAGCCACCCACATTTTAAGAATCAAGCGTTCATTAGTTTATGGGATTAGTATTATGGGATTTCAACTTTATTAGACAGAGCGCACACCAATGGGAGGGGTGGAGGAATGAGTGAGGCGAATAACGACATTGCCTGCAGTTCATTTAAAGTTCACTCCGGTCATTCTCAACTTGTTGGCGAACAAAGACAAAACATTAAAAAAAATAAATTAAAATGCAAAAAATTGGAAGACATTCAGGTCTGTTTTTTTAAATATTGAATTTTCAACATTTTTATTTAAAAAAATAGAGAAAATAAATGTTGCCTTCTGAAATATGTAATTAATTAATTGCCTATAACTTGATAAACGCTTTAGTTGGATCAAAAGCTGAAATAAAAACTTCCTGATAAAATTTTGATGCTTTTTTTTGCTGACTTAGACCATTAACAGTTTACTGCCATAATTTTGACACATTTTGTTGTTTCTATTTATTTTGCATTGGTTCATGACATTTATTTATTATTATTTACTTATTACGTATTAAGTTCCACAATAAACATCAGTAAGGAAATTGTCAGGTAGGAATTATTTTACGACATGCTTGTTCCTCTGGAGCACCTAAAAGAGATGCACACTGAGACCCGTAGTAAACTTCACACTTTCTCAGTTCTGGATCATTTATTATATGGAAGATTGCTTTCTGCACCTTTTTGTAAAATTTTAACTCTTCATGTTTTCATTAATGCACACATGTTCAGAGTCGGAAACCCTGATTGGATGGAGCCACTTTTGATCTTTGGGTTAGTTAACCCTAACTTGCAAAGAAATCCTGGGTTTTTATTAATCTATTTTGTGACATTGGTGAGTATGGGTAATGTACAACATGTAATGCATACAGCTACATTTTTCATGACTGTTTTCTGTTTAATCTTAAGCTTTATATTTAAAAGTACACAGTTTGTGGTCTGTATACTCAGACCACACCTGTGAATAGTTAACCCCTGTGAATACCCGAGACCCTTTCTAAAAACACTTTCTATTTTAATGTCCGATTTGCCATAACTATTTATTGAATTCATTGTTGCAACAAGGGGTGGCAACAGGGGTGGCAAGGTTCTCATTTGGGGTGACAGACGGCAGGATCCTGCACAATTTTCTTAATCTTACTGCCAATATCCGTTTACTCATGTGAAAATAAATGTCTGTTTTTTCACATTTCTGAAAATGTCAGATTTAAAAATAAAAAAATCAGCTTTTTGAAAGATCAAAAACCAAATGAGAACAATTTGATGAATTTGAAAAACACATGCATTAGTGAACAGTTGTGGGTAAAAAAAATCAACTCAAAATAAAGGTGCATTTTAAACATTCTTGGGATTAATAAAATAAAATGATGCTGTGGTGGCTCAGGGGTTAAACACAACCCACATGTGGAGGCCTTAAGCCACGATGCGGCCGTCACAGGTACGATTTCTGGCCTTGTGACCTTTGCCACATATCTTCCCCTTCTCTTTTAAGTCACTTTTCTGTCAGTTCACTGTCAAATAAAGGCAATAAAGATTAAAAATAAAACAGAAAAACATGAAAAGGTAGAGCACTGACTCAGAATCAGTCTTTAATAGTTGAATTATAGAAAATATACCTTAATATGAACTAATGCACGGGCTGCACTGTGCATGCATGGGTTTTCTCCGGGTACTCCAGCTTCCTCCCACAGTCCAAAAACATGACTGTTGGGTAATTTGGTCTCTCCAAATTGCCCCTAGGTGTGTGTGTGTGTGTGTGTGTGTGTGTGTGTGTGTGTGTGTGTGTGTGTGTGTGTGTGTGTGTGTGTGTGTTGTTGCCCTGCGACAGACTGGCGACCTGTCCAGGGTGACCTGTCCAGGGTGACCCCGCCTCTTGCCAGGAACGTTAGCTGGAGAGGCACCAGCACCTCCTGACCCCACTAGGGACAAAAGTGTAAAGAAAATGGATGGATGAACTAATACACACGGTGTACACCATCTTAGCATTACTGCAGAAGCTAACAACCTTAGTCTTTACACTCACGCGCCAAGGAAAATAAATGGTGCTTTTCAAATGCCAGCTAATATTATGTCAAATAGGATTGTGCCTAAGTATTTCAGTTTCCCAAGATTTTTTCTTTAGTTTATTTGATATGTTATACCAAAAAAGAACTGGAAATAGCCAGATCCAAAAATGCTGAACACTGCTTGTTCGTTGGATGAACTATGTGAAAGAGAAATGGTTACTGAATATTTCCAGTAAAGCAAAAGCGCCAGTGGTCAGTTTGTATGACATTAAAAGTGCTTAATTCACTCTAATCTATGAAGAATAGGGAATTATCTCAGCATTCATAAGAATTTGTCATTAATAAAGTCGACCTTCTAACTACAATAAAGCGTTCTAGTTTCTTAGATAACTAAATGCTGTGGTGTTAAACACGCTAAAACGAAACACTGAGAGAAGTCTCCTCATCCTGGGAAGGTGATCAGTCAAGGTCACAGTCGTATTGTCTGCTGGGAACACCTCCTCATTACCCATCGGCCCATTTATATACCTCCTGCTGATCAGTATTCATACAACAGTGTCTCCTCTCTGACAGCAGAGATCAGCTGGATCCAGCAGCCGAAAAGGTCAAGAGAAGGGAATTCATTTTGAAGCGTGATTGGACAGGTGAGTGAAGGATGGAAGGAGAAAATGAGATTGTAGAAAGAAAGGAGGCAAGTGGGAAGAAATGCAAAAAATAAGAACAGTGAAAGGAGAAGACGCTGTGATTAGATGTTTAAACATCTTCTGTTGGGTTTTGGGTGAGGAGGAGGAGGAGCGGCTCCTCTTCACTCTGACGCTGCTGATTGAATGTCATTAAACCACCATGCAGAAGAAGGGTGGATGTAACCTGCCTCATTGCGTCGACGCACAGGAGATCAATACGGACTAATGGCAAAATAAATAGAAAACTGTAAAAGCACTAGAGCTCCTGTCACCGGAGATGTTAATATCAGCGGCGCCCAGTTCATCGCTCTCATCCTCTGTCCATTTATGTCCTCTCAGCACTGGGCTTTGGTGACAAGTGCAAATCACCGTTGGCCTCTCTGATTGACCCCAATCACAATCAAGAGGAGCTCAGTGAAAACAAAAGGAAATGCAAATAACGCTTCAGTGCTTTGAAGGGAATTAACCTGCTTAACCTACAATTAACAGAAATGATTTAGATATGTCTGGGATGATTTCATGTATAAATAATCTAAATAAGCAAATGGTTCAAAGGCAGTATATAATTGGGAGTCTTTTGTTTTGGTCCCTAGATGGTGAGGAACCACTGTGCTGCTGTTTGCATGGAAAGCTGTCCTTTGGTTTGGACATTTTAGTGCTTCACTTTTATGAACAAAGAGTCTCTTCAGAGTCCTGCACTTTGCTTTTCCCATGTCCTCTTGGACACATTGAGCTGGACTGTCCAGTCTCTGTCTCTGCAGAATCACTCCGCTGATGCAGCCAAACCACACGAGTCTCTGGACCTGCTCTTCAATAGTTGGTTCTGTTTACTTCGTTCTTGGATAGTTGGGTTTAGAACTCAGTAGTTGTTGAGGTATTTGGAGGATCTTTCAGAAAATCCAAATTTAAAATACATCAAGTTTATCATACATCAAGGTCTCAGAACATTTACAATGCTGAAATGAAGTAGCTCATGTTGGACCTCAGAAATGTTGGGATTCTTCCAAACATGAAGCCCCCAAATCCAATTTGGCAAAATATTTTCTCCTCTATTGGATCAGTCAGGATTCAAACACAAGATAAGGCTGGATAAGGCTGTGCAGAGTGATCAGTATTTACAAGTATTCAAATATGATCTTATGATTTCTCAAGTAAAACTTCCCTCTTTGTGTTTCCAAAGAAGAAACTTAATAATCCAAAATTCATAATCTGAGAGCGGCGTGTGCAATAAGCAGTAAATATCCAACAATCAATGTATTGAGTTCACCTTGATGGCAGTAACCTAAAAGTGCAGATGATCAAAGAAATAACAGAGAATCTGTCTTTTTTATTAAGACAACAGCAGAGTTCTTATTAAAAACCATCCTTCATGGCTGCTGCCTTCCCATGAATCAGTCTTCATGTGTGGAGGGGTTTATTAAAGATGGCTCATAAATTAATGTGCAACATTAAGACTTGGTGAATTAAGACTTCCACAAAAGCTTGAAGCTTAGTACCACTTTACACTTCCTCATCAGATTTACCTGTTAACTTAGTGAAGCTCAGATTATTTCCTTGTTAGGATGTAAAGATGCTGAATAATCATTTCAAACCAAGTTTCTCTTGCAACAGTTAGGAACTGAGAAATGTCAACGAACGGCATTGTTGCTGCATGAAGTTAGCATATGATTTTAAACAATCTTTATCAACTTGATCGCCCTGGCAACCAGTTAATGATGTACCGCACCCGTAACCCAAAGGCCAGTGGATGCTACAGCCAACCAATGATGGACCTTACCACAGGGGCCGCGTTTCATTGGCTAATGCCCATTTCACGTCACAGCGCAGCTACCATGTCCGTGACCGTCTCACAAACACAAACTACAGTAATAAACTCATGCTAATGTACATTGTGGACTAGCAGACCGACAGAAGGTTTTTACGTCAGGACTCTAAAAGAATGGTTCTCTACTGTCAGTGGGGAATCTGTACAGGTGATGTCAGGTATCCTGATCGTATTCGTGGAACTAAAATTCACAGATTTCCAAAATCTGACACGGAAAGCCTTGCTTGGATCAAAGCTTGTTCACGACACATTTGCAACTCAACTGTCGTAGGATCAATAAGAACAAAGGAGTGTCTGCTGGTGTAAGTATTATTGCTTTGCTTTCTTTGTGTTTAGTGAATGAAAATATAAAGTCATAATAAACACATCCATTATGAAAACCTTTTAGCCAAGTACAGCATAGTGGCAGTACTGACACAACTTCTACACCTTGAAGCCTGTCTGTTTCAGTCTTACGTTAGCTGAACAGATCAATATGCAACGTGTACCATATCTGACAGACATTAAAGATTTTATTTCACCTGAAAAGGCTTTTTACTAAATTGTAATCGTGTTGTCCACGCTAATCGTGTTAGCCACCAAGTACCGTGTATCAGTCCTAGGCACATTCGACCCCTCAAAACCACGAATGTCCGATTTACCCAGCCTTGCAAGAACAATAGGTGTCAGTGATCTTGTCCACAGCTATATTTATGCTGAGGGTCTGAGGATCTGCTGTTTTCCTCATTGACCGCTAGCATTTAGCTGTGACGCCACAATCTTGGAGGCATCGTGGCTCAAACACCTTGATGTCGTCCAAAAAAGACAACATGAACTTGTTGGTTCCCCTGTCCATGTCGTGGCTGATATTTTGTGAAAATCCGGCAGAAATGCTAAACTAATCGACTCAGAAATACTCTGTAGAGAGTCAGTCGAAATGGAAAATGCCATGTTTAGACATAGGAGCTAAGCCATTAATGTGAGACATGTAGTCAGTGGGACTTTCAATGGGAATTTCTGGGCAGAGCTTGGTAAGGTCCATTGGATGGCTCTTTGACCAGAGCTGATTAAAAGTTATCAAGATTCCTCAAAAACAATGATGGAGCAGACAGTAATTGAAGTTTTAAGAATGATATTCAGAGACTTTGAACAGGAATTGTAACCAGAACACACAATCTGCTTGATCTTATTTATACATTAACATAATTAGAGGAAGAAATTTCATAGATTTTGTGAAAATGCTTGAAGGTTAATGTAAATTTTTTATGAGTCTGCCATTGAATATCAAATGTCTGACAAGGTTTAATATCAACACGTCATAACATGACTAGCATCATATGCTAAAGTGCCCTTTGGTAGACTGGCGAACTGCATACTGAATCCATTAATGTTGTGTCCAATCTGTAGTTGCAATAAGAACGTGTAATTGAATAGTCACACATTTTCATTTTATTACAACTAAATATGTTTTTCTGAGAAAAAAATATATAAAGTTTTACTCCTAAAAATATTGACATTTCACGTTAAATGTCTGCAGTTTTTCAGTTCTGTAATGTTATGTTGCTGTAGTTAAATACAGTAGTAACTACAATTCACACCTGCAACATTTGCTGCACTTCAAGGATAAACTGCTTTACAAACTTTATGGATGGATTTGAGATTGACTCTGAACAAAAATACAAAATCTCACCAAGCATTACGTCAAGACATTCTCCTTACGTTATGAATCATAATTATTAGTAGTTATTTACTTAAAATAAGTTCTCATCTTTTCCAAAAAAGTTTATTTTAATTAGTTTTGTCTTATTTCAGGTGTACTAAGATATTTGCACTAGATCTAGACCAAAATTACTTGGTTAATTAATTGTGCTTTTGCAATGAATTAGTTGTATTATTCTATCTTTGGGTTTGGAGAAAAGAAGATTACTTTACATTAGTGAGCTGTCATTGTGTTCAGATGTTTTAGAGGGTTAGAAAAACATAGCAGACACGTTTTTAAAATTGTGAATCTTGTTTTTTTAAAGTAAAGGTTATGGGCTTATGATGCTTGTCTCTGTAATGCTGCTTTAATGTGAGAAGAATGAGATTCTGTTTTCATGTCTTGCTTCCCTTCAGGCTCCTTAGAGATTTCCTGCAAACACAATCCTGAGAGCTTTTTGTGTTTGACCTTAATATATGCTGCACAGGAACAATAAGGCAAAGTGGGAGCAACGATTAAAGAATAATATCCAGGAGGACACTGTGCTGTAACATTTCTAAAGTCTTCATTTCAGGCTCTGGATGCACAAAATCAATAGAAAAGTCTGACGGCAGAACAGAATCACCAGGACTCAGACTTCATTGCTTGAAAGAGAAACAGTGATTTTTTTTCTGGTTCTTTAAATTTAATTTCTTAAAAATGTAATTTCAGCCCAAAACTAAAGATTCTTGACACTACTGATGGTGTATGAAGGAGCATCGCTCCTTGATATTTCAGCTTCCCAACCCTTCTTTAAAAAAGAAATATATTCTAGGTATAATCTACATGAAAATCTATTAATAACCACACTTTCTGCAAACAATTTAAAATATGGGACATGTTGTCTTCCTAAATATATTCATATTTTTCTACAATACAAAAAATAATTCTTCCAACTTACTCAATAAAGTTCAGGCAATACATTATACCCAATATTATTAATTCTAAGATTTGACTATAGACCTTTTACATTTAGTAATTTAACTTAAGTATATTCAAACAGAAACTTTAAATTTAATCAAACAATAACTTAAGTTGAGAAAAGTTGAATCCTTTAAATTGACATGAATTATTAGACAACTTAACTCTATGAACGCTTGATGATTAAATTCCTAATTAATACAGTGTAAACTGAATGTTTAAAATATTTAATATTAACCAGTAACAAGCATCATATAACTATAAAAAACATCAAACAAAACCCATCTGGCCGCTTCAAAATTCGAGTCAAATGTTCAGTCAGTAATGTCAAACACAACATCATGAATGAACCAAAAAGAAACCTGCAGTGATTTATTGAAACCTTGCTTTTTTGATTAAATAGTTCACTGAACATGGCACTGGACGCACTATTCAGATGGTTCGCTGTTTGTTAATGTCCAGGAAACAGATTATCACAGGTAGTGTGTTTCACTAAAAAAGGCCAAAAGTTAAATTCACTGACAGTTATTCATTTTATTTAAATAAAATAAGTATATTTTAGTCCAATCGGTTTTATTTCAGATTTTAAAAAATAACTTCTGCAAAGTTAGTTATGTTAGCTCAGGCTGACTCCTG
Organism: Poecilia picta; assembly: GCA_033032245.1. NCBI lineage: Eukaryota > Metazoa > Chordata > Actinopteri > Cyprinodontiformes > Poeciliidae > Poecilia > Poecilia picta. The sequence goes on from CM065359.1 coordinate 3,684,202, forward strand.
GCATCATTCTGGCATTATTTGTTCTCCATAGAGTTTGAGTCTTGTTTGATATTCATAATCCCTCAGAACAGTTGCAGATTTATCAACCGGTCCTACAATTCAACAGCTCTGCTCTCGTCCAAAGTTACTCATTTCACATCTCATTCCTCTTTGTTTGCTATTCTTAGTAAAATAAGCCAATTAAACCCAGCTGGGATATGCATAAATTAACACTGGCATCTGCTTAATAACACAATGTTCTATGCAGAGTCTAATTTATGAAATTCCTGTAATTATGTTGTTAAAAAGAGAATTATCACAAAAAGAAACGGGCACCAAACCAGTTCAGTAAGAAACTAGATGGAGAGAAGAAAAATGTTATGAAAGTGAAACTAAAAATGCATTCAAACAGAAAGATAAAACTTCATATTCCTTCTGTTTTCATCAGTATTGCTTGGTTTAATAAGTTGGTCCTCAGTTGAAATCGTTTTTGCAGCGCAGCAAGTTTTCTCCTAAATATTGACTCATTTTGGAAAAGCACAAACCTCACGTCTTGTCTGCTCCGATGGAATATATTTACCATTTCCCGTTGTGAGTCTAGTCAGAATGTGGATGCTGTTCTGTCTAGAGTCTTTCTGTCTAATTTCTGTCAGTATGAAATGAACAGAAGGATTTAAAGGTTTTATTATGACGGTGGGAAACGTGGGAGTTCTTTTCATCAGCGCAGTGAAAAACACAACCTGCCTGTGCGAGCTTCGATCAAAAGGAGGTGTTCTGTGTTCCTGCCGGTTTGCATCCGGGCGATCTTCCCCCGTGGAACTTCATTACCTGCTAAAAGAACACATAGGACACTGATCACAATGCAGAGGGCACAGAAACCCCAACATGGGCAGAAACGGGCCTGCTGGAGGCTTTAGTGCGACAGTGATATAAAAATGTTTTGCCAAATTGCTCATTTGAACCTCAGTGTGGAGCTACAAAAGAAACAAAGTGAAACGGAAGAGTAAAGAATGAAAGCAGAGAAGCAGCCGTTCTTTGTTTTCAGATAATTGCATCATCCCAGTGAGTGTAAAAAAAGCAGCAGCTTTCTGCTGAGGCTTATTGTGGATGACAGATGCTGGTAAGAATCGCACCATCTTCATTTTGTCTGTGCTGTTGTCGTCTGTAATGGGTTCACTTCAAAAGAAGGATGATGTTAACCCAGGAGGCGAATTTCAAGAACCAAATATGAGCTCAAAGCGCCGATGCAGCTGATGCAACAGAACACAAACCTCCCTGGGGGAGACAGAGAGATAAGAAGAGAATCCACGAAAACACGGAGCAGGTACGACAACTACCGGAACAATACAGTAGGAGGTACGTCGTCATCTCCCAACTTTTATTCTGATCAGGATTTTTTGTACCTGATGCTGATCACAATTTTTTAAGAACAGGCATTTACCAACAGAGAGTTCTGTATTTAAAGCGACAGTATTTTGGGTTTATATTGCCATTTTTGAGCACAATAAACTGTTACCTTCAGTTGGTAAAAAGTGCTATTTATATCAAACATGACTTAAAAGAAATGTAACTTTGTAATTTCAATCAATCAATCAATCATCATCAATCAAATTTTATTTGTATAGCATATTTCAGCAGCAAGACATTTCAAAGTGCTTTACATAATTAAAATAAAAGAAAAAAGATTTAAAAAGATAAAAACATTAAAACCTGCACCCTTTGTAGGACTTCAGTTAAACATCTAACACCTCAGAGTTTTAGTTAAAATGCCATTAAACAGGGATTCTCACACCGCAGAGTTTTAGTTAAAACACATTGTCTAACTGGGACGTTTTCCGGGGGGGCTTTACATAGACAGTGTGAAAGAGAACTAAAAAGAAGTTAATAAATAGATGAGAAGTAAAGGTAAAAACATTAAAACATAAAGAAATATATATAAATGTATAAGTGTAAGTTTAAACCTTCTGTCTCTTTAATACTCTTTCTAAAACTCAGGAGGTCATCACAGCATGGCTCCTTTAATAGCCCTTTAACAAAGTTTTTACCAGCTACACTGAGAAGTAGCTCCTGTAATGACTTCTGTTCCACCAAGTGTTTGCTGATTGCTGCTGGCTAGTCTGAAGGAGCTGAATGGAGGAGCTGCAGTGGAGGAGCTGCAGTGGAGGAGCTGCTCTCTGAGGGGACTTGGAATCAGCAGCAGGGAGGAGGAGCTTCGTCCTTGAAGGTGGACCTAGGCCCACCCACGCTGACTGGTTTCCATGGAGACTGAAGGATTTCTCAAACATGCATAAAGTAATCAAGGCAGTTTGAACAGATAAGCTACGTTTCCCTCAGTTACCTGCTGCTTGAGATCCGTTTCATCCTGCCTCAGAAGGGTGTGCTGTGTTGTTGCCATAGTAACTACAATTTAGTTAAACTAATGACATCCAATTCATAACAAAATTAAACTAGATTAATTCCACAACCAGTTAATTTAGCTTCTGGTGCGTCCTAGTTAAAGCCAATACAATTTTAGCATGTCCAGTTTCATGTTTAGAATAGTTCTTCAAAAAAAGTCTTAACTCTGCTTTCATAACCATCATATAGCAGCATCATCTTAACATGCCTCTAAAAACAAGAAGGAGTAGTCTTCATTTGTTTGTAATTAGTTTTTTAGATGTTGAGCTCTGAGCCACCATATGAGTATTTTATCAAAACTAAAATGATTCAAAACAAACAAACACAAAAAGAGTAAATAAATAAAACAGGAGACCTACACATACATTCTGATGTTGTTGGATTAGAGTCAGTGGTTTGGTGCAAACATGTCAGCAGTGCAGTCGTACTTCCTGCACCGCTAAGTAAACAACCCACAGCTTGATCAACATGTATGAGCCGCCATATTTATCCTGCAGCTCAGCAGCAGCAAAACAAGCAATACCGTTAACTTCAGTCTGCAAGATCCAGTCTGAGAGAATATGAGAGTTATGTTTCATGTGACGCATCAGGGCATTAAATCTGATGCTTTTTCTCCAGACCTACAAATGTTCTGTCATCTCGGGGAGATTAAAGGTTTTTGACACCCTGAAAGCCGTTTTGGAGCCTGGTGGAGCCTCCTGACAGGATCCGAGCCCCGTAATGACTACTTTCACTTTGAAGCTTTGATTATGCTGCGAGTGCAAACGAACGCTGCAGGCTGCAACCGTAGACACAGAGTTGCTGTAAAATTTTAACACAACGCCACTCATTCTGTTTAAATATTATTTTACTATTGACTTGTGATTTGCTTTTGTTTCAGAGAGAAAACAGAAAATTATATCAAACTGTCATTTTTCCCTTTCATAAGGAGCTGGAATTGTGAAAAGATTACATGTTTTATTGAAACCAGACTCAAAACTTTTCAGATCATTGTAGAAAGATGGCAGCTGAGTAAAAATGAACACGATGAGCCAGACGTGTGGCTCTTATCTGAATCAGAGGAACAGATAGTTCCAAAGAAACACTGGTGAAAACATAGAGTAATGCCATCCTGCTGCCTCCATCCTGTGTTCGGGGCTCCGGCTCTTTATTCGTCCTCTTCTTCTCTTCAGACTGCAAACATGAAGCAAATAGTACACAGTGTGCAAAATCATGAAGCAAGTCTTATTTATGGGAATTATTTTGAATAACCACCGACTACAGTTATCTTGGTTAATAGAAAATGGTAACAAATTTCAAGCATGTTTCAGAAAGTAAATGGATTGTTCTTGTTTTCTTGTGATCTATTTATTATTATTAGGAAGCTATTATTGTACAGAACTAAATTAATGCCATTTGGTGCCATTCTAAATGGAACAAACAAAAGATGGAGACACATTTTCAGTTTGTCTCCATAAGAAAAATGTCAGTTATGCTGCGAGAATATGAAGCAAACAGAGAGGAAAGGATTTGTTTGCTGCTATTTAAGTGACAACTTGTTTCAGTAAACATTGAAACACTAGCAGGATAAATTAGGGAAATGAGGCAATAAAAGATCATTTAGAAAAGCTGAAGCATAAGAAACATCTGGTCCCAATTTGCTGTGACAAACATAGCAGTGTTGTACATTATGTTGAGCACCTTGTTCATAATTTACCTGTCTATTATCAGCCACATTTTCATCAAAAACATTTTCAAAGGTGGCTTAAAGAAAGCACCACTCAGCACCACTTCAAACCCTCCGTGTGAGGAGTGAGTGAGCTCACAGTGAGGAACAGCAACGTCCCAAGACTAAGATTTTATAAAACCACGTCTCCCTGCAGCTTCCTGCAAACTTTCTGAGGAAAAGATGAAAACAAGTTAATGTTCAGACTGGAACAGGTCAGCCTGTCGGACACACAGCATTACTCTGTGATACCTGCCTTCAGTGTTTCATTTACAGTTTGGAAACATGCAACCACAAAGGCAACAGAACATAGTTAATGGCTTCTTTATTGATTAAATAGGGGCAAATTACTGATTGCATTGTTGAAGACATCAGACTCAGATGGCTTGTTGGGGCCACTGAAGATGGAAAATGTTCAAAGGAACAAAAAAATGTTATGGAACAAACGAGGACATTTCTGAACTCCAAAAGTCAAAAACTACAAAAATTTTTTCCAAAACATTTCACAAAAAGTTAGAATTTTCTGAGTTTTGCAAAGAAATTGCAAGAGAAAATTAGAAAAAACAAGGAAATCTAAAAATATGTGGGTGGAAAAAAAACATGTCAGAGCTTTTGAGAAATTTTCTAGAAAAAACTTGGAAACTTTGAGCTTCAAATTTTCAAAAGCGTTGAGCTTCAATTTCAACTTCTTTCTCTAGAAGATTTCTGGGCTTAATTTTAGTTTCAAATTTTTATTTTTTTTATAACAAATTTGCGACTTTTGAAATTCAAAACTTTTAAACATTTGTAAATTTTCAGAGTTTAAAAAGTTGGATTTGTATTTTTTTCCAGGACATTTTCTGAGCTTACTCTCAACATTCCTGTTGAGTTCCTGCAGATGCTTTTTGGTTTGCTGCTCTAAATGAAACCACAAACATCAAAGTGGAGCTGCTGCCTCAGGTCAGGTCGGCGGATGGATCCACGTCCCTTTGGGCCTCATTAATCTGCCGCAGCATCTCGTCCTTCTGACTGCTGCTCTGTCATCTGGACATCAGACCAATTAGTCGGCTTTCCTGTTTGCTTTAAGCGCAGCAGCTCGTTGTTCTGCCCAGTCACACCTACCTGGGTTATTGTGCTGCTGAAGCATTTTACAGCAGATCTTCCTCATCTGTTGGAAACGCTCCTCTGTTAAATCACCTGCATGGACTCGGCACGGCGTAATGTCTCACATCGAAAGAGAGCGCATGAGGCACGCAACAGCATCTATCAGGAAGGTAATCCTGTAATTGGACTTTTATTTTAACTACCTTAGGCCTGCATTCAGATTTTTAAAAAAGATCATAGAGGTTAATAATTCTGACTCTCAGATCAAAGCTCACTAATGGCCACTTTAAATACAAAAGCCTTAATTGAGAAATTCATATTTAAATCTGGGGGGAAAGGAAAGCAGAACACATGAAGAATTGATTTTAATTTGGCAAAATAAAACTGGGAAAAGAAATGAATTTAGTTGGCATATCATTTCAGCCCCGTCTGACAAACTCTGTAAACTTGAATCTGCAGTTATTTATACCTAAGATAGGATAGATTTGGAAAATGATATCTCTAGATGTCTTTACATTGAACTTTGTTTCAACAAACATTAAAGAAACACTGGCTTGAATAAACTCCCGTCTGTTTTTAATCAACATCACTGTCACTGGAAACCCCAGATCACAGGAAGGATGACAGCATAAGCACTACCTGGTAAAACCCCAAACAATAATTTGAGTGACATGATGCTGCAGAAAAGATGAGCCTTTGGTTTGTGAGTGACAAGCGTGAGCGCTGCTTTATAATTGTTCGGCTGTCACAGACGAGTCGAAGCAGAATGACACACAATGTGGTTTCAGGCTGAGTCCTGCAGAAGCTGCTCTTTACTTTCATCTTTTTTTTTTATCTCCAGCACACAAAACATTCAAGTCTCTCATGACTTTATTTTCTGTGGCCATGTTTTATGCTTCTCCCCGTCATTTTGTCCTAATTATTTTCAACTGGATTTGCTCTTAGGTATAAGTCCTGAGGGTCGTCAGAGATACATGTCATGTTTAGCTTGTTTGTCAGAAATCATTAGGACAGATTCACACAGGTCTGACTCTACAGCTGCTGATGATTTTCCTTTTCATTCTCTCAACAGTAAAAGGAAAGTTACAACAGCTCAATCAACAGTGATTGCCAATAATTTACATGTCAAAAGTTGGACTTTTAATGCTTTAATGATTTTCCAATTATGCTAATGTATGTCAAGATTTTTATTTTTTGTTATTTTTATGCTTCCAGTATAAGGAGGATACTAATTGATTTTCTACTTTTCTATATACTGTTGAAGTTGTAGCACATATGCTGAAATCTATTTAAGAAAGTCAACAAAATCTGTCACAGGAAGTAAACACCTGTATTATAAGAGCTATTATAAAATATGATAATGTAAAGACGCTAGCTAAAGCACGCCACACCAAAGCAATGCAAGAACTGTGATTTACCTGGTTACTTCTGTCAAGGTGCGCCTTTAATCAGAGTGAAACTTTTTACTTCCTGGTGATTCACAGTGGAGCAGGAGTAAGTAGAAGGACTTGATCTGTTGAAAGTGAATTTTGAAGTTGTTTATCTCCATTAACATTCAATTTCCCACCTTCATTTTCTTTCATAACCTTTTAATCTCTTTCCTCTTTATTCTTCAATTGATTGTATTCCTCCTTAATCCTCATGTTGACAGGAAAAAAACACCAAGGATCAACTCTACAGACCAGAACAAGTATGAGTGTGTGTCTTTTCTATAGATTAGGCGACGGCTTCTATGCAAACTAAATGTATTTCCTGTGTGTGTGTTGGTGTGTTGGCAGGTTTGTGTGTTTAATTGCACTTATCTCTTCCTGGTGGTTTGTCTCAGGGAGTCACGCTACACCCCACTGAGACCATCAACAACCAGCAGCACTTTCCCTCTGTGCTACGCGCTACATGCTAATTTTAACTGCAGATTTAAAAAGTTCCACTGCAACACAAATAACCAAACACAGAAACCCACAGAGGGATTCCTAAACAAGAACGTAACATAAATTACGTCTCTCTCGTAGGTATGCAAAGCAGCTTTTACCAGGCGGATCGTTTCCACAGTTTGCATTCACAGCAGAATTATTTCTAGGGAAACTTGATTTATAACATGAAGGAGTTAACACTATACATGCTGGACAGACATGAATTGTTCACTTTCCTGTTCGTTAGACATTTATGTTTGCAGAGCTTGGTTCCTTCTCTTTGAAAATGTGCTATTTGAACAGATGTGGACTTTGACTGAGCCTTTGGAGCTCGTTTCTGGTCACTCTGCTGCAGAATGGCTGCTGCGTTTGGCCTGTTGGTCTGCAAAGGAGAAAACTTTAACGCATAACTCCAAGTTGCCAAGACCCTGACGCTGCCAGGCATGTCAGGACTGTTCCTCTCTCTGTTGTGTTCAGATATGAGGTTTTTGGGCTGATTTGCTGTTTCGTCTTCTTTCTTTTTTTTCTTGAAGGGATCTGATGAGGAGCTTAAACCATTTCAGGTGTGTGGATGAAGGGAGGATTAAACTTGTGCTTTTCTAATCTAAGTATTTTTTGAATAAAAAATCCTTTAGCTTAATGTCAAACTGGAGGTTTTGAGTCATGTCATTATCAGGCCATGGTGACATGCAGACGTTATTACTGAGACTTTAACAGTATCCCTCAGTAAACTGTGTGCCAAATGAGCAATAACTGTTTATTTACAACAATCTTTTATACCACATGTATCTGCAATGAATTCGTTTAGAAAAAGGTGAAATCATTGCTGGATAAAACCCTTTTAGATATTGCTTTTTCTCTGCTCTTGCTGTACAGAGCACTTCAGTGATTTAAAGACTGTTGTTAATGCAGAGACGGTAAGCCTTTCCTGACACTGCATCTCAATTACCGTGCTGGAAAATAAAAGAGCCAAAGAGATTTATGAGCATTCAAAATAAAAAAAGTATTATCTGCTTTAAATAATAACCCTATTACTGCTGCTTGTGAGCTGATCTAATGGAGGCCGTTTATATGCCGTGGAGTATTTATGAAGCTATTTCCACTGTGTTGGTTGGACCTGGAAAATCAGTAAGTTTTTCTCTCATTACCATCCAGCAAATTATTTCAAACTAAAGTGCAATTAATTGAAAAACATTTTAATAGCTTAAATGTGACAGTGTGGAGTAAAAAAAACAGTTTAAAGACTACATTGAATTCAATTACACAGTTATTTCATTCCTCAGCTGAGTGTGAGCTTCAGCATTTCATGGTAAAACGACTGAAAAGGCAACATTCATCAAATTAAAACAATTTCCTGGAAAACACTAAAGCTGATTGCCAGATATATTTTTATTCTAATAATTTATCAACACTGTGCTTTGCGCTACACCAAACTAAATAGCAGGTTGTGATTTTTCAAGTATCTAAACCAAATTGTCAATTCTTCAGAAATATGTCAATAAAAGTTGGCTCAGCGTCTCCTGATGATGCTGCAGATTACATGGATTCCAATGAAACTTCATGTGGACGAAAGCAAAGACAAACATACATGTTTCATATATCAGAGATGATTTTAATGGGAGTGGCTCGGCTCACCACCCAGGTGTGTCAAGCAGGAACGTTCTTTCTGCAAACTTTGTACACGACAAGTAAAACTTTGAAACAACATTATAAATAGGAGACGTGGTGGAGATCTTGACTTTAACAGCCATTAAGCCTCTGCGCTCACTTAGAGATAATTATTTAAGTTATTAATGAATTCTGAACAGTTTCAGCTCTGGCACAGAGAGGAAATGACATCTGCAATTCAGATTACATCAGTCTACAAATTAACCATAATCATAGTAATATATATGCTTTAAAATTAGATTGAATTGTTTTAGTTTAGCACTTATAAAGATCCTCCAATGAAAACAGTTTAATCAGGAAACCTCTGCAGTCATCTGCCTTCTTTACATAGAATAATAACTTTATTAATGTTTTTACTGCAACTGACTATTGGATGGATTTAGGCAGGAATTTATAGGACTAAATAGGAAGAGTGGATGTAATTTTATCAGTTGGAGATGTCCTGGTCTATTCTGTGTAAAGTGTCGTGAGATGACGCTGTGTTAAGAAGAAAACGGCCTGGCCGATCATCTCTGGGTACTTGGGGAAATGATCTCACCAGGAAGGGCCAAGGGGGCCAGGGACATAAAAGGAAAGATGTGAGATGAATCTGATGCTTTTGGCTATTTTTGGATGCGTACTGCATCAAAGTACAAAGGCTTAAAGACTCTGATGCTGCATGGTTTCAGTCAAAAAGTCACTGAAAATGAAGAAATTACGATTTTTACAAAACTGTCTTCCAGAAAGCAGTTATAGCAATCACAAATAGTAAACATGCATTTACCTCTCTGGGACATAGTTTTATTTTTTTTAATGTAAAAATCATAAAGCATGTTACCAGAGGTATACACCATTCATTAAATTTCATATTTTTTATCTACTTAATTTAAATTTGTGGTAACACTTTATTTGAATGGATGTGCATAAGACTGACATGATGCTGTCATAAACATGATGTAACACCTGCATAAAGGAGTCTTTATGAATGTTTATGACAGCTGTCATAAAGTGTCATTTGGTAAATAATATCAAATAATGACACTTTTAATACAAAGTTGCTCTAAAAGTTGCATTGAAAGTCCATTAAAAATGTCAACTTTGCATTAAATTATCATAATTTACAAAATCATGCAAAGTTGGTACTTTTAATGAACTTTTAATGCAACTTTTAGAGCAACTTTGTATTAAAAGTGTCATTATTTATCGATTGACACTTCATGACAACTGTCATAAACATTCATAAAGACTTCTTTATGTTCATGGCAGGTGTTATGTCATGTTTATGATAGTGTCATGCCAGTCTCATGCACACACCTTCAAATAAAGTGTTACCAAATTTGTTAAGCGAAAATTTGACAGGTTATGATTTTTGACCATAAACTGTTAAAAACAGAAACATTATTAAACATCAATATGTTGTCTATTGTCTTAATTCATTTGAAATGTTCCTGTAAAAACTTTTTTGTCAAAAGACAACAAAACCTTTTTCTGTTCACAGTTTCAAGTCACAGACAGGAAGTCAGTATATGGACTGTGTGTTCAGTGGTTTTGTTTTATTTTTATCCTAAAACTGCATGTTGGAGTGGACAGGATGATTTTTGATGTACCTGCTGATTATTTTTTAAAATAAAATGTTTTGCTTTTAATATTTAAGGTTGTCGGTGAGTTTTTCTCTCTTTCTGTTCCCCAAGACTCTAAGTTACTATGTAATAGATTCTTGTGCTTTATAAATACAATGTTTGCCCTTCTTTTAGACTGTTAGTTTTTGTAATAAGCATAGAAGTAGAAATGATCGCAGTACATGTGTCGGATGTACTCCAATCATTTGCGTGTTTTGCTGTTAATGCATGAAATGCTGCATTTCTCTAATGGATCTGGACGGGTTGGCCAGTAATGTGACGCTGCCACTCTAAAAACGTGGACCTCAGGGATGCATCGCTTATTGGGGACGCAGCTGCCATCTGCTTCACCCAGATTGCTTCATGCCTGTCCACTGCCGATCACGACAAACGCATCTCGTTCCTTGCAAGAACATCTAGCGCAGCAAAAGTTTAATTATTTCAGTAATAGTCATAACTCCAGCTGCTACCACCGTATTCTAATTGGTTTAAATGTTGAGGCATTCAGGACGAACTGAGCAGGAAAATGAAGCAGATGTCTGCAGGAAGCGTCGCTTTCATCAGTCAGCATGTCCTAACTGAAGCAGCTCTCTTTCAGTCCATTTACATGCCACCTGAATAAAAAATCTTTAGGCTTCATGTTTATTTTTATGTTTTCTTTTTAGGTGTTTGTCACCAAACGCGTTTTACCCGCTCCTCTACCTTAACCAATTTGAGCCCCAGCTGTTTCTGTCTGACATAAGAGGGAAAATATTTTTACACAGTCAGGATGGAAAATCAGGTTGAACTAATCAGAACGTCAAGATGAAAAGAGCCACAGCAGTCAGAGGATGATGAGTCAAAAACACATTTCTACTGCAAATAAACAAGATCTGGTTGAAAACTTTAGTTATAATTTAAGCCTAACTTTCTCGGTGGGATATTGATTAATACTGACATTTTTTTTCTCCTCTCATTAATATTTTACCCATTGAAACACGTAATGCATTAACTTCAGTGAGTTTCTTGTTGCAGATATGAACAAACTCATAAATGATTCTGCTGTCATTCTGCTAATGAGAAGACACCAGGAAAATTTACAATGTTCCCAAAGCAACTTGCAAAGTTTCTGTTAGCACTCAGCTTTTGGTAGATTCAACACTGATTTTAAGGATTTACGAATGAATATCTTTAGAAGTGGGAAGGGAGCATTCACAACGTCTGGATCAATGAGTCCTAAACAAATATGATGCTGTTTTGAATAAAAACACTGAATTCTGTGAATTAAAAATCAGGAAAACAAAACAGAACACAAAACATTTACCATCAATAAGGAGCTTAATGTGTTAAGATTTGACTTTATGAAATTAGAAAAAGACTTGGGACTTTACTTGGACCTTCTGACTTGGAAAAACTTGGCATTTTACAAATTTCTTCCAAACTGATTGAAGCAGCATCTTTCACATCAACGAAAAGTCTCAGATAAATGGTGCTAAATGGCTGTTACTTGTAACATCAACCAACAAAATGTAAACTCTTCAGATTGACTCATCTAAGAGGTTCATGTGGCGCCAATCGATCAAATTTAGCCATTTTATCAACCACACACCATCTGCACGGCATTTTCTAGAAAAACATGGCGGACAAGCAGCAGCTCCTCCTGACAGAGGTTTGGAAAGACAGACAGACAGACAGACAGTTTAGTGATGTCACCACCATGATGCTCCTGTTTCCTCTTCTGGTTGAAGGCCTCCCATTGGTGCTCACACTTCCACCTGGAGGTTAGCTAAATATCGCTAAATGCTGCAAACGTCAACCTGATTTTACATCTGTTTTCCGTGCAGAACGTAAATCCGTCAAACTCTGAGCTTTACTATCAGCTCAGTTAGAGGGGAGATATTTCAGCTTGGCTCTAAAGACTTTGACCCAGGTTTGTCCACAAAACTAATATAAGATCAGAAAATAAATAACATGAACACAAATGTAAACATTTTGATGATTCTGAAGAAAGAAACACTTTATATTTGCATTTTGAGCCACATGATGAAATCCTTCCCAGAAATGAAGAATAAGATTGGAGAGAACAAAACCTACGAGATGTATTGATGTTTTCCTTATAAATATTTTTTTTTTCTTGTTTGACATCAACCAACAGAGTGAATATTCACAAACCGATCCGTATCCATGTCACAGAGAGATGTTTGTGCGCTGCAGACTGGAGAAGCGAATGAAAGCAACGTTTCCTGGCTGCTTTGTCGCCAGTAAAGCCTGTTGAGCCCACAGACTGAGACTGACAGATGAGGTCTCCCTCCTCTGAGCGGCCCTGTGGCTGATGAAACCAAACATTTCCTGAGCCAGAGTAATGGAGTGGAAACAGATCAGACAGATTGTGTTGTTTTGCCAACCATGATCTATTCAACACAGCGTTGAGCCTCGGGATGAGGTGGTTTTGTTTTGATTCTTCATTTCTTAATAATCATACAGAGTCCTTCCTATTTTTTTGGCCCCGCTTTAAAATAAATCTGTTTTTTTATTACAAGAGAACAATCTTCATGAAAGATTGAGCCTTTGATATTTAGTGGGTTATTCCATGTGTATTTTTTTGTATGGAAAGTTTATCAGGGTGCTCATGAATTTTCATGCTTTCTGTTTCACTGGACTATGAATATCTCATGACACAGAACTCTGTTAGCCACTACAAACTACAGTTTGTCTTCCTGCTCTGGAAGATAAACTTGCAGAGTAAGTTCATCTAACTCAGCTTTCAGTGAATATGATTGGAAAAAGCAGCTTGGAATCAGAGAGCTGTGGTGAGCTATGATGATTCCCTAAAATCATCATATCATAACTTTAATATCATTTTATTGCTTTTCTGAATTAATAAAATGCTTTCAGATAATTATATGTTTTATAAGCTAAAGCCTATAAATACTGTAAATCTCTATACTTCTTTTACATTTTGTAAGGAATTGTTGAAATAAATGTCTCTTTTCAATCATTTATTCTGTAGAAACTCCACTTTTCGCATATGAAGTTTGTTTGGTGATTTAATAGAACATACCAGAGGATGGGGGAAGCTGCGAAATGAAAGGCTGGTTGCCATGGATATAGTCATCATTGGCAAATATGAGCTAAGGGAGTTAATACAGCTGGATTCGTATCAGTTTCTACAACAACCACCATCTGAACGGAGTTTCTCATGACTGACTGTTGGGCTGTGCTTGTTAGCGAAACGATAAAATGTCTTTACCCTCGACTAGCCTGATTAAAGTGAAGCTGATGAGTTGTATTATTGTAAAATGATGAGGAGCTTAGTCATACTTATGTCACTATCTTCTTTAGGAGTTTCTACAATCTCCTTTTCTCAGGTTTTATATACATATATATATATATATATTACTGTATATATATATATATATATATATATATAATATATATATATATATATATATTATATATATATATATATAGCAGGCAGCCCAGAAAGCTGCCTGTTAGGAAAAGTGATGTAATTTTCTGGCAGAGCAGTGATACAGACAGAATATAGGAGAACCCTTATTACAGTGGCCCATCGCGGGCTGGGAGCTGGGACATGACTTCCAGCCCGTCTCTGAACCTGTTGCAGGTATCACGCAGCCTGTTGAGTCCAGGATAGTGACAGCTGAAACGACGAGGAGCTTATCCTGTGACTGACTCCTCAACCTGCTTAACGAGGCAGAATGAGGCGCAATCGCTGCTGCTGCATCCTGGTGGCTCCAACACTTGGAGAAGCTATTTTTTACCTTCCCACAGCAGCATTGATTCACATTTATCAGGTTACAAGCACAGGGTTGTCACTGTGTCATCAAATGGGAGGGGATTAAACCCAAAATATAGATTACAAGATGATATTGCAGAAGTTTAGATCCAATAGCTTATCTTTCATTTGCAGCAGAACGCTCCATATAAATGCTGGCTTGGTTCCGAAACACAAACAGGATTGAAAAGCACAAATCTATGAGGTTTATGATTCCTTTCACTCTGATGCACCAACGCTGCAGATTTCACTGACTTCATAAAACCGATCCCAAACAGAAAGGCAATACTTTGAAGGATACTTGGTTTTATTAGACGAGTTATTTAAAACATGTGAGCAATCAGTTTTCAATGTTTCAATATAATTATCAGAAAAAAATAAACATATATTTAAAAATAAAGATATATTTGATGCTAGATCAAAAATTGTCCTAGTAGTTATTGCAATAATATTGTTATTTTGAGACGATTTACAAATAATCTTGTAGCATCACAATGCAGGAACAGTTTCTCAAAGAGCAATAAACTTTGAAATCTAATGAACGTTAAACACTGACACTGGAAGACATTTTAAATATTCAAAATAAATAAGCAAAACAACAGAAAGAACAAATAATATGAATTATGAAGTCTGTGAACACAAAACTGTCCTTTAAAAGAGAGAGGCTAGTTGAGACTACAGGACCAAACTGAAGAGTTTAATCTTCCAGATTTTGGTAGAAAAAAATAGAAAAACAATAAATTATTAGATTATTGAAATAACTAATAATAAAGAGACTCAATAGCCATTTACTAAAAAAACTATTCAGAGCAGTAAATAAAGCCAAAACTGCATAAAGTATCTATACATTTGGCATTTGAAAAAAGAATGTCTTAATCTGTGTTGCATAGTTTAGCTTCACATGATTCACATACAAATAGAATAGAATAGAATAGAATAGAAGTACTTTATTCATCCCAACCGGGAAATTACTGAATAAAATGTTAATTTCATTATCTAAAAAATAAATTGAATTTTTCCATCTTTTAATGTATTTCTAATACTCTATAAAACAGTTTTAGTGGTCTAATGAAAAATCTGGAGAAAATCCCATTTTTAAATCTGATTAATCGATTTGTCGTCAGAATAACTGATTACTAAAACAGTCATTAGTTGCAGACTCCCTTTTATCTGTGCTTTCTCCTTTTTTCAGGCGTACATTTCACATATGGTGCACATGGTGAATAAGCCTTACTTAACTGTTTCTCTGGACTGGAGAGGCTGGAACGGAGCCTCTCTGAACGTGTGAGTTCTGACTCCTGGGACCGTTAACAGACCGGCGCCAGAGGACCTCAGGGTCCGCAGGGGTTTGGAAGTTAATAGCAGCTCTGCAAGATGGGATAGTGCAAGACCATTAAGACATTTAAACCCACAAACAGAACTTTAAAATCAATCCTGAGACTGGTGGCGAGCCAATGCAGCGATTTTAAAAGGGCTGTAAAGTGAGCCCACTTCCTGTTGGTTAACACAGAGATCAGAGAGCAGGGCTATTAATGCAGTCTAAATGAATAAAAACAAAAACATGCATCAAAATGTCAGCGTTGGCCAGAGAGAGAAGAGGGTCACTCTGGTTACATGTTTATTAAAAGTGAGCTCAGACTCTAACAGAACCCTCAGGCTATTGGTTTGTTTGGGAAGATTACAAAACAACATTTGTAATATTTTCTCTCATCCTCAAGTCCAATTATTAAAGGGGTAGTGTTACATAAAATCCACATTTTGAGCCTTACATCATGTTATAATGTTATTGCCTCATTAAAAACCAGACCTGGAGTTTTGCTTTGATTCTTTCTTGTTTGAGAAATCCTTTAATCTCCATGGCAACCAGTCAGCTGTGCAAACGCCTGGGTGGACCTAGCTTCGCCTTCAAGGACGGATCTCCTCCTCTAGGATGCAGATTACAAGCTTCTGCTTTACATACTACCCCTCCCCCATGACGGCCACACTGAAATCCTTCAGACTAGCCAGCAGAAATTAGCAAACACCTGCTGAGTTCATTATAGGAGCTACTTCTCAGTGCAACGCTGGTAAAAACATTGTTAAAGGTTCGTAGAGGAGCAAAGTTGTGATGAGAGTTTCAGAAAAAAGCAGGAGTTTTTAAAGAGACAGGCCCAGTTTCAAGGCATAAATATTAAAAGTCAATTTCTTTTAAGTCTTATCTGATTACATAAAAGTTTAGTTCTGGTTGAACTGGAGAAACGTCTCTGCCATCCATGTCTTTATATCTGAATCGCAATAAAAAAACACATCAAGCAGCAGTGGGTCATCATGAGACATGGAGATGTATACCTCTATATTTTAACAATGCATATACAGTATAATATACTATTATTATTACCAAAGGTTCATATCCAAACTACCAAAGAGAACAGCTGAGCACTGAAACCTGACTTCAAAATCTGGGTAATTGGTGTCCACACAACATATGTATATATATATATATATATATAAGATCTCTATCTCTCTCTCTCTCTCTCTCTTCTCTCTCCTCTCTCTATATATATATATATAATATATATATATATATATATATATATATATATATATATATATATATATATATATATATATATATATATATATATATATATATGTAAATATATATATATATATATATATAATATATATATATATATAAAAAATTCCCTTCTCACCCTCTGGGTGGTCTCTTTTCATCCTCTGAACTCGGGTCCTCTACCAGAGGCCTGGGAGCTTGAGGCCTCTGGTAGAGGCCTCAACCAGAGGCCTCTACCAGAGGCCTACATGTACTAGGCACAGCCAAGATACTGCGCTGTGTATCTTGGCTGCGCTGTGCCAAGATACACAGCGCAGTATCTTGGCTGTGCCTAGTACATGTACCATCTGTAAAATAAACTGCACATTTCTGGACTGAGATGTCTGATGTTGTTCCTGGGATCTGTTTTAGCCACTGCTCCAGTTTGGGGGTGACTGCCCCGAGGGCCCCGATGACCACAGGCACCACTGTGGTCTTCACCTTCCAGTTCTTTTCCAGTTCCTCCCTGAGGCCCTGGTATTTCTCCAGTTTTTCATGCTCCTTTTTCCTGATGTTGTAGTCACTTGGTATGGCTACATCCACCACAACGGCTTTCCTCTGTTCTTTATCCACCACCACAATGTCCGGTTGGTTCGCCATTACCATCTTGTCTGTCTGGATCTGGAAGTCCCACAGGATCTTAGCTCGGTCATTCTCCACCACCTTTGGGGGTGTTTCCCACTTCAATCTCGGGGCTTCCAGTCCATATTCTGCACAGATGTTCCTGTACACTATGCCCGCCACCTGGTTATGTCGTTCCATGTACGCTTTCCCTGCCAGCATCTTGCACCCTGCTGTTATGTGCTGGACTGTCTCAGGGGCCTCCTTGCACAACCTACACCTTGGGTCTTGTCTGGTGTGGTAGATCTGAGCCTCTATTGCTCTGGTGTTTAGGGCCTGTTCCTGTGCAGCCAGGATGAGAGCCTCTGTGCTGTCCTTGAGTCCAGCTTTGTCCAGCCATTGTAGGATTTCCTGATATCAGCCACTTCAGTTATTTGTCGGTGGTACATCCCATGTAGGGGCTTGTTCTCCCATGATGGAACCTCTAGCCCCTCATCCTCTGTTCCCCATTGCCTGAGACATTCCCTGAGCATATCGTCCATTGAGACTTTGTCCTTGATGTATTTATGGATCTTGGATGTTTCATCCTGGACAGTGGCTCTCACACTCGCTAGTCCTCTGCCTCCTTCCTTACGGCTCATGTACAGTCTCAGGGTGCTGGATTTGGGGTGGAACCCTCCATGCATGGTTAGTAACTTCCGAGTCTTAACATCCGTGGCCTTTATCTCTTCTATTGGCCAGCTAATTATTCCGGCAGGGTATCTGATTACTGGTAAGGCATAGCTGTTTATTGCACGGATCTTGTTCTTGCCATTGAGTTGGCTTCTCAGGACTTGCCTTATTCGTTGGAGGTATTTGGCTGTGGCTCCTTTCCTTGTGACCTCGTCGAGGTTGCCATTTGTTTTGTGGTATTCCCAGGTACTTGTAACTGTGCTCTATGTCTGTTATTGTTCCTTCTGGGAGTGAAACCCCTTCTGTGCGGACGACCTTCCCTCTCTTTGTAACCATCCGACCACACTTTTCTAGTCCGAATGACATCCCAATGTTAGTGCTGTATATCCTGGTGGTGTGGATCAGTGAGTCGATGTCTCGCTCACTCTTAGCGTACAGCTTGATGTCATCCATGTAGAGGAGGTGACTGATTGTGGCCCCATTCTTCAGTCGGTATCCGTAGCCAGTATATATATATATATATATATATTATATATATATATTATATATATATATAAAAAAATTCCCTTCTCACCCTCTGTGGGTGGTCTCCTCTCTCTCTTTCATCCTCTGAGCTCGGGTCCTCTACCAGAGGCCTGGGAGCTTGAGGGTTCTGCGCAGTATCTTGGCTGTGCCTAGTACTGCACATTTCTGGACTGAGATGTCTGATGTTGTTCCTGGGATCTGTTTTAGCCACTGCTCCAGTTTGGGGGTGACTGCCCCGAGGGCCCCGATGACCACAGGCACCACTGTGGTCTTCACCTTCCAGTTCTTTTCCAGTTCCTCCCTGAGGCCCTGGTATTTCTCCAGTTTCTCATGCTCCTTTTTCCTGATGTTGTAGTCACTTGGTACAGCTACATCCACCACAACGGCTTCCCTCTGTTCTTTATCCACCACCACCACTTTATCCATCCTTTTTCCCATTTTCTTTCTCACATCAATTTAAATTCCAGTTCTGGGTTTCGGTCTGCAGGTATCACTGGAAGTCATTACTTCCCGACACAATTAGTGTGTTTAATCCACCTGTAACAAGACGCAACATCCATCTGCGACAGAAGGAATAAAGATTAATCCATACTTTGACTCTGCCTGCAAGTAAGAGCCTAATTATGTTCTGCATATGGCTATGATGCATGTGACTCGGTTTTCTTTAAGTAAAGTCTAAAAGATGTATAGCTGAACATTCGGGACTTTAGTGAGGGATCCTTTCACTTGTTTTGAACGTTGTCCACTTCTTTGTTTGGAAAAAAATGAGAAGATTAACACAATCCATCTACTAAACACAGACTGATGTTTATGGAAGAATATATATTTTGCTACTGATGTGACTCTGCTCCACAGAATGAAAGCCTTAACAAAGCCATTAATAAATTAAATTAGTTCTGCACTGGACTGATATAACATGTTCATTTAGTGATGGAAGAAAGGCACCATTAAGGAGAAATATCTCAAGAGACCCTAATTACCTCAAATGACAAGTACATGAACACAGAAGCAACAGAACCTCTCTGTATCTCTGCTTTTAGAAACAACAATGCGTGTGCCTTCTCCTCCTCCTCCTCTCTTGTTGCAGCAATGATTTTTCCTGTCTCTTCTCTAAATGATTCATGTAAGACCCATAAATCCCTCTCCCTCCTCCTGTCCAACTTTTGGCTAAAGCTAACCTTTACTGCCACCTATGTCCAAGACAGCAAAATACCAGGACCTCTTCAGGCTCCTCTGTGGGATTTCTGCTCACAAGAACTTGTGACTGTTTTTGTATCAGAGGACAACTTAGCTGTGAAACGGCATTAATAGCGACGGTTGGATATTTTAAACAGAGCTGCGGTTCATTTTGCTGTGCCCTGAAGAAAAGCAGTGAGATAATAACTTTTTTTCAAAAAGCTCATAAAAGCAAAGACAGCAAATCATATTAAAATGATCTGGGTGTTTAATACTTAAATATTGTCCATCCATCCATCCATCCATCCATCCATCCATTCATCCATCCATCCATCCATCCATCCATCCATCCATCCATCCGTCCATCCATCCATCCATCCATCCATCCAATCCCAACAATTGCTTAGGGAAAACTACTCAATTAAAAAAAGAAAAAAACCCATTAAGCAAAGTAAGGTCAGAGTCAAACACATTGATTTCTGGTTTGTTCAAATGAAAGTTTGGAGTTGTAAACTGTAACGTTTCTTTTAGAGAGAAGAGCCGACCAGTTCACAAAGATACTGTTCAAACAACCTGACCTTGCCAGAAGTCTTCAATAGACGATTTCAGATTGATGAAAAGTATTTCACGTTTTAAAGAAACCATTTTTTAAAAGCTTAATGATTAACTGAACTGCAAGAAATCTTTTGTTTCTTTACTGTTTTTTCTGATATTTTTCCTCCTTGCCATTTTGACACTTGCTATAAAATAATGAGGTAAGTATATTTTTTCAGGGCAGAGATCTTACAGGTTTAATAACAACATTGGTTGGTGCAACACCTGTAGCTTGATGTCCACCTGGCAGGATGGCTACATGACCCAGAGGGCTGGCAGGGCGACTGCTGATGACTTCATGTGTTCACAGATCTCCAATTCCGTTACATGTTTACGAGTGACGGTAAGACGGAGCAGGAGATGGACAGACAGACCGAGGCTTCAGCTGCTGTAATGCAGGCGCTGCTCTGGTTGATTCACTGGTCCATCTCCATTCTGACCCTCAGCTATGAGACACAGATCATGGCCAACACAACAAGGATCAGTTTACTGGTCCACTTACATTCTGACTTTTGGTAGTGGGAGATTGGTTTGAACCCAAACTTTGACTAGACCTTTCCAAAATCTTTATTTTGTCCTTTTTAAGGCCATTGAGAGGAATACTTGCTGGAGTTCTTTGGACCATTGTACTGCTGGGCAACCCAAGTTTGGTTGAATTGATGACTGAAAAGTTCTTCTGGATTTTTTGCAGAAAAAAAAATCTTCTTTTTTGCAAAACATTCCACTTAATGTGGAGAAGCAGCTCATATAATGATGCAAAGCTCTATCAGGTGTTAGCTGATTACTGGTGGCTAGTCTGGAGGAGCTGAGTGGGAGAGTCACGGGGAGGGGGGGGGAAGCTTCGTCCTCGAAGGCGGAGCTAGGTCCACCCAGGCGTTTTTCCATGGTTGCCATGGAGATAAAAGGATATTTTTTTTTCAAACATGCATGAAATAATCATGGAAACACTTCAGGTATGTTTTTGAAGAGGGAATAACCACATAACATGTGAACAAAAAAACGGTTTTAAGCTTCTTCTTGGTTAAAGTCATTGACTTTTAAGTCATCTGTGATTTTAGCAGACATCAAAATGACTTTCTCTGCATCCTGCTGCTTCAATTTTTCATCAGTAGACAGGTGATTTAAACAATCCTGAAATAAAACATGTCTGCAGATTTTTGTAGTGTACAGCTATTTATTGTATCCTACCCTGTCAGACCTTTTGTCCCACAGCTACAGGTTCCTCAAGTAGTCATGCTCTTTATTAATCTACAGGCCCCTTTTACCAAACATTTCATATACATATACAGTATATATAAACAGACAACTGTCGGAACAGAGCATACAGGTTATGCTACAGCAGGGATGGGGGAGACGGAGAGGAGGGAGTGGTTGAGCAAACCTCCATCGATCAGAGAGAGAGAGGGGAGAGAGAGAGAGAGAGAGAAAGAGAGAGAAGAGAGAGAGAGAGAGAGAGAGAGAGAGAGAGAGAGAGAGAGAGAGAGAGAGAAGAGAGAGAGAGAGAGAAGAGAGAGAGAGGCAGGACAAGCAGCTCCACTCTGCGTGTTCAGCCCTCCGGACTCCTCCTCCTCCTCCTCCTCCTCCTCCTCCTCCTCCTCCTCCTCCTTTCTGCCTGCTGATGCTTACTGGAGGTGAAGCTGTGCTTCTCTTGCTTTCATCCCGGTAAATTCATCCCGGATCAACCTCAGTTTTTCCTCTTTTTTTTTTCTTTATTTGCATTTTTGACCTGCCATCTCTGATGACAGCGCAGGTGATCAGTTGTTACCAGACAAACCCTGAGTGAGACGGAGGGATTCAGACCCAGAAGAGTCTCCGGGAACACGGAGAGGGAAGCTGCAACTTCTCGGGATTGTGTGTCCGCCGCTCGGAACTCAGATTCTATCGGCACCGGTAAGGGCGGATGGTGCGCAGCCTGCCGCAACAAAGCAAGTTTGTTTCCCAGCTCTCTCTCTCTCTCTCTCTCTCTCTCTCTCTCTCTCTCTCTCTCTCTCTCTCTCTCTTATTATAGTGTGTGTGTCCCGGACCACCGCAGCGCGCGCCCCCGTGTTTACGTCGCGTGCTGCTCCAGGTGAAAGGTTGTCACGAGAGACATCCGCAGCGCGTGACACTCCGGCGAAGTGTTGCATCCGGTTGCTCGTTGAGCAAATGGTGTTTGTTTCCAGAGAGCTTGGTGCGGCTAAGTGCTCGTCTAATTGCCCCGCTGTTGTGTTTTAGTGCCCCGTTGAAAGGCAGAACGAGC
The DNA here is from genome assembly GCA_033032245.1 of Poecilia picta. Lineage (NCBI taxonomy): Eukaryota > Metazoa > Chordata > Actinopteri > Cyprinodontiformes > Poeciliidae > Poecilia > Poecilia picta. The sequence goes on from CM065359.1 coordinate 3,706,677, forward strand.
AGGAAGTTTGGAAAGTAAATTTACTTTGAACACCTGCCGGGACTGACGTGCGTCTTCTGTTTTCTGATTGGACAGGAGGCTGTTGTCAGAATAGGTGTTTTAACTATGAGCAGATTGATGATTTTGTTATCCCAAAACGTCATAAAACCCAACAAAAATGTTCTGAAAAAGAGTCACAAATCTAAATGATTGAATAAAGTCTGAAGCTGCAGGGAGTTTGTTCCAGAGATTTAATCTAAATAAATGTGATGCAGACCTAATGAATTCACTTTATTTATATGACACCTATTCAAAACAAAATTAAACCTCACAGGAATGCAATTTTAAAAATCACGTTACCATAGCGACCAGAGTCAGAGCGTTTGGGCAGTGGTCAAGAGGAGATGAGTAGAGCTTGTGAGTCTTAAGTCTGGTTTAGACGAAAGATTTAAGAATTGTTGGCCGAATCTCCAAACCTCTTTGACCACAGAGCTGATAAAAGTACAACAGGTTCGATCGGTTCGTTTCTCCAGCCACATGGCAGGAGCAGCACACCACAGAACCAATCCCTCACACCAAACAAGCATGTGGTGACAGTAGAAAGAAGCATCTATATTTTAGCAGGAAGAATAATCCAACAACTCAATGTTCCTGCAGGGGAACAACTACTTTCTATCCTTCTTTTGTTTCTTCACCTAGAGAAATGCTGTCAAAAGATAAGATCTGTACAGTTCAATCAAATCTACAGATTTAAAACAAGATGAAGAAACACAACAAGTCAGTGATTTTCAAACTGTCAGCTTTTACTCTTTCATAATGTATTCATCACTGAAATATTCCTAATTAAATCAAAGCTTAAGGTGTTAATTTGCAGTCATTTGTAAATGAATCATGCTGATTGAACCTTTATGACACTTCAGGGGACAATTTGCTTACTATTAAATACTATCCAGTGAACTTTAATTTAAAACATAAATGTGAATCATTGATTTTGAATTGTTCTGTGTATGAGCAGTCAGATTCTATAAAATTAAAGAGTTTACAACACTTTATTGATGTAGCTTTAAATAAAGTCACTAATAAACAACTGATAATTGATTTCATATTTAATGACTATTTATTAAAAAATCACATGACTTGTCTAAGCCAATCAAAACAGAGACAGACCTATGAAGCTGTTGGTCATTTGGGACTGCCATTTGCTCATTCATTATACTTATTACCTTCTTACTTAAAGCATGGCATCACTTTGGTTTTCAATTTTCACAAACTATGGAAATAACTGTCATAAAAATGGTGAAATGAGTCATTTATTCAACTGAATATTAAAATTAAAAAATGCATTACAGCCCTTTTTCCTTTAATTTTAGCTCTGATCTCTAGAGATTATAGAAAGTTATTTTTAATCCTCTTTTATTAAAATTGGTTCAAAACCCTGGTGGGTTATGAATTGATGCTCCCTCACTATGGAAGACCCCATAGCAGACGGCGTAATTTTACATAAAAAAGAAAGGTTATTAAAAAATTATTCACAAAACTCACAAGGGTAAGAAATAGCAATGGGGTGAAATCATCAGCACTTTATATAAAACAAAACAAAACAATAACAAAGAAAAACGTGTTCAATTTCAGATTGAAATCAAAGACTTCTAATTTCAAGTGACCAAAACTGTGAGAGCTTTTCATACAAGAAATGAAATGAGAAATAAAATCTTTGTGAAAAATGAAACATTTTAATAGGATTAGTTACATGTTAGCTAAAGAATAACCATTCTAACTTTACATTCTGCCTAATGTAATTTAATTATTGTAAAAAAAAAAAAAAAATCATAATTGACCTCCATCCCTCACATACTGTATTAATGAACAGCATGTGTCATTGTTTTCTTTTTCTTGTGGATAATTAAGTTAAATATGTCAGAAATACAATATTGCAGATCTCTGCTCTAAAAGAAAATAATTAAAATATATATTTTTGCAGGAATTAAATCCCCTGGAAATACTCTGCGTACCTTAAATTTATCTGACAGTGTGTTTGCCTCATGCTGCTTGTCAACCTGCAGTAAGGGTCCTTCAAAGAGAAGAAGCTTGCTGGGTAATTGCTACTATTTCACTGCATGATTACATTTTTGCATCTTTAAGCATTTTGAGTCTCTGTGAGGTGGGAAAATATTTTGAAAGTGCAGAAAACTCAAGTGCTCACTGCTGATCTCCTCATTTTTCTTTTCCGTTTTTTAAGAATTCCTGATGACATAAAGTTTAAATGGAGAGCTCACCTTTGCTAAACTTTTCCCTTTAATTATATTCAGGGTGGCAGCAGCAGCAACAGCTGAGTGAGAATCTCTCAGGAGGCTTGCAGTTTTCAGAAGTCATCAATCATTAATGTTTTTATTTCAAGCATAATGCTTATGTAACCCAGGTTATTTTGGGGCAACCTTGATGTTTTTAAGAGTTTTGTCTCCCTTTCTATTTTTATCCTGCCAACCCCTCTGGTACTAAGGTTGAAATCCTGTGAGATGTTGTGGGATTTGAGTTTGTAAAAGTGGGCGGCGCCTGGTGTTTGGTCTTGTGGTGGACAGGAAGTTTAGCTGCTGCAGGTGCTTTTTAAATCATTTTAAATTATTTGTTTTTCATTCCAGACTATGGTATTCTTACTGATATGTCTTACAGCTTCTAGATGCCTCTAATATTAAGTAGAAAGAGTTTTCTTGGACTTTGAAATTGGAGGAAATGAACTGGTGAGTGTTTGTCCTGTTGTTATGCTAATGCTAACATTAGCATGCTATATTAAGGCTGATGCTATATTTTGGTGTTGGATTATGACTGTTGTACGGTGGCCGTGAGGTGCAAAGCAATTACAAATTACAAAATCACTACAACATTAACGAATCACTACAACATTAACGAAAACACTACAAATCACTACAACATTAACGAAAACACTACAACATTAACGAAAACACTACAACATTAACGAAAACACTACAACATTAACGCAAAGCAATTACAAATTACAAAATCACTACAACATTAACGAAAACACTACAACATTAACGAATTACTACAACATTAACGAAAACACTACAACATTAACGAAAACACTACAACATTAACGAAAACACAACAACATTTACAAAACGGAAAAGGTAGGTCTCAGTGGAGACCTAAGAAATCGCTGATTGGACTACAGCTCGTTAGAAAACGGAAAAGGTAGGTCCCAGTGGAAACCTAAGAAATCGCTGATTGGACTACAGGTCGGTTTACTTTTGAACCGGAAATTATTCTGGCTTTACGTGTTTTTTTTAAAACATGAATGTACTTGGTGATCCACACATAGACATAATATAATGATAGACGCCTCATGCTCCGCTCTCCCCTATTGTCGCTGACGAGATTTAGGGCGGCCATCTTGGAGCGGTAGACCACTCCACTCTGCCTTATGTGTTTAGCGGGCAAAATGACATATCAGCGCATTTAATCGATCATAACACACTTTTTTGTCACTGGAAACTATATTCAGACATCAATCAAAGCTACATTTATAAATAATTGTATTATTTAAGTATGTTTTTAATACATAGTTCAGCATTTTTAAATATGATTAGTAGCTATAACAATAGAATAGGAATGGAATATTCTGATATCGATGTATGATGAGCATATTACAAAGCACACAGCCGTGAATAATTTATGGTGAATGGCTGTGTGTATAATTTATTATAATAATATATAGTTATACAACTATACAATCACAAATAAATAATGATTAATACTGAATAATATATATTGGATGCATGTTAATATGTATGTATGTATGCATATATATATACAGTATATATATACATATATATACTGTATATATATATATATATATATATATATACTGTATATAGCCTATATAAAAAAAATCTTAGATTGTAAACAAAGATCAAGACAAATATTTCACTCCACAACTGTCAGTTAACATCTAATTTGTTTTATAGAATTACACTTAAATACAAATTAATTTCCACAAATTTCATTAAAAAATATATGTATATATACATACATATAAACATGCATCCAATATATATTATTCAGTATTAATCATTATTTATTTGTGCCATTATTAATTAATCATTATTTATTTGTGTTTGTATAGTTACATAAATATGTATTATGTAGTGACCATTTGTCCAAAAAACTTAAATTCAAAAATCAAAAAACTCAAAACTCAAAGGTGATCAAAACAAAAGGTGAATCAAACTCAAATAGTCACCTGATGCACATGGATTCTTGTTTATGCAGCAAAAAGAAATCAAAAGTCAAAATATGGTTCTTTGGTTTTATTTGCAGATCAGGCAAAAGGTTACAGGCTTCTGCTCCCACTCCTGTACCTGTTCACTGACTGACAAAATGAAAACCGATGTGACTGATTAGCTGGTAAAAAACCTTGTGACCACCACATGCATAATAAGCTACTTAAGACCCACCTACTTATACCGTGAAATACCCACATCCAATCTGAAATTAATTAACTAATTAAGTGAATTACTAAACAAAAAACTTATTCTAAACAAAAATTAAAATAAAAATTCTAATGATAAATCAATTAGAAAAACAAACAAATGCTAAGAATAAACTAAACAATTTAAATTCTAAGATTTAACAAAACAATGGGAAGAATAGCTCCTACAGGTATATATATGTCTATCTTTGTTGTGAAATGTTGTTTGTGGAGCCTGACATCAATAATCCATCGATCTGAACAACAATATCCCTGTTGTTTTGATTGGCAAAGTAGGAGGGACTATCGCTCTAAATGTTGTTGTGTTTTCGTTAATGTTGTAGTGTTTTCGTTAATGTTGTAGTGTTTTCGTTAATGTTGTAGTGATTCGTTAATGTTGTAGTGTTTTCGTTAATGTTGTAGTGATTTTGTAATTTGTAATTGCTTTGCGTTAATGTTGTAGTGTTTTCGTTAATGTTGTAGTGATTTTGTAATTTGTAATTGCTTTGCGTTAATGTTGTAGTGTTTTCGTTAATGTTGTAGTGATTTTGTAATTTGTAATTGCTTTGCACCTCACGGCCACCGTACTGTTGAGCTAATTAGTTGAGTACTGTTTGATAAAAAAGTTGCATATTGTCTGATGGTTCAACATTTAACATTCAGTTCTATTATTAATGAAGATGAATAATCTGAATTAATGCCATTATATTGGGTTATGATAACCAGTGAACTGAATCGTGTTAATATATTTCCATTTACTTATAGGAAGGAAGTGTTTATAGTATTAATAATGACTTGATACTGACTTAAGGAAATGGACTCACTGTTGGTCCTGTGTATTCAGGTCCGGTTCATTTGATGGTCCTCTGACATGAGGAACCTGGAGCTTAAACTGCTGGATCTCCAGCTGTTCTGAACCGAATCTGTTCAACATCTAAACCTGCTAAAGACTCTGTCTGTCTTGTGGTTTTTGGATTGGTGGCCAGTTAAACAGAATTGGACTATTGCTGCTTGAGCTGGATCTTTATCAGTTTATGGACGCTTTTGAAAGAATTCAATCATCAACTTCTTTGGGTTAGGGATTTGTGGTTGATGGAAAGTTGAACCAGTTATTTGTTTATGAAAATTTAACTTGTATATATTGTAAATATTTTTCTAACTACAGTATAAATCATCTTCTGCACTTTTTTCTTTTTCTATGTTGTGTTGAAGACGACGCTGATCCTCCCTGAGTCGTATCTTTAAGTCTTCTGATAAATTGCCTCTTACTTTAATTACTTATCACTTTATTTTAAATTGATTGCTGCAACATAAATGCTGCACTTACAACCACATTTAATACTAAACTGCACAACAGGGTTTTATAAATCTGAGCAATTTGATGTTGAATTATGTTATTTCATCCATTTCCAATGCAGTTGCTATGCAGTTGGCTGCCATCATTCTAATAAGGATTTCACTTTAAAATGTTTTCTAAGGGCTTGAATGACACCATTCTGTTCTTGTTCCGGTTCTGTTTGGGAACATCGATAGATTTCATTAATAAAAACTGCAGGTTTGAGTTCTGCTGGCTCCTGGTTGACATTTTATGTTTTATGGATTTGATTGTGTGCCTTGTGTTGTATTGAACTGGATGGTATGCAACTGGATTTGAGTCTGAAGCTGATTGCATTAGACCCAGTTGTAACTGGATTGTTCTGGAATGAATTCAAGCGGACTAATTGGATTGGATGTAACTGGATTTGAATTTGACCTGTATGTTTCTTGTTTGTTTTTTGTGAAGTATCTTGGAGGACTCTTGTGGGTAATTGGTTTTATTCTAAATAAACTCGTGAAGTGAATGGTGTCTGCGGTCTGATAAGCCTGTGAAGCTGCAGATCCAGCCTGCTCTGTTGTTGCCAGCTAAGGGTTGATGCAACAAAGCGCCGCCTCTCTGAAAGCTCCAGTATCGGCCTTAGACACAACAAAAAGAAACACTGCATAACATATTTACTGCAGTAGAGACGTGAAGCAGGAACGGTATTTTTTCTACTTGACCTTAGGTATTAAAACATCTGTAAACACATGAGCAGGTTGAAAATAAGCAGAGACTGTGACTTCCTCCGGTTTACCTGAACTGTTTGGGCTTATTAACAACTGTTTGTGTTAGATGTTTCCTCTGAGGAGGCAGAGAGCTGAACCAATGTTTGGTGCCACGTACCTGCAGACTCATTCTGCTGATAACATTTGTGTATATTTAGTTAACAATATTTATTGCCTGCCTGCCTGTGTTTAATTTTCATCCCAGTTTTCTTCTGTTATTTCTCTAAAATGCAACTGCTTCGGGTTTTTGACATCTCCTTTACAGACCTGGCAAAAGTTTTATTGCTGGTCTTATGTAGTGTGTTGCGGTATGTGTAATTCTTTTCTTTTTCAAATATAATCAAGCACACTTCCTTTAATACTTGGATTGTTCATTGTTTACTGAATGTGTGATGAATTTCAAAGACTCCAAGTCACAGCAGCCAAAACCTTTTCCTTATTTTCCATATATAGAGATAATAGTGTCCCCTAGTGGCTCAATTGGAGTGTTGCACAAAACAAAGACATGATGGGAGTCATTTCTGACTCTGGTCAGCTGGTTGTACATACATGCATGTAAACTGACATTTTTAGTACATGAAAATCAGGAACTCTTCAGAAAAATAAGAAAAAACAAATGAAGTCATGCATTGTTTTATCAAAATGACAACAGAGAGTTTTGGTGTCTACACACAAATTTTACACTTTATTTACTGTTACTAATTACACTTTCTGAGCCATTTGAAACAAGGTTTGTTGTGATAGGTTGTCAATTTGTTTCTTCATTTCATCTATTTCACTTAGGTTCTTATGTATTAAAGTTGTTTTTAGATGTTTGTCCAGCTTGTGAAGCTATTGGTGTATCTAAATGTGCTAAATTAAGAATTCAGTACATTTGTGTCAAACGTCTTCAGTCAGTTTGATTGTATCGATATCGACCGATGCTAAACATCAGATATCAGTATTGAAAGTTAAAAAAAGTGGATCAGTGAATCCCTAAGTTTAGTTGCATGTTTGCCATTGTGCCAAACTTATGCAAGTTTCAGTTTTTTTTTTTTTTTTTTTGCTATTGTTGCAAGATTCTGGATTCAACACACCTTTACAAAATGGCGAAGGTCAAAGGTCGGCAGATGAAGAGGGCAAACGCCACTATTCTGTAAACTTTCTAAAGATGCCTCAGATTTTAGCTCCACTTTGTGATCATCTGAAGTTTAGTTAGTTTAGAGAAAATCACTTCAAATACTGGGTTCACATTTTTATTTTTTTCTCCCAGATATCTGAACTAAACTGCAAAGGTAAGGAAAATACTGTATGTCCTGAAAGAATGGAAAACACAACATCACTGCTGGGAGTAATTCCAGGCTTGTCAGCCATGATTACATTCTTCACATGATTACATTTTACATGACACAGAGAAAAAATGTTTTATTAAAATACAACAAATGTAATGTGAAAGTTGAGAGCATTAATGAGTTGGCACATCAAATGTGTTGCAAAGTGCAAGATGTCACGTTGTTGCTTCATCAAAACCAAAGCATGAACAAACGGTCTTTAATTTGATGTTTTCAGTTTTAGTCAAACTTATTCATCAACAGGAATATAATTTGATTTCATGGATTATTTCAGTTATGATGCTGCAGCTGCACTGCTGCCTTGCAGGAAGAAGGTTCAGGGTTTGAATCCCAGCCTGGGTTGTTTCTGCAGGGAGTTAGCATGTAGCATTCATGTTCTCCCAGTGCATGCCTGGTTCTGCAGGTGTTCTTCTCCCACGGCTCAGAGCTGTCAGGTTAACTTGTCCACATTGGTTGTTTATCCTGTGTGTCTGTGTGATGGACTGATGTCTGACCCCGCCTCTCGCCTGACGACTGGTGCAGGTATTCACTGTGATGGATGGATTTTAATCACTTAATTGAACTGTTTTTTCTCTTCTGGATAAAAAAAATGATGCAACAATTTCTTTCAATAACAGAGTTTGGTGTGCAAGTTTGCTTTTACTGTGATTTTGTTTCTAATTCACACTAGGGATCTTACAGACTCATATTATATATATATATATATATATATATATAATATATATATATATATATATATATATATATATATAATATATATATATATATATATATATATATATATATAATATATATATATATACACACACACACACAGCCCGCTGATGTTTGGCTAAACGTCTTTTAACAAGCTGCAGAGAAATCAAATGTTTTGGAATAATCCTGCTTAATATTCTGCCTTCCTTCAGAATTGGTAGAGCTCATTTAGAGTGGTTGACTTCTTGTCGCAGACTAAGATTTGAAATAAAATTCGAACATTTTCAAAAATGTTGAATTTTGATTATTATGCTGTTGGAACGCCCAACAGTGTCTTTCAACATGGTTGTTGATTTTAGTTCAGTTAAACTTTATTCTGAAGCTGCCACACATATAGATTGGTCAGGTTAAGTCTGCAGTATGTAATGTTTATAAAATATATTTTTTACATATTTGTTGAAACAGTCACTACGTCTTCCTTCTCTCAGTGCTGACAACCAGAGCTCATCAGTGGATTTGACCTGTTTTTGTTGTGAATACATGTGATATGAACGATGCTGAACACAACAGACCAAGATTAAAATGATGTATCGGATTAATCACGATTAATCATTTACTGAAGTAACTGTCAGTTAATTTAGTAACTGATTAATCGTTAACTGGATTAAATAAACTCTAGAAAAAGGCTATTTGCTAAAAACAACTCAGAGCAATAATTAAACAAAAACTGGACAAATTATGTGTACATTTTGTATTTAATATGTAAATATTTTCTGTTAAGTATACCCAGTTAAAAAAACTCATATTAAACCTTTTTTATTAATTATTAATTAGTTAGTCTGAAAAATAATCAACAAATCAGCCTTGCACTGTGTTGCTAAGTCAAACAGAAGATCTGAATGTTTCTCATGTGTTTTTAATCTTTGTTCACTAGTAGAGTTATATCTTTTTCAATTTTTGGCAATAACATTTTTATTTTCCTATTTTAAAAAGGGAACTAAGCAATTTATGTTTTTGTCTTTTGATATATTTCTAATATTGTATTAAAAAGGCTTAAATGGTAAATTGTTTTTAAAAAATCCTGAATAATCGATTGATTAACAGACTAAACTGGCAGTTAGTTGCAGCCCTACAAAAGCCTGCAATGCATTGATTTGAAGTGACTTAAAGTGAAGCCAGATATCCGTCACCATGTGTGAGACCTGCACTCCTGCTCAACAAAACACAGGAGTCATTAGTGCTGCTTTGTCCTCTCACACGTACCTAAAGTGGGATACAGCAGCCCACCCAGCGCGGCGTTACAGCCTTACATGGAAACACACTAACGGCTCTGACTTTAACTCCTTATTCATGAAATCTCAGGCAGCCAAAACATGCACACACACACACACACACACACACTGCTGGTGCTGCTGCTGCTGCTGCTGCTGCAGCAGAGCCTGCAAAAACAAAACCTGCCGTGTTTTTTTGAAAACTTTGGACAACAAGAGACCAGGCAGGAGTGGAAAACGATGTAGACAGATTTGGAGGAAGAAGAGAAGGAGTGCAGGAATGGAGGAGCGTCTGTAACGCCTGAACCTGGAGCTGAGCAGGAACTCAGGGGAAACTCAGCTGCACAGTGAAGTTACTTTTTACTTTTTTTTGATGTGATGATTATTCATGACTATCAGGAAGATGGAGGCTGGTGGTTCACGGCGTCCTTTTGATGTATTGCTGATGCAGGCTGCATGCAGTGGTGTTGCAGTGTTTCCCACAGAATTAGATTGTTCTTGTGGCAGCAGCTGATGTTGGCGGTGGGAGGCAGGTGTGTGATCAGACACAGCCTCACACACCCCTGAACATGTGACTGTCTATAAAGTCTCCACAGTGACGGGTTGATTTGCTTTAAGTTCAGCTGCCTCCTGCTGACCACATACATGACGATCCCACACAACCTGCAACCAATCCGAGTTAGAGTGACGCTAATTAGAGGAGTTGGTTGCCATCTTTAAGCTAGTGGACCGCCACTGTTTAATTTTTCTATAGGTTATAACTCCAGGTTATTGGAGAGAAATATGCCAGTTCATGTCTAAAACAATCAGAAGAAATAACTGCTTGTGAAGCTGAAATACGTTGGCACTGTGCTACATGTTGTTGTCCCTGGTGCTGACTGTAGACGGTAGACTGTAGATATTAGCTTCCACAACATCCACTGTTAATGAAAGCATTTTGTCGTATATTTGGTTTTTGAACCATTAAAAAGGCAGTTGTGAATGTTCAGAGTGCAAAATGTCTCAAATGTTCTGCTTAGAAATTTGAACATCAACCAAAATAAAAATATTGACCTGGCATTTAACAGAAACTGTTCAGGTATCAGTCAGTGAGGTAAAAAAATTTGAAACACAGAGAGTATGTAAACATCTGGCCTCAATCATTGTTGTCAGACGTTCTCAGAATTGGCTTTGAGAAGCAGATCATCGTATTAAACTCTTTCTTTGTGGCTTGCAGCTTGCCAGCTGTGGCAGTGTTGTATAGCAACGAAGTAAAAATACTTCACTACTTAAGTATATTTTGGAGTACTTCATACTTTCCTCGAGTATAAAATTTTTTGATAACTTTCACTTTTACTTCACTATATTTCTGAACTTAATTTCATACCTTTACTCCGATACATTTTCAGTGGGTTGTTTAGCTACTCGTTACAAAAAAGCGAAAAAGAGAAACGCTGGAGTTTTGACCCCACCTACTGATTGGCTGCTACAAAGTCGGTAGCCTCCTTACCTGGGCTTGTTCATCACCACCAATAGGAAACTACGGTGGCCGTGAGGTGCAAAGCAATTACAAATTACAAAATCACTACAACATTAACGAAAACACTACAACATTAACGAATCACTACAACATTTACAAAACGGAAAAGGTAGGTCTCAGTGGAGACCTAAGAAATCGCTGATTGGACTACAGCTCGGTTTACTTTTGAACCGGAAGTTATTCTGGCACGCTCCGTTTGAGTGAGCATAGACGTAATATAAGAGCAGACCCCGCATTGGCTGCTCCGGCGCAGGAAATACGGCGGCCATCTTAGAGCGATAGTCCCTCCTACTTTGCCAATCAAAACAACAGGGATATTGTTGTTCAGATCGATGGATTATTGATGTCAGGCTCCACAAACAACATTTCACAACAAAGATAGACATATATATACCTGTAGGAGCTATTCTTCCCATTGTTTTGTTAAATCTTAGAATTTAAATTGTTTAGTTTATTCTTAGCATTTGTTTGTTTTTCTAATTGATTTATCATTAGAATTTTTATTTTAATTTTTGTTTAGAATAAGTTTTTTGTTTAGTAATTCACTTAATTAGTTAATTAATTTCAGATTGGAATGTGGGTATTTCACGGTATAAGTAGGTGGGTCTTAAGTAGCTTATTATGCATGTGGTGGTCACAAGGTTTTTTTACCAGCTAATCAGTCACATCGGTTTTCATTTTGTCAGTCAGTGAACAGGTACAGGAGCAGAACCTGTAACCTTTTGCCTGATCTGCAAATAAAACCAAAGAACCATATTTTGACTTTTGATTTCTTTTTGCTGCATAAACAAGAATCCATGTGCATCAGGTGACTATTTGAGTTTGATTCACCTTTTGTTTTGATCACCTTTGAGTTTTGAGTTTTTTGATTTTTGAATTTAAGTTTTTTGGACAAATGGTCACTACATAATACATATTTATGTAACTATACAAACACAAATAAATAATGATTAATTAATAATGGCACAAATAAATAATGATTAATACTGAATAATATATATTGGATGCATGTTTATATGTATGTATATATACATATATTTTTAATGAAATTTGTGGAAATTAATTTGTATTTAAGTGTAATTCTATAAAACAAATTAGATGTTAACTGACAGTTGTGGAGTGAAATATTTGTCTTGATCTTTGTTTACAATCTAAGATTTATATATATATATATATATATATATATATATATATATATATATATATATATATATATATATATATATATATATATATATATATATATATATATATACATATTAACATGCATCCAATATATATTATTCAGTATTAATCATTATTTATTTGTGATTGAATAGTTGTATAACTATGTATTATTATAATAAATTATACACACAGCCATTCACCATAAATTATTCACGGCTGTGTGCTTTGTAATATGCTCATCATACATCGATATCAGAATATTCCATTCCTATTCTATTGTTATAGCTACTAATCATATTTAAAAATGCTGAACTATGTATTAAAAACATACTTAAATAATACAATTATTTATAAATGTAGCTTTGATTGATGTCTGAATATAGTTTCCAGTGACAAAAAAGTGTGTTATGATCGATTAAATGCGCTGATATGTCATTTTGCCCGCTAAACACATAAGGCAGAGTGGAGTGGTCTACCGCTTCAAGATGGCCGCCCTAAATCTCGTCAGCGACAATAGGGGAGAGCGGTGCATGAGGCGTCTATCATTATATTATGTCTATGTGTGGATCACCAAGTACATTCATGTTTTAAAAAAACACGTAAAGCCAGAATAACTTCCGGTTCAAAAGTAAACCGAGCTGTAGTCCAATCAGCGATTTCTTAGGTCCCCACTGGGACCTACCTTTTCCGTTTTGTAAATGTTGTTGTGTTTTTGTTAATGTTGTAGTGTTTTCGTTAATGTTGTAGTGATTCGTTAATGTTGTAGTGTTTTCGTTAATGTTGTAGTGTTTTCGTTAATGTTGTAGTGATTTTGTAATTTGTAATTGCTTTGCGTTAATGTTGTAGTGTTTTCGTTAATGTTGTAGTGATTTTGTAATTTGTAATTGCTTTGCACCTCACGGCCACCGTAGGAAACACCTGTTTCTCTTCTCCCATTAAACACAAAGTCTCACGATGAGCAGCAGCCACATGTCCCTAATGCCACATAATGACCAGTTTGCACCAATAGTTTGTGAAGTAGAGTAATCATAAGGCCTTTTTTCTTCATGTTGGACACATTTTCTCATTTTCAGCACTGATCTTACTTGAAGGGAAACTTAAGGCTTACAAAAACTTTGTATTTTCTGTCCTGGAGGGGAAACTAAGAAGCTGGTTCAGTTGTAAAGCAGGTTAAGTTATTAACCTTGTAGGTAAAGCACCTAGTTTTCTTAACCAAATGATGCCTGCAGGTTTATTTATTAGCAGGTTTAATTTTGCCTGCACTTGGTTGTGTTCATTACTTTAACTGTATTTGACAAGTTTACCAAAATATAAAACAATGTCATTAAAACTGCATTTGCCTTGTTTTACTTTTTACTTATACTTTTCATTACATTACTTGAGTACATCCATTTTTACAGTAAATTCCATACTTAAGTACAAGAAAATTCAGATACTTTAAGACTTTAACTCAGGTAACATTTCAGTCAGTGACTTGGACTTTTACCAAAGTCATATTTTGGAGAGGAACCTAAACTTTTACTAGACTACTTGTATAAAGTAGTGAGATTTCAGTACTTTATACAACACTGAGCTGTGGCGTTAACATCCCATCTCTCTTGGACAGGAGAGGCGGCTTCGTTTCATCCAGACATGGATTTTCTGGACCTGCGGTTCTTCAACAGCTCCTTTTTCAACGAAAATTTCACCGATGACTTCAACAAGACAGAGACAGAAGCCCTGCTGCCGGCGGGCTTCAGGGTCACCATCGTGGTCGTCTACATGATCGTATGCGTCTTCGGCCTGGTGGGGAATTTCCTGGTCATGTACGTCATCATCAGGTGAGCCATCAGGTTTGTTTTACAGTCATGTCAACGCTGCATGTCCAGCAGCTAAACCAAGTATGAAATGCAAACAGGCCACTTTTTACCATTTCATTAAAATCCTGCTGGTAAGTTTGGATCAGCAGCAGGTTAGTTTCATGCTTAAAGCTTCATATAAAAAACAAATCTGTAATTAAGTTGAAAAGTCTTATTTGTAGTGTAAGACTGAAACAACTGTAACAATGTAAAACACCTTTTTTGAGAAAATTTAGTTTTATTTGGTGCCCAGAGGTAGAAACTTTTACCTGAGTAACTTTTTGAAAAATGTAATTTCACCAGATTGTCTTCTTTACTTTTCTTGAGCGGTGTTATTATGAAGGTATTGCTTCTTTCACTTAAGCATAATTTCTGCATAAACTACCAAATGTGAATTACTTCTCTAAAGAACCATCATATTTAACCAGAAATACAAACACAACTGCTGATATGTTAAAGTGAGACTTCAATCTGTCTGTCTGTTTTTTCATTCATACAAACATCTTGTTACTTTTTATTTGAGTAAATGATGTTGAAGTTATGTTTTTCTTACCAGAGTATAATTTTTGCTGCCTTACTTCAGGTGTTGCCTCCAGGATTTCAGACAAACATTGTGAATTTGTTGTAAGTTTGGTTTTCTGCAGCTTCTGTTTGTGTATGTCTATGTTTATAATAGTCTTTAGAAAAAGACTCGCAACAATACGATAGTTTGCAGAACTTTAGCTTCATTGAAAAGGCAAATATTCTGTATCTGGAGGCTTCCATGTTAACCGGGATGCTTTAGTTTGGCAATGAAATTTAGGAAAATGTGAGTTTTTATCATATTCAACCTTATACCTGTGAAATGTTGGATCAGGTTCAAACCAGGACTCAGGCTGGGAACAATTATGTTTATTTTAAAGCTAAATATTCTCTGTAAACTCTGAAAAAACACCCATAACTTGTGATGACCAAAATATCTGTCAAAGTGTGTCAAGCTGAAAGGCTTTGAGCTGTTTCACATGAAAACAAGCCTCATCACACATTGTCACCATCTGAGGATCCTACACTTGTTATCCTTCGGTTCCTGCAAAGAGTCATTGATAAATATCTGAGTTCTCTGAATGGATTATACAATGTTTGTTCACAAACTCATTCAACAGGCGGCTCCTTTGTTCCCCATCCCGGCATTCGCCCTAAAGGTGAATCTAATTTGAGCCTCCGCTCCCTCGTGATAAATAGGCATCGCTAATGGGTGGATTGAAGAGATTTCTCTGGGAAGAAATCTCCCTCACTTTCTCTTGCTTCTTTCATACCAATGTGTAATTGCTCAGTCTGATTAACAATCTGTGTCTAATTTGCCGGTGCCAGTTCTCTCAGGCAAGAACATCACAATGTCCAGAAAACAGTTTAGAAAAAGAACAAGAAGCGTTTTTAGTTCTTCTGAAGCAGAAACGTCCAATTTTACCTGACTTTTTAAAGGTTTATTAGTGATTAATATTAAATTTGATTTCTGAATCATATTGAATCTAACATTAGTATTGCTGTTAGGACTGATAACCGATATTTACCAATACAATATATTTTTCTTCTTGCCTTTTTATCAACTTGGAAAAAACGACCAATTGCACCTCTTCCATTCCCCTCCAGAAACAAACAGTGACAAGATGGAAGTAAATATTGGTTGTGAATATTGGCCCAGTTTCAGTTTCATATATTGAGCCGACACTGAAATTACCTAATTTACTGATACCGATGTTAGATAATACAGTCAATAATATGTATATTTTATATCAGTGATTTGAAGGCTAAACTATGACCTACATGCATTTTAAACAGCTTCTCCCTGAGTGAAATTTTGAGTTTATTACTTGCTGGTTGAGTTAATAAATTTAGCTTTTTTTTAAAGCGTCGTCAAAGAAAAGACTAAAGGAAACAATGGAAACAAATAAAGAACAACATTCAGTTAAGATAAATTGGATTCATTCTTTTTAAGCATATTGAAAGAAGCAACACTTATCCTACAATCTTATGTCCTTTGAAAGCAGAAATGCGTTCTTACTGACACAATGCTCTTCCTTTTTCAGAGAATTTGGTTAAATAACCTCTCAGTTACATCGCTGTGGAAGAAAAACTCTCTTTTGCATACCAAGTGCAACTGAAATTTTTCTTTCCCCTGATATATGCTGAAGGTTTTGTCTCTGGTGGTGTGCCTACGTGAAGTAGAGAGAAAAACGAGGAAACAAAAGTCAGACAGAGCTGCGATGGTCACGTGTCGACTGTGGGAGGCCAGAACGGTCGCGGGAGAGGAAAGCGCTACGAAGTGGTTCAGAAACGGCTGATGCTGCTGCTTAGCCTCAAACTGAGGTGGAGACATACCAAAACCAGCCAGAAACACGACAGGAACAGGCGATGGAGAGGACCAGGAGAACAGGAGCAGCAAACGTCAGGACAACACAAACAAACTGGGATAAAACATTTCAGGCCGAATATTGAAGCAAAAATAAATAACTGCTCAGTTTTGGTTCACAGTTGTAACAAAAGTGGAGATGCTGATCTTTAACTGATGGTGCACTGAACAGTACAGCATGTAAACAGCAGACGCTGTCTGTCAAACACGGGGGTGGAGGGCTGGTGCTGTGGGGTGAAACTGCAGCCACAGCAGCAGGACATTCAGTCGACTCAAACACTGAACCAAACCCACAGCTGAATGGCTGCCATGAATGGCCCAGTCAAAGTCAAAACACTCATACATATAAAATACTTTATTGTAATTTCTGGAGACAATTAGGACTGAGACCTTTTTTTTACAGATTGGCTTGTTTCATTGTGAAATGTCTACTTAAAAACTGCAGTGTGTGTTTCCTCCGGTTTGGTTGTCTGGTAATAAAATCAGGTTGAGTATACACTCTTTTAAAAACGTGTAAAGGCTAGAGATCATCTGATGTCGTCCTCTTTGTAAACAAAAATCAATAAAAGTCGCAGTGCCGCTGGGAAGCCCCCCGAGTGAGCGTTGTTTTGATTTCCCCAGCCTCCCATTGGCTCGTCCCCTGACAGCACTTTGCATGTTTCCACCTCTCAGTGGTGTCAGAATGAAAACAAAGCAAAAACAAGAGAGTTGTAGCTTTCAGCGGGAGCACACCGCAGTGCAGATGATGAGCAGGGATTCCAGAGCTTCTGTTCATCGCTGCTTATACAAAGTGAACACAGAAAATGTAACGGCCTGGAAGGAGACGGGGGACAGCTGAGGCCGAGTGCAGCCGCTTCAAGTTGTCCTCCAAACATGGCTTTTTCTTCTTCTTCTTCATCTTAAGGGGGGAAAACGGCTGCCTGCTGGGGATCCTGTGAGAAAAATGGGCTCTGTTTCCATAACAACAGACAGGTTTTACAGTATAGAACATAGCCAGCCCAAAAATCACAATAACATTCCCCCTCAGAGGGAAAACAACAGAGCAAGGAGGAAAGTGAAAGAAAGAAAGAAAGAAATCTTGCATGTCTTCACAGAAACATGCCTTGAAGGAACCAGCTCAAGTGGAAATCATGTCTCAAAATAAGTGTGTTCAGAATCACAAAGCTGCGCTCTGATTGGAGGAGATTTCTAATAAAAAATATCAATACATACAGGAGAGAAGAAATGATGTGGAACTTTTATTGATCTCAATTTATGGCTTCAGGGTGAAATGGTGCAGTAGGAAAATCAACATCAAAATATTCACAAATACATAAAGAGTTTGTTTAAACAAAACCTTTAACATGGATGAGAGCTCACTTTATTTATCAATGAAAATATATTAAACTAAGACACTATCAAAGTAAGAGTTTGCTGTAAAAATAACTGACTAGAGTAGCTAACAGATGAAAGTGACAAATATAGCAGATGAAAACGAGCAGAAGCAGTTTTCACCTTCTCAAAATAAAAGATTATTTTATTAATATGTTTTTCTACTATGGATCTGTCTAATATTCATGATGATGACTGAATGATGTCCATTTCTTGTCTTCTGAACCTGGTATGAATGTTGTCCTAGACCAGTGGTTCCCAAACCTTTTCTAGCCCCCCCTATTACAAATGGCTGTCTGGTTGAATGACGTGTGGGAGGGGGGAGAGGATTTTTAGCGACTCCCTGGGGGGGATCAATGTACGTAGCTGAACATAGACAACAACACCAGTAGCCTACAGGCTACTTGTTAAGCTTAAGGTGCCGTATTGATATCAGCTAGCTAGTCATATTTTAGCCAACTTTACCTGCATCCAACAGCTTCACTCAACAATCGGTTAGTTTTTGGCAAAAACTGTGAAAAGTTCTTTGCGTTTTGCTGCCATGATTCTAACACACCTGAGTAGCTCCATACAGCAGCATCAGGTCTCCTTCACAGGTGGAAACCCAGCGCCAGTGTCTTAGCTCTCATGTTGCGTTTAAAGGCGGCTCGGAAAAACAGGTTACCACATGCTGACAACGGATGAAACGGTTTTAACTGCTGATAAAAGTGACAGAGGACACAGATATGGGAAGTGTGGAAGCCCCTACTGAATCAAATTGACATAAGAATAACAGAGTTGGTCATTCTAAGGTAAAAACCCAGCACATACAACGCTCATGTTTGTTTTCTTTTTTGTTTTTTTTCATCCTGATGGCTTCCCGCGCCCCCCCTGCAATGGCACGGCGCCCCCGTAGGGGGCGTGCCCCACAGTTTGGGAACCTCTGGGCTAAACATTAGCCTTCAGATATAAAGCAACCATTTGGTTGCAGCTCAGACTGCAGTGGAGGAAACAAAATGGAGAGGAACATTTTTTTTTAAACTTAAATTGGTTAAAATTGACAAAAAACATCTGAGCTCACAAAGGCTGTGCAACATGCTGATTTATGACTAATTCTGACTAATGTTTGTAAGTAAAGGAGTGAAGAAAGATTGAACCTGAAGACAAAAATGACAAGTGAAGCCAAATGACAGAACATGTGAGTCAGTTAGAAGATTCTTTCAGGAGTTAAAGTAAATTTCCTTCATCCTGGAGGTTGTTACCTAACGGCTTAGTTAAATTCAGGAGGCAACTTTTTTTTTGGCCAGGCAGAAATATTTAAATTAGTCTCCATTTTATAGACAGAGAAAAGATAAAATTATTTGTGAAGCACTAAGGATTTCTGCTGTAAATTTAAAGCACCGCCTAACATCTCAGAAAGATGATGTCAGGCAGTCCGAATGTTTCAAAGAAAACAAAGATTTATCTATGGGTTGAGGAGCCTTTTAAGAAACTAATGGAAGGAGAAGCAAACAAGCTAAGTGAAAAGATTCATCTCTCGGTAGCAGGAAAACGTTCAGTGCTGTTTGACTTTAGCTTGTCAAACAGCAACAGAAATGGATTCAGTTTCTTTGGAGTCATAGCAGTGAGCATATGATAAAACATCTTATAGTCAGGAACCAGGTTCAGCTGATGTCGGGAACATGTTGGAACAGGCTTCCATTAGTTACAGTTTAAATACTGTTTTATAGTAAAGTTTCTCAGTTTAGACAAAATGATATAAACTTTAGGGTTCCAGTATATACATGCTCTAAGAATTTAAATCTGTCTTTGTTCAAAAACACACCACAGATCTGATCTGTTTCATTCTCGCTCCTCTTTTCTCACATAATCAATTTTATTTCAGCCAATTTCTCAACAAAGCCAACCTCATTTACATATTTTCTTTCTTTCACCATCACAGAGAAAACTGTCATGTTTTAAAATGAGAATTGGCCCATTAAGACTATGTTAGGCCACTTTTAAAGCATTAGATTTTAGTTGCTCTTTACTACTAGTAATAATAAAAATCCTGATCCTGTTTTAGCATGTCAACCCACAAAATGCTCTATCATTTTAATACAAAGTTCATGCTGTTTTTGTTTTGGCTATAGTTTTCTCTGGGCTGGTTTCAGGCGCTGGTTAGAAGTAACCGTCAGGATCTTTGGTTGTTTGTTTTTGTTAGGATTATTTCATTCTGTGTTCCTGAGTCTGTCTTTGATTGGATTGTTTCTCTTTAGTTCCGTTCTTCTTAGTGTTTCTAGTTTATCATATTTCCTGTCTCTAGTTATTCCTTAGTGTTAGACACTAACACTAAGTGTCATTTTCTCTCTCTCTCCCTTCACACCTGGTCAGCTCATCAGTCCAGGTCTTTTGTTCACATTTCTCCTCCCAGTATTCAAACCCTGCTCTTGCTGGTTCCTCCCGTTATATCGGGTTATTCTCCCTGTTTCTTCTCTGCTGGTTTTTTTTTATTGGATTTCTGGTTTTTGTTCTGCTCTGGCTCCCTGTCATTTTTGAAAGTTTGTTCATCATTATGATCCATGATCCCAGCTCCTGTCTGGATGTTGGTTCCACCAACAAACATAACTTGACAGTAACAGAACACTTCAAAAACACATTTAATTCAAGTGTCTTTGTTTCCTTTCTTGGGAGATATTTGTACCAAGGCAAATTTCTTGGTACACTTGAAATACGACTAACTTAACTTTTCAGGAAGATGTAGGACAGGGGTGTCAAACTCCAGTCCTCTGCTGTCCTGCAGTTTTTAGATGTGCCACAGGTACAAAACATTGGACTGAAATGGCTTAATTGCCTCCTCCTTGTGTAGATCGTTCTCCAGAGCCTTTCTAATGACCTAATTATTCTGTTCAGGTGGTGCCGCAGTGGCTCATCTAAAAGTTGCAGATCAGCGGCCCTCCAGGACTGGAGTTTGGCACCTGTGATAAAGGAGCTTGGTTTAAATACTTACATATTTCACTGATAGTGATGAAAGAATACTAGTTCCACTGGCAGAATATTTCACTTATAATGTGGGGAAAATGTCTTATTATAAGTGAAATAATCTTCAAGTTATAAGAACTTTTTATGAACATTAAGCAGCTATTGACTTTCAACAACCTCCTATGTCTTGCTAGTAAATCATTTTAGTTAGTTTTGTTGTATTTCAAGTGTACTAAGGTATTTGCACTACACACTAGACCAGAACTATGTGGTGAGATTTAGATTTTTCTCAGCTTCATTCCTCTTGTCTCTCCTGTCCTGCAGCTGGATCCCAACGGGGCAGACATTCACCATAACACTCTTCTTTAATGTGCATCAGTCCACACAATGAAAACCTTCTTTAATTATCACAGAAACCAAAATCTACAGCCTTCCTCATTTCTAATCAGCTCTATGGAGAAAGAATGATGCTACAGGATTGGCTGCTCTGGCAGCACCAGCCAATAGCATCCCAGCTGCATTCTCCTTAAATATTAGTTATGCTTTACAAAAAGACCCATAAATAGGCGGATGTCCTGCAAATAATTTGGACTTCTGATAAACAGAAAAATCTGTGATTGTTGATTCAGAAACAGGTGGGGGTCGACTGTATTGTGACAACCAGATATTCTTACAAATGTGTTGAACCTTTTCACACTGATGAAGCGCAAATAAATATGTTGAAAAAGCAGTCTGTGACTTAACATTCAGATTCCTGCTTACACGACAAATGCTACCTTTTCTGGAATATTACTTATTGATTTTTTTTTTTTTTTTTTTGTGTCGGAGTTACCCAGAAATCCACCATTAGCAGTTTGTGCATCATGTTGTTTTCTGTTGGAGAGGAGATGAAAGGCCAGCTTCAGCTACCAGCAGGACCAGATTTCGCATGATGATTTTCCAGGCTCTTAATAACTGCAATAATTAAAGCCGGCCTCTTTTAGAGCCTGGTGTGGCCGTGTGTGCAGTCGGTATTTTTGGGATTATTCCTCTCTCAGCCCTTTCTGTTGTTTTGTGTCTGAATACAAAGAATACATTTCCAGTTTAGCTTAGGAGACAACTGGAAAGGTAATCAGGCACAGATGGTTTGACAAAAAGCTGTTACAGTTACAAAAAAGATTTAAAACGTGTTCATGTCTGCTTTGACCTCTCGTTAGGCTGCTCTTTAGAGGTCCATGTGTTCTTCATTCATGTTGATTAACAGCTGTTGTTCCTTTTAAATAGAAAAAAAAGATGGTTCAGTATCTTATAATACGATTTATTGTCCTGAATCTGCAGCTCTTTCTTTTTAACAGCAGTGTCATCGCTCCTCTGATGGAATCTGTTCACTCATTAGTTGCTCCTTCATGCCTCTCAAAGAATAATCCTAATGCGAGCTGCAGCTCACTCCTGATATCCTGCATGACAAATGATGCACTAGTTAAGAAATGAGACGCTGAGATGTTTTATCTGCTGAGTTTAGGAAAAAGTGGGGATTGACTGCAGGCAGCCCTCTAAAACATATCACAGCGTAGTAGGGCCATTTTAGATTGAAAAAAAGAAACTGTACAATTGTGCAAAAAATTCAGAAATCTTGAGATTAATCTAAGAAATTTTCTAGGAAAAACTTCTGAATTTCTGACAAAACTTTTCAACTTTCCAAAAATTGAAAAGTTTTGAACTTTAAAACTCTGACATTTCTGGGGGGGAGGCGGGGGGTGTTCAGAAATTTTCTGAGATTAATATCAAAATGTGAGTTTTTTTTCCCTTACACACTGTTGCAGCAATTGGGTGTGATATGTTTTAAGTAGCGCTGCACCGATTGCAGTTTTCTTGGCCGATTGCTGAGCTTTAAAAAGCCCAACCTGCCGACTCCAATTTTGGCTGATTCCATTTTATTTTCTCTGAAATGTCACTAAATATAATATGAAAGCCACTGAGTGGACAGCAGTGGGGCGACTGTTGTTAACTGCAAATGTACAGATATGACCTGGTTGGCGGCTCTGTCAGTCAAACCTCTTATGGGAGAACAGAAGAGGTCAAAGGTTGATCTTTAGACTTTTGCTCAGGTAGATATTATTGGTGGATAAGATCGGCTTCTAAGTAAAGGCTGATCACTGTAATCCCAAAATTAAGGAAAATAATTTTAGTTTTAAGATGATGAATAAATGGAGGATTTTTCTTCAAACTCCAGGACTCAGTGGAGGGTCCTGACAGAAACACAGGAGACGTCACAGAGACGGAAGGGTTAATGTGATTTCGTGTTGATTTTGTTGTCTAATTAATTTAATGTTGTGTGTGATTTTGTGTCCCCCTTCTTGCATGATTAGTAATCTGATAATAACAAACACTGATCACTGCATTTGTTTCATGACTATTATTATTATGTGGAAAACTAAACTGAAAAGCAAATCGTTTCATCTCATTTGTGACCATTAAAACTAGAGGATGCATGTTTCTGCAGACGTTTCTATCTGCACCTGCTCATAAGCTAGCCACATCATATTGTGTGTGTGTGTGTGTGTGTCTGCACATACATGCCACAGGGTAATGACTGCATCTTCCTCCTTGCTAATGACCACGGTGAATTATGGGGCCATTTACTATGAACTGCAAATGAATCCCTCCCTACTGAGAGCAGAGAGTCAGACTGCATGTGTGTGTGTGTGTGTGTTTGTTTGTGTGGGGACACCAATTATAGCTGGCTGTCACATGACTTCCCTATTTCTATAAAACAGACAGACTCATTTGCATACATGAAGGGGATGCATGCTCCTCATCCTTGCAGCTCTCTGCTCAGAGTCAGAATTTTTTTCTAAATAATAGTCTGGAATAGTCAAAAATAAAAATATCAAAAATGTTTGAACACAACTGAGTAAAATGTGCATGCCAAAGGAAGGGCTATAGCAGGATCTTAAAACATGTGCTTTTTAATACTTAGAAACTTGTATGGACAACATGACTTTGTTTGGTTGAATCGGCACAGAAGGATTCCTCCACCGTTTTGGAAGAATGGAAATATTTTGGGTTCCCAGTAGTCAGTCAAACACAGAAACAGAGAGACAACCTGTTACGATGCATCTGTTGACAGAAGAGACTAATTTATGGCTGCCTTACTCACCTGACAGATGGTTTGGATGCAGAACTTTCAACGTGACTGAGCAGCTAATAAGTGTCCAAAGCGAAACGTGACGCTCCAGGACAGCAGCAGCAAACGCACCATCTGTGAACCTCCACAGGAGGCCTTGGTGTTCACTCTTCAGCTCCTACAACTGGAGCGTTGCACACAAGGACCGTGGCCAGGCATGCTAAACCAAGCTGGTTTCATTTCAGACATTAAAAATAAAAAAGTTTCTGTGAAGTCGGTGCAACACGTAGCAGTAATAGTGAAGAAGTTCTGCTGGAAGGCATTGTTTCAGACGTCGCCTGTGGCCTTTATGTTTGCTACTGTGTGCTTACAGGTTGCTGATTGGCTGGTCCAGCTGTGTGGTTGTCATCACAACCGTGTGCATATGTTAGAATTTACAGTAGAGTCCCTAAAGGCCGAGAGTCTGGAGTTTTGCCGGAGACCAAACACAGCATGTGGATTTGTTTTTGTTTTGTTTTCCTTTTTTAATTCTGAGGCCTCATTATGTTAAACAGAGTTCAACACACTTCTGCTTCCAGGGAGAGAGCTGAGTTAGATTAAGATTTCTGCTTTTGTTGTTGTGAAGCTAATGGCTTCCACAGGAAATGCAGCTTAGGAAGCTGAAGTCCAATCCAGGAGCAGCGTTCATTTTCCTTGGTGCTGATTGGCTGTAAGTCCAGACGGCTTCCACTGTGTGAATTAATGCTCCTTAAAGGGGCGGTGTGATGTAAAATGAATGTTGTTTTAGCTTTGCATCATGTTATAATGCAATTCCCTCATCAGAGACGTACCTGGAGTGTTGCCTTGATTCCTTCATGGAGGTTTGAGAAATCCTTTAATCTCCATGGCAACCATTCAACTGGGTAGACGTAGCCCCGCCTTCCAGAGTAAAGCTGGCCCTCAGAGCAGACCTGCCCCACTCAGCTCCTTCAGACTAGCCAGCAGCAATTAGCAAAACAGCTGGTAGAACTGCACATCATTACTTCTCCGCATAGCGCTCGTACAAACGGTGTTAAAGGGTTAATAGAGGACCGATGTGACGACTTCCTGAAGGCGGATTTTCAGAAAGAGCAAGAATTTTTAAAGCGACAGAGGCACAATTTCATGGCGTTAAATTACAAAGTCAAATTTCTTTCAAGTCCTATTTGATATAACAACTGAAGTTAACATAGTTACTTGATTGTGCTGTGAAATGATACAATAATAATTCCCTGTTAAAGTGCATTTGATGTTTGAGCTATTAAAATAGGAAGTTATTAGCATTTCTATGGAGATGATCAGAACCACAGTGGTGCAGTTGTACCGCATGTAGTCCCGTTGGACTCAACTAAAAGAACATTCCACATTTAGCCAGTCATGCAATTAAAAGACACACTGAAAAAGTTGCTTTGTAATATTAATTTTCTGTCGACTGCATAGGAAATGAAACTATTACTATGTGAAAAATGTGCTTTGTAAAAACTAAGGGATCATGATGGAGGAGGACACTTCTGAGTTACTGACACTACACACACTTGACAAAATGCAGAGCATCATTAGTTGAAAGACACATACCAATCTGTCACAAAGCATAAAAATCCAACTGTGAGCCTAATATACTCTACCAGATTCATTACATGAGACTTTCCAGGCATAACTTAAATAATTTTGTTGTCATCACCTTCTGCCGCTCCAGATCTTCCCTGAAAATATTCATTCTCAAATGTAGAGGCCATAAAATCGTCTCTTTAAAGTGAATTACTAAAGAGTGTGCTGCAAAAGTCTACATTTTATAAAAGGTGATACAAGAGGGGAATAATAAGCTTTCATGGCTTCATTGACACGACTGGAGCCCTTTACTTGTTGTGCTCCTTTAGGTCATCCGCTGTAATTTCTGTAGACACTTGGAGAGAGTCCCTGTGGACGTTTAAAGCCACTGAATCGGTTTTCCCTCCACAGCGGAGCACCAGTCCCTCAGCCGCCCCGCAGTTTCAGCCTGATAGCCACTGATGGATGGTCTTTCTCTTTCATGATTGCAGTTTTTCTTTTCTTTAAGGGTCATGAAGCTGCGTGAGTCAAAACTCTGTTACCCTCAGGGGACAAGCAGGAAATAGATCTGGGATTTTCCAGGAGTGTGATGATGAAACTGACACAGCTTTAGTTGTTCTTTGATCCCTTCTGCCAGAATGTCATTTACAGGTTGATACGTTTATTATCTTTAAAGATTTTTACAAATATGACTCTTAATGGTGGGCTGCACTGTTGCCTTGCAGCAAGAAGGTTTTGGGTTAAGGGTGTAAGAAAATGGATGGATGGTTTAATGGTGAGAAAGATGAGCCAAAAAGAAACGTGGAGAAAAAATCTGAGCAGAAATCTGTGATTGTTACAAAGTTGAAAGGGAAACGATTAAAGTCTCTGGCTGTAATAAACCTAAAAAAGACTCTGAGGTGTAATTTCAGGTGGTGGTGTTTCTGCAAAGTGTAAAGTTAGGGTAACTAAAAGTTTGCAACACTGATTTTCTTTTTTTCCATGAAACTGGAGAGATTTGAGACTTCCTGAGCTACCGGCTGTCTGCTCTGGAATTTGCTAACATTTGGGTCCATCCTGCATCATCCATCATCCTGACTCATTCTCCCAACTGGCTGAGGCTCTGAGCTTTGCTTAGAAACGAAGGATTACAGTTTCAGCTTTACTCCAAAGTTTCTACAAGAAATATTTTTAAATAAACTAGCGATGGGGCACCATTAAAGTTTTGATAGTTAATTGCAGGGTCTGTAATTAATCAAAAAGTATTTACTGATACTATAAGCAATATTTTCAATTTAAAAAGAACATTACTGCTAAAAAATATATATTTCTTGATTGATGCTATTTTATTCATTCAACTTTCAAGTGTTTCAGTGTTTTTCTGAACAAATCCTTCAAAAATTTGGACTGTGTTCCTAACTGTTACCAGTCTGTGTTTCCCGGTGGTCTGATGAGGCCGATGGGTGGATATTGAAGGGTCTGCATATCCTTTTTGTCTACTCCGTATGGATTCTCTCCTTCCATCCACACTGAAGGAGACTGAATTATTCTGATTACAGCTGCACCAGAGTAGTGAACCTGTGTCAGAGTGGACCAGCTAACGGAAAGCAGGAGAAAAGGAAGGAGGGAGGAGAGGAAAATGAGCCAAAGCGGGACAAGCTGATTTCTTTTTTGTGCCTCGTTATCTGCTGCAGCTTTGATCTTTGCTGTCATTTTTCCCCTGCATGTCGGCGCTTCCTCTTTGTTTTGCTCCATCCAGTCTTACTCTTTGTATATACGTTAATGAGTTCTCTGGATCTTCTGATCTGCACACATACATTTGTGTTGACTTTCATTAAATGTGAAACGCGTTTGACGTGGAACGCCAAGCGAATGAAATACAAGATAAAACAATAATTTATTACAAAATTAAAGTGCAGCATCAAAAAAGATTGAACACGTGTTAATTACATTGGTGTTGTTGAGAATTTGTTTGATTTAACTAGAATTTGCTTAGGACTTATTGTTTGGGATATTATAATTTAATATAACTACTGTATTTTAGTTGCAATTGTTTCATAGATTGAGTTGCCATTTCATAGTTAGTATCTGACAAAGCGGACTGCGTATCCCATGATGCTCTGGAACTGTGAAGGAGGTACGGAAGCGCATTGCTATCACACAGGAAAAAAAAATTGAGCTCTATCGCGTTATAACGTGATACGTACCTCGTTTTAAAGAGTTACGTATCTCGTTAAAACGTGATATGTATCTCGTTTTAACGTTTTATCTCGTTTTAACGAGATACTATCACGTTTTAACGAGATACGTATCTTGTTAAAACGTGATAGCGCTCGATTTTTTTTTCCTGCGTAGCAATGCGCTTCCGTAAGGAGGAGCCTGGAGTTTGACGAAAGAAGAAGAAAATGAGCTGTTAGCATGTTGGTTGAGTTCCGACTCTCTGTCATGTCTTAGTATGGTTCGTTCATTCTTAATCCACTAAAGTTAATCTGCAAATCCACCCGACTCCTTTTCGTCATTGAATCAGTCGAATATTCAACAGGTGTCATGCATTCATTCACTGTGGCTGAAACGATTTACCAGATAAATCGTGATAACTCAATTATTGAAATAATTAACTATTTTAGTAATCTAGTAACTGTGAAAAAAATATATATACATTTTGCATTTAAGATGAAAAACCGTTTTTGTCTGTAAATATTTATACCCAGAACTTCTTGAGTCACATTTTTAGGTTCATCTGGTCCAGGCTTTGCTAAAAAAAATCCTATTAACTGTCTTTTACTATTAAAATAACATATTTAACAGACTAATACAGTACTTATATAAATATTAAATATTACAGTATTTTAGTTGCAGATGTATCCTTTGCTACAAATAATCAAGTGTTCACTATGCTATTGTTGCACTTAAAAATTAGTTATTTGCTTAATTTAATCTTTTAATGCATTTCTAATATTATGAAAAAAAGACAAGTGGTTAAATAAAAAATCTGAAGAATGTGAGAATTATTTTATCCAAATAATTGATTAATCATCCAAAGAATCGATAGAATAACAAGATACAAACGTGAAGCGAAAGTGAATACTTTCTGGTTTTTACATGATCAGCGACACCATAATGTGAATAATTTTTAATGATATTGTCAAAAATAAAGGACCCAGATGAAAACCCCATCAGTGGTAACTGTGTCGGTGCATTTCATTAACAAGCAGTTGAACACGGTGGGGGTGAAACGCAGTCAGGCTTGTTTCTGCTGGATCTGGAGAGACACAAAGAGAGGACTTCAACGACAAGTGTGAGGCAAAACAAATCGAAACTGGAGAAGAGCAGAAAGACACCATCAGATATAATAAGACAGAAGTGTTTGAAGAACCGGAGCCAACAGAAGATCTGAGAGGAGGGAGGAGATTGAGGAAGATAAGTGGATTTTGAACTACTCACATAATTGGGTACTTGTTGGTGTTAGCAGGCGGGAGACGGGCCAAACCCTGCAACAGCTTCTGCTTCAGAAATCTGTTATCTTCTGATTCAGTGAGACTGATGGCAGATCAACAAAGGACAGAGGAGAAAGAGAAATGTGAAGATATCTTTTCCTAGCTAGCTGTTACCCATGTCCCATGAAGAGTTAAATCAAAGATTCCCTTTAAAGCCTGCTGCCCCCGTGTGGCCGGAGGCCTGTTTAGCAGTTAGACATGGATGTTGTGCCTCCCACTATTTGAGAAATGCTGCATACTTAGCCAGCGACTCTGTGGGGAACAGAATGAAGTGAAAGCTGTGACCATGTTTGATGGCAAATTAAAATATTCTGACATCAATTATCATGCAAATAGATATGTTTGTTTCTGGAAAGCTCATCTGCAACAGTGATATTGAATCGCTCTATGTAACAAGCATCAAATCATTCTGAATTAAACATAAACCTCCATGGATTTATGCAACATGAAGCCTAAGGAGGAAACACTTCACTGCAGCTGAATTAGAATTTGCTTAAAATTATTAGGACTGTCAACCAGCAATTAAAGTAAAGTTGGAATCATCTGAAGAATGCAGCATATTTATTGTCATTCAACACAACATGTGCACTGTTTTGTATTTAAGGTGTTGAGCTGCCAGGAAGATTAATATGTTGCTAATTATTTAATAAGGAGGAATATATCAGCAGAGAAACAGTGAATTAACTTCTATTCTACAAATATTTAATCTTTTTATTAATTTGAACAAGTATTGCTTTGAGATAATAAATGAGTCGATAAAGGAGTCAGAGTGAATCCTGAGTGCTTTAGCAGAAGACAGCTGGGTTTTAACTCTTGTTGTTTTGAAGACATTTGTCCTTTAACAGGCTAATGAACTGCAGTCAGAACAATCACACCAGCTGAAGTCAGAACTGGGAACTGGGACATGGGAGCTGATGTGGCCCGACACATCAGCTCCATGTTTCTGTTATTGTTGAGGATTCAAACGTCCATGACGGTGGTGGGACAGTTGTTTAGGTCACACGCTCCAAAGTGCTGAAAACCCACCTGAAGAGATGGATCAAGGCTGCAGAGCAGGTGTTAGAAAAATGAAATCGGATGTCATCTCCTCTGTTTGGTGTTGGGTCTTATGCTTTAATATTACTCTCTTAATTGGATTAACCATTGCACAGAAAAAAAGTTAAAAACTGTTGAATGATATTATGTAAAATCAGGTTTTTGAGCTTTGCGTCATGTTATGTTATTTCCTCCTCAGAATCGCACCTGGAGTTTTTCTTTGATTCTTTCATGCATGTTTGAGAAATTCTTTAATCTCCATGGCAACCAGTCAGCTATTTAAAATGTCTGAGTGGACCTAGCTCCGCCTTGGAGTCGCAGCTCCTCCTCCAAACTTCCAAGCTTTTGCCTCACATAGGAGCCAAACTCGGCTCCTTCAGATTAGCCAGCAGTAAAATTAATTAATTTTAGCAAACTCCTGGTGGAACTGCACACCTGCTGAGCTCATTATGCAGCTCAGTGAAACGCTGGTAAAGTCTTTATTAAAGGGTTAATACAGCAGGCATGTTGTGATGATTTCCTGAAGGCATAGTTTTATTGAAAGAGCAGGAGCTTTGAGAGAAAGAGGTCCATTTTCAAGGCATCATTATCAATGTCAATTGTTTTTAAGTCCTATTTGATATTTACAAAGTGTGTTCAGTTTTATAACACCTGAACCCAACATAGCTATTAAATCAAGCCACTGTAAAATTCATATTACTGCTCCTTTAAGGCACAATCCAAACAAGGAGGAAGGAAATGACAAAAAAATAAATAAAACTTCCCAGTTTGTTTTTTCATGTTTGCATAGATACTATACTATACTAATAAAGGTTAACAGGGTGAAGAAGTAAACAAGAAGTTGAACCAGAACGGCAGATTGAGCAGCAAAGAAAGATTAAATTGGAGACGACAGGAGGCAGGGGAGGGGAAACATCAGGCAGAACGAGGGGAGGGGCGCACTGAGAAAACAAGATAAAAATGTGAGGATAGAGGGGCGATAAATGGATAAGAGCATGACCTCTCGATCTACGTGGAAACCCTCAGGGGGGAGAAGTGATGATTCACAGCCTCACAGGGAAACTGCAACAGGATTTAGTTGGAGGAGCAGAAATATGACGTGGTTGAAAATCTGAACGACCAACAAGCAGATTCTCTTCAGCACATCCTGTCCTCAGCAGAGAAAGGATTGTTAGCTCAAGCACACAAGTGGAAGAGCATTGCTTTATTTTCCAGGCTAGCATTTTGACTCTGTTGGGTAAATTAGAAATGTTGCCTTAACATTTCACATAATTTCCGTTGCTAACCATTAAACCCTGAAATGTTCTACAGTTTATCACAAAATGGGCCTGAAACTGTTGACAATTTTTAGCTCTCAGATGATCCTGATTAGCGGCAGAGAGCCACAGGTCGCTGATCTGTTCCTCTCCTGCACCGGATTGTAATTAGATGGGCTTTGAATTGACCCACTGAGACATGGAGCCCCATCAAAACCCTATCAAAACTAATTTCATGCATGATGACGCCCAGGCCCTAAGAACAATGGGTTGATGATGGGTATGTGATGACTTGCAGGGGTTGTGAACTTGGCCTGGAGGTAGATGGAGACGCTGTGCTTTAGATGCAACATAAGGCTGAAAATGAAGAAAATAAACCATAATCACATGTTGAACATGTAATATAACCATAAACATATTATTGAAACTTATTAAGGCAAAAAATAATGACTTGGTTCACATGTAAATATGTAGAGTTTGCAAGCACAAGTAAAAATGAAAGAAAAATTAGTATAATTTAATTTTATTTCCCCCAAAAATGCAGCTTCCACTTTAACTAAACAAACTAGAAAGACGCACAACTTTTATCTCGGTTCTGATTTTAAACTTTTTCACTTTTTACTTTTTTTGAAATCTGAATACCAACAAACTTGCCGAGGTCCAACAGGCTCGTCCCAATACCTAATCTGATTTATTTATTTTTTCATTTTCCAAAAACATTACACACAGAAGCGTTTTAAATGTGTTACCATCCAAACACATCGGTTTATAATCTCAACGGCATTCAAAACTGCAAAACCCCATCAGAATCAGCCAGGCTTTCTAAAATCAATCAATCTGTGTGTAAATTTCCAAATTTGAAGAAAGTGGTAAACAAAAAATCTGTTATCTGCTATTTAACAAAATTTAATATTATTGGTTTCCTGAAACTGAACAGAATTGCTCTGATTTACCATCTGACTGTTATTTTTAGTGCATTAACATTTCATTTCCATTTTCCAGTTTTGGGGGGTTTGAGTGTTGCTCTTTATGAGTCACTGAATGATGCCAAGTCTGAATTCACTCATATCTGCAATATGCACAGTAAGCAGGATGGTTTCCATAACAACAAGTGAATTTAAGACTCTTAAACATCTGTTCCAGGACATCAGTAATTGACTTGCTGTAACGAACAGAAACCTGCTGCTGGAGTTTTCTATTCAGTTCAAAATTCATAAAGAAACTAAACATTAAAATCTGCATGCAGCAGACAAACGTTTTCACATTCCTGAGAAGGAAAAATGATTATATAACGATAAATGATTATAACCTGGAGTTAAACACTCAACATGCTTATCTGAAATAAGGCAGTAATGATACAAAGTCTAGTAGTAGATTTGGACTACTGGACTTTATTAAATAGTTACAATTATTAATTCCAGGAACATTTTATTATCATTACTGTGATCTGTTTTAAAGAACATAAACATCTCAGTTATGAGCCACAAAGAACGACTCAAAATGTTGCAGCAGCAGCAGCCTCCTCTGAGGGGGCAAGGACATAAGCAGTCAGAGTACACAGTGTCTGTATCAACAGCCTTGATGGAAAGCCAGGACCTTCTGCTTGGCCCTGCATGGCTCACACACATCCCGGCTGTACGCGCGAGTTGAAAGGTTTTGTATTAATGCACAATATTTGCCGGCAGAAGTAAGTCGGCAATCACAAGGCCAGAGCGCTAATGTTTCTGCAGCAGCTTTAAGTGAAGCTAGTCGGGCCATGAAAACACCGTCAAATAAGGAGATGCAAGTAAACCAAAGCACACTCGCTGCCTTCACGGGCTCCTGCCTAGATTTATAGAAAAATCATTCATTATT
The DNA here is from genome assembly GCA_033032245.1 of Poecilia picta. Lineage (NCBI taxonomy): Eukaryota > Metazoa > Chordata > Actinopteri > Cyprinodontiformes > Poeciliidae > Poecilia > Poecilia picta. The sequence continues at coordinate 3,740,039 of CM065359.1, forward strand.
TACGGGCAGCTGAGGGATGTTGTGATACGCATTACTGCACCAACATGTGGAAGAAAAGTGTAGCTGTGTAAGCGTGTGGTGTGCATGTGGTGTGTGTGTGTGTGTGTGTGTGTGCAGAGTGTGTGTGCTCAGCTGCAGAGGCAGGAGCTGTGACAGAATGGCAGGTGAGGCTCTAATGAACACCTCATCCCACAGCGCGGTCTCCATCTCTATAATGTCCTCAGATCTCACTTCAAGGCGCTCTTCTCTGGGTAATGAGGGTCGTATTCCACCCACTCTGCATGACAGAGAGTGCATATGTGAACCAGAGGGGACAGGAAGCTTTCATGCAGAGGTCTACGCAGCAACACCACATTTATAATCGAGCAGTTAAAGTCATTATTGCTCCTTTTGCCGCAGGTCTGTGTGTGTCGATGTGTTTTGAAGGTGAGGAGTTCACTGTGGTTTCGGTTTTACCTCTCGGGCCATGATGAGAGACGCTAGGATAACCTTGGGAAGAAATATCACCATGTCATGGTTTTATGGTTTTAAAATACAAACTATAAATATGATTATATGCAGATAATACTGTATGCCCAGAAAGGCCCTGGCTTGTATTCTGGTTGTGCTTCTGCACATCGACAAGAAAGACGTTTTGATTCTGAAAGAAAACACAACTAATGTTGGAAAGTCAATACATAACCATTATTAGCATGAATGCAGTTTTTAGTGTCTTCATTCAATCAGGTTTATTTGTGTGGCACATTTCAGCAACAATTTATGAAGAGCTTTACATCATAAAAACTCAAACAAAAAAAACTTACAGTGGACAATTGATTTTGTCGAGTTCCATCTTCACAATTATCAGTACAAAATGTTGTTAAACAAATTTTTTTGGGTCATTTTTAAACAAGTCTTTGGTGCACAAGTCTGAATTCATCACCAAATTTTGTCCTCCATTGTTTGCATCAGTTGCTGAGAAATCAACCGTTTTGAACACAGTCCTGTTTTAATTCTGGCTCCATGCTGGTCCATGGTCCCGGTGCTGGTGCTGTTTTTGGGGCGATGGTGGAAACGGTGGCAGGAGTTCACTCTGTAATCGGTGGGTTGCTGAATAAATGTTCAGGGCTACACAAGTACAAACTACTGACCACTTATCATGAACAGACCAGCAGTTGTTTACTGTCACTACATGATTGAAACAGGACAGAGAATCAATGACTCAACGCAAAAGTTTTTCAAATGAGTTTGAATAATGGTGTGAATCTAATGCACTGTTTGGTAAGCAGGATCAACTGAATTGAAATTACTATTTTATTTTTTTAGTAAAGCATGTTGAGATTTGAGATGACGTATTTCCACATTTCTTCTTATGATGATGTCTTGACTTTGTAGGATTCATATAAGTTAGTTCACAATATTTGTTAAAACGTTAAACTTGAAGGATTTTTCTTGTGCAAAAATTATGTTAAAAAATGAAACAAAAGCAATAAAAAAAATAACAAAAAATAATGTGGTTGTATTAATAATACACCACGTATTAATGGTTGTATTAATACAACCATTAATAATAATACAACCATGTGTTTATAAAAATTAAAATATAAAAATAAATGCATGCATCTTTTCCCTCCTTTTCTGTCTGATGACCTGTAAAGTACAGAAATTGAATTACAATTACAAATTTAATTCCTAAACCGTGTAAAATCATCAAATCATTTATTAGCAGTTAAAACTATTAAATAGATCAAGACAGAGTTGGACTCTGCGGTTCCTTCTAACTGCATCTCCAGAACTCGTTCTGTTCTGTTCTAGTTTCAGCTACCATGGTACCAGCAGTAAAACAATCACTGGCAACACATTGTACTGTTTCAACCTTCCAGCTCCTGCAAGAATCACATGATTTGAAATTTGAGATTCCCATTAAGACAATGTGTAGGAAAATATTTTATAAAATATGCCATAATCCTATTCCAGGGAGCTGAAATGAAACAAGTCTGCATAAATCAGACTAAAAAGGTGCGAAACCATTTCCCTCTTGGTTCTGGACGGCTTCCAAATGCAGCTGATGTGGATATTGATTTCCTGTTGGCTTCTGAAAGAATTACTTGTCTTCTTTTCTGTCTTACAGCCTGCTAGTCCAGCACATCTGTAGGAGGAACGGTGCAATCCAATAATGTCTACTCAGTGAAATAAAAGGGAAAGAGCGATTAGAGTTCAGCAAGTTGTGAAGATTAAACGAGGATATCGCATAAAATTTACTACTGTTTTTATTTAATGTGAGTTACAAGGACCAGGAACAGTCCTGGTTACTGTGTTCAGACCTCAATCAGTGAATCTGTTTTCACAGATCGGTTGTGTGTGATGAAGACGTAAGGCCTCTGGAAGTGGTTATTTGATCAAACAGAGGCGACTTGGCTCTGTGGTCTGAGAACGTAAGATGGCATCTCTGGCAATTTGGCCTCCTGATGTCTCACCTGCTGAGCTCTGATGCTGTGGTGTGTGTAGCGTCAACAACACAACATCAGGGATGCAGACCCTGGGAAACGTAGTGACCCCCTGCCCCCCCACAGCCTCTGTGCCTCTCCAGAGGGACTCGGGAGCCTCTGGTTCCCTACAAGGCCTCATTGATCTCATTCACCTGTCTGGAAATCACATTGAGCTTCCCTCTCATTTCTGCCATCAGCACAAACAACGCGAACATTTAGCTCATCTTTTCCTGCTGCTGGGCCTGCAGTCACACACACACACACACACACACACACACACACACACACACACACACACACACACACACACACACACACACACACACACACACTTCCATTCAGGGAGCAGTCAGACTAAGTGGTGACACTGGACATCAGAAGTTCAGATGTCTTTGGTTCAGTCAATGGTGTTTGCTTCACATAAAGCTTTGGTTCATCTCGGATCATTCTGAGTCGTGTGTGACGATAAGAGGTTAGAATGACTTTACCTCGTCTCGTCTGTTTATGTTGGATTTCAGGAACTGAATTGAGTGGCAAAATCTGCTGAATGTGAATTTTTATGTTGTCTTTTCTTGTGAGTTGTCCTTCCTTGTGAGCAAATAAAAATGCATTGAAATTGAGGGAAAACAAATCTATCAAGTGGGCCTACAGAGGATTCACTTATTCCAAAAATGTAAACTTCCTTTCTGCGAGTAAACAAGTGAAGAATGAAACGTTTCATCCGTCTATATTCCACACTGCCGAGTCACTGCAGGGTAAATCCAGGGTTCAGTGAATTAGTCGCTTCTGGCCTCAAACAGGGTCGATGTGTTTAACTGAAGACAAAAACTCTGCTGATTCTCTTCTGTTGATTTGACTGTTTTGAGTTACATAAGACCTGGACTCCCTGTGGACTGTTGGGGTAGCAGTTAATATTTTGAGACTGAAGGGTTTGCTGTAGACTGTTGGAAAGGACGTTCCTACCTCAGATTAAGGACTCCTGTGCCTGTCAAACATTTGAAAATGACATTATTCTCCCACAGTCTTGGAGCCCAGGATCTAGAGAAGGTACCTCCCAGCCTGTGGTGGTATGGCCTTCAGAAGAGAAGCTCTCTCTGCATTTCTGTCAAGGTTGTTCCCAGTTTGGGTTTGTTTCCAGAAGGAAACCCCGTTTGTTAGCGATCATGTTTGTGCCGGTAATGTCCAAGATGTCAGAGCATAGTAGTAGCGTCTCGCATCAGAGGCCCTCCTGGCTTTATTCTTGCATTTAGTTGATGATGTGGGTCTGTTGGTGTCTTCAAAACATGAACTGGACTGACAGAAGTAGATCTAGATCTTCTGAATCTGACATTGTGATTCTCAGCTTTCAAATCCAGGTGAGTCCGCCTCAAACAAAAGTATTCATGCATCTAGGAGTCGTGATCACGAGCAGAAGAAAGAGTTAAATTATAAAACATGGTAACTGTTAAAGACAGAGTGGAGGCAAAAAACAAAGCTCAAACTGTCCCTGTTTATTTTTGCTCTGACAAGAACAAGATTCTGGATAGAAATGACTGAAATGAACTTCCTGTTCTGGACATGATGAAGGACTAACTTTGCCTTGAGACACAGGCCTCCAAAGTGAAGGGGTCAGTTCAGGAGGCCCACTCGGTTCTACCTGTTGGAGTTTTTCTGGGCAAATTACAGACCCTTCAGAAGGAAGTAGAGGTTTTAGAGATCTCTAGTCCGAGACTGAAACTCAGACAAGTGGAAGACAGTGGATGGATTTCAGCAGAGAAACCAAACAATTGGTTTATAAAGAAAATGCAGCATTCTAATTTTGTCTTAGCTTGAAAACTCTTCCTCTTTATGTGGATGAATGAACTTCATGGTTCTGGTGATGCTTGATGTTGGTGCTTTAACAGAAAGCAGGATGTGAGACATCTTGTGCTTTGTGGGCTGGAAGCTGAACTCCAGCGTCTCCGTTCGTCTTTCTGTCCTTACACATCATCATGTCCTGTTGTGGCTCTGACCCCTGCGTGACTCCAGCTTGTCTTTTTGGGATATCGATTGAAGGTGCAAATGGTTGTTATATGAAAAGGAGACAGTGCTGCATCTTCAGTGTAATAGGCCAAAAACACTCATTTAAACTCCAGTTTTCCCAGAACCTCTCAGGTACCAGACAAGAAGTGATGCTTTTCTTTTGATTGAGTTTTTCTATGGCTCTTAGTTTGGTTAAGTAGTTCTAAGAAGCTTTAAACACAGCAGATCTAATGGGTTTTACCAAAACCCATCATCATGGGCTTGGCTGCAACTAGAAATGAAACAGTTTGTCACAGCAGTGGTGCAGGGGGTGGAGAGCGCCACCATGTGGCCGCCCTGGTCCTCCATCTGGCAGTCGGGTTCAGTCCTGGCCAGTCGACCTGCTGCATGTCTCACAACCCACTTTCCTTCCAGTCCACTGTAAAATGATGGTCATTAGACCCAAAAAACCCCACTTTCCATCTCCTGCTCTGTTTTTTTTTTTTTTTTTACTTTTTAACCATTTTATTGAAGCAGTGGGGGAAGAGTAATGGGAGACAGGAGAGTCGTTTGATTTTTCTTTTTTTCTACTATTGCTTGATGCTTAGTTGCCAAACTGTGTTCAGTTCAATTATTTGGTTTAAAATGTGACATGGTGAAAAAGGAAAACTCTACAGTCCAGGTACTTCAGCAGTTTTCTGTTCATAGACTTGGATTTTTCAACTTTCTGTCGTTGTGTCTGCAGCGACGGAGAGCGTTATGATTGTAATGTTGCATCAGTGTAACCGTGTTGTTCTGCTGCACAACATTTTTGACATCTAACTGTTAACATAGAGGTTTTTTTCTTTCTACCTATTCACAGCTCAGATTTTCCAAACTCACATATTCTTGTATTTTTTTGTGGAATGAAATTCTTTTTTGCAGAAAATTTGATTTTTCTGAAAAGCACTTTTAATAGGTAGGACAATAAGTCAAGAATTTAGACTGTTTGTGGTGATTTTTGTCCCTAAATTGCAGTTGGAGTCCACTTTATTTCTAATTTCTCGTAATTCTTTGGAGCAACACATACAGCAAAATCTATCTACTTTTGTAATGCTTTCATTTACATGATTATTACTTTTAATTTACATAAAATTGTCAAACAACAGACCCTGCAGGATACATTGGCTCGTTTTTATGTCCTCTGCTCACCAGTTTAGAGAATAAATTTCAAAACAAACTGCAGAACACGGAAGTATTGATTAGACTTTCTCGTTTTAAATTGTGTGAATCCAAATGCATCCTTAAATTTAAAAGATGTCATTGTGTGGAGTCATAAATCAGCCGAGGAACCATTAGAAAATATTGAGCTCTGCTCTGAGCTGTTAATAAATCAAGGCTGCTGACAGAAAACTTCCACCACCAACATTAATTATAATTTCTTTAATTTTAAAGGGCTGTTTGTTGCTTTAAATTAGATTTTATTTTCCAGTGAGAACTGGAGTGTTGAACGAAAGCAGAGGATTTAATTCATATTGGGACTTAATGGATTATTTAAAAATTGTTTATGCTTGCTGCTTGCAATATTTTCTGAGACAAGGTCAACGAGATTTCATTTTGGGTTAATTTATTTAATTTCTTATTCTCAGCAACTCTGTGACTTTTACCCCAGTTTATCCAATTCTTCCCTTGAAAGAGTTTTAGCTTTTTTCTCTGGAGAACCGATTTAATGGTAATAAGGTGAGACATCATTTATTTTTTGCTGTGCTGTAAAAGACATCCACTGTAGCTCATGTAGCAGGAGTTTCATTTACAGGCAGCCCATTGTTCCCTGTAGTGGAAGGACTAACGAGAGTTTAGCAGCTTATTGGTCTGGATCATTCTGTGGGTGTTCAAATGATGCCTGGGAGCAAATGCATCTGCAGACAGATTAAGAAAAGGCTTAGCAAGCGACAGAGCCTTCGACAACATGCAGAAGCTTCAGAGGCAGGAAGGAAATGTGTGATTATTTTAAAGGTAGCGGCGCTGACACTGATTCTGGTGTCATGTTTACTGTTTGCTCTGTAACAGATGGGTAGTTTTAACTCGCAGAGCATCAAGGCTAATTTGAAACAGATGTTCAGTGATTATTGTTTAATATAAAAATGTAAAGAAAGAATGAGCTTCATGTATTTAAGATCATTGAAAGAATATTTATTCACAGAAATCCATCCTAACCTGAAATAAATACCAGTCCTGGTTTTTCTGTTCATACTTGTGAACAGAAAAATTATCACAGTGATTATTATGACACTGTTTCCAGTTAAACATCTATTCTTGAGTATAGTACTGGGTTTCAATTTAAACTGAAATAAGTTAAAAGTTGTATAAATAACTATTTATATATATTTCTAAAAGCCACATGAAACTACACTATGCATCTCCTATAAGAAATACATTTTTAGATAAATTGTCACCATGTCGTAACATGCCCAAACAAAAAGCACTGCTCCCAGTAAAAACAACCAATCAGAACCAGGAGGAGGGGCTTGTCAATCATCCTCATATACTCGCTGCAAAGGAACAACTTACTGTTAGAGGAAAACTGTTTATGTGGCTATGCTAACTTAGCATTCATGACAGGCTCTGCTAGCTGAAGGGCAGCAGAGAGCAAGAGAGGGAGGAAACGGGCAGATGAGCATCGCCGCATGGAGGGTGATTGACAGCGCTAAGACCCTCCTCCTGAATCTGATTGGTTGTTTCTGGTTAGCATTAGCTCAAGGCAGAGGAACTTGATTTAGAATAGAATAGAATTTTATTCATTTCATTTAAAAACAAAACAAATGCTATACAAAAAAAAGAATATACAAAACACAAATAAAATGAAAGGTAGCAGAGAGAAGAAGAAAATTCTTATTAATATCTGCCCCTTTTTTCCAAAATAAACAAATTCAAACAATGGTAGTTTTCAAATAATAAAAAAAAACCATCAACTCCTTCTTGTACAGCAATTCTTATGATTGCACATTATACAATTGTATATGTCTTCAACAACTTAACTTTTATCATTCTCTTGAATATATCTATCGAGCCAGCATTTTTATATTCACTTTCCAGATTATTCCACAATCTTATACCTTGTACCGAAGTACATCGGTCCTTCAAATTTGTTCGAATCTTGGGCTTTACAAACATTTCTATACCCTTAAGATTGTAATTACTTACTCTCTTAACGAAGTATAATTGCATATTAAGAGGTAATAAACTTTTATGAGCTTTATACATAACCTGCAAAATATTGTAATCAACCAACTCATAAAATTTCAATAATTTCAACTGACAAAATAAAGCATTTGATGGGTGACTGTAATGTTTTCTGGTGATACATCTTATTGCTTGTTTCTGTAAAATATAAATGGGATTTGTAATTGTTTTACATGCTTTCCCCCAGACTTCAATACAGTAAGTCAGGTGTGGAGCAATTATTGCATTATATAACATAAATAAAGCTTTGTCATGAAATAAGTCCCTTACTTTGTACAATACTGCCATGGATTTGGCTATTTTTGTTTTTAAGTAATTTACATGGGGTTTCCATGTCAGCTTTTCATCAATGATAACACCCAAGAACTTAACCTCATTGACTCTACAGAGCTCAACATCATCAACTTCAAAAGGAAGATCGATAGCTTTATTTCTTTTACTAAATATCATATAATTCGTTTTATTCAAATTTAATGATAATTTATTTAGTTTAAACCAAGTTTGTATCTTAATAAATTCTGTTTGTATCATCTCCATCATTTGTTCTAAGTCTTTTCCTAAACAGAAAAAGGTAGTATCATCTGCAAATAATACACATTTAAGAAGCCCTGACACATTTACTAAATCATTCAGATATAAAAGAAACAACTTTGGCCCAAGTACAGAACCCTGAGGAACCCCACATGTAATGTTGCAGAGTTCAGATCTTGCATCATTCACCTGCACAAACTGCTTCCTGTTTTCCAGATAACTAGATACCCACTGTAAAGCTGTACCTCTTATGCCATATCTATTTAACTTTTCCAGAAGAATGGTGTGGTTAATGGTGTCAAAGGCCTTCTTCAAATCAACAAAAACACTAACACAATACTGTTTTTGATCAACAACTGCTGTTATTTGTTCAATCAAGTCCACGATAGCCATTGATGTAGAATTTCTAGACTTAAACGCATATTGACTGCTACTTAATACAGTATATTGTATTTATCAATAAATACATTTAATCTATTTACAAATAATTTTTCCAAAATCTTTGAGAACTGTGGTAACAAAGAAATTGGCCGATAATTTGCAAACAAATTTTTTTCTCCATTTTTGTAGATAGGGATTACCTTGGCTATCTTCATGCCGTCTTTCTTCAGATTATCTGCCTCATAGGAAACTGTCATCAACCCCAGAGTTTTTCGTTGAAGCTCATTTGCAGCCAGGCTACAACCTTTGATTTGGAAATGCTTTTAGTAAAAACCTAAAACAATCAGAGTTTAGCCTGACTTGTGGTTGATGGAAGAAGAAAGATGAAACTAATGAGCAGGTTTACCTTAAGATCCTCCACAGTGGAGGAGTCAAAAAGATATCATGTAGAGTCTGCACTTCTTCAAGTGTAGTTAGTTTGGTGCATTGTTAAATAATTAAGTCTTGGATAATTACCGCATACTTCAGAAGCCAGACTATATAAGTTTGTTTGTTGAAAGTTAATGTGTGGCTGCTGCTGGTGTAAGAACAAACACTGTCAAAAAATAATATTGTGTGATTTGGGGCTGAATGAACAATAGTAATGTTTTACTTTTTATGAATTGAACTCAAATTAAGATGATCATTTACTGGGGTTAAGCAATAGAAGTTGCACTTTATGGTTTTGCTTTAACAACCTGAAGCTTCTTTTCAACATGTAGTTGTTTGTAAAGCATAAAACCAGAAAAGGCAGGATTTAGTATCATCATAATGAAAAGCAGCAGTAAAGAAAACCTCCAACATCACATGGGAAAAGCTCTATTGTGTTCTGAAAAGGCTTTTTTTCTGCTGCTGCTTGAGGCGTCAAAATGTGTGTTAAAATCAGAAGATTACAAAGTCATTCTCCAGATAAATGTGCTTGTGAAAGGTCTTTCGGCAATAAATGGCCTATAAAAGAGATTCTGAACAGGTCTGAAATGAATCCTGCACCACATCTCATTGAAAACCATTAAAGGAGCTTAAATTGTTCGTGGCAGAAATTACTTTTGCTCTAAAGAGCTTTAGCCTGCAGCAGCAAATAGGTGTAAAGAAAAAGTATAGAGCAGAAGCCAGTTGGTACATTTAAACATCGGGAGGACTTGAGTTTCCAGCACCCTGTGTTTTATTAGACTTTACCCAAATGTCTCAACAATAAAACAATATCAGTAGATTTAGCAAAACCTTAAACATCTAAATTTGACATTATTTATTGTGTGAGTTCAATGAATGTAAATCACATTTTAAATATAGTTTACAATGATTACATTTCCATTTGGTGTGTATTAGGCACCGATGAAATGTTTAATTTCAGAGATGAACTACATCTTCTATCTTCTTGTAGTTTACTGAAAATCCCATCTTGTACTGAACAGATAATTTATCAAGGAAATACTAATGAATGTTAACATAAAGTTAAGGCAGATTGAAGTTGCAGAGAAATCAGAAAAGGTTCATTCCAGCTGGACATAAATTAATTTTTAACTTTTAATGACTTATAATTTTTGCAGGGTGGAATTATCATTTGACAAAGAAGAATTATGTTCACAACTTTGAGCTTATTTTTGAATTTGTTCAGGTTTTTCATTGGTCAGTTACACCCCCTCTAATATTTGGTTACATGCCACATACACATTTCCGTATTGTTTTTACAGCCATCCTGCTTACTTGTGGCATGATGTGGTAGGAATTTGACAACACAAAAGTAAGTATTTATTTATTTATTTGATTGAGTCCTGCCATTAATCTGACCTCTAAGCATAATCCTGACATTTTCAGGAGGTTGGATGTGTTTAACAGTCTGGCTGCTGTTTTGGTCCCTCAGCATGATGCTGCTCCTGGTTTGACAGCTGGTGTGGTTATTGTAGGTAAAACCGTTGTGGTGTAGTAACATATATTATTAATACATATTAATCATTTTTACATGCCATGATTAAAAAGTTAAATGTGGCTAAAATAAAAAAAAAATCTTATGTTTTTAGCTTTTGAGAGTTGTCTATTGTTTCTGCTTTTATAAACCTTCCTAAGTTGAATGAAAATCAAAACTTATTTCTCTGTATGGAGTCATGATACTTCAGTTTAATGTCATATCCTGCGTATGTGACTAACATGCATCATGTCTCCGCATCGCCGTGGAAAACGCCAGCAAAGGCAGGAGGACTAATCCTCCATATCTCAGTGAGTTGGAAAGAAGGACAGTTCCTCACTTAACCAGCGTCCTTGGTGAATTACGCTGATTAGATCAAAAACTATGTGCAGCTGTGGCTTCCTCTGAACGTAACTCTGAAAAAGATGCTCTTGGGGGGGAAGAAAGCGACTTTGATTTGAAACACTGATTATACGGATAGTCTGGGTTTGAAGCAGATGGGGCTTGTATTCTGAAAGTAGTAAGAGGCTGTAGCGTTTATTTGGAGCTGTACAAATTTTATTGACTCTGTTTTCATGACAGTTCGATTTGCATCAAAGGTTTGAAAAGCTTAGAGAAACACCCAGTGCTCTTCAACGCCATGTTGGCAATAATGACTTTCTAGAGTTGTTTTGCAGGTACAGTGGAGGAAGCATGTGTGTTTTTATTGTCTTTAGACAGGATTGGAAAAAAAGATACAGTAAATTTGTTAATCTAATAGTTGCATATTTTCTTCAGCAGGTTTACCAGCATGCAATGATTGTGAAATGATGTATAAAGAATCCACTTCCCCTCGTTTTATTCAGGATCAGATTGCAATCAAAATGTGATTGCATTAGTCATGAGGAGTGAAAGAGAAGCTATTACCAGGTTTGTTTGTATTTGTGAAATTGTTTCAGTTGTTTTGCTGTTGCAAAAAAATAGATTTTCTCAGACAAAATTAGTCCCCCAACTCTCCATATCCCCATCTTTTTCATATCATCTTGTATGTATTAGCATCGGGGGAAATTATTTTCAACCAATCTTTGTGAAGAATGAACACACAAAAGGAAAACAGATGCCACCCACTGACAGTTTATTGGCTTTGATCATGCAAAGTGGAACTGTGTGAGTGCGTCTGACGCCGGGTTTGTCATCTGAGAAGAAACGTGTGGGAAACGCGAGAACGCGTGATAAAAAGGAGGAGTGATGCCATTTAAAATACTCAACTCCCAAAATGTTACCTTCATCCATCCCTCTCTCACTTTTCTGCCTTGACTTGAGCAAGGGGACAAGACTTGATGGGTTCAGCAGTGGTGGTCCTCACTAAAACGGTGCCCTGGGCAAGACCCCCCTCCTACTTCCCCCCAAAATGTAATTTTAAAGGTAAAGGTAATTTTATTTAAATAGCACATTTTCACCAACAAGGCAATACAAAATGCTTTACAGAATTTAAAAGGAAATACAAATAAAATAACCAGTAAAAGGAAACATCAAAGAAGAAAAAGCTAATAATGTTTATCCAAAGTAAATAAACTGGATACTGTTATTCAGGGTTGCTGGATAAGTTTAAGTATCCTATGGTCTAATTCCTTTTCTGGGTTGCAATAATAGGAGTCTCTCTGTATCTAAATAGACTCTACCGTTTCTAAAATATAAGCTAAAGAGTCACTAACAAACTGAGTCTCTGGATTCCAAGTTTGTTCTAATTCCTTTTCTGGGTTAAATAGGGAGTACTCCACAGTTTCTAACAAAATAAAATAAAAAGGAGGAAATGACACATTAGGGCAAATGGCAACATTCAGACAAAACAAAGGGACAAAGAAAGACATGAGTGAAGGTGGTGACATCATAGGGCCATAGAACCGTTGCTCCGCCTCCCAGCAGAAGCCAAACAAGATGTTATTATGTTTTTGGGAGACCTCGGCTCCCAAGGACATTTAAAATGGAAGAAATTATCTGACTTTTGTTTCCAGCAGAAAACAGGCAACCTCGTCCCCCAATACTCACTAGCAAATATTGGAAACTAACTTCACTGCAAACTTGTTCAACGAAAACAGATGAAATCTAAATATTTTTTTTCAAGTTCTTGGCTGCCCCTCCCCTTTCTAAAGCCGCCCTGGGCAACTGTCCATACAGCAGATATCAAGAATCAAATTTCAAAATAAAATCGGCAATTTGCTAGTATTGTGTGATATTTATTGTTGCTATTTTGAGAACACATGGTCTTTTAGTGAAATATTTAGAAAACATGGATGTTGTGCTTGCTGATTTCTTGTTGGTCCAACGTCTGTTAAATTTTGAGTTAGTATCAAAAACAATCTGGAGAAATGATGTAAGATCTGCTATTTATTTCAGTTTGCTCAATTACTAGATCATTCTGGGTTTTCTATTATCTAAAATCCACTGTTTCATTTTTGTGGTTTGTTTGATAAAATCCATTAAATCAGCTTCCAAAGATAAATTTTTTCCACTAGTTTCATTTAATTTGTGTATTTAGTCAGATAGACAAATGACATAAAAGGACAATAAAAAAGTAAATCCAGTCAAACGTTGCTACTGCGACAATCAATTCGTGCTGCAGTAGTTTCTATTTCAATGTTTTTGTACATTTCCTAACTGACTTATGTGACATATGTATCATCTTTCATGTAAATAATCTCAGTTCTCCATCGTTAGGGCATGAAAACGCCCCAGTATTGTCTCCTATGCTTCTAAAACCTTCAAAATGAAATTCACTGCTAAAGCACAGCTGTTTTTTTTAAAGTCATGTCACAACACTGATGAGAAAAGTCACTTCCTGCGGAGAAACGACCGGGGCTTCCTGTGGGGAAGGGATCATAGAGCAGCAGTAACAAAAAAATGTCGAGCCAGGGAAGTTACCAGGATACAAAGATGAAGGGCCGTCCACAACAATCAGGGACGAAACACCAGGAGGTTTTCACAACCTGGTGAAGGTTTGGTTTGCCTTCAGCTCCTAGAGGACTTAGGTGGTTTGTTTCAGCTGAATCTTTTTCCAGTCTCTCCTCTTTCTTTCCTTGCTGTTAACTCTTCACTCCTGGACAGTCACAGCTGATTCCACTGCAGAGAACAAATTCACTGAGATCAGTGTGAGTCAGTAGCTGATTATAACTGCTGGTTGAGTATTTCATGCTGTTAGCGTTGGTGTAGCGACACTAACAGGTTTGTGCGATTCACTTGTACTAATTATTGCCACTCCAATCTCTTATAGCCTCAATTGAGTTGTGATTGACTTAATGAAGAGAGTTTCAGGTTCTGGATTGTGACAGAGTGAGTATCATGTTCCTGAAACTCAGGGACCTTCACTTTTAATGAGCAAGTATAAAGTGAAGCGGATGGATGGATGGATGTTTCCATTGGTTATAAAATTAAAGTAAAGAAACTGTTTTCTCAACAGAAACTTAATTCAACTCTATTTTTTTTGTTTGTCTAACATGTTCTCAGTTTTATCTTTTAAAAGTTTCTGTAATTTAATGTGAAAAATGTAAAAGTTTGGGAGAGACACGCTTTACTTAAACCAAAATGTGAAAGCTGGGAATTGTTTCATTTCTGCTTTTGTAGATAAAAAGTTATTATATCAAGTTATAAACGTATCCTTCTGGAATCAACTGCCCCATTCTTAATACAGCTTATGTTACGCTGAGGACAAAAGGTGAATTATTAGTGCTTAAAGGTTTTTTTAATTCCCCGTCTCCAGTCAGCTCTACACAAAAAGCTTTACTTTAGTTAAATGAACCATTATTTTAAAAAAGCACCTCTGTATAAAAATCCTGGCTCTGCTGTTTGCCGTTAGCATAGCTAGCCCTGTAAGTATTATTAGTGCTGACTTCACAGCGGCGCCTCCCGGTGAGGCGGATTTAATCCTGCAGACTTGCGTTCAGACAACTGAAGACCTTTATTAACGGGTCCAGGATGTCATCCAGGGAGAGCTGAGATAATACTCTATTGCTCCACCTTTTCAATACCTGGAAACCATCAGTCGGTTTATGTGATTGCCATCAAAAAAAGGCTTACATTCAAGAGCTCTTCCCCACAGAGATATACAGGAATATAAAAGAACTTGCAGTGTAGCAGGAGACGGATGAAAAGGACTTCATGAGATTGAGTGATTAAACCATAGAAAGCTGGTGGGTGATAGACAAAGCAGACAGAATAGGATTTATTTTTAAAACTTGTGTTTTTGAAGGATTTGTCAGAATTGAAAGCTACCTGTGGAGATCACTGCCTTCCCATAACTCCTTCCTTCTAGTTAAAGTAAAACAGATTATGACTGAGGTGAGTTTTAATGTTTCAGCTGCTGGACCTCCTTGAGAATTTGTCTAGAAACATTTGAATGTTTGATAGGCTAGATCAAATATTTTCTCCCTGAAATGTTTTAAAGTATAATTATTTTCACCTCTGAAGGAAATAAGCTAATTCACAAAAGTGCAGATGTAGGGCGACTGAATCCCCGACACCAACATGTCCAGGGTAGTTTGATGTCCAATGGATCAGGTTAGATCCAGATGTGAAGGCTTTACTTAGCAACCCAAGCTGTTTTTTACCGCTGTATGCGCTGTACAATGGCAAGGCAAGGCACTGTTGAAACCACTTGTTGTGTTCTTATTTTGTGTGCAGGAGGCTCCACTTCTGCTTTTCAAAAGTGTAAGATTGTATGATTTCACATCTGTTTGCGTGAGTGTGAACGTTGAGTTGGGGGCGTGGCCAGCAGTAGCTTATTTGGATTTAAAGTGACAGAGGCCCTAAAACGGCTCATTCTGAAAGGAGTCAAAGTAGGTAGAACTGAGCAGACTACAATCTCACCACTTGTACAAAATAGGGTCATGTATAGACCTGTCCTAACCTGTTCAAGGAGGCACAGTAAAAGCACCTTTAAGAAGCAAATTAGGTTTTTTAAATATTTGTTTACTAATCAATATCCTGTCTTTTTGAACAGCATTGACTTTTCTATAATATATAAACATATTTCAATAATTAAAGTGACAGAACTGCAAAGAATCAAAAACATGCGGCGCTGAGAAATACTGACAACTGTTCCAGCTGTTTTAATCCATAAATAAAATCAACTTCATTTCATTTCTGATTTCTCTTTAGCATTAATCTTTATTCAGTACTAAGCAAAGTTCACAGTTCCAACTGCAGCTGAATCATTAGCTGAAAATTCTAAACACTCAATGAAGAGAAAGTTTGGCGCTGAATTAGAGGCATAAAGTCACAAAGCACGAATATTAGAAAAAATTAGAAATGCGCTTTTATTGACGAGTCTGTTTTCAGTTTGATTGGGTGTGATACACACAAACATGTGTACCACACACACACACACCCCACACACACACACACACACACACACACACACACACACACACACACACACACACACACATTTGTGCTGGCATCTGATGGCTCATTTATGTTGATACAGTGAAGACCAGCAACATGTGAATTATTCAAAACAATATTAATATTTGAATCTGAACGGCTTGGAGGATTAAAGAGGCATCACATGGACCCTTTTCATATTTCCTTCTCCCTCCCTCTGCATGAACGAGAAGGAAAAGGCTGGCAGGGTTACATTTGGAAAGAGAAAAAGTGAGGAAACATGGAAGTGTGATGAAGGGTGATATGAACAGCCAGAGAGCTGAGGATGGCAGTGGAGCTGGAAAAGTAAAAAAGATCATCAGCTGAGACAAGAATATCCCAGACCAGTCAAAAACACTTCTAGCATTATGAGCATCAACGAAAAAAATCTCTGTAAGCCTTGAAGAAGTGTGAACCAGACATTAGGCAGTTCCTCGTGGGTCATGCAAATAAAGAGGAATCAAAATGATGAATGTATTTATGAATTGATTAGCCAAAACTTAGAAATGGTTTAATGTGTGTTCAGTATGCTAAGAACAAATGAGTCAAAACATCAGGCAAAGCAACTTAGTAAAAATAGACAAACGTTTTTTGTTTTTTTTTTCTGCTTACATTGGCTGGAGCTGTATTGATGTTAGTGTGGATGAACTGATGCAGCCGGAGAGAGCGAGACGACGGAGAGCGAGAGGCTTAAAGAAGAAAAGCCTTTATGGCCCGTTAAATGTTTTGGAAATTCCTCAACTGCAAACAGGCAGAAAATGCTGAGAGGTCTGAGGAGCGCCACGCTGCCGCCGATCGTCAGGACTGAAGGTCGTCTGGAATGATAGAAAAATGTTTAGCTAATATTCAGATTTCAATGAAATAAGCTCACAGTCGAGTTATAACAAACTGCACAACTCATTCAAACTGACTGTTGGATAAACATTTAGTCACTTTTAGACGCAGTAATCAGTTCACTAAGGAGTATTAGAGATACTGATTTACGGACCTTTCTCTGAATTTCACTGGAGATTAAATTCATAATTCATTATCTGGAAACATAAACATTTAAGGAAATGTAAGGAAAATGTTTAAAGGAGAATGATATCATGGTTAAACTTTGACCTCACTGCTTCTGAAGTGTTTGCTTCCATAGTTTAGTTTTTTTGCCTCCATTTAGCATAAATCTGCAGCTCCTGATGTTGCATAAGTTTATTTTCCATGTGAAATGGAAACGCAGCCTCAGAAGCCCTGCAGAGGACAGTGAGGGGAACTGAGGGGGTTTTAGGAAACACTGGAAGATCAGGGAACAGAATCGGCAAACTACAAACCGTTCTGCCTAAAGCCGTTAAAACATGTTTTCATGTATTAAATAATGTTTTATGCTAATCTCTCAGTCTGTTCCATTAGTAACGTGATGAGATGCAACGAGATATTGATCGGAGGTATTAAAACAGTGATGATGACGGATCTTCTTTCATTCTAAGCAATGAATGTCTCCATGATTCCTGTAGTTGTAAGAAATCAAAACTAGTCTCAAGTTGCTTTTCAATTCAAAAACTAACATTTGAGCGAACAACACATAAAGAATACAGAAAATATGGCCACAGTAACTGAAGAGAGGAAAACAAACGGTTTCTGAACCAAAAAACAAGAATAAATCAGGGAAATCAGGATGATGGGGAGAAGGAACAGATATGGAAGTAAACTCGGCCTCTTATGTTTAAAAAAGGGAGGGTGGTTGAAAAGTTCTCTTAAGAAGACAGAGTATGCCTTCAAGTCCTCAACCTGCAGAAAGAAGCAGGGAGAAATGTGCAGCTGCAGAGAAAGGAAGAAAGTGAGCTGGAAGCACAGAGAGGAATGAGAAGACGCTGAAAAGGGATTATAGGAAACGAGTGGAGAAAATGAAAAGGAGGCTATGAGCTTACATGGATTAATGAATATTAATAATACAAAAAGAGGAGAAATGAATTAAAGACAAAGGAAAGTGAGGAATTCAATCCTTAAATAACTGGATGCCAAAAAGAGGGAATGAGGAAATAAAAGAGGGATGGACATAAGACAGAAAAGATGTAAAAAAAAAGGACAAAGGTGAATATAAAGAAACAGAAAAAGTTGGTGAGGAGAACACTTTGATCTGTGTCATAAAGATAAGAAATTCAAAAGTAATAAGGAAAATCCGTTTTAGACATAGAAAACCCAGAATAGATCCTGAGTCTAAATCAGTGTGAGCAGGGAGACGGGTGTGAAGAACAGCTGGAGGACAAACTGAACAGAACTGAAGACGGTTGATGTGTTTTTTTTGTGTCAGGCTTTTTTAGAGCAGATGTTGGATCTCAGCAGATTTCTGCTGAAGGCAGTGATTGCATAATAGATTTAATGTTTCTCCCCGTCAGTATCTTTGTGCTGGTGAGTCATTCGGGCACCGTCTCCGAGAGACACATTGTTGGTGGAAAATGTGAACCACAAAGGTAATTTCTGAGACTTTGGCAGGCGTCAGTTCAGCCCATTTAACCGGTGGAGTGAGGAGGTGCAGACATGAAATGTGTTTTTTGTTGTGCTGCTCCAGGGCGAAACATGGGGACCATGATGACCCACACAACCAGGTGTTCAGCCACATTTACAAATATTCATCATTTACTGAATGTTTTCTGGAAAATCTAGTCTTTAGTTGCATGAAAATTTTTCTTTCACCTCCTTTTCCCAGCAGGACTCTTAGTTAGCCTCGTCAGTTGGTGCATTAACACACATTAGACAAATCGTACAGAAGAGCGACGAAACAGGAGATAATAGATACATGGTCTTCAATGAATGTCCTATTCCTTCAACTTCTGATAAGGTTATGAAAAAGAGGGATCTTTGGATAATATTCCCCTTTGCACAGTCTGTCTAGTTTGTCCAAAGTCCTGATTCTTCTCCTTTGCTCTCCCCTCTTAAGCTCCGCCCACATGGGGACTGAAATGGTCATGGTGGAATGTTAATTTATTATTTCCTGCTTAGAGTCCCAGTGAGGATTTATTTTCAGATTTTAGACTGAAGTATTCGTGAAACTACCAAACAAGGTCACAGAAATGTTGGAAGAGAAACAGACAGACAGCATCCAAGCTGATCCATCACAACCAGCAGAGGGTCTCACATGTGTCCTGTGCTTCACAGCAGACTGTCCTCTAAAAGCCAATTCCTCACATTTACATTGGTGCCATTAAAAATGAGCGATTTCAACCTGGTGTGAATCACTAGCAGGTCAGCTTGTAGATGGCTGCTAGTGGTTGTTATGGTGACTTGGTGACTAAGATGAAACTGAGCTTTACTGTTGTTGTTTTTTCTTTCTTTAATCATAAATGCAGGTCATGTTGATCCAGAAGAAAAAGCTGAAAGTCAGGATAATCTGACAAACACACATGGCGCCAGTAAAAGTCTCGGTTAGGTTGATCCAGTTCCACATGCTCATGTTTGTGACATCAGATGAGTGAGACATGTTGATCTCACCTGACAGTCTTTTGGTTTTCATGTGTGTTTCTTGTGTGTGTGTGTGTGTGTGTGTGTGTGTGTGTGTGTGTGTGTGTGTGTGTGTGTGTGTGTGTGTGTGTGTGTGTGTGTGTCTTGTCTTTCCTCAGATACACAAAGATGAAAACCGCCACTAACATCTACATCTTTAACCTGGCCCTGGCCGACTCCCTGGCTCTGGCTACGATGCCTTTCCAGGTAAGATTAAGATTAATTATCAACCTTGAACCAAAGTTTATTGTAAGCTTTGTAATATTCTAAATTGCAAAGTATATTTAGAAAATGTGATTTTTTTTTGTTGTCATGAATAAAATCAAGTCCATGACTCAGCATAATGCTTATCTCAGCATGTAGCGTTAGCATCCTGGCCTTTTCCTCCTTATTTGCATCTGTTTGATTTTCTCCGCTTCTCTTTGTTTACATAAACTCCATGTTAATATGGCTGAATTCTAAATAAAACTCGTCTCATTTACATAATTTGCTGCTTCAGCTGTCAGAACGGTTTAGTCAGTCTGACTGAAAAACGGCCCATTAAATCATCCACTTTATGCACCATGAGGTCGGCGTTCCTCTGATAAAATACTTCATTTTATTTAAGCACCAAATGAAATAAATGTTTCTCTTGACTAATTTCAGCTTAGAAAAATGTTGCCTTACTGGTATTGAACCAGTCTGTCCATTCAGGCTGTTTGGCTTTAAATCCTGTTTAAATGTGCGGCTTGTGGTTTGGCATCGTTTGAACTTCCATACCAAACTGTTGCTTGTAAAATCAAATAACCACTGCTCTCTTTGAGTTCACTTCATGTTTAAATATGATGTATATGCAAATATATTTCTGAATCCCACAGCAGGGATGTCCAAAGTGTGGCCTGGGGGCCATTTCTGTTCCTCTGCATGATTCAGTTTGCAGAGATTCATATTTCAAGAATGGATTCATTTCAGATTTTCACAGACAAATTAAGTCTTCTCATTTAGCTACAAGACATTTTTAAAAATTTTTATTAGCAATATTTCTGTTTATATTGATTACACTCTGTGAAAACCAGCAACCATCATCAAAGCTTTGTTGCCAAAACCGAAAAGAATAAACCTAAAAACATTTAATATAGTAATACCTAATACAATAATTTCCTGATTCTTTTTCAAGAATTCGACTACTCTGTTTTATTAAAATATTGTCTAAGAGATAGAATGACAAATATCTTGAGGAATAAATATTTTCAGTTTTAATTTAAAAAAATGTAACTTGACAGTTTTGGCCCTGATTTCAAAAGGTTTTGACATCACTGCTAACTTAATTTTTAGATTTTCCTCACACAATGTTCATAAAGCGCCTCAGAGTTGTCAACTTATACTAACTTACAGAAGTAAGTTTGTCAAAATTTGTCAAACTTCTTCTAATTTTACCAAAACGGTGCAAAGCAGTGATGACCTGTGATTCATTTCAAATCAAATTTAAAAGATCTTATCTTCCTTGGAGCTTTTTTCATTCAGAAAGTGAATTTTATGTGCTACCTTATTTGTCTGCAGGGCACCGATGTTTTCCTGGGCTTCTGGCCTTTTGGAAACGCTCTCTGTAAGACCGTGGTGTCTTTCGACTACTACAACATGTTCATCAGCACCTTCACTCTGACGGTGATGAGTATGGACAGGTACGTGGCTGTCTGCCACCCCGTCAAGGCGCTGGACATGAGGACCCCCCACAAGGCCAAGGTAAGGCCCACGGATGTTTACCCTTTCAAACACTTCACACCTCATTCCACGTCTGTGAAGTGACAGCACACATCAGGTCAGATGTTAAGAGTTGACCGAGTTCGATGAATGAGGATGTGCTTATAAGAAACTGACTTGGCTTGATGAAGACCTACTGAGCAAAATGTCAGGAACCCAGGAAATCTAATGCACTCAGAACTCGATAAAAACATTTAATGTGTTTCAGATTTTATCTTTAACTTTGCAGAAACTCTGAACCCAGAATTCACTGCCCTGTTGTTCTGTCTCTAGGTGGTGAATGTCTGCGTGTGGGTGTTGGCCTCTGCCGTTGGCGTCCCAGTGATGGTGATGGGAAACGTGGAGGTGGTGGGGGAGGACAACAGTAAGTACCTGATTAACACCAGAATCCAGAATCAGGCTTCCTGCTCATCAGAGGTTTGTGGTGTAAAGTTTTTTAAGCCTCTGGCTGGTTGATTGGTCAAAATTTAAAGTCTGAACAAAATAAAGAGAAATATGTAATGTTGCTCTTTTTCTATGTTTTCTTTTTCTATGTTTTCTATGTTTCTATGTTATGTCAATGTTTGGCCAACTCAGGTGGCAATTTCTTAAGAAATTCTTCTTGATCTTCTGTGTACTTTCTGCTACTTTTGTCTTCTTCTAAACTGGTTCGGGTCCTCCTCTGAACTGTATTGCTTTTCTTAGCATTAGCATTTGGGCATAAATAATAGTGATGTGGATCGTCTCCACTGCAGCTTTGATTTTTGCACAAAAACCCAGGTTTGCAGTATGATTTATCATCATGTGTTTCCAAACACTTGGTGCACGCTCCCACCTTCTTGATAGCAGCTATCTTCTCAGTTAATGTTAATGTTCTGAATTGTTTGCAGAAGTAGAGTCTTTTCCTGTGCTTTCCATCGCCGCAGACAACACAGCTTGCAAAGTCCTCACCTGCTTTGATTGACTTTGTTCTGGCGTGTCTTTGCTCCATTCGGGTCTCTCGTCTACTTGACTCCTCCTCTCTCAGTTGCTCTAGTTGCTCATAAATACTTTCTTGATCCTTCAGAAATGCAAGGAGATGATGAAACCGATTCTCTGGTACCACAGCATTCCTTTTATCAGCTGCATAAACGAGCCACTCCTTCTTCAAAGTTTCAGGAAGCTTGGTCTCAACTGACTTTGTCACCAGAGGGTTTTTGATGGCACCAGTATTTCCAAGGTCACTTAAATCCTTAAGAGCTTTTTCAACAGCTTGAATCAACTCCACGATTCTTCTTGGCTGGTGACCTCTAACTGCAGGAATCCTCTGTAGCTCCTCCACAATTTCAATTGCAATGGCTGTCTGATTTCCATAGCGGTTCTCAAGGACTTGAAAAATATCTTCTGCCGAGCTGTAGGAGGTTAAGCGAAGGTCTCTCATGATTTTCTCATCTAGACTGTCCAATAATTGCACTTTTTTCACTTCCTGTGAACCGGTTGGTTCTCCTTGTTTTTGAAGTGCTTCCCAGTCCCTTTTCCATCTGTAAAAATCACGTTTGTTTCCATGAAACTTTGGGAGAGATGTCGGTTTTAATTTGATGGTGGGTAAAGAATAGTTTTGGGACATTACAATTTGCTCCTTTTTTTCTTCACCTTCCTTTAATTTTGCATTAATGAACTCTGCTGTCCTGGACACCAGCTTGGGGACACTAAGCTCCAATCCTCTCAGCCGATCTTGAATTTCATCCCGATAGTCATGAGGGATCCATCTTTTCCAGCGACAATTAACTTCTTTTGCAGCCTTTAAAAGTTCCTTCAGATGACTGAGGGTGAAGTCATATGCCTCTTTTTCCACTCCTGGTGCAATAGTGGCAACATGTTCACATTCTGTTTCTGCTACTTGAAGTGCAATTAACAGTTCAGTTTTTCCAAAAGTTCTCCACAGGGTCTCCTGGATTAAACTTTTGACTTCTTTCACTTTTGCTTCACATTCATTTGCAGTTTTGTCCACATCAGATTTCTGCTGTTCAGTCAATGCAGCTTCTTCATGTTCACCCAATTTGGAGTCCATTTCTGCAATTAGACTTGCTTCCAGATCATCATTCGCTGCCATTACTCTTTCAGCCTCTTTGTTGAGCTTGTGGAAACAGTCCTTCAATTCCTCTTCAGTCATGTCTTCATGCGTCCGAGTTATGTTATTGATTAGTCGAGTTAGCGACCTCTTTGCTGTCGTTCTCTCCTTCTTTAGTTGTTCAACAGTCTTGACATCAGCTGGTTCTGCCATCTTTGAATCAGTCTGCGGTTTTTACTGTCAAGTTCTTTTTAGCTGTGCAACTCCCCCACTTGAAAAGAGATGGATGACCCCATGCAGATTCTTAATGACAGGGATTTACTCGAAGGATCAGACAGTTTTGCTTGCTTTCTTCCATTTATTTCAGTGAATAGACAAGTTAGTCGCTGATCCAGATGCAGGTAAAAACCTTTAAACAAACCCAAAACCGCCAAACTCTTTGTTTGGCGGTTTTCTCTTCCGTGTTCTCTTTTTCCTTGTCCGTCCCTCTTTTAGGTCCGTGTGGAAGCGCATGATTT
The DNA here is from genome assembly GCA_033032245.1 of Poecilia picta. Lineage (NCBI taxonomy): Eukaryota > Metazoa > Chordata > Actinopteri > Cyprinodontiformes > Poeciliidae > Poecilia > Poecilia picta. The sequence goes on from CM065359.1 coordinate 3,763,724, forward strand.
TTTTTTTCTTTTACTCTTTTTTTCTGATTTGACTTCACACTAATGAGGAGGCAGGCGAGGGGGGTGTGTGTGGGTGTGTGGGTGGGGTGTGTGTGTGGGTGTGTGTGTGGTGGTTGTGGGTGGGTGGGTGTGTGTGTGGGTGGTTGTGTGTGTGGGTGGTTGTGTGTGTGGTGGGTGGGGTGGGTGGTTGTGTGTGTGGGTGTGTGGGTGTGTGGTGTGTGAACTCTGAAGGGTTAATAAATGGATAAAGCTAAGATAAATCAAACTTTATGATGGGAAATTGTTCACCAGCATTTCCTGAACATGCTTCATGTTTCTCATTCTTATTTCATGCTCATCATAGTTTCCTTTGCAGTGGAATAAATCTGGGAACATTCATGCAATTTTCCCCATTTTTATATTTCACACTTTAAGAAATTACATAAATTACTGTCTTATATCGAAAGAACTTTGGTTACTACTGTAACGCAGCAAAACATGTTAGTGTGATCAGAATAACTGTAATGGCTGAACAAGAAGACCTGAAGTGACTAACAGGCAGGGAATAAATGTAAAGATTTTATTTGGTTGCTCTTCTGCTTAGCGTTAGTGAGGATGCCAACAGAGGATGAGGTGGGATCACTAACTGAGGGAAACTCTAGTCCAGTGTGTGATGGAGAGTCCTCCATCTTCTTCTGCTGTTTGGTGTCACTGTGCCAGAGTGTAATTCAGGACAGTTGAGTTCCCAGAGGTCCCACAAAGCAACAAGTCTACACAGGTTGACAGAGGTTGGTCCAGGGTCAGGTGAGCGTCGCTGTATGAAATGCAGACATGGAATCCAGAAGGGGTGAAAATCCAAAAGGTAAAAACAAACGGGAGCATTTTAAGGAATGCTGGATGTGTGGACTTCTGGCGCTGTGGACATCAGCAGCTGGAAGGAGGTTGGCAGGTGCAGGTGATGGATGAGCTTGATTTGTTTGGAGAGCTTGAGAGAACGTTGAGGTGGAGACAAAACGGCAGATCATTACACCAACAGCTCTTTTGAGCCAAATTGAAACTATTCCACGGTCTTCACAACCTTTCAAACGTTGGGGGATTGTATCAAATTTGGGAGATTTTATTGTTATGATGTTACTGCAGTTGGTAATCATCACCGCTGAGGTGGTTTCTGCTCCTCCACCATCAGTTTCAGTCCTGAGGAGGATGAGCAGCACAGCATCAGGGTTTCAATCGGCAGCATTCAGGAAACGATTTTCCTTTGTGGATTTCTCCATGTGCAGTCAGAAGCAATCACTCACAAAATCACGAATTTCTGTTTTTAGATCTCCATTGAGCTTTCATGCCGTCACACAAACCTGCAGTAATTTTTACAAGCTGAGCTGTGATTGTTGCGTTGCACCTTACTGCCTGAATATATTTAGAATTAAAACAAACATTCATGTTTTGCTGCCAAACTGATTCTAAATTCAGAAGATATTCATCATTTCAAAAATTTTATCTTAAACAGATTTGAATTTGTGTATTTAGAATCCAAACCGGCTAAATCAGGCATCTAAACTCCAACCACTATGTTTGCATTAACAGACATTATCAAGATGGACACCAGGAATGTCACGGAGCTTGTCTTGTTTTGGTTTGGAGGCAGATTCTTTGCCTCTCCACAGAGACCATCCGGGTCCGTTGTGTATTGGTCAGGTCTCGATCGTAGTGACCAGCTGTCAGACTGCATGCAGAATCAGTCTGCCTATGTCAGGTTTCACTCCATACTGCTCCCGTTCCTTCTGAGTGAGCTACTTTGAATTTATTATGCCTGATCAAGATGCAAAGCGTTGCACAGATCCATCCAATGTTTTATGTATGTGCTGCTGGTGGGTGTGGATCAAGTTCATTTGGCAGAGTGCTTGAGGATGTGTCAGCTGAGTGATATTGTGTTGTCACTTTTGTAGCTCTGAGTAAGTTCACCATAAGTTCACCATTAAAACCGTCATGGTGTGTTTCATGCAGGCCACGTCTGGAAACGTCCTTTATTTAATTTACTGCTCTCCATATTTTGTTTTTACTATGATTGTATTTTTTCAGCTGTTTTTCCTTCACACTTTGACCCAGATGCTGATGTAAACTACAGCAGTTTTCATTCTAATCTGTGACATGGTTATTGATCACACACCAATAAATACGAATGGAGTAATGTAGGATTCTCACATTGATTCTCCATCCATGTTAGATGATTGTTTTTAATCAGAAGATCATTTTTTATGGTGAGAAATAATCTATAAATCTTTACTAGGTTACGTCCATGTAAAATGTTATATTACCTAAAATATTGATCATCTTTAAAAAACTGTTATTTAATATGTTGTTAACTTTAGCTTCCATGCGGGGAGAGACAATCTGTGATTTTTGTCTGTTTTGTGTTTGTGTTGGTAAAAAAAGAGCTAAAAATACAGACAAACAAATCATTCACTCAGAAACAATATAATATCAATTATGTTCATATCAATAAATGATCATTTAAATGTTTTCAGAGTTTATTTGTATTTGTGGAAACTCTTAAAAAGGTACATGTGTATGAGACTCCTGAAGGGCTAAATTATATTTTTTCTTTGATTTATTCACCAATTATTTCACACAAACAAACATTACAGACGAACAAAAAGATTTAACACAAATGCGTAGCTAGTGTCTCTCATCAAAATAAAAAAAACTTCATGATGCAAAAATGTGGTAAAGACAATCAATCAATCAGTTTTTAACCATAATCTTTTCCATTAAGTTTTTGGATCAAAACATTCAAGTAGATTAGCTCAACTGATCAGAACTCTGAATATGAAGTAAGTCCTTGTTTTATTTTTGATTGTTTGCTAGTTTGTTTTCCTGATAGAAAGCGATAAAGACGACCCGCATCAGTGCCCGACCAGCAGGCTGCTGAGTCGACCTCCAGCCTGCAGGCAGTCGGACGATGTTGAGCACGTTTTGTTCTTCTGTTTGGGTGGGAATCCACATTTTAATTCAGACATTTCATGCCTTTCCACATGTTTAAATACAAAATAAAGTCTCTCTCCCGTCATCCAGAGCTGCAGCCAGCAGCTGATCTTTAAACGCACCACAAGAAGTTCAGTGTTCAGATTGAATTTGGTTTTAATTCATGCTGAATCTTTCATAAAGACGTTAGCCTGCAGATCAGAAGCTTTGTGCGTGTGAAGCTCTTCTGTGTCTCTCTATTACCACTTTGTGAATGATCAGAGGCTTTCATTTGCATCTCTCAGCTTGTTTCATCTCGGATGGAAAAGCAGTGACCTGATTTGTGCTCTAATCACTGATGGTTGGATTTGATTATGTCAAGAAGATAATAGTGTTTTTCATGGGTCTGAAGTCTTAATAAAGTCTGAATGAGGCTTTTTTTTCTTTTAGAGATGTGATGTTGAAGAACATCCCTGAAAAGTCTCATGTGAATATGGAAATATTGGACAGAGTCATTAAATGGGCTTCACAAGGAAGGAATAATAATAATAAAACTATTTATTAGTGGGAATTTCTGCTCAGTTTGCAAAATAATTAGTGCTTGAACTTAGGTTGTCCATCTATAACCATCTATCATTTATAATCCAGAGTCATTTTTATTCTAAGTCCAGCAGAATAAAAGCTGTGAATCTCAAATGTTCCCTGATTTTTTTATACAGTATATCAATACAATATACAGTATATATTTCAATATATACCCATTAAGGAAATATGTTCTAATTTCATTTAATGGGAAATCATTTCATTTCCATTTTAAGCTTTTAAAATAAAAACATAAAACTTGGGATGTTGATATTTGTGGACAAGCCAAAAACCACCTGAAGGAAACGTAAAAACAAGGAAGTTTCTTTAAATCAGTGTTTTTCTAATGCAAAACTTTAAAATGTGCATTAAAAATGATGATGAGAACATGGTGAGTAACCAAAGTTAATGCTTCTAGCTTTTTGGTCTTTTCACTAATTTATTAAAAACAAAAATTGCTTTTTTAGTTTCTGACTTTCTGGTCAGCTGAAAAATATCCACTACGAGGACCAATAAAGAGCTGAAGCACCTGCAGTTTTTATTTTTTTATTTTTCATTGTTACTCTTGTTTTTCTTCAAATAAAATCATTTTAAGTATAATGAACTCCTGCGAACTGTGCCTAAAGCAAACTTTGGCAAATGAGGCGATTCATCATCGGGGATACGAGTTAAAAACTCACGACTTTTCTGCTAGATGACAGGCGGGGGAAGTAATCCCTGAGCATTAATCAAAAAGCTCTCTCTGAATGTTCCTCCATCTTTCATTAGCACCAATCAGGCCGTGTGAGGGAAGAGGACTGGAGGAAAGTCCCACTTCAGACTGAAATGAATCGGGGATCCAGTGAGGGATCCACAGCGCAGAGACGAGGCGAATGCGACTTTCATTTACTCTGGGCCATTACTTACGGCTTAAACAGTAAAATGAGCCTGAAAGGCCATCAGTGATGCGGTGTGTGAGAGAATCCAGCACATTAAGCTTTCATTTGATTACCTCTCAGCTGACGGCTCTCTGCAGCCACTCGGGCTTCTCTGAACGTCTTTTCATGTCTAAATAAAACCCAGAGTGACGCCTTTGTTACCGGCAGCTGTGCTTCACCGTCCAGGAGGCGTCAACCAAAGAAGTGCCAACTTTTACATCAGAGCGTCACAAAATCAGAAACTAAAACAAGAAGGCTGAAGTATCAAACGGCGGCCATGTTTGATCCGTTTCCATGACCTTTCTCCGTCTGAATCGGTTCATTTCAGTCTCCATTGAAATCCGAACCTTTGCTCCAATATGGATTCTCTTCGCTTCTCTTCTTTCAGCTGCTCTGATCAACTTCCGATGCATAAGTGAAGACGCACCTGGGTCATCCTCTCCACCTCCTACTGTCTGTCGCAATGCATCGCCCCACTCAAGCACTGAGATATTTTAGTCGAGGTCATAAATATTAATGGCAAAGTCTAGCAGTGGAACCGATTCGGCTTCACACTTAATAAGCAGGGTGTGTGTGTGTGTGTGTGTGTGTGTGTGTGTGTAGGTGTGTGTGTGTGTGTGTGTGTGTGCTTGAAAGCTGTGTGTTTGCCTTATAGGGCTGTGTGAGTGCAGTGATGAGTATTTATGTGTTTGTGATCTGATTGTGCTGGCAGGCTTAGAAATCATCACAAACTTGCTCTTTCAGCTCGCAGATGGCGACGTTCCTCCTAAAGAGGCCCGAGCGTTCAAAGAATTCAGCTCAGTTTCCATGGCAACGGGCCGACGAAGCCTTTCGAATGACCTTAAATGGGCAATATGTGAGATTAATCCAAAGACAAAGATGAGGACTGAGACAAGTCAACAGTAGACGTGTAAACAGGGCTGTTAATCAGCTCTAGAGCTTTAAACAGAGCTGCTGCATAAATCCACGAGCTGGCACAGGAGAAATAATCCAATTTCATTATTCTTCTTACGCTATCTTACAAACTGTCTCGGATACGGGACATGTGTTCATGTGTTCAGAGCTTTACAACTCTTAAAGTGAGACGGCGTTCCATTATTCACGTTTTGAGTGCTTTAGTTAGGCAGGTTGAAATTAAAGTTCGTTCACGCCGTGAGGAACGGGAGACGATGCAGCTGAGAAATATGAGGAAAAATACAAACTAACGTTCACAAATACAAGAAACAATTAAACGGCAACGTTGTGGGAACAGCTTTGAGATCCTGTTGGTGGGATTTACGGCACATTTTCTCAGTCCTGCGAGTTCAGTGGTCAGTAGAGGAACTGTCCTGTTCATGTTTGGATCAGATCTCAGCTTGAAAGATGCTTTGGGCTCAGATGTTTCTTTGTTCAATTTGCTGCAATGCAGCTCCTCTCAAGCACAAGCAAACATAACCTGAACTTTTCTCCTGACTGGAAAATATTAAGACTTCCTCCTCCATGCTCATAGTTTTACTTTTTCTCATTAGTGACTCAAACCACTTCCTGATTCTTTTTGTCCATTTTTCTCGGCCAGAATTGAGTAAAAAGGCTTTTGTAAATTTGACTCTCTTATCCTGAAACTTGGCACAGAAATCTTTGAAACTGACTGTTTTTACCTCCAAACTCAAGGTTCCTAAAGGCGGCTAGCATGCGCGGCTAGCATGCGCGGCTAGCATGCACTTAGCTTATGACACCAACATCCTCCTGCTTTATCTGGTTTTATCATGAACGTTTTATTGAACTGATGTTTTTTTCAGAAGGCATCATGAAGTGAAAGTGTTGCTGCAGGCTGTGTGTGGCTCCAGCAGTGCTGAGGGCCCCTCACACACACTGATTATGTCCTGAGAGCCGCTCTCAGCTCCTCTTCTGGTTCCCACATCTCTATTACCTCTTTCCTCATCCAGCTCTAACAGCCCGTTTATCTCCTGCCTGAATATTGTTTGTGTTAATTCTCATTTATCCTTTTTTTACCTTTGAATGTGGAAATGTTTTTATTGTTTTTTAAGTGAGATAAAGTCAATACTTGTAACGTTTGGAAAGTCGTGGGAAAACAAAGCTCAAACTATTTTTGCGGTTAAATTAAGAAATATGTTGGTGCTGGCTGGGAAAGGAGAGGTCCAGTAGTTAGATATTGATCCAGCTTCAGCCCGGAGCTGCAGTGTAATCCTATCATCACTTTTATTAGTCTACTCTACAGCTGAGCTGGATCTGCAATAAGAACTCTGTTTCCCCTCCAGCATCGGCTTCCTTTATCTCATTTGCTCCATCTTGTTCTGTTTTCTGTGCCCTTTGCCTTCATTCTGCTCCTTCTTTCTTTATATTCAGCTTTATCTTCCTCCTGTCATTTTTTTCATCCCTCTCAGACTTAATCTCATCTTTTTATTACTTCCTTATAATGTGCTTATTGTCGAAGGTCTCATTTTGTCCATTTTATTCGTATGTGCTTTTTTTAGATTGCTCTGTGACTAATTTGAATTCCTGCTAAATAATCAGACGTTTGAATCAAAGTTTGCCTTTGGCTTCCTTTTAAACATAACTTGCCTTAATTTGTTCCTCAGTGGTGTTTTTCAGATTTTTGCCATTTCATTTTCATAAAATTTCTGTGGATCGGTTCTCTGGCTGCTACTGATGCAGCAGGTCGATTTTAAAGCATGATGCCGCCTCATCCCCCTCCTCCTCCCGTCGCCGGTAAACAAACAAAGAGGCGGCCCGGGCAGCCGGAGGGAAAGGCACAGCCGGAGGGAAAGGCACTGCAGGACGCTCTGTGTAATTGGGGTCAAAAGCTTTGCCCAAGGACGCTGTGACAGTAAAGAGGCTGTAATCAACAGCCACCCTGCTGTCACGAAGAGATGCTCTGACTAATACAGCCAGGAAATTTGCAGAACATGAGTGGAAGTGTGGGGTTTGCTGAGTAGCAACTCTGAGTCAGTCCTGCTGTCTGGAAAGATGCTGAGAGAGTGATCTCCACTAAAGTAAGCTGTTCTCAAAGCGTTTTGATCTGGATATCATATCATTCCAACTGCAGGGGAATGTCACTCCAGATCATCCCGTCTGGAGAGCAGGGGCCTGCAGGTGGCTGGGTGTTCACCAAACCAGACCTATGCATAACGTTTCCAGGTTATGTTGACTTGGAAGAGGCATTTGGAGAGTCCAGTGTGTGATACTTTGACAGGACGCAGTGCCAGACCCCTTCGTATCGGCCTGATATCTGAGTGTTTTTCTGCAGAAAGTCCAACTTGTTTCTGGTGAGAGTTGGACTCCGCCAAAGTTTCCCCCTTCGCAACCCTGAGGGTTACGAACTGTTCCAAGGTTATTGTAGTTAACTAAAATAAATGAAATAACAGAACTAAAATTAAGAAAAAGGATAACTAATAGGGAAAAAACTTAATGGAACTATGTCAGGTTTCAACCAGTCGTTTCTTCTGTGGTCCTCAATGCAGCGGTTTTGGGTTCGAGTCCCGACCCATCGACTTGTCTTCCTCTTTTCTCACAACCTGCTTTCCGTTCAATTCACTGTTAAATAAAAACCAGCAGAGCTGAAAAAATAGGTAAATAAAAAGAAGAATCTTGTGTGTTGCAATAAATCCTCCTGAGAATCGGTGGAAAACTCGAAAATTGATATTCTCAGATAATCTTCATCCAATCTGACAGAGCTAGAGTGTTTTTTTTTCCTTCAGAAGTCTCTGGATGTTCAAAGCTTGCAGCAGATTGCAGCTGTGATTGCAGAAAATGTCGCTTTTACTGAGAAGCTGAATCACACTTTCAAGTTAGATTTGAAGATCTTCTGGAGAACCGTACATTTCTTCATGGTTCTATGTGGCAAACAGAAAAAAGGCCTTTTACATCCCATGGTAATATATCATAGAGGAAAAGAACAAATGTTGAAAAAATGTTGGAAATTCTCCAGAGGAAGAGTGATGAAGGTTTGAATGTTCTTTATGTTCATGCAGGAATCTGAAGCAGCTTCTTTCGGTCAGCAGCCATGATAGCAGAAACATCCCTGACATGTTGCTAATGGGACATTTCTGCAAAGCTGCGCTCTGAAAACGCCTGTTGAAATGTGCTGCAGTGTTAGGAATTACTGAGCCAAATGTGTGACCTCTGGCATTACTGCTGCAGAGAACCATGGGTTCGTTGTTCCAGTTTCACCAGGGAACCAAGCATGGAAACTCTGCTGAGCAACAGAAACACCTTCACCTGTAATGTCTCAGTTATGAGAAGTTACTGGTTTTCACAATAAAACAAAAAAAAAAGAAATGTTGATTTCATTTAAACACCATGCCATCAGAAAAACTTCAAAGCTTTTAGGTGTTTGACATTTGCATTATAAAACGCAGCTGCTGAAATTTTGTTTAAAACTAAATTGTCCTTCCAGGGTTCTGCTTTTTTTTGAGTCTTTGTATAATTCTGAGAAATGTAAAAAAGGAAGATTACACCGCCTGTGTAAATGTCACCTTTTTAAGGCCACTTTGGAAAATGTTTTTCTCTCGCTTTGCTGGGAGTCATTACTCTGAAAACATTTTCTCTGGAGTGTAAGACAAAGTGTTTTTGGTTATGTGCAATCTGTGAAGCACCTTGTGTGTCAGCCGGTGACTGTGCCGGTCACAGCGAAGCGTCTTTGTTGTAGTCAAACAGATCTTCACCTCCTGCTGGGTGTAAAGGTGTTTGATAAATCTCCTCTTTTGTTTCGACTCTGATGGCTAAACGTTGGTGGGGACAAAAGGAAAATCATTGAATAATTAAGTCATTTTCCTACATGTGGCCATTATCCACTTTTCTTTTAAACACTTTTAGCTTCCTAATGTGGTTTTATGTCTTTCTTCTTTTACTGCCAGTCCAGCTGTAATTTGAAGATGAGCTGTTCTCTGCTAATCTCCTTCCAGATTTACCATAATCACAAAAACAAGGTATCACGTCTTGTATTCTGTGTTTTGGATCCTGGCAGGGAATCACTGTCACCATCTCTTGTCCATCCTTTGAACTCTTTTGTTCATTTTCGTTTCTATCCACATGGTAACCGTGAGCCTGAGGCAGGAGTTTCAGAATCACAGCCCACCTTTTTTGGAAATTGTTTGAAGCCATTTTTGAAGCGACTGATTCACCAAAGGGAGATTGGCTCCTTGTTGCCAAATGAGGCAGAGAAAGAGACATAACAGTCGACTTGGGAATTGGTTTGTCGGCTTTAATGTTGGGGCTGTGAAGTAGCGATCACTGATGTCCCTGGAAACATCCAGAGAACCAAACAGAATCATCTAATGCTTGGCAGTCGTCACCATCAAAGCGGTTAGTTCATGTAGTAACGTTTTACCACAAACGTCATTTCAAGACACTTTGGAGGAAAATAAGAATGTGCAGAAAATGCAGTCAAATCAAGTAAAGTATAAAATTATTTTCCTGCAACATTTAGAAGCATTGCTGCTCAGTTCACCTGACATTAATGTGTGACTTGCCTCTGAATGTCACCAGGTTCTGCAGAGGGCTGGTAATCTGCTTCTTACTGGATTCAGGTGTGTTGGAGTGAATTGGTGAATAAGCAGGAGCTGAATGAAGATCTGTGGCACAAAACTGAAAATCATTCATGGAAACTTTGTGGGTGTTTTTCTAAAAGATTCACATGAAACTGCGGCTTGAAACTGACAACAGCCAATCCTGGAGCGCCCTTCATTTCTTTGGCTCTGATTGGCTGAGCACCCAGGATAAGGTAGAGCGTAGATGTTGGCTTCTACAGTAGAGATAAGACAGTTTCTCCTGTTTCTGTTGATGAATATTAAGATGTATTTTGCTGTTTGAACTACTAAACTAGGTCTAAGTGTTTGAGGGGGTCTGAAGCATTTGCAGATTTTAGCTGTTTGCTGTTTCATACACATATATATACATTTCATTTCGTTTAAATCTGGTTTATACCACCATTTGTAAGAAGCCCTGATCTTCCTCCTGACCAAACATCTAGTTTAACCACGAGTGTTTCCTTCAGTCATTATGGACCCTGGTTAGGAACGTCCACAGAGTTTCACCAGGCCAGGCTTGTAAATGGTTGGGAGGTAGTTGATTTAGATTGTTTGTTAACTTGTGTTAAAACGTAAGAGAAGCTGGACCTCAGTTGGGCTGGTGGGAAAACGTTTTAAATCCAGAACCTGACAGGTGTGACGTAAACCTGACTGAAACGGTCATCAGTGTGTCCAGATCCTCTTCTGATGATGACGAGGCCAGAAGAGAAACCAGGTTCTGTTTCAGGCAAAAGTCCTAAATGACCATCAAGCCTGTGAAAACCTGCACAAAGTGTTTCTCTTCCTTTTATCTCTTTTCTTTTCTCTTCTCTTCTTTTTTCTTTTCCTTACTTTCTCTTTCCAATCTTCTATTTTTTGTCTGTTTAATGAATTAAAAAGGTTTAGAAACCATAACACGCTGCAGAGCTGTGTAGCAATGGCAGCAAGTGAAAATATCTGAGATATTAAAAAAAAAGATGGTTCATAATCACCGTGATTCTGTGGTAGGTTTTGTGATAATTGTTTTTCTTTTTCAGTCTAAAGATAATACACACCTTAATGTGTGTGATGTTGTAGAAACAGGAGCGTTGTGCAGCTTTCTACATGTCAATTTCAGGATCTTGCTCACAGTGAATTATTGCTGTAGGACTCATCCAACACTCCCACCAGAATGAATGGATCATTTCTGTCATCTCCTGTTTTCACTTTGTTTCCCAGCAGCACATTGTCCTTCAGCTGCACCAAAAGTTCCAATAACTAATCTGGCTCTTAGTAACAAAACTCTGTTTCACCCCTTCTAGTTAAAGCAGCACTTTTTTCAGTGTTTTTTTATTTTATTTTGCTGTTTTATCAGGTTTTGGTTGTGATCCCGAGACGAGGCTCTGAGCTGTTTGGTTTTGTGGTGGAAGCCGCCATGCTGGTTTCATATTTTCATTCTTCTTGTTTCTTTTTTATTTTGGTGATGAAAGGTGAGCTATAAAAAGTTAAACATAAAAATAACTTCAAATCAAATTAAAATCTTTTAGTCTTGGTGGCACAAAAAGTTTTGATCTATGATGGGAAACCCCTATTTTTATTTGATTTGATTGTGTATTGATTACTGATTAGGTAAAATTTAAATTTTTTACTTTTCTACAGGAGACACATGACTAAGTAGCCTTGGATACTTTATTATTACAACTTCCATGTTACTATTGACCATAAGATGCCCAACAAGTTATAGACAATTAACTAAATGCACGGCGGCAACAACAGCTGCTGAAAGAAAAATCCCATTGTATTTCAGTGAATATTATCTCTTGTGATTTTGAAAACACGCAATCTTTTTAGACTTTTTAAATGAGAAATCCTGATTTGTCACAATCAGAAGCACCAAAATAGATTCAGAGACAGACTCCTAGAGTTACCTGGAGAAAATGCTAAAGCCGACACAGGAGGGAGGAAGGCTAAAACGGAGGAAATGAGAAATAAAAAGGTGAGTGGAGGTGAAAGCAAGAATAAATAGGCTGAGCAGAATGTTGCTGTGCTCTGATTAAATGTGAAGGAAAGGAGTGAAAAATGAAACTTACATGTCAAAGACAGAAAAATGAAGAACAAGTTCAGATAGATATAAACAAAATGTCTTGAAGCTACAAATCGCTCAAATTATAAGAAAGGCAAAGAATGTTCAGGAAAAACAACCAGGAAGTGAAAACGGGAAGAAATAGGAGGGCGATAAGACACAGACGGCGTCACCACAAACAGAAACACATTAACCTGAACGGGTAAAAGAGGCAGCAGGACAGAGGTGTGAGTGTGAGGGGCAGAAAAAGAAACTGATAGGTCTGATCCACGGGTGAGAGGAGAGGAGGGAGGACAATCAACCAAGTGAAAATAAAATGAAGTGGAGAGTAGCAAAAAATCAGAGGGAAAGAAATAATCCCATCCAGCGGAAAATCAAAAAATGGAAAAATACAATAAACGGGGAAAAAAAAAGAGAGAAAGGGGAAAGAAAGAACGAAGTGACTAGAGGTTGAGAATCACCAGTTGTGAAATGGAAACCAGAAACTACAGTATATATATTATATATTGAGTGTTGCTGGGAAATCTCTGACTTCTTGCACGAGGCAGTGTGTGTAACTATTTACATAAATCCATTATGTTTTGCTGCTGATGACTCTGCATCACCATCTGCATGATTTCAGATTTACACATTTTGCTGACGACCTTCTAGGCTGTGCAGGTCTGAGATGCCTGTAAAGCAGCTCATGATGAAAGCTGCCTTCTGCCTTCAAAAGCAAAGCCTTTACCCGCTGACAGCAGATCACATCTATCCCTGCGTCGGTGGCAGCAGCAGAAATTGTTTTTGCTGCAGGTGAAATGGGGGAGCGAGTCCGTTTGGTTATGTTTGGGCCTGGAGGGCCAAAATGCAGACGAGAACTTGGGATGAGCCTGGTGAAGGTTTAATAAAGAAAAGTCCCAGATTAAACCCAGAGGGAGCTCAGCTGTAAACTGTTTCCTTTCACTTCTCTCATCACGTTTGAAAGAACTTTTAATAATATTGCAAAAAATTTTAAAAAATGTTTCCATTCACTGTTTTGAAGCGAATCAGTCTAGTATAATTTCGTCAGCTGTTGATGCTGTAATAAACAAGATGTAAAGGTCAGAAACTAGGAATATGGCGCCCTCCCCTCTGACTGGAGGTTTGGACATTGTGCCTCTGGCATGGCACAGACCCTCCATGAGAACCATCTCTCCTTTAGCGCATTATTATCATTATTATTTTGGAAAAACAACAAAAAAAAACACTTTAAATGTGCATGAATTTTTTGGGGGGAAATTGAAGACATTAGTTTGGATTTTACGTTTTCTTTTCCAATTTGTCACTTCAAAATCTAAACAAAAAACATTGAATGAAGCACCGTTACAAATCTGAGATTCTGACAAAACTAAACCTTCTTTTACCTATACAGCAAGAGAAAGAAAATAAAGATGAAAACCAAAACCCAAACAGGAAGCATCATGACTCCACATCTTCAACATATTTTGTGATGGTCAAGCTTTTGCCTGGACAAACTCTGGTTTGGTAATAAAACCATAGAAAAGCTAAACTATGACCCGGTTATGCAGAACCAACCTTGGTCTGCAATGATCAGCAGCAGAGAGGAATTTCTTTCACTCAAATCAGATGTTTTTCTAAGTGAACAATGTGCCTGTTGAGAGAAAAGGCCTTAATAATTCAGCCTCAGTCCAGGCCGCCATGTTTTACCTGTTCCTCAGGTTGTTTCCTCCAACAAGACAAACACCCAGCTCCAGCTCTGCCTAGTTATCATGCTTGTTGCTTTATTTGTCAAATCTTTGCTGAAGCTTCTCTGGAGATGTTTAGATCAAAATGCGTTCCTGTGTGAATGGCCCAGTCAAAGTAGAAGGAAAAGACGTCTGAAGGACATCTACAGCTCTCTGCCTGGTCACGTTCGCCGTTCCTTATTAAGAGTTTTTCTGCAGCTGAAGCGAATGTGTGGACGGTTTCCTGCCTGAAGCATCGATATGATGACAGGCCGTCAGCGAGGATCTGAGGAAAACCAGGACCAAACTGCTGACCATTAACCCAACTCCTTCTGAAGGCAGAGGTTTGAAAACCATCAGCAGCGATTGAGAGGAAACCATTCACACACAAGTGAGATTGAAAAGATGAAACCAAGACAGAAATGAAACCTGACATCTCCACTCAGCATCACACGTTTCGCTGGCGTCATTCCAGATTTACCTCATTTCTGCAGATTACGCCTCTGCACTGGGAAACTGCAGCAATGCTCGCTCTCATATCCGACTTGACCTTTATAAATATGGATTATTAGCCCACATGCATCAATACTGCCATTATATCTGCTGCTGCTGGTAAAGTTTAATTTTTAAAGCCTGCATTGTGCTCCTCAGAGGACAATGTGGTGATAGCATCTATAGCTATTTTTCTCCCCTTTTTTTAATAAAACGGACGCCTCGGCTCCATGGAGGTGGTTATCACCGTCCTTTCACACGGACTTTAACTGAGCTTTTGATCAATGGGTGGAACGTGGCAATAATGGAGCCTGGGCTTCCATTTTTAACAGGAACACCCACACACTATAAATCCTGAGCACTTGTGGCCTGGTGAAATGCAACACATAAAAACATCCAGTAAATGGAATAATAGATCACAGATTCTTTTTTTTTCTACCAGTTCCTATTTCCGACTGATTTGATTTTATCTCGACTGTTTTGCAGTTTATTTCGCTGCATTTGTGGGCGTCTGGGCTGCCTTAGTGCAAAATGATTTATTTCACAATAAAAATAATGCTTCAAAAATGATATGTGCATCATACATGCAAAAGCTTAATACTTTATTTGGAGAAATAGAGCCTACTTCAACATACAATATTGATTCATGCTTGATTTCCTGGAGGATTTTGGGGAAACACTTTTATTACAGGATGAATATTCTATTTAGAGGATCAGAGACGTTAAAAATCTGTCTGCTAATGAGCCTTAAGACCAAAACTAATGTCTCTCTTGCTTTTCTTAAGGCTTGAGGTTAAGACATGAAATGCAGCCAAAAGCAGAACTTAAAGCCAATCTTCTCATTGACTGTCTGACGATCAGTATGTGTGAGAGGTTTTCCCTCCTCATTTATCTAAAGCTGGCAACGCAAGAAAATTATAAACATTTGCTTCAGGCAGCTTTAACTTTTATCTGGCCTGTGTGGAAAACTGTTTACCAAATGTAACTTCTAAATTTTTTTAAGGCAAGCAAAAATGTAATTCTCCAGATCTTTATTTACATGTAAAAGAGAAAACATGGTTTTCATGTTCAGTATGATTTAAGATTCAATATGGAGGCATTAGCTACCAGAAATAGGATTTAAATCTCATGTAACGAGATAGTTTTCGGTTTACAGAGATATAAAGCTTGTTATAGCGAGTTTTATATCTGAATAAAACAAAAAGATGTTCTTCCTTAAATTAGGAAATCGTAACAGTAAAATAGGAAAACCTTGCAGGATGTTGGAGAGTCACAATCTGTCAGAGGAATTTATTTTCACAGTGTCTCTACAGAAAGTATTCACTCCCATGGAGGTTTTACATGGTAACACTTTAATTTAAGGGGTGTGCATAAGACTGACATGACACTGTCATAGACATGACATAACACCTGTCATGAACATAAAGAAGTCTTTATGAATGTTTATGACAGTTGTCATGAAGTGCCATTCGGTAAATAATCTCAAATAATGACACTTTTATTGCAAAGTTGCATTAAATTATCATAATTTACAAAATTATGCAAAGTTGGCATATTTAATGGACTTTTAATACAACTTTTAGAGCACCTTTGCATTAAAAGTGTAATTATTTACCAACTGACACTTCATGACAACTGTCATAAACATTCATAAAAACCTCTTTATGTTCATGACAGGTGTTATGTCATGTTTATGACATTGTCATGTCAGTCTTATGCACATCTCTTCAAATAAAGTGTTACCTTTTATACTTTTTATTTATTTACTAATCCATCATGATCAACAAAATTTAGCTTTTTTTCACCAAAGAATTTACAAAATTCTTAATGTCAAAGTAGGAACTTGTCCATAAAGTGACAGATAAAATAAACATGCTCAATCACAGCATATTTCCAAAAACAAACTCTTCAGGGTTACAATATTTTCATCAGCAGAGTCAGTTTTGTCCCAATCAGGTTGACTTTCCGTCGCTCCGCTCTGCTCTGCTTTCCAAGGCCGACATCCCCACTTGACTTGAGCAGCACTCGGTGTTTATCATCGCAGTGTGTGTGACACTGCCTTGACAAACTGTGTGTGTTTGTGAGATTAAACTGATTTACCTGGCACTTTTATGCAAAGTGACTTACAAACGAGGAGCACTCTGGAGTGTGCAGTGCTTTATTGCACTAAACGAGTTTGGAACCACCTGCTGGTGCAGAAAAGGTTTTTGGGTGGGATCTTAAATACTGGATGAAGTACTGGATGAACTGAAAATATGATTCATGTTTATGTGTCAATAGTTATGTATGAAATATGTAGTTAAGATCAACCAGGGATGGATTCTCCAGCGATCAGCAGCAGATTGCTGTATATTCTCTTCTTTGTAAAACAGAAAAGCTGAAGCCTGGATGCTTTTAGCACCATAAAAAAGGTTTTAAATATCCAAAATAATTCCATAAAGTTGATGATATTCCATATTTCAACACATTAGAAACACGTCTGCAGTATCGAAGGAAGCAAATTGCTTCTTGCTCTTTTGGTGCTCGAGGAACGTAACTCAGCAGAAACTTTAACAATGAAAGTAGCAAACAGAAATGTTGTTAAACTTACTGCTAAAGGGCAGCAGTAATGACCAAAGCTGAAAATAAACTCTGTGTTAGCATAGCAGCTAGCATTAGCACAGAGTCCTGGGTGGAGAGAGTTGAAGCTCAAACATAATGTTGTACCAGTCACATTTCTTAGACTGCTAGATATTGTCTTTTAGTTGACATGCTGAGTCAGCAAGTAGTATATAAGTATGAAAGTTGTTTTAGTATGAGTACAAAATTCATTAAGCAAAGTCAGCAAATGACGATATGACATATTTTCAGTCGTCTCTGAGTTTATGTCCTCCCCACCTGGAAAATGTCAGATAAAAATCCTACACAGTCAGATATTTACAAAAAAATCTGATTATGTACCAATGTACACAAGATATGAGGCCTTAGATTTGAATGAGTTTCCCCCATAATTAGACAGGATTTATTGTGGCCAGCCTTCCTTTAACCTTATGCAGCTGTTTGATGTGCAGCACAACGCCTGGTCTCAGCTGTGATGACGTCATACTTTCGTGTTTAACTTTGGTCCTAAATTATGACTTTCCCGACAATATACATATTTTCATATGTATATTTCCACAGATTTTTATAAAACTTACCTCAATCTGAAGATTCCACCAAAATAATAATAATAAAAAGTACACGAGTGCTAAAAGTTGAATCCATGTTAAACTTTTGCGAAACTCAAAGAGGCAGAAAATACGATGGATCATTAAATAAAAGCATAAAACAAAAAGAATTATTGCTATTCTCTTATTTTACTCAATTTCAGCTTTTTTTTCTCTATCATTATTGTCTTTAATCAAGAGATTCCTTTAGCAAAATTTGCATACCACATTTAAAATGCGTCTTCCTTTCTCCTCATCCATAATGTTCTTGGGCTTTTAGTGTTTAAACTTAATTCTTCACTGATTCAGACACATTTCTTTCCTGACTTCCTTCCTCAGGCATTTACTCTTAATCCTTTACAGCAAAGTGTTTTTGATTAAGCTGATTAAACCGACTCCAGTGAGTATCGACTCCTGTCTGTGTTCATTTGGTTTTCCATAACTTTTCTCCACATTATCTCAATCATTATGTCCTTCAGCTGGAGATTCTTTCCTGGTATCAAACTTCTGGCAATAATGGACACATTATGATTCAGAAAATTCAAGACAATTCTTTAGAATACATAGTGGGTTGATGTTCTGCTGTAGAAAGGTTTAAATTGGAGGAATTACGCCTGCACAGCTTCAGATGTTTGACACCCTGGACGGATTTTTGATGAATTATGGGAATCATCCTCTAAATTTATGTCTAACATCTTAATTTTGAAACCTTTTGGTGAAACATTTTGCAATTTGCTTCATTAAGGGAGAAAATTTGATCCGCTGTGTTCAGTAGGTTGACAGATATTTGAAGAGTCTTTCTTTGAATGAAACTCATGACACGCATGACACTTGGGACTATTTTAATTAATCGGGTCCTCTGTGTAAATGATTTTGTCACCAACTATTCAGTGGCAACATTTATTTGAAAAAGACTATCTTACCCTTGATTTAAAAAGAAATGGTGGCAAAATGTGTTCCATAAATTCATGATTTAGAAAAAAAAAGTTTAATTTAACATTTCAGTTAATCTGTTTATCTACAAATGTTTCCAAATAGGAGTAATTCTGTTTGAATAAACCAAATAATAGACTAAAAACATATAATATAATGTCATTCAGCTAATGTTTTTATTTATTCAAAATATTTAGCAGCAAAAATGTTCCTTATTTTTTTTATTTATGTAGTTTTTCATTAAAATGTGAATTCATAAATCAAGTAATTAACTTGATTTAAAGTTCTAATCGAGTCCCAGCACTAAGTAGAATAGATTAGAATAAAATGCAATAGAAAATACAATGTTTGAAAAGTTGACCATTTTTAAATATCGTGTTTCTTCTTCAGAGTTGTCTACTTTTAAAACAAGATAATTTTGTAAAAACAGAAGTCATTGTCTTGCATTTGTAACCGTGTTTCTCTTCCTCTGTTCACGTTCGCCTGCAGGTACTGAGTGCATTTTGGTTTTCAATGAACCAAAGGATCAGTGGGAACCTATTTTTGGCACCTGCGTCTTCCTCTTCTCCTTCCTCATCCCCATGGCCATCATCAGCATCTGCTACAGCCTGATGGTGAAGCGCCTCCGAAACGTTCGCATCCTGTCCGGCTCCAAGGAAAAGGATCGGAACCTGCGGCGCATCACCAGGATGGTCCTGGTGGTGGTGGCGGCGTTTGTCGTCTGCTGGACGCCCATCCACATCCTGGTCCTGGCTCAGTCTCTGGGCTTCATCCTGAGGAGCATGTACGCCGTGGTCATGTTCCACTTCTGCATCGCTCTGGGCTACATCAACAGCGGCCTGAATCCCGTCCTCTACGCTTTCCTGGACGAAAACTTCAAACGCTGCTTCCGTGAGTTCTGTCAGCCGTCTCCGTTTCGCCTCGACACCCAGCAGTCGGGCAGAATGAGGAGCATCGCCAGGGAGGTGGCAGCGGCCTACAGCTACAAGGGCGGGGACGGCGGGGGGCCCGGTGCGGGGACGGCGAATCCTGCATGACTAGGCGTGGAGCTTCCTTTGGTGGGGGTCGTCCCCACGCAGAGGGGAGAGACTCACGGGACGGGGAACTCCAACACAGAGCTGACTCAGATCACGGCCCTCTAGCGGCACGAGCCCTCCCGCCCCCCAACTCGCAGACTGGCATGGGGCGGGGGGGAGGGAGACGAGGAAGATGGGTTTGAAAGGAAAAGAATTTAGGAAAGATGTTAGGAACACAGCATCTAAAGGCACAGAGAGCCTAGAAATACCAACTGCTTCCATGGGACAACCGGTTGTTGGTTTGAGGTGCCTGACGTGGACAGAGCTCAGCTGTGGCCCAAACTGAGCAAAGTCACACCTGCTGGTGCATTTTAAACACAAACGTTCTGCTTAAGGAGTCAACTTTGATCACAAAACCAGTGTAAATATCTTAAGTTTTGGGTTTTTAGCTCAAACCTTCATGGGCACACACTACAGGAGTCTGCTGCTCCTCCACATA
The DNA here is from genome assembly GCA_033032245.1 of Poecilia picta. Taxonomy (NCBI): domain Eukaryota; kingdom Metazoa; phylum Chordata; class Actinopteri; order Cyprinodontiformes; family Poeciliidae; genus Poecilia; species Poecilia picta. The sequence goes on from CM065359.1 coordinate 3,783,560, forward strand.
ACTGCCAAACCTTCTGGTTACAAACTCACATTTTCAGAAAAAGCATTTGAACAGCAGCAGCATTGGTAGCAGCTACAGACACCAAATCTGTGAAACCGTCCAAGCACTGCCTTGGTTATGGAGGAAAGTGGAACAGCAGATCGGCTCTCTAGCAGTGAGAACCACAAACTGAAAGCTGCTAAAGAAAAGTCTGGTCCAAATGTGAAGCAGTGTATTCATCACTGTGTGCTGCAGCAGTTCATGTTTGGTCTGAAGTATTTTCCATCGTCAGTGTTGGATGAAAGGCCTGCAGTGCTCTGCTGTCGCCAGCAGAGGGCCGTTGCTGTTCAGGTCGTACTAAGAGATGTTTACGTTTTGTTCTGAGATCTTATCATTTATGACATTGGAGTAGACTAGAGGCTGGATTATAAATGTGTTTTCCAATGATTGGGTTATTAGATTAGAACAATGTGAGGTTACTTATTCTTGAACTGTTAGGTCACATGATTGCCATTAGTCTTATAAACCAAATCTTTAAAGGTGTTTAGGAAGAACAAAAGCCTTAGGAATGTTGTTGTTTACCAAGCTTGAGAGTTTATTTCTTTTTATAACAGCAGGTGATATAAAGTGCTTTAGGTGAAGGTTGGATGGCCAGGAGTTGGTCCTGCATAGCTTTTAGAAAAATGTAAGTTCTGATCCATTGAAGTAGACAAAATTTAGGGAAACAGTGACAATCTGAAAAAAATTGATTTGCTAACAATTCCAAAACCATCCAACCATTTGACCCCCAAATGACCCAGAACACATTTCAGCCAGAAAGATAAAGCTAAATAAGAGATAAACCCTGCTGCTGCAATTTGGAAAATATATAACCCGTTTTGTATTTTGAATGTCAAAGACGTAAATGTTGATATCTAACATTGATGTGGACCTGGTCACCCTGAGGAGGAAAATAATCAACTGAAAGCAAAGACAGAGACTGACTGGGGTTGGACTAAGGTTATGAATAGTTTTATATATTTTGTTATCTATGGATCAGAATAACTGACTGTTGGAGATCATTTTGCTTAGTCATATCTGAATGGACTCAGATTATTACACAGGCATGAACTTTTCAAATAAGAGCTGCAATTGGGCAACAAACAAAGTATATTGTATTCTGTAACCTGGATTAAAACAATACTATTTTATTTGACTAACTGGTTCTGTAAATTAGATGTAGCATTGGATTCAGAAACATGGCTACTTATTTGGAATCAATATAGTAGGAATAGTCAGAATCTACAAGCCAAAACCTTTAAGAAAATTGTTTAAATACATTTTTAGGAAAATCCAAAAATTTACAGCATATGGATATTTTTTTTCATCATGTTTATCTTCAATTTTATGAAGAGATGAGACAAAATTTAAAAATTTTATTTCCAGCATATCAAAAATAAGTTACACACAGAGGATGCTGGAAACGCTTGGATGTAGAAATGAATATAATGGTGTTAAAATACTGTTTAAACACCACAAGCATCTAAATCTGCAGGTTTGGATCTCATCCAGATTCGCTCTGCGGCTGACGTGAGACCGAGGCGTTTCAGACACACCAGGCAGAAATAATACAACCACAGACTAATCAGTTCTGATGATCCGAGTTGCTTTATTATTATTATTATTATTATTATTATTATTATTATTATTATTATTATTATTATTATTATTATTATTATTATTATTATTTTTATTTTTGAAGTGTAAAGCTGCTCAGGTCTGGGGTCGGGTTCTCAGAGTTGTTAATGTGAACCCCAGTGTTGGAGTAGCATTGACCCCAGGCATCATGAAGGGGTCGCAGGGTTCTGACCCCATATAAAGGGACAAAGGGGCTCTCTCTCTCTCTGTATCTATCTCTATCTCTCTTCTTGGTGTTACAAAGTGGAAATCAGCCCTGAAACATAGATTTTAGAAGATATTCTCATAGTTTTTGATAGTTGGGATTGGATATTATTTTCTTAACCTATATTTTTGGGAACCTGTGACATCACACATCTATGGCAACAGGCAAGAGTCACGGCAGACCCTGGGCAGATCAGGAAGCTGCATTTAGATTAATCATGAAATTGCACAAATTAAAGTCATAAAAATAAATTTGCTTTTGCATGGAAACACACCAATTTAGCAAAAACTCATGTTTTTTTATTAAAAGCTATTGCGCTAGGATGAAAACAGATTTATTTAGTAAAACATCACATGAGCCACGTGATCAAATGTGTTTGTCATTCCAACGTGTTGAATCAATAGATCTATAAAATCAATTACAATTTTCCCAAAACACTTCATATGTAGCCACTAGGAAGTAATTTGTCTTGAATAAGATCTCCTCTGATTGGCTGACAGATGATGAGGTGCCATCATGACTGAATTGTGCAAATATTTACTGTTTACATTTGTCACTGCCATGATTTTTATGACTTATCGTGTGAACAAGCTTATTCACATCTGATTTCTTGTTTAGTAGAAACACAGCACTTATGAATTTGTGGTTTTTTTGACATATTAGACAAAGATTTGTGCTCATCTGTAATGGAAATGCAGCTACTATTGCAGTGAAACACAAAGACAAAACATCCATGCAGACCAGACCGTAAGTAAGAGTCAAATGCTTAAATGCATGTTCATATGGGAACGATCTGCTGTTTGCAAAGCCACACAGACAACAAGCAGACTCTACACAGAAAGGTCATTGTCAGACTGGAACTAGCAACTGGCTCGCTAAAGGCCGCAGCCACCAAGCTGCCTGAATAAAAAGCTTAATGCAAACATTGCTTTCATTCCCGTTGCCTTTCCTTTTTCAAAACAAATTTAGTTTCATTTTTCTACAGAGTTTTAAGAGATAGACTCTTAGTTTGTGAGAAACTGCCTGTGGGTTGTTGCTGGATCTGTATTTGTAGATTTGTTGACTGTTTTTTGACATTTCAACCAAATCTGTGCCCCTTTGGTTACTTTGTGTTTGAGGATTTACTCAAGCAGATGGATGAAGACTGTTTCCTGATTTCCAACCTTTCTTTTATTGCAGTTTTACTGCTGTAGTTAATGGTAGTTGTGGGCTGTCTGAGCTTTAACCTGCTACATGTGCTCTGTGTGTCTCAGGGCTGGTGTCACCTTTAAAATCTTTGTCACTTCATGTAATTTCTGTGTGAGCTTCTGTAAGATGTCCTTTTTTCTTTCTCTTTTCCTTGACTGGCCTGTTGTCAGTAGAATCAGAGAAGTGCAAGCTGAGATACTTTCCTGTTGCTCACAGTAAGTTTATTGTTTACGAGTAATTCGGCTGTTTGTAAAAAAAAAAATGTTTCTGCTCTTTGCTGCAGATGATTACCTTTTATTTGATTCCATAAACGTACATTGCCTTAAATATGAAGTGAGGTCTGTTATTGAAGCTTGCTCTTTGGCTGGATACAATTTGTTCTAGTATTTAATGGTGCTTTGCAGCTACTTTATAGCGGTCCTGACCCGTATTCATAAACCCTCAGAGAATAGCAGGAGACTGACCCAAATGGAAAGACTTCAGCTTTGCTAAAATCTAATCCAAAGCATTTTATTAACTAAAAACTTTATCCTGACACAGGAAAACTGCAGCGCTGCCCTGTCAAAGCCCTTTATGGGTCACAGGCAGTAAAATCAGCCTTTCTGTTGAATGATCATTTAAGTTATTAATGTGAAGATCAATAAAAATTGATTTTTACGTAAGAACGTTAGACATGCTCTATGACACCTGACATTTAGAATTGTAAAGCATTTTCTTGTTCTGCCTCCTGTTTTATTTTACTTCCTATTGATTGTTTACTGTGAATATTTTAGATGCAGACAGATTTTGTTTTAGAAATCATATTTGCTTTTAAATCATCAGGCCTGAAGCAACGCTTCAGACTCTTCCTCTGAACTGGGGTTCTACTGAGAGGTGAGGAGCAGGCAATATCCTGCCCACAGTAGATTGCTCTGTTAAGTAAGCTGTAAGTAAAATGTATTAATTAAAAGTACCATTTTCAGTAAAACATTAAAATAAAAACAAAATATGGACTGAAAAATGCATAAAGAGGAAATGTGAACACAAGTTTTCTTGCTAGTCATTAGTCAGTGTGCCGTCAAGATGAAAATGAAATCCCCAACATTTTTCATCCTAAAATTAGCATGTAACCTACAAAAATGTTTTTTTGATTACAAAAATACTGTACAAAAAAAGTTATTTGATAATAAACTACATTTTTTATTTAAATAAAAATTGTATATCAAAATATTTGTCAATCTTCTCAAAGTGACATAATTGTTGCTTTATTGACAATAAAGCAACAATTTCTGATCAGCTTCTTCCATATGTCCAATGAAATTTTTTATTGATTGGTTTATTGACACCTAAACTTTTCAGTGAAAATGTATTGTTTTATAGCTACTGCCTAATTTAATAACCGGTAGTAAATCACTAATATGTGCGCAGAAGAGCTTCTGCTGATATAGATTGTTTTCCTGCCTATAAAATTTAATCTCTGCTTACATTTGACTCAAAGCTGGAGCTTTACCATGAAGATAAAATCTGTCTGTTATGAGAGTTTTATGAATACCGGTCACCTTTTTTTTTTTTTACAACCTAGCCGATTTTTTAGGAAAACTAGTGTCAAGGTCACTGAGTCCCTCTTTATGAAGACGTGTTGCATCGCTGCTGTTGAGGCTCTTTGTGCTTAACTGTAACTGTAAAAACTAAAGAAGCAACAATATTTTCTGAAATCGTTTGGTGTGAATTCTTTGTAGCAGGTCAGTCTGAGTCAGCAGAAATCCTCATTTCCTGGGGAAGTCGGCACTTTTCTGCCTCTAGACTCTCTACAGACATTTGAAAAGAACATTCTCGATGTAAGAGAACCATGACCTCATCGTCCATATGATACTCATGATATTTTGCTTGTTGTTCTCGATGTAAAACTGTCAGCTTTCTCACAGCATCTGTAATGATTCTATATTGTCAGCTCTGTGCATCAGGAAGCAGAGAGCTCGCTTTCGTTTGTTTACATCCTACAGACCACATGAATGTCAAAAGAAATCTTGTTTAAAATCTATTTCTAAAAAAAATGTTGGTGTTGTTATAATAATGCGTACCAAAAAAAAAGAGTATTTCTTAAGTGTTTCTGTTGTGTTCTTTCTTATGCTCAGAAAGTGTCTGGTAGCTATCAGTGTGTTTCTTGTGGACTGCATTTTGCTCAGTGTCTCAGTCGTGATTCTCAAAGATCAGAGACAAAACTATTCACACGCCCTGAACCTTATTTTAAGTTCCAGTCTCAAATGTCAGTGGGTTTAATTGTGACGTTGAAGGAAACTCATGACTGAATTTGACAAGTAAAAATCAACAAAATTGCAGATTAACACTTTTGTAATTAAGGCACTTTTGTAATATCTGCAGAATAAATTTGTCACTTTTTTCTGAGTCTCATGACTCCGGCACTGAGCTTTATAAACTTACTTGTTGCTGTTTTCTGCATTCAGCAGAATGAACAACTGTGCTAGCTGGCTTGTTAAACACGCAGTAAGAGTTTTTGCTGAAGCTTGAATTTAAATTGTATATTTTTCTCCGCTTATGAAATGAATAAATAAGTAAACAAAGACAATAAGTTGGTGGTTTACCATTTCTGGGATGTATTTGAACAGCAGTAATCAGCCTTAACATTTCCACGGATGCAGGTTTTAGACGTCTGAACAGGATCAGAGGGTCTGTGAAGGGACAGGTTAGCATTTATTTTACTCTGCTCACACCATTTTAATTCCTTATTTTGATTTTTAAGCCTAGGTCTCGATTTAGTTGAGCAAAGTCATTTCAACTTTCTTTCAAATGGAAATAAAACCTGTCTATTTCAGCCTTTTATTTATCAACTGCGATAAACCAATTTTAGAAGCCAAACAAGAAATTCTGACTTATTTGCATTCCAACTATTGGATTTTGTGCTTTCTTTTCATTTTTATTCTCCTTGATGGCTGAAAAAGAGAAACTTTGCATGAAAAATTAAGAAAACCTTGCAGACCTGGTTTCCCTGAAGAACCAACACAGAAAGCTTGAAAATAGCAAAAATAAAAATATTCAAAGCCATTAATGGTTTGATTATAGAAAAAAGCAACTAGCATTTTTCTGACATGTAAGTGCAGATTATACATAATGTCACTCTGTCCAATGAAACACATCATCTTGATGCCTGTGAAGCGAAGAGAAGACAGATTTCATTGTCTTCCAGGGTGGATGGATCGTAATTCTAAAACCTCTGCCTAACAGGAAGTACTGAATATTTTAATGTGACGTCTTGCTATGAAGCAAGTAATTTCTGAAGTCAACACTGGAGCAGAAAGAGCAGCAGAATGAGAACAGAAGAACAGAAACCAACTGAATGAACTCAAGTCTGAAGAACAGAAGTCAAGTTTATTTGCAAAACACAATCAAAAGAATAAAGAAAAAAAGAAAAGAGATGAAAAAAAGATAAAAACATTAAAAACCTTGTAGGACTTCAGTTAAACGTCTCACACCTCAGAGTTTTAGTTAAAACGTAACACAATGAACATTACAGTGACAAAATAAAGAGAAGCAATAAACAGTTTTAGTCCAGTTAGTCAAATGCAACTTTCATCAAAAGTTGTTCACCTTGATTTAAAGGAAAGGAGCATAAAAAACTGAATGTTGCTTTTTCATGTTTGGTTCTGATTCTGGGGACGCAGACCAGAACCAGAACCAGAAGACCTGAGAGTTCTGGAGTTTTCTTCAGTGGCGATGGGTCTTTAAGAGGTGAGTATTATGCAGAATGAACCTTTTTCAGATATACTGTACACAATGTTACGAAGTTGTTGCCTCATCAAAAACATACCCAGAGTTTCTTTGACTCGTTCGTGCATGTAAGAGAAATCCCAACTGAAGATATTATAGCTACTCTACTAAATACCTAACAGCCCCTTTAATGTAGCTACAGTGACTGGAGTTCAGACGGAACCTCATTAAACCTGCAGGATTCATGATTCCTCAGCACTTTGTCCTACAGAGATACTGACTCCTGGTCTTCTGGCTCCTCCATTAGTGGCAATTAAGATTTATGACTGACTGAAGGGATGTCAGTAAAACCTCAGGAGGCCGTGCTGCTGCTCCACTGAGGAATCTGACTCAGAAACCACGTCCTGATAACACAACGCCGCTTCTCTCCAAAGGTGCTTCCCCCTTTCCCTGACCATAAGGAGTTTAAGTGTCTAATTCATCTTCAGCTGCTGAAAGAATAAAATTAGGGATAAGTGAAGGTAATAAATGAAGTCCTTGAAAGGGGTGAATTAGTGGATTGATAAGAAGAAAAAGGGAAGAACTGAGACACAGTCGGTTTTCATCTGAGGACTTCTTGATTTCCCAGCTCCAAGTATAAAGGAAGAGATCTTAGTGATGACTCTCTGTTGTGGCCTGATATGACCAACAGTCTCAGTATCTTGCTTATATTCATACAACACCATGAATATCAACACCAAGAACCATCAAAGTTTCTTTGATGGTTCAAAGCCTGAGTGCAGCAAGTAGGAGCGAATAAATTAGAATAGAAATATCCTTTATTGTTCCACCTTTGGGAATTTCAAGTGTACCAGCAGGAAGTTACAGGTAAACAGACAAAATAAGAAAAATGGATCATACAGGAAGGGCAAATTTAACAGGAGAAATAATGCAGTCATTAAAAATTATACGACTTGAAATAAAGGGACAATATATGTGTATTTGTTCATAAAAGCCATAACAAACTATTTACAAGAAATAAAAAAACAATATTGTGTAATTATCTGGTGTGTAAACACTTCTAACATCCAACAGCTAACATAATTTAAATGAAATGTGCAAATAAAATACTATAATAAACAAAGTAGGAGCTATAAATATGAGGAAAAAACTGAAGAAGCAAGAAAAAGAATATAAAAACACAAACAGTGACCATAACAACAACATTAAAAAAAAACACCTTCATCTCCAGAGGGTCATGACCCTGAAAACCCAACTGGGTTCAGACACTAAATGCTGGATTCACCAGCGGAGCCTCATTACTCTCCTTCCAAAAAGGGTTTTGATTAGGACAATTATGACTTCAGAAGTGCTTCTTCTGCATCATGGTGGCAATGTTTAGTAGCAGGTGTTTCTTTTAAACGTTAATCTTATTGGCCAAAGCAAATAACAAAATGAATATCCAATAAAGCAATAAAGTATGTTACTCAGCACCAAGTTTCATGGCGACCTGTCCAGGGTGACCCGCCTCTCGCCCAGAACGCCAGCTGGAGATCGGCACCAGCATTTCCCAACCCCATTAAGGGACAAGGGTGTAAAAAATGGATGGATGGATAAAATTGATTTGTTTTAGTTTTACTTCATTATAACTAATTTTAACCAGAATCATAAAGTAACACCTGAAAGGTAGTGTTAAATTAACACTAACAAAGTAGTTAATTTTTGTTATTTTACCAGTGTTAACCATTGCATCCCAAATAGAGTTAATTTAACTCTGTTTTGTGAATTAAAAAAATTAACTCTGATCCAGTGTTAAAACTTCAACTATTTTGAAAGTGTTAATTTAACACTGGAAAAGTGTTAATATCAACTCCGTGGGAGTTAAATCAACACTGGACTTTTTGCTGTGCACACAACAAAACATCTCATATTTACTCTGTTAGCAATCAGAATTCAAACATAAAGTTTAACATTTTAAACCTACAAAACTGCTGTTTCTACATGACTAAAACTAGGTTTGCAAAATAAAATCAGTTTTCTCTGAAAGTTGTGGGTTTTTTAATCTTTTTTAATCTTTTCTGCTCTGATGACTTCTTCCTGGTTTTCTTGTGGCTTTTCTCTTTCTTCATTGACAAGCAAGCAGAATCTTTCTGCATTTACAGGAAAAGCTGTCCATATGTTTGCATATTAATATTTTGTTTAATCTTTTTTTAATCTTTTTCTCTTTCTCACTGTTTACTCAATGCTGTTTTTATTTTAATTATGTAAAACACTTTGAAATGCCTTGCTGCTGAAATGTGCTATACAAATAAAATTTGATTGATTGATATTTGCGATAAGCAGTTAGCGTATTTATTGTTGAGATTTGCTGGTAGCAGCAGCACTAAAGAAGAAAAAGATCAAACACCATCGGAGAATCAGGTGCTAAATCAATTAAAGGTGTTAATTTAAATACAGAATATAAATAGTTACGGTTATGGATCTAGAAAATAAAGAGCATTACATCTAATAAGGCATTTCTATGCTTGGTGCGCAGCAGCAAAGTATTTCCAATGGGATCCTTAGTGTGGAAATCTACCAGCCTGCATTAGTGGACATGTTTGCTGCTTCTGCTGCCTTCAGGCTGGAAACAAATACCAGCAAATTTATAACTGTGTTCCAACATTTACAACCTGAGGCTGAAAAAGCATCCAAACGCTTACCAGTTCCACACTTTGCTAATTAGAGTGCTCCAGTTCTTCACCCTTCTCAACAATAAAACTTGCTGAGAAAAAACATTTTGCTCCTTTTCTCATTTTATTAGCTGCTCTGTTTGTGCTTTGCAGTCATTGCAGATTGGGAAGTGTGAATATATGTGACTTGGCAGGGGGAGGCAGTGGATTGGATTAATTGAACTTATCCAGCATCTCAGTACTGTTATCTGATTTGTGAATGAGATGTAGAAACCATGAAGACGTGGATAAAACATTGATTTTGGATCAGCACCAGGACACAGAGTTGTTATTTTGATCAGGTTGCCATTTCACTAAGGAATAAAACCAAAGGAGAGTCATCACCTGATTACAGCATTAAACTACACATTTACAGTGCAAAACGTCGATGCTGCAAGATCAGTTAGACCACAGTGGAAAAAAAGGAGAGCACTTAAGCAAATCACAGTTGACCCCAAACAGCAAATGTTGGATAAATGAAAAACATCTTGAATGTGTATCATACCTGACAGGGAGCTGGATGATTCACTGGGTTAAAGGAAGAGCTGAGCAGCAACGTATGGAACGTCTGTTCATATCACCGAATTCTGAGATCACGTTCCTCGTATTGCAGAAACTCCAGCAGGTCGACTTCAGTTTACAGAGGGAGAGAGAGACAGGGCAGTTGGACCAAAGCAGACGGATGCTTGTCTTGATCGATGGGATGCTGAAGGAAGGAGGAAATAGAAAAATGCTTTCCTCCCTGCCTCAAAGAAACATTCAGAGTCACTGCTTTGTTAAATTAATTGAAAGCTCATTACACATGGGCCGGTCCAACATAAAGGAACCCATAAATTATATCATAACCATTAGATTACAAGAGCTTTTTGAAGCATATGAGCTTAAAAGTGTCAAATGCAGAAAATGAATTGGATCAGTAGGAAAGTTGATCTGCCAGCAGCAAGAGCAAAGCTTTCAACTTTCAGTTTTTGCTGAATAAACTATTTTATTCCATTTTTCCCTCCCAGCTGATAGCCAAAGTGACGTTTATGGTGTTGAACCACTAAGTGCTTATCATCTCTATCCTGCAGTGACCAGCAAAAATATTATTACCTCCTGAAGATGTTCGCATCAAACACATTATGACCACAAAGTCCAACTATTAAGAATCCACTGAACTGTACTGAATAATTAGGAAGTGGAAGAAAAACAATCTGTGATGATCCATCATCATCCGTCAAATGAAAGTCTGGAAAGAAGAGCATTAGTCAGACAAATGGCCAATGGTTTGAGTAGCTTGATTTTTTAAAGTCCTGAAGTTAAATTATGTTTTTCTGTTTATTTCACTGCGTTCCTGCCGGGTGATTATTTGTGTTGCCCAATGCTCTCACTTCTCCCAATGAGCTTTTCACAATTGCTAAGGTGCTGTTAGCAGCTATGGAGGGAGATGGGAAGAAACAGAATGAAGCACTGCAGAGAAATGTATATACCACAAGTATCTATTTCATAAAAAAAATTTATTTTCAGTGTTCACTTATGCTTAGATTTAAGTTTGCTTTTTAGCTTGTGAAATGTTTAATTTCTCATCCGTTTTTATTCTTTGGGGGGGGAAATCATATTTCAAACTTGAGACAGAAATGATGTTTGAGTTAACAGTTTTTACTTGTATATTTCTTATCAATTTAAAAAACTACTACAGAACAAAACAATTTTGTTTATTCGATTATTTGACTAAATAATTGATAGATTACTCAATTCAATAAATTGACTCTAATCATCTATTGAAATGTCCTAGTCAAAGCTTGGTCCTGAATCCAACTGACCATCTGTGCCATCTCTCTCGCTCTCTCTTTGAAGAATGGTCTATTCTAATTTTTAAAGTTGTTCATTAAAACCAGAAAAACATCTGGTGGGTGATGAACTGCTGTTCACTTTAAAAGTTTGTTTTCTTAATTTTGAACTTGAACATTTCTGTTTGGTGAAAAATGAATATAAAAATAAAGGAAACAACACACTAAAATGTATCTTTCAGGTTTTTACTCGAATCTTTAGAGTTTATGATAGAAAGGAAGAATCTGGTCTTCAAAGATCAAAAATGAAACACGCAGCTGATGACTAAACTAGAGATTAATACTGGAATCTGATTTACAACTTAAAGCTTTAATTTATTAATTAAGAAATATCAATCTCTATTGGATTGATATTTATATATCAGGATGCATAAACAGGGCATGTTAACTACTTTAGTTATCTAAAGTCAGTCAGATAAGTTGCTTCTAAACTCAGTTTTTAGTACAATTTAATTTTTACAGAGCCCATGATTTCACGTTGAAGAAGCGCCATGTTGGTATTTTTAAACCTGGACCCATGTGCAGATTGTATTTCCAATTTGCGAGGAGTGTGGTGGACAAATTAAATTGTGTTGATGACTTTCTAGCGTCTGCTGCAAATTAGAAGTAAACATTTGACAACCCATTTAACTTGAGTGCATCAACTAAGGGGAGAAAAAAAAGGTTATTATTGTCGGCGAAAGAAACAAAGGGAAACCTACATTTGGATTGTAACTTTGGTGTTTAAGCCACATAAACTGAACGAGCAACCAGAACCACGACTCACAGTCTGAAAAATTCAGAAAATCACATTTGCATTTGTTAAACAAAAGTTCCTTTCTTGCTAGATGATCTTATCATTTGAAAAATGTTGACTATAAAAAGCAGGTTTTTGATAAAACATCTCTACTGTAATTTGCTGCATTGGTCCTGAAGGTCTGAATATTTCTGCGTGATTAAATCTGATCGTGTCTCTTTTAAATTATGAGCCATTCGTTACAAATCACACTTTATCTCGGTTTGTCCTTCCTCTCTTTTACCTTTTTACTCTATTTGGAGCCTTTTCTCCGTTTCTATCCTTGGTTAATAAATAGCAGCAAACACAGTTGTGTGCTGTTAGGACATGATTTAAGCAGAAAGTCCTTGGATCTATTCATCAGCCTCTGTACTTTCATTTTCCTGGCTCTCGTTTTCTTCAGTCTTCTTTTATTTACTCAGGCTTAATAAAACATGTGCTCTGTCCTCACCCCCTTCTCTGCACATTGCATCTGAACTTTTTCACTAAACTTTCAATGTCAATTTTATTTTATTTCTGTTATGACCCACCGCTCTTCCAACAGATGTGCACTTCAATCTCACTCTTTTTTACCCAGTTACCGTATGAGAAAACATCTCGAACTCATGGCTCTTTCTGGGTTTCTTTTCATCTACTTTTACTTGCACAAGAGAACTTTTATCTCAAACTCCTGCTTTTAAACTTATACATTATGAATACTGCGACATGTTTGAATCGACTATGAATGGGAGTTTTATTTTCCCACAAAAAGTTCAAAGATCCTTTGTACATCAAGACGATTGTCTCGGCCAACAATAAACTGCTGAATAAATGTAGCAGAAAATCACATGGAAAGAGAAATAAAATGGCTGAAGGACGCAGGACATCATGACAGGGGAGGAAATTAACCTTTTACAAATACCTGAACACTTTGAGGCGCCAGAACTGAGGGACAGAAGAACTAAACAAAGAAACTGCCACTAATTTCCCAATGTGGCAGAAGCAGTGTGGTAAAAATTGGGTAACTTCAATTTAGAAACACCATTTTAAAAAGATTTAATAGATTTTAATGACAACTTAAAATGTTACCTTTAAGGCACACAGACCCGCTACAGATGAGGCTTGAGACAATCTCACAATTCAACCATTTTATTTATTATGCAATCGTTTAGTTTAATTCAAAAGTACCAATTTAAAACCTCACATTAAAAGTCAGTTCAAGCACAACTCAGGAGTGAAAATTCGAAGAAGTGTCCTAAAAGAAAAGAAACCCAGCAAACGAAACGGGGCAAAACAACAAATCGTGCACCAAACCAGAAGTAGAACCACCACCCGGAAAGTCCACCACCAACACCACGAGCTGGCCGTTCCTGTTTAAAATAAAAACATTCAGATTACAATCCCAGTAATACAATTCAGTCCACAATCAAGCAGCAATTGTCCAAAATTAAGGTCCGTCCTGGGAGGAACCGATCCGTTGTAGCGGACGCCACTCAAAGCGGCACTAAGGAGAATCCGAGCTGATCACCAATCAGCCCAAATCAGCCACACTGGACGAGCGATAGGAGCAGCTTTACGCCGGACGGGGCGGCGGATATGACGCCAGCAGACAGGATGACAGGTAGGTAACCGACAGATTAACCCAGCTGACAGGCGGACAACCAGGATAGCAGGCGAACAGCAGCGGCTATCAAAAATAAATGTTAGAAATGGAATCTAAAAGCATTCAAAAAACTAGCACTTCGCTTACCACTGAGCTCCAAGTGCCTCTTACAGGAAGGAGGAAGTGGGAAGCTTGTACAGGCAGCCCGAAGGACGATTGATCAGCAATCAGTATGTTGTTAAGCGCATTGTTTAAGCGCACGCATTCATTTGCAGCTGTTATACAGAAAATGTAAATAAATCAAAAGTAATAAACTTGCTTGAGAGAGATGAAGCCTGCCTTACCTAGCGTGCAGCACCAACAAACGCAGCGGTCTGAACCGGAAGGAAAACAATGCGATGTCAGCCAGGTGAGGGAGGAACGTTTATATACACAGCGAGCAGCCAGCGAGCGACACAACCAATTAGAATTAGGCACTTGTGTGGTGCGTTCAAAGCCTACAGGGCAAACTGCCACACCAAGTTGTTTTTTACAGGTTAAAGTTGAGATAGTTTGTCTGTGGAAGTTGAAAACCTTGTTGAGGCTCATAGACAAAATTTGTAAATACTTTCTTTGTAAATACTTTCATACTTTCTCCCTCTTGATTCAACCATCAAGTTGAATTTGACTAATTTAACTTGATGTTAAGCAGAAGTGAACTAAAAAAAAATAAAATTGGATTTTGCAGATCTTTATTTAAACTCCTGCTGCTGCTGAGGCTGAATCACTCCTGTTGTCTCATAAATTGTTTTTTTAATCGATTCTTTTCCTCTCTACATGTCCAAAGTGATGCCTGAAAACACAGAACATGGCCTTTAAACAGTTATACAAACGTTTACTCATGTTTCCATAGCAACAGTTTCTGCATCAACAGCCGTCAGAAAACTTCTGGTTCATCTTCGATTCATTTTTAAATAACTTTTGATCAGCTATCATAGATTTTACAGAAACAATTTATGTTTATATAAATAGTTTTCTCTGACAAACAAGTAAACAGGAAGTGGTAAACTTTGATTTTTACTGTGCAATGTTTCAAACTGCACACTATAAACCAGGTGTGAAGCGTCACATGAATGTATGGATTAAACTGAATGCGTCGACTTGAAACACTTTAAAAAAACTGTTACAGTCCAGCAACACGTTCAATTATAGAAACTACTCATTTTAAATCATTTTCATCAAGAAAGGAAGTTGTAGAGCTGATTGGGGTTAGCTTTAAAACATGTTAACTCCTCTAAGAATTGTCTCTGCAGAGTTTGACCCTACAAACCTTTAATCTGCGTCGAGGCGGCGAAGGCCGGTACGGTGCATTCCTCACCTCAGAGTCAGAGGTTATCCTACTTATTAACCTCATCTTAAGGTCATTACCAGCACAATTACAATCGCTCCGTTGTGTGAGGTCTCTCCTTGTTTCAAAAAGACACAAAGGTCAAAAGTAATCACATCAGCTATTTCTGCCGGGAAGTGGAGGATTTTTTCAAGTGCAATATAAGCTGCAGTTTGTTCAGCTTTAATATGGAAAATCAGTTTTAAAGGCCAATATGTCAAATGTTTTAACTCTTGCCAGCCTTTTTGGTTGGAGCTTCAGCAGCACTCTTCTCTTCACTGAGCTTTATTAGATCATAGTTCACTTTATAACACTATTACCACAGCAGGAAATGGACTCTGCTGGCACAAAACCTTTTTGTATCAGGCAAATGGCAGCACTGCATTGTTAGGAAGATTAAAGCAGGGTGAATGTAGCTTGTTGAAGAAGATTTTAGGTTATAATATATTTTGGAAAATCTCTGGCTCTATCTTCTTTTCACGGATCCCAGATTCTCTCGGCAGGCCGAAATGAAACCACACAGAAAACGAGTGTTGACGTCACAGAATTTCAGAGTTTAATCCAATAGAAGACAACGTATGAAATTACAACAGAATCTGCAGAACAACAGAGACATGCATTCATTTACCTGAGACAAATGGAAAAGAAGAAGAAAGAAAGAAAAGCAAAGATGTGCAAAGACGTCTTTGGAGAATTGCAAGAGCAAATCTAATTTGTTACTCATGTGTATAAAGTTTTATAGTAAAGGTGTATTCTTGTCTTTAATTTATTCAAAAAAGGTGTATTTTTACTCATCCAACCAGGAGCTGTCTCTGACCCTCTTTAAAGTTAGAAACTCCCCACAATTTGTTTTCTAGATCAAACACCAGTTGTCACCATTATCTAAACAAAGTGGAAGCAGAGTTTCTCCTGAACTCAGGCTGTTTTATGGCTTTTCACAGATCAATGTAAAAGCTGGAACTTCTCCTGATTATTTCCCACATAGACAAATTAAGATAAAAATATCTTAGAAAACAATGTCAATAGGGCGGAATAAGTTCTTAATCTGAAATCTATATTTAGGCTATTTCAATCAAGACATGTTAAGTTTTAAAACTAGCTTATTTTAAATGTATTTTCTTAAGTTCTATATCACATCTGACATTGTATACATATTTACATATTTATAAAACACTCCACTTATTATAGAAATACTTTCATTCAAAGAAATTACACTGAGATAATAAGACATGCTCCTTCTGATTACTCAGTTTTAGCTTCTGATTAATTGCTTCAATCTGTAAAGTACAGCTGAAACCAGAGGTTTACATACACTGAATAAAAAAGCACATAATCTATTTTCTTCACTAGCTGCATTTTCATGGACCATAAAATTCAGCAAATTGAATTTAGGAAAATAATTTGGAAACACACCAATTTTGAAAAAACAAACAAACAAACAAACAAACAAACAAACAAACAAACAAACAAACAAACAAACAAACGTTTTTTGATTACAAAAACAAGTTTTTGAAGTATAATGAGTCGGTTTATCAGCCATAAAGAAATAACCAAATTCTGCAGAACAGTAATAGAAATATTGCTTTGCATCAACAACCAGATGTTGCCACTGGCACAAATAGAAATATTGCTTTGCAATAGGAAGTGGTGGGAAGATGATGGCATAGTGTATTTTTTAAATTACTTATCATGTGAACAGACTCATCCACGTGATTTTAATTGAGTTAAAAGCCTAAAAGAAACGGCACAAATTTAAATTTTGTCCCCACTGGTGTACAGACACAGAAAGAGGCAGTGTATGTAACACAACTCTGCTCCTGTTTGAGAACAATAATGGAGAACCAAGCTGAAACCATGAGGCAATTACAGCAACACAATCACTGCAGATCCCTTCAGCACAGCCTGGCTTCAGAGCCGGTTACTCAGCCAGCCCCGCACATGCAGCAACAAATGTATTCATCAGCGCAAATAATCAAACCTTTCACAAAACCACTGCAAGCAAAGACACAACAGAACCAAACGGCTTGTATACAGGGAGCATAACCTTATAGACAGTATTAATTCTCCTCATGTCGGTTATAATGACTTGTGGTTTGCTTGGAAAGAAAAATTAAAACATTTTTCTATCACCATCCATCCAAGAATTTCAGTTTGTCATCTCAAGACTCCCATCCAATCAGTGCAGAGTGTGTTTGACGTCAGGTTTATTAACTTCATCAACTTCAGTCACTTTTTAATGTGTAGAAACCAAATGACAAATGTTTGATTTTAGAGTCTTTTGGTATAAAACCTGAAATCTGATCAATCACAGCTCTAACATGTCCTGCTCTTAACTGAGGGAAATAAGTGCAAATACATCTTGAAGCAGTTAAAATGTAAAGATTGGCTGAACCGTCTTACAGATGATTGGGAGCAGAGAGCAGATCATTTTGTCTCCTCAGTGAGAGCCGTGGTGAAGGAGAATGTCTGCTGACCTTTTTCAAGATGACATTTCTGTTTCCTGGTGATTATGTCTTGTGTTTTGTGTGCCAGTGTGTGTATGGAGTATGGATTTAGACAGAGATTTGTTTCCATCATCAGTAATGGCCCTGAAAGAGTCACAGCATGAGCTTTTCCTTAATACAAACACCAACTGGAGTTATGAAGCTTTCTCAATATTTTGTATTTTCAGACTTCAGTGGCCTTCAAAATCACATTTCAGGATAAAATACTGTTTCAACGTTTGAAAATAAAATTGTTTGGCAGAAATTCAAGCTGCAATCAGTTCTTCAGAGAACAACCATGTGCCACCATCTTCAAAGTTCCAATTAATTTCGTTTTTGGTTAAAATATCACATATGAAACATAAAAAATATGATAAAATGTTAAATAGTCCACAGAGTGAGGATAGACAACACACTGTCTGTAAGTAATCATTGTTTTGACTTTGCTCTCTGTGGGTCCAGACTGAGCTCAGATAACAAGTCGTTGAGAAAACATTTCACTCCTGACCTCTCCGGCTGAACTTCCTGCTCTTGCTGCCGCTGCAAACCCGTGGCGTGTTCACTGACCTTTGCAGAAGTCGTGTTTGTGAGTGCTGCTTCTCGTCGGACAAATTCACAACAATTTTCCCTGAAGTGGAACGTTGATAAGCTCAAACCCTCGTCACCAGGACTGGTGATGCTGGAAAAATGCTCCACATGTTCCACGTTTATCCATGACAATCCAAATATGCTGTGGTTCACTTCTGCTTACAGATTTACATTTTTGCATCACTGTAGATGCTTTTTCTTTATTTTTTTTAGTCTTGGTGAGACAGTTTATTGGATTTCAGTTAATCTTTTTTGCAAAAAAATATTTTTTTATTGTGATTCTGAAGAAAGAGCCTGTTCTTCTTCTATAAAAGTGAGAAGCTGTTAATCCGAAAACCTACCTGAGTCATGAAACCAATAAATCATTATCCGCATTACTGATATGCGACGATAACTACAAAGTCACAAGAACAGTAGAATTCTTTCAAGCAAAAGATTACAAATATATTTAAAATATTTAGTGCTTTGAAACCTAACTGGATTCTTTTCTTGCACACAAAGGATCTAAAGACCTTTGTAGTTTATTTAAAACAAGTTTCTGTGAAACTTCAAAACTAAATTCAATGTGTAAGAGAAGAGCTGGGTCAACGTTCTATGCAACATTTTTCAAAGCATCTATCACTTGGACCAACAGTGATAACAATATACCTAGCAAATATACCTGAATGACAGTGTGAAGGGACTGAGGACTGAGATTGAAGTACTATCTCCTTTAAACCCGTAAACACTCTGCTGAGGTCAACCAGAGGTCAACCAGAGGTCAACCAGAGGGCTGCCTCAGAGGGAGTAGAGCTGCAAACATGTAGGAACCATTTTTAAAATGGTCTTTAGATCAAATATCTAGATGTTTATATTTAGTGACGTGCACAGACCTTTTGGGGGGCAGGTGCAAAAAAAGGACAAAAAATAGAATCCTGCACAATTTTCTTAATCTTACTGCCAATTTTCACTCATGTGAAAATAAAGGTCTGTTTTTTGACATTTCTGAAAATGTCAGATAAAAAAAAACAGCTTTTTGAAAAAGAACACATGCATTAGTGAACAGCTGTGGGTAAAAAAAATCAACTCAAAATAAAGGTGCATTTTAAACATTCTTGGGACTAATAAAATAAAATGATGCTCTGGTGGCTCAGGGGTTAAACACAACCCACATGTGGAGGCCTTAAGCCTCGATGCGGCCGTCACAGGTTTGATTCCTGGCCTTGTGACCTTTGCCACATGTCTTCCCTTTCTCTTATGAGCCACTTTTCTGTCAGTTCACTGTCAAATAAAGACCACCAATAAAACCTTTAAAAAATGATTAAAGATAAAAGAAAAACGAACATGAAAAGGTAGAGCACTGACTCACAATCAGCCTTCAATCTGAATGGTTGTCATGTTGGAAAAACTTACAAGAATGTGTTTCAGTGGTAACATTTAAATAAAGAAATACAACATCGGACCTGCATAGTATTGGAAATTCTCTGTTTTTCAATTATTTTTCATAATAAATGAAAAACAGAGAGATTTCTAAAGGGTTCTTCTGCTGAAAAAAAGAGCAGCTGTTCATGTCCTGGTGTGAAAAATCTACATTTGAAGACCTTCATCAATCTACATAATGGATTGATTGTTACAAAAGAGGGAAAATATGATAACAATTCGATTGTTATGTTGGCAAAGAAAAATGCTCTGTTATCAACTAAATTACTCCACGTGCATGAATGAGAGGCTGAATAATATTGTAATATAAGGATCATTTGTCACAACTTCAAGGTGAGAAGTTCAAATATGCCAGTAGATGTTAGTAAGCCTGAGTGTGATTCTCCTTCACAGTGAAAGATCACATGGTCTGACAGGAAGAAGAGGAATTTAAAAACACTAAATTATGTATTGACTTCTAGTTCCATGGATCCACAAACTGCAGGAAACAGTGAGGCTGTTACTGTGGCACTTCAAGCTTTACACATGCACTAATTAAACACTCAGGTTTGAACAAAACAAGAAGCAACTTTATCTTACCTTTTGCAACATATTATTCTGTGAAGACAAAATAATGTCTTCACCTGGTAATGAGACGGTACGTTCAGCATGTGCTGCTGGTACCAGAGCAATAAAAATGTTCTCAGAATGTTGAGCATCTGTCCTGGATGAAAATGCTTTCCATTCATTTAGAGATCCTCTGCCCCGCTTTGCAGCTACTGCTGCAGGATTACAGTCCTTATTCTCAATATTCCACCTTTCTCCTAAACCTACTGTGTGACCACTTGTGTTTTTCCATCTTGACGAAGGAAATATATTAGTTGTATTGATAATAATTGTGCTGTAGTTTTAACCTTGTTTTGTGTTTTCTTTTATTTTTAGCAAGACAAAATTTCCATCTGACTAGAGAAAACAGATGAAAAACAGCCAATCGGCTAATTCTGGTGTTGTTTAGCAACGCTAACTGTCCATGCCACATAAATCAGTAAGTTAAAATAAATGTTGAAAGTTTCAATCCCCATTTAAAAGGTTTGTACTCCTCTACTACTACTATGACTGCTAATTGTCCATTGTGTTAAAT
The DNA here is from genome assembly GCA_033032245.1 of Poecilia picta. Lineage (NCBI taxonomy): Eukaryota > Metazoa > Chordata > Actinopteri > Cyprinodontiformes > Poeciliidae > Poecilia > Poecilia picta. The sequence continues at coordinate 3,804,166 of CM065359.1, forward strand.
TACCGTATTTTCCGCACTAAAAGGCGCACCTAAAAACCTTACATTTCCTCAAAAGCCGACAGTGTGCCTTATAACCCGGTGTGCCTAATATATGGACCAACATTGAGCCACAACAGGTCTAGTAACTACGGTAAGCAGCTGCCGACTTCATTTTCCCCACAGGGATAGTTGTCAAAAAACTGGTTTGTTAATAAAGTTTGACTGACCTATCTACCCATATACATGTCTATGTATCTACCTACCCACCTAATAATCAGGTTGTCTGCGGGTCATTTAGCATCACGTTCTCCACCAACATGCTGTGCGCGAACGGAGAAGGGTGACCATCGTCCAGACGCCCCATTCCAGTCGCTCTCCAGGTTCTCCTGGCGACCGGAATCGGACTGTTTTGTTGACATTCTTTATGTCAACAAAGTAGCTTTAGACATTTATCCGGGAGTTTCGGCTAGAGTTACCAAGGGACCAGCACCTATTCATTTAAAGCCGTGGGAGTCGGTGGAAGAGAGACAGAGGCTGTGGCGGCAGCGTGTCGGTTGGTCTGTGCTAACCAGAAAGCAGTTGGGCACAATATCGCAACACCAAAACCGTGAGTGAAACAATGACTAGTGCAGACTGCTATATATAGGACTCCGGACCAATTTTTTATTATACATCCGTATTTGTAGTGAACGGAACAAATCATGTCCCGTTCGATACCGGACGGGTGGCAACACAACTGTGGCGTCTATTCTATGCACCTTATAATGCGGTGCGCCTTATATATGGGAAAAGGTTTTAAAATAGACCATTCATTGAAGGTGCGCCTTATAATCCGGTGCACCTTATAGTGCAGAAAATAGGGTACTTTCTTAAGACAGTTTATCAGCACACCCTCTGCCTTAGAGGCCAGTACAACTAAAAATATACTTATGCCCACTGTTCCATATTGATTTCTTTATATGTTTTTCATTAAAAAGTTACTTTTGATGGAGAGAAACATCAAGAACAAACTCATATTCTGCTGATAGAAGGCTGACTTTTTTCTAATGAATCTTAGAGTCTGAGATTAGAAGGCCAGTTGCTAATTGGCCTTCTAATAAAAGTGATTATATTTGCTAATTAAAGCTTTTGAAACTTGACCTACCACATAAATATCAGAAAAGAAATAAGGACATCTGTGTCAATGATCATTTTGAGTGAACTATTGTTGTGATCAGCAGTAGAGGCATGAATGTGGGGCAATAAATGCCATGTGTTTCTGTTGACTTTGGCTGTGTGACCACTCAGCGTTGTTTAACTGGGCTGAACTCCTTTGTGTCCTTGGAAACCTCACAGCTTTATGGTTTAATCTTAAACGTCTGTTTATTTACACCCCGAATGTTGTGCTGCAGAAAAGAAAGACCAACACACACAATGTCTCACAGAAAGTCGATACACAGAGTGTCTGCTGAGCTCAACTATAAGGACATTTGGAACAGTACATTTAACAGACGAGATGAAGATAATATTTAAGGAGCAGACGTTTGGATTGATTCACTAAGAAACATCATAAATGTTGGATGGTTGTTTCCAACTGAATCCATGTTTTTATCTCCAGAGTTCTGAAAACTGACATGGAAAATGAATAAAATATGCTAAAAATATCGTTTTCATAATCCAGACATGCCCATGCTACTCAGCTTGCTCATACATTTATTAAACACTCATTCCCATCTAAGCTGTGAGTACTTTGTGAGACAAAATACACAAGGAAGAGAAAAAAGACGTTTGATTTGAGGCACAGAATTAAAATTAGTCAAGCAAAAGGAAAGGTTTCATTTTTTTCACATTTTGAAACATGCTTTCTGCTGCTGGATACATAATATATTTATGTCTGAATAGCAAATTCATGATTTGAATGTGAAGCCAAAACTAAAAAAGTGGATTTTATGTTGTGTTTCAGACGTGCAGCCTGGATCAGCAGCCATGGCAGAGACATTTATTCATTTAGTTGGTTCAATTTAGACATTTCCCTTGAGGCTCAGATTGTTTGGCTTCTCTCCTTTGATCAATTAAACTGGGGCTCTTACACACCCACATTACACATCGACTCCTTATTGATTGTCAGGGTACAGTGAGATCCCAGCAACAAACCTCATTTGTGATAACAGAGTGCTGATAACTGAGCACTGGCTGAGCAGTAAACAGAGAGAAGAAGAGTAATGAGAGGGACAGAAGAGGAGACCACAGCTCAGCCGTGGGTCTGATCACCAGCCTCCTCTCAGGGTGAAGAAATGCCTTAATTAGGATCTGAGCCCCCCACATACCCTCGCTTCTGTCTGTCAGCTACTTTCCAGACAGTAACTGTATCTGGATCTCACAGCTCAGCTCTCCCTGGGCTGCCAACGAGATATTTTTAAATGAGACTTTAAAACCTTAAGGTGCAGTAATAACCCATGTGTCAAAACACTGTGTCTAACAATGCATCCAGCGAGAAACTGTTACTTTTTTATATTGGCCTTATATATATTTTCATGTTCTTGTCTTAATGTTATATATATATATATATATATATATATATGTATATATATATATATATATATATATATATATATATATATATATATATATATATATATATATATATATATATATATATATATATATATATATATATATATATATATATATACATATATATATATATATATATATTCTCATGGGAGAACAAAACCCTACATGGGATGTACCACCGACAAATAACTGAAGTGGCTGATATCAGGAAATCCTACCAATGGCTGGACAAAGCTGGACTCAAGGACAGCACAGAGGCTCTCATCCTGGCTGCACAGGAACAGGCCCTAAACACCAGAGCAATAGAGGCTCAGATCTACCACACCAGACAAGACCCAATGTGTAGGTTGTGCAAGGAGGCCCCTGAGACAGTCCAGCACATAACAGCAGGGTGCAAGATGCTGGCAGGGAAAGCGTACATGGAACTACATAACCAGGTGGCGGGCATAGTGTACAGGAACATCTGTGCAGAATATGGACTGGAAGCCCCGAGATCGAAGTGGGAAACACCCCCAAAGGTGGTGGAGAATGACCGAGCGAAGATCCTGTGGAACTTCCAGATCCAGACAGACAAGATGGTAATGGCGAACCAACCGGACATTGTGGTGGTGGATAAAGAACAGAGGAAAGCCGTTGTGGTGGATGTAGCTATACCAAGTGACTACAACATCAGGAAAAAGGAGCATGAGAAACTGGAGAAATACCAGGGCCTCAGGGAGGAACTGGAAAAGAACTGGAAGGTGAAGACCACAGTGGTGCCTGTGGTCATCGGGGCCCTCGGGGCAGTCACCCCCAAACTGGAGCAGTGGCTAAAACAGATCCCAGGAACAACATCAGACATCTCAGTCCAGAAATGTGCAGTACTAGGCACAGCCAAGATACTGCGCAGAACCCTCAAGCTCCCAGGCCTCTGGTAGAGGACCCGAGTTCAGAGGATGAAAAGAGAGAGAGGAGACCACCCACAGAGGGTGAGAAGGGAATTTTTTTTTATTTTTTTTTATATATATATATATTTCTCCAGATATAAATAACTATAGTTAAAACCTGTGATGCCGCCTAAAAACATTTAAGTTACTATTTCAAGAGTTAAAAACCCAAATCCACTTTAATATGCATTTGTTTAGTAGGTCCAACAAATAATCTGACTGTCTTGAACACCAGTGCAACCAAAGAACTACTTCCTTTATTACATTGACGGTATATTCAGACCTGATATTGCGATAGACTCGGTTCAACTGACGACCAAAACTGCAACATCTGTTTCATTTTCAGCTGTTTTCCCTCTGCACCGTGTCATCTGTTCACCTCCTCACCTGCGGGGGCGCTGCAGCAAGAAGCACTGAAGGAAGCAACATGAAAACCTCAGTAAATAAAAATAAAATAGCATCAGATTTTAGCGGTTGTGGGATTTCTCTTTTGGTTTTTTTAATAAAAGTTTACGAGCCATTTCTCCCACTAGTACTAAACTCAAATTAGACTCACATGTTTACATTGTATGTGCTCATAATGCCCTGTTCTAGTGTTCACTTGCATCTACATATGCATTCAAACCACGCCAGCCTTCACCTCAACCAAACCGGGACCTAAGTTTTATAGACCAACTAAAGTTAGTCCTAGTTAGTCTGATTTAATTTAACTCTTGTTAACTAGAAAGTCTTGTTCTGATTTGGGAACTCTGATCCGTATCAAAAACTGAACTCTGGTCCTCATTCAAAGCTAGGTTTCATTTCAGTTCAAGTGAAATCAGCTGCAGTAGATGGATATGTTAATGCTCCAAAGCAGGAAGAGGACTAAAACACAGGGCATTCTGGGTAAGTAGTCTGAGTCTAGTGTCAGCGGGAGAAATGACTTAAGGTTTTATCAAAGACTAAATAGAAAACATACAACCACTAAACTCTGAGCCTACTCCATTTTTATTTATGTTTAGTGAAGAAGGGATTTGTTTTCATGTCTTCTTCTAAGGATTTTGTGTCCTTTCCTTCCTGGTTCTTTGTGCAGCGCCACCACAGGCGACTGGGTGAACAGCTTGGTCAAACGGTTTGGTTCATTTGACAGTGTGAGAGCAAACAGCACCAGCTGAAAACACAACAAATGTTGAAATTTTGGTCCTGAACTGGATCAAGTCTACCGGACTTAAATATCAAAAATAAGAGTCTGTTGTCACACACTTAGCTGACTAATATAGTAGCAAGACAATCACACATCATCCCAGAATGAGTTTGGTTGGAAGGACTCCCATGTTAACTCTGCAGCTCATGACAGTTGTAGTCATTAAATGACTGGTGGATCGTAGAACCGTCTTGTTTCAGGTCTGACAAAAGTTGGTTGTTGAAAATATTTTGAAAGTTCAGAATTAACTAAGTTTATTCATCATGTGTTTCAAACCTGTCTCTGATTAGGTTGTATCCAATTCTGCCAATCAGGATCAGGCAAAACACAATGGTCATCACAACATAATATTTGAACACAGTTCTGATGTATTCTATGAGGTCCGGATGGGCCCAAGGTGCCTGGTCTTTTCCCAGATGCACATACACCAGCAGACGGATCTGAGCTGCCCGACGGCCCTGAAGCCAGCAGTAGTACACGCCTGGAGGATGAAAACAGCTCAACAACAAATCCTTTATATTATAATAACAATCTACAAAAAGTTTAAATGAAAAGTTATAAATTATGACACTCATGTGTAGCATAATATTTTGTGAGTATTACAATGATTAGAATTTTAAAAAATGTTCAACTTTGAAATCAAAAGTCAAATTACCAGTGTACTAGATGTGACCAAAAAGAGAAATTCTTCCATTTTTTATTCATTATTTTCTGCTGCCAGATATAAAGTATAGTTGAATCTGTTTCCTCATTCTCTTTCATGTCTGTGTTTAAATGCTCTACACTATGAGAATCCAACCATCCAACTACGAGAAAGCCAAATAAATCTACTCAGCTGATTTAAAGTTAGCCTACTTTACAGCTCTTTAAGGTTGGACTCACATCAGTCCTGCTTACCTCACTTTAATTAAACTCTAGTTTGTTTGCCTGTAAAGTTTGGTTTTATGTGTAATTGAACTCTGATGCAGAACAAAAATCAAACTCTGGTACAAATCTGGGTTTCGGATCAGTTAAAATTAACTTTGTTGCAGTTCGAATGAATATGTGAACAGCAGACCAGAGACCGCTCCGAAAGCAGGAAGTGGACTATAGCACAGGGATAGGTAAATAAGTCAAACAAATGTGCAAGTCTAGCACTACCAAGAGAAATGGGTGATGGTATATTACCAAAGACAAAAGAGAAATCCTACAGCTGCTAAAGTCTGATGCGACTCCATTTTTGTTTACATTTTGTGAAAAAGGAAGTTGCAATCTTAGTCTTTTTTGGGGATTTTCTCTTGTCTTCTTCAGTGTGTCTTTGTGCAGCGCCCCCCACAGGATAGGGGGGAACCGGTAGCCCAAAGAGTTTTTTGGATTTAGCTGTTTGATACAATGCAACGTGAAAGAGAACCACAGCAGCTGAAAATGTAACAAATGCTGCAATTTTGGTCCTCAACCGAAACGAGTCTACCAGACTATCAGTTTCATTTTAATTATAAAATGAAAAGACTGCCTGTATGAATAACTGAGGCTGCACCAGGAGAGACCTGGGTATTAACAGGAGTACCTGAGTCCTGGGTTTTTGCTGGATTGAATACCAAATGATGGTCAATATCTATTGTTATCCTTGGATAAAAGTTCCCCGGCGATGTCTTCTCAGATCTGTAGATTGGATTCGACCCTTGATCCCAGCCCACCATCATGTTGGGACGGGCTCCAGGGCAACCCAGGATGACGACACTGTCAGCTCGGTGGCTCAGGTAGAACACGGGTACCGGTATCGGGACAGACGCAGAACTTTGACACAGAAACAGAATATAAGTATAAAATTGATATTGATCCATTCATTGTCATAATGGGGAAAAAAATTGTAGTTATTGTGATGAAGATTGATTCTAACTGGCAGTGTTTGAAAAAAACAAACATAACTACGCAGTTGGTTGATGTTCATAGTTTTCTTCTGTTAGTTCTGCAATGGCCTCAAATAAAATCAACATATATGATTAAAAGATACTATAATGTTATGTTTAGTAGTAAAATTGTGATGATGGCAGATCAGAGTATCCTATAATGAGATGTTTAATCATGACTTGAATTGTTTTCAGAATAAATGCCATACAATATTGTGATAAAACTCAAAGTCCACATCGTCTTTCAGGCTTGGTTGTGCAGGTGGAGGAACATCATTCAGACGCAGCATTTACCAACTTCCAAATGCCAAAAAAGATAAATTGTTCTCACTTTTTTAGGTCTCAATGTGAAACTACAATGTTTAATGCTGCACAAAAATATAGCATCCACTGTCTTTATATACTGGGTGACAGTAGGCGGGTACGGTCGGCAGTAACATGCTGTGACATGAGGCACAAACTTATATAGACACCATCCATGTTATTGGATGTAAGGAAATTTTGCGCATTCGTACAACGCTGGGGGGCAAAAAGATTAATCTTTTACGTGTCATCCGTAGCCACGTTAACTCAGTGAAACTTAGAAATGTAGGTGTTAATTTCATGCTATGATCCACAGCAAAGTATCCGCCAATCTTCACGCAGATATATATATATATATATATATATATATATATATATATATATATATATATATATATATATATATATATACTGTATATATATATACTGTATATATATATATATTTAGGACCTCCAAGAATTTAAAACTACTTTCACCCCTAAAACTAAACCCAACATTGTTTGTTTATCTGAATTATTCCACAGGCAGCTTAGTGAGGCCGCCTAAAACTATATTTTCAGACTCACATCCTTACCTGTACCCAAGAAACGCCATCAAAGCGGTAATCTTTGAGGGTGGGGAAGGTTCAGGTGGGCATATGACTTGGCAGCGTCTGATTTCTACCTTCGGCTCCTGGTTTATGTGGCTGAATGTCAGGGGGACTCCTTCTGAGCCACAGGAAACCACTGTCTCATTGGCCTGTGTGTAGCGCACATGCAGGAAATGGGAGTGAACGTAGCAGAGTCCGATACGGACCTGCTCACCTGGAGCGCCACAGCGGTCGCACACTGACCAGGGCCGGAAGCTAATGAAAACTTTGTACATCGGGTGGGAATAGACGACGAAACTGCTTCTATGTCTCTTCTTCTTTCTAGAGACCCTGAAGGCATCAAATCAGAGAGTTGTCATTGATTATTACAATGTCATAACAAAGTTTTTAAGTCTGTCTTCTAACCTGGGGGGTAAACTGAGTGCTGGAGCTTCCTGAATGTCCAGGTCGTAACCATAGAAGAAGTCTTTCTGCGTGGAGCCGCAGATGTAGAGGCCAGAGTCTTCGTGTCCCGCTCTGAATATCAGCAAACTGAACATCCTGATGGAGAATCGACTCCGCAGGTCACTGTGGTGAGAGACCTGACTTGTGTCCACCAGCTTGTTGCCATGGTTATCTGTCAGGGCTCTGGTCTCGTCAAAGCTGCTCCAGTGTTTTCTGAAGAACCAGACAACTGACTGGACCTGAAACAAAAACAATGAGGAGAATAATGGGAGAAAAGACGCTGTTGAACCTTTTCCTCTCACTTTGGTTCAGCCTCCAAGTGAGGCTAAAACCTCAAGTTGATTAAGGTTTTATTCTGTTTCCAGAAGGAAAACATGGAAAATTGAATAATTACACAAACCCTTTTAGTTAGTAACCAAGCAACCATGTTCATCCATTAAAGGATGCCACGAAAACTGCAAATTACTTCTTGCCTAGTTGTTTTCATTACATAATTTTGGACACAGGACACATTCTGATTGATAAACAACACAGTCTTAACTCAAACAGCTGTCAAAGATAACATATGATGGGGAAAACATGTTTTTAATAAAAAGATATTTCTCTGATGTATGGCCTAACAAACCAAACTCCAGATAAAAATCATACTTATTGTTACTAATAAAATCCTTGATAACTCAACGTAAACTTGTGTCTGGACCAGTAAACGTGACGCAGGCTGTGTTTGGGTTACCTCCTCTGGTTTGCAGTGGCAGGGCAGCTCCACAGTCACCCCGGCTATGAAAGCAGCATTAGTGAAGGTCAGGAAAGCAGGACAGGCCGTGCTGGCAAACTCATCCTTCTTCTCCTCAGGAGCCTCAAAGCTCCAGACCACCGAGCACATCAGGACCAAAACCAGACACGTCAAAATCATCGAAAATAACATCAGAACTTTATGATTTCTTGGAAATAACTCAGCAGACTTTCCAGTTGAGTTACAGAATGGCTCACCAGTTCAAATTTCGGGCTGCCGGCAAACATATTTGAATCAAAACATATGATTTAGCTCTGATACAAGGCTAACTTTGAAAAATGTTTTCCCTTAAAGATACTCTGCATTTCCTATATTTCTAACAAATGTGTTCAGTTTAGATTGCAATAAAATGTGATCATTTTTGATCATGTTTTTTTCTGATATAATCTTGGTGGCTCATTTCTATGGTAACAAAACAAACCTGAAATCCTATCAGATAGTTCAAAGATGTTTTTAATTAAAACTTCATTCAAAACAGAAAAAAACCTTCAACCCTCCTTGCATCTAAAACCAAGTAAAATAGCTAAAAATAAACTAAAACGTCTATATGAACAGAACTGGATCTGGTAGAATATACTACTGTTTATTTTAACAAGCTTCTGCTAATGCACTAATCACAGACTTAAAACTTTAAGTTCTTTCGTTAGGCATTTTAGCGCTTTTGTTAATTTTGAACATGTTTAGCACTATTAGTAAATTCTACAGCACTAATTTACTTGGTAGACTTTCAGTTGGATAAAGTTTGACATTTGTGTTGAAGTCTTGCGGATGAAGACAGTTTACACACCACTTACATTTCCTCCCCTTTTCTCAATGACATTATGGTCGATTATGGCATTATAGAACATATGAATGTCAGATTTAGGGTCGTAGTCTTTAAAGGAATGAAATGATTTGAACTGCTGTTTGCGTTTCAGTGTTAGCTTGATATCTTATTGGTGCGGTGGTTTGGTGTTAGCGGAGATATTGTTTCTGATTAGTGCTTTAGGGTTAGTACAATTAACTTTTTAACTAGCAGTAGATGTATTTGCAGTCAGATTTTCTCTTTCTGAACCCGCATGCAGCAGAGCCGCCACGCTTCCCTCACTGTCGTCATAGGCTGTGTTCACACTGCAGCCTGAAGTGACCCAATTCTGATTTTTTTTGACGAAATGTGACCTGTATCCGATCTTTTCATGGCAGTGTGAACAGCTCAGGCCAGATTCTTTTTCAAATGTGACCCATATCCGATACGTATCCGATTCAAATGTGACCATAACGTCCAGGTCTCATTCATCCGAACTGAACCTCACTGATTCTCAACAAATCCCACTATTCTGAGTCCTGATAGGCAAGTGAGAAGAAAAACAACAACCATGATGGACTATATGAGGATTAAGTTGTTAATATGTTGCTCCGGCCGGACAACAACTTCAAATATGTAAGAACACTGAGAACGCTGACGCTATAGCGCCCTTTACTGCGCATGCGGGACACTTTCAGGTTGTTTGCCCGTTCATACTGCAGAACACATACAGGTCCATTTACTGACAGTGTGAACGGCCCGGCAAAAGAATCAGAATTGAGTCACTTCGGGCTGCAGTGTGAACGCAGCCTTAGGAACCAAGCTTGGTAGGAAACTGGAACCCTTTGCTTTTCTCCAGGTTCAATAAAATTCCACTCTGCAAGTGAGGAACCACTCACACTCCACACTTCAGGGTTTAGTGGCGAGAATTCAACATAAGTTAAAACAGTTAATTCATTAAGTGCAATCCTACCAGCCCTGCTGCAAGCACTTGTTGCTGCAGTATTACACAGGTCTGTGCGTCAGCAGGCCTCCAGCAAAATGAGTGAACAATGAGTAACTCAGCTTCCCGCTGAGACAAACAAGACTCCTACTGCATGATGCAAGCTGTCAGCTATTGCTAAAGGCAAAATGAAAAATGATTTCCCTGCTACTATGTGTGTCCAGATGTGGTGAAAGCTTGTAGCAATAGCTACTTACAGAAAGGCCTCATTTCAGCCAGAATGACAAAAAGCACGACCAGAGAAGGAAAGACTTACAAAGTCACTGTTCTCCATTACCACATTGATTTCTAATAGCTTAACAATTATATATTTAATTCCAAATATGTCGTGCAAAAGCCCAGCAATCAGACATGCTTTGTACCAGGTTAGCATTGTTAAATTGATTTTAGGGATTGAAATATTAATTTCCAGTGACAGCGGTCATTTTTTAACTGTCCAGTCCACTTGTTGTGTTTACCTGCAGAAGGCTTGCAGCCATCTTGGAGCTGCTTTTACAATCTGGGAGTCTGATCTGTAACCAAATGCTTGTCACTAATCAAACCAGACAGGAACAGGAAGTGTCTGGTCATCTGAATTAGACACTTCCTGGAGGCCTTGCAATTTTACCACACAGCTGGAAGCTAGAGACTATCTGTTGATGGAAACATAATACTTATGCAATATTTGTGTGTTATGTACATCATATTATGTATACTTTAGTCCCTTATACACATATTGTATTTACAGCAGATAAAAAATGAGTATTTGCTGTAAAACAAATGCTGAATAAAGCAAAGCTGTTACATTTGAATATAACACAGTTAATATATGCAATAATGATTCAAATTAATAAGATAAAGCATCATTAGGCATGACTCAGATTGGTAACAACAGTAACCTGCTTCTGGAATATGCATTAAGCAACATCAGTGGACACAAATATCACCTTTGCCTCAATAAAGGGTTTTATTTTGGACGTTTTCTAACCCTATTCTTGTTGTAGAAAGATGTCGTATAAACCTGAATGTAGGAATGATGGTCATCTATTTCAGCTGACTGTAGCTACTTAAAATTTAAAGCATTTTAAATTCTAGTCGACCTTAGTTCATTTAAATCTATTTAAACATCAGGTTGTTGTTACATTGGTGCTTTCTGCTCCGTTGCTGTGTTTCTATGTGAACTCATGTTCACTGAGCCTGTCAGACTCCTTTTGGACGAGATGCAGTTCGAGAAACAGAGGTTCACTTTAAGACCATTTTAAGACAATATAGTCAAAATGTCACAATCTGGCACAACTGACAGCTAATCCAAAATGTGTTCAAATCTCTGTTGCTTGGATTTTTTTGAAGTTGGCACTTCATAAAACAAGCTTCTTCTATACTGTCTGTGTTGCCAGGGTAACTAATCCCACCTTGGGCAATGGTGTTGACAGGACTACTTTGTGGAAAGGTCAGAGATTTTACATGTTCTGTGTTGGCGGCTGAGCCTACAGCGCAATCCTTTCTTAAATCTGAGTGAGGCAGTTACTGAAAGGAACAAACAGTTCAGCCCCGTTCTGACTAATTAGATCAAACAAAAGCTCCCCGTGCTTTACTGTGCTGTAACTAAAGACATTGATCAGAAACAAGGTGATTTCTATATTTGTGAAAATGAAATAAATCTAAACTGCAGGTAAACTGGACGTTTCTGGAGAGAACATCTCTGTTTGTTCCAGGTATTTTTAACGAACATGGTGGTGAATCTGATCCGTGTTTAGACGCAGAAAGGAGAACGGAGATGAGCAGTGATGGTGAAGAATACATCAGCTGGAACTTTTTACTCATTCAGGTTTGCCAAAATATTATGATTTCCATTCAGATTTGGTTGTTGGAAGATAAACCTCCACTCCAGTCCATCAGGTTTTCCTCTAGGATCACCCTGCATTAAGCTCCATCCATCTTCCCCAAGCAGTGATTATATGAGGGTGATTGTCAGCGCTAAGACCTGCCTCCTGCCTCTGATTGGCGGTGCATTTCTTCAGACGGCTGTAGCAGCTCAGGGAGGAGAAGGAGTTCAATATTTTCAGATATTTTGTTTCATGTTACACCTCAGTTTTAACAAACATGCACAAAACATCCATCCATCCATTTTCTTTACACCCTTGTCCTTAGTGGGGTCAGGAGGTGCTGGTGCCTCTCCAGCTGATGTTCTGGGCGAGAGGCGGGGTCACCTGGACAGGTCGCTAGTCTGCCACAGGGCAACACAGAGACACACACTCACACCTAGGGACAATTTGGAGAGGCCAATTAACCCTGACAGTCATGTTTTTGGACTGTGGGAGGAAACTGGAGTACCCGGAGAAAACCCACATACGCAGAGGGAGAACATGCAAACTCCATGCAGAAAGACAGGGGCTGGGAATCGAACCCAGAACCTTCTTGCTGCAAGGCAACAGCTCTACCAACTGTGCAGACTGCACAAAACATATTTTTGTAAAAGTTACATACTGTTGTTCTAATTCTTTTATTTTTGGTTATTAACAGCTTAAGTTAAATTAATAGAAAAAAACATAAAACTGCTTTAAAATCAATGTGTGTCTCCTTCTGTTGAAGATTCATAAGAATGATTAGAAACTTCCTGAAAACTTTACTGTGTGTCAGTTCCAGTGGTTTTTGAATTCTGATGTAATCATCCTGCAATGAATTGTATTTTTTTAAAATAGTTATTCATTGTATTTTATTCACATTTTCCGTCTTTTCCTACAAAGGCAACACAGTCACAAATCCTACAAAATGAAACACAAAGATCCGTCGGACTGTTCCTTTTCCTGCTGCTGCTGACAAACATTCAGTCTTCATGCTGTTCGTGAGCAGCAGAGAACATGTGCACTTCATCCTCATTGGCCTCATTAATAAGGGTGAATGTATAGGAGAAATTTGCCTCTTTAATCAAAAATGCATTAGTCAGCTGTTCCCACAGCTGAAGGTCTTGCTCTTTGAATAATTTATATTTCTTAAAAATTTCCTTAAAATGAATGTGGCAGGGTGACTGGATGTAGTGCCGCGCTGAAATCCTCCATGCAGCACCAGCTGTTATGACTGACACAAGCCTCTGCAAGTGGGGGGGGGAACCTGGGTCGGGAAATGAAAAGAATCTCCCAGAGCGAACGGCAGTGAATGTTTTATGCCAGAGCAGCATCGCAGCACCACCAGGCATGTCAGAGCTGCTTTAACCGTCTCTGAGGAGGAACAGGAACAAGGTGAATGGTAACAAAACTTTCTTGTGTTGCTCCGGCATCCTCTGGGATCCAAATGAAGCGACATGGATGTGACAGATGGCAGAGAAAGTGACAACATGCTGCGTGATGCCAAGCTGCTTGAGGAGTCCCAGAGGGGCAGGCAGAGCACCAGCAACAGACGCTTCCAGGAGGATTCATGAAGACGTTCAACGTCTTCACATTTCATCCTAACACAACCACAAACACTCCTGCGCTTTGTGGAGATTTTTGGGATCGACACTAGCTGGTGTGGAAATGGAAGTAAACTGACACATGGATATCAATTTTATTCACAGAAAAAAAAACCTAAGAGTGGTTCAGGTTTGTATACAGGCCTCTTCAACCTAAAACTCCTGAATGAAAAGGAGAAACGTCGTAGTCTGAATAAACTCCATCTGTCAACTCAGAGCGCAGACGTTAAAATCCTTCTGTTGGTTTATAAATCACTGGCTGGTTTATGAGCTGCTGCTGCTTTCATATCAGCCTTCAAGATCTCTGGGTCAAAACCCAACATGGAGAGGCAGTGTTCAGCTTCTATGCACCACAAATCTGGAAAACATCCAGAAAACGGCAAAACAGCCGAAACACTGAGTGAAATCAAGGTTAAAACCTTTGATTAAGAAAAACTGGAACATTGATAAATATATTTTGTTTGATGATTTTGATTATAGCTTTTGACAAAATGTCATCTGTAGTGCTTGTTTTGTAATTGGTTGCAATATTATGTTTTGAAGGAGTAAAGTACATTTTATATTCTTAATAAATAGGCTGAAGCTGCTGCCAGCCTCACTGAGACAGAGGAACTCATAGTGCACTTTTAAAAGTGGATACACAATCAGATCAAAGTTTAAAGTTTGAATCTTGAGAGATTTATACGGACAGACTCCTCTGTATGTTTCTGCTGAGCTTTTTTTACTGTGCATTTTTTGTTGCATGTATTTTCTTCATGAAGCACTTTGTGTCTGTGAAATCTCTCTCTATAAAGAAACATTCACTAGTTAACTTGTTAAAGAGCGGCTCCTGCTCCATGTATCCATGACGCTCAGGTGATGTGAGTTTCTCATGTTTCTAGATAATTGATTGCAGTCATTTGCTGGCTTCTGTTTGTCCCATAATTATTCCTCTTGTTGGCTCTAGTGAAATGATCACTTCACTTCACAAGAGCAAAGAGGTTGCTCTAATTTTTGACATTTTCTTTTAATGGGCTAATTTTTGTGGCACTTTATCATCAGAAACCAAACAAACAAAAAGGCCCATCGAGCTCAGGACTCTGCTGCAGGGCTGATTTACTGGAATACAGGAAAAGTATTTACACAAATACCGAAAGTCGGCTCTGTTGTTCTGCTTAAATACCACTGACTCCAGGTATCATCATCATCATCATCATCATCATCCCTCCTGCTTCCACAAAAAGGTCCTTTCAATGGTTGGAATCTCCTAATGAATCATTTATCCTCCACTTTCCATCATCGTCTCGTCGGCAGAGGAAATTATTTTTAGCAGCCAGCGGTAATCTAACATGTTCGGTTTCAGTCGTTGATTCTGGCTCCATTAAGCTTCTGCACTCCGCCGCAGAGAGATCTTTTGGTTTTGACTAATTACACACTCATGCTTAAACTGGAAGGATGAGATGACGGCCGACCCACAAACAGGTTTTAATTTTTTTCTTTTTCTTTTACAGTTTTGTCCAGGTGAGGTGAGAAATACATAGCAAGAAAAATGTTTCTGTGCTCCTGAGTTGTGGCGCAAACCTGAAACCTGAGATGTGCAGAAACTTTGTTTCCTTTAAAGCTGAAAACATTATGTTTACAGAAACTTTTGATCTTAAGCAAAATAATAAACAATTTAAATGCTTGTTGTTAATTTTTTATTAGTATTTAAACATCTATTTGTGTTATCCAAGGCTTTCATGTATATATTTTCCTTCCATCTTTCATTTGGATCAACATGTTTATGGGAATATCAACAGAACAACAAAAAATGCAGGATACATGGTTTTATTTTGTCATTAATTGAGAAAATATTCATTTTTATTGTGTATATATTACTTATTATATGTCTATAATTTAATTTTTCACTTTTGAAATGTGTTTTGCAATTAATGTTTAAGTTAGTATTTTGTCTCCCAAAGACTTTTGATGTATTTAATTTGTTGTTTTTATGTTTAAAATTTGAATAAATAATGTCACTTCTAATATTACATTACGTTTCTCTGTTATGAATCATTTTTGTAATTTCACTAACTGAAAACGTAAAAGTTTGAAGTGATTGAGATTTGAATATTGTGTGTAATAATTATGATAATGTGTGGTTTCCTTCAGAGCTTCCTGGTCCAGGAGGAGGATTTGGATTTGGACTTTTGGACGCCTGCAGTCACTCCGCCGTCAGCGCAGTGGAAACGTTTCTCAGGATGTCGGCAGAATGTGGACAACCAGGCAGAAACCGATTGGATCAGATGGAAAAGCAGAGCTGCTCCCGATCCAACATTTAACTGTTTTCTTGTGAAAGTCACATGGATATTTTTGTTTATTCCTCTCAGCTTTAAACTGGAGTTTTTTTGGGGGGGGTTTCACCCAGTCAGATGCAAACAGCTCTGGTCTTGGAGAATGCAACACTTTATTTTGCTGTAATCTGCATGAACATAAACACATACTGTATTCGGGTGAATTTTCCACTAAGTGCATGCATAATGATTTATTAACATGTGAGAAATTTCATTTCTGTGCAGAGGCAGTGTTTACTCAGTGGAGTTATTTTAAGAGCAAATCTTCCAGAATGCATCAAGGCCTGAAAGCTCTGGGTTTTCTCTGTTTGTGCTGCAGAACGGACTTCAGATGTTTGTTGGTATTTTATTACTGACACAGATTTTGAAGAATTTCTAAGCACTCATTAAATTATAATCATATTTTTTCACCATACAGAATCCAACCTAACTCACCTCTTGGTGTCAATAGTTTCACTCTCTCACTGACAGCAGCTGAAGGTGGATTTGATTCCAAAAACCTTTTTTTTTTCAGCTCAGCTGCAGCAGAAAAAAAAACATTTCTGTTTCTTTTTGCTTCTCCCTTTGTGCCGTTTCTTTAGCGCCTAATCATGAGATCCAGGTCGTTCCTGATACATTATTCGTCTGATTGTCCGGTTCGACCCACAGCCAGCCGAGGCTGATTTTCCCTTTCAGATGAAATGAATTGCTCAACTTCCACAGTTACTATTCAAATGACATTTAGTCCACTGCAGAAATTTTAATTTAATTGAATCATATGCACGACCTTCCACCTACTGCCCTTTATTTCTTGACCTCTGCTGCTCATGTTTCCCAATTAAGTTAAATGTCATGCCGACATCAAAGAATAAGCCTTATTATCTTTTTTTTTTTCAAATTCAGGAACATGATTGTTTTTTTAACAGAGAATAACATGCAGAAGAACTGAGCTGGGAAATGATCCTGGTTAAATATTCAGTTTGAAGACATTTATCTATTTTCTAACGTTTACAAAGAGAAATCTTCAAATAAAATATTTTTAGAATCAAAAATTGACTGAAATTGTGAACCTTTTCTAATTTTACATCATTCTAAGTCACTTATTATTCTTTATCATTTAGCAAATACAACTATGCAGAATGCATCTTAAGATAAAACCAAACCACCTCTGTGTGAAGCAAGTATAAAATAACTTCATCTATTAATATCCAAACTTTCTTGCAGTGATTTGAAAAGCCTGTTTGAGGTTTTCTGCCCTCTGGCTCTCTGCTTTCTGTATATTTAATTCATGAGTGTTTGCAGAAACATCCTCAGAAAACTTTTCATTTGACCACCGTACTTAACGGTTACGTATCGAGCCGCCTCTTATTTTTCACCTCTAACCAAACTTCACGATTCAATAAAGTCAAGCCTCCGATTCTGAGGTCAAACATTTGACTCAGTCAGGTTTTCTCAGAAAGTGCTGTCAGATCGACTAATGGCCGCAGAGAAAACCCAAAATCAATCCGTGGCCGGGACGCTAAGCGTGGCTTTCATTTTGTTTGCGACCTTGCTCCTCCAGCAGTGTGTTCCTGAAGGACACACACTCGTTTCATTTGAGAGGAGTGTGTGTCCGGCCGGGGAACACACACTGCCCTCCACTGTCGGCCTGAGAGCCGCTTCCATCAAAGAGCTCTGAAGAGGAGCTGCTGGAGGACCGGGAGCCGCTGCTGCTTTATTTCTCACTCTCAATGTGGACCACTTGGCTCTGCAAAACTCACTCACTGGCCACTTTATTAGGTACACCACACTGGAGCCATTCTTTTTTCTTCAGCCATGTACTTCCTCACACTGTTGCTGCAGATTTGTTTGCTCTGCATCCAATCTTGTTTTCCCAAAAAAAGATGCTCTGTTGGATAAATATTTGGAATGAACAGACTAGAGCAGGGGTCTCAAACTCAATTTACCCGGGGGGCCGCTGGAGGCAGAGTCTGAGTGAAGCTGGGCCGCATAACGGATTCCACAAGAAACATTTAAAAAATATCCTCAAATGTCATAAACATTTAATTATTTCTCTGATACATGAACTGCAGGTTTTGGCTTTGACAAAGACATGATGAGGGTGTGACAAAATTTAGGCTGCGTTCACACTGCAGCCTGAACTGACCCAATTCCCATTTTTTTGTCAAATCAGATTTTTTTTGCCAGGCCGTTCACACTGCCAGTAAATGGACCTGTATGTGTTCTGCAGTCTGAACGGGCAAACGACCTGAAAGTGTCCCGCATGCGCAGTAGAGGGCGCCATAGCGTCAGCGTTCTCAGTGATCTGCCAACCGCCATAAAAAGAAGAAGAAGAGCTCAGTGTTTGAGGAAGTAAACATGGAGGCTAACGGTGGAGCTTAGCTCACATATTTGAAGTTGTTGTCCAGCCGGAGCAACATGTTAACAACTTAATCCTCTTATAGTCCGTCATAGTTGGTTTTCTACCCATTTGCGCGTATCAGGACGCAGAATTTGTTGAGTATCAGTGACGTTCAGTTGGGATGAATGAGACCTGGACGTTATGGTCGCATTTGAATCGGATTCGTATCGGATATGGGTCACATTCTAAAAGAATCCGACCTGAGCTGTTCACACTGCCATGAAAAGATCGGATACAGGTCGCATTACGTCAAAAAAAAAAACAAAATTGGAATTGGTTCACTTTAAGCTGAAGTGTGAACTAAGTTTATCCACTTGACGTTGTTCTTGTTCTACGTTCTACGTTAGAAGTCTTTACCCAACCAGCAACGTATGGAGAACGTCTCGACGCGTGACGTCATAACTGCTTCTGCTTATCACAACAGCGCGGCGGATGATGTGCAGCCCAGTAGCAGCCGCCTTTCTCTGCGTTTGATTGTGGCATTTGTTAATGGTAGAAAGTACCGGAATGGCGACTCCAGGGAAGAGCAACTGGTGCTGGACTGTTCGTAGTCTGCATGAAGTCAGTGTAGCTTAGCCTAGCACCGAATGTCAGCCATGATGAGGAACGGCGGGCGGGACTTCCTTCAGAGGTTCGCTCACCCTGTGGGCCGCACTAATGTTATACTGTCATATCACGGTGGGGCCACGAGACATCGTCCTGCGGGCCGCAATTGGCCCGCGGGCCGCAAGAATGAGACAACTGGACTAGAGGAACGGAATAGGAAAGGCTTTTATTGCCCCTTGGTGGGGCAATTGAGGTGTACCAGCAGCAAAATGACAGGCAAGTACAGAATTTACACAAAGATAAAAATAAAAAAGCAGGAAGTAAAAAAAAAAGACAATAAGGGCAAATTATAGCACAAACATAGACAGATGAACAGATAGATTCCTTTTTCTGAGACTATTGAGTGTGAAAATGTAAGTTTCTGAGATACCAAAAAAATCATATTTAAAAAAAGCCAATTCTGATGTCATGATTGAACTTCAGGAACTCGTCTCCAAGGAGTCTAAGAACCCAAATGCTCTGATCTACCACATTTGATTGGCTGATTCACTATTTGCATGAACAACAGATCTAACTAATAAAGCGGCTATAGCTAGCTCCTTACTGTTGCTAATCTGTTGGCGGTGCAGATATACCAGAGTGAATTTTCTGAAACGCCTCTGGTCAGACCTCTGACTGGGCTGGACAGGAACGTCCGGGATCCATTTCTCTTCTATATTGGAAGATGTTTTTCTCTTGACACAAGTGAGACAGATGAACCTTGTTCAGTTGAAGTGGATTCAGCTCAGATTCAGCTCCTCCTTGGGGACGCTATGTTACGTTTGAGAAAAAAAAAAAAATTAGACAGATGGCAAGAAACAAGGAAGTATAAGAGCTAAAAACAAATTCAAGAAGACGGAGCAAACTTTAGATGTAGTTAAATATCCAAGAAGTTTCCCTGTGAGGCTGATGAATATTCATGGCAGGTTTTTGCATCACGCTGAGGAGTCTGGTTCAGATAAAATGTGACCACAGGCTACAGGAGCTGCTTCTACCTGTGAATTTCTGCATTTTCTATCTTTATCTTCCTCCTTTCCTTCCCAGGAGCTTCATTACGGTTGTCCCTGAGGAGGAATCTTTCTTCTGCTTCTCATCTCTGTTCTTGATGACTCCAGCATTACACAATGCACAGTAAGCAGAACTGATCTGCATGGAGAAATTTAAAGTTTTATATGAAACCCCAGGTTTACAGGGAGGCATGCAGACCTATGTAATGAATTAAAAATGTTAATTAGAAGTTCCTTCATCCCCATAACTCACAATGTTTATATATCATGTAGATTATTCCAGGTACATTGATGTTTTTATAGTTAGTTATATATTATATATTATAGTTATATATTAGATTAAACAAATTGAAAAAACATTTTAATACAGAAATGTGGGTGTAATGAAAATCATTTTAATAACTTTTTTAAAGATTATTTTCAGTATGTATTGAAATACATTAAAATACATTAGACCCAACTACTGTATACTTCCTTCTGCACTCAAAGCAGTGAGTCAGATGTGTTTATGAAGAGAGAACAGCCTAATGCTGAGAGAAAAGGAAATGACATAAATGAGGCAGGAGAGCTAATTACAGGTGAGTGGTTTCAGCTGGGGAAAGGAGGAGGAAGAGGCGAACGATGAACAGCTGCGAAGAGGAGCAGAAAACCACGAGAAAGAGGCAAAAGCTGCATTTTCTTTGACCATATCATTTCACAATTTGACATTTTGAAAATAAATTTCCTTAATAAAAACATGGCAACAAAAAGCAGCTTGATGAATGTTGAGTTTTGGTCTTTGGCCATATTAATCAGTTTATTTTCCAAAACTGCAACAGAAACGTTTTATGCATCACGTGTCACATGATCTACAACCAGACGCTGCCACTTGAGTGAAACTTGAAGACGACGACAGGAAGGAGTTGCATGATGATGGTGCAGCGTGTTTTTTTTTATGACTTGAGATTTAAATCTGTGTCTTATATAATGGAAACATTGTAGAGGCGAAACTGTGTTTTTTTGACATTAGTAAAAAATAGTACAAAATGTTCTGCTCATTTGCAATGAAAACGCGAGATCAAACCAAAGAGCTCATTACTTGTTCTTATATTAGCTTTTTTTCTTCCTTTTTGTGACAATCTCAGTTGATATTGTAAGAAACATCGTGATTAAGGGCTGGAGATGTTTCTCCTGGGTATCTTTTAGATTCAATCGCAGGTTTTCCTCTGAATGAGCCGATCAGGTGCAGCAGCTTGAGTTTCTACAGGTGTGTTTGTGAGGCCTGATGTGGAGGAAAACGATAAGCTGCTGATGGCAGATAATAGTTTCCTCCAAGAAAAGGATATTGGTGTTTTCTGTCACGGACAGTGGGGCATAGGAAAGAACTGATTCTTATCCAGACTGAGGTGAATTGCAGCCTTCAGTCAGGTGATATTCCTTTACATCAACCAGGAAGGGAGGCGAAGACTTTGGATCTCACTCCAGGATCATTAATCAACTTGTTAGTGCATCCATGGCAGCGATACAGGAGTCGTGCCGTCTGCAGGGAGATGAATGAGGACAGACTTGCTTCTTCCCTCGTTTTGCCTCAGGAATATAGACGAAGCATTTAAAGCTCTTCGCAGCATCATTACCTGCCTGCTGCTTTCCAGCTCCACCAGATCAGGAGGAAAGTAATTCCACTTGTTCTCCATTTACAGCCTGGTTTGTTGAAAGAAACAAACTGTGTCACTGTCATTTTCCAGTTTGGCTTCAGGTGGCAAAACTCCCTGTGGAAGGTTTAATTCCCCAGTGGAGGTTTTAAGCTAAAGGTGGCCTGGTGGCCACTGACAACAAATTTATCTTGTACCATTGAAGTATAAATGCATGTTTATAGTAGATCATTTCTATATCCTACATGAATGGGAACATTTGTTTTGTGGATAAAAAGTAACACCACTGTAGAAAGTCTTCTAGAGCAAATCATGAAAACTTTCCATGAGATTAAAATGATAAAGCAAACTTTTACCATTTCAACCTGACAAACCATGACTCCGAAATGTTTCATTTTAATCAACTGATGAAGGTCACCGAAGAAGAACTTAACTTTACCAAGCATAAACATAAAACACTGTTCTGTAAAAGACAGTTTACAGTTCAAATGTTGGATTTGAAAAACACTTTTCACTTGATACAATCCTCTCTGAATTGGAAGAGCAGTTTCTGAGTGTGTGAGACTCTTCACCTGAAGATAAAAGGAAAAAATGATAAAAAAAAAAACCACTGGCTGTCGTTCAGGGTCAGTTTGACCAACATGCCTGAACCCCAAATGAAGGAAACCAACATAAATATAAACCGTATGAAATAAACACATTACATGTTTACATTGTTTATGACAGAGCTCAAGTAAAAGTAAAACGTGACGTGAAAGCTCCTAGGAATATTTGTTCTCCAGTCAACCTAGAACAAATATTCCTAGGAATATTTGTTCTAGGTTGACTGAGTACATGTAACTAGTTTCTACATTCTTTTGAATTTATCATTATTGCACATTTCATCAACTTCTCTGCTTTTCATAATAAAAACATGATACAGTATCCCATTATTAAGTAGAAATAAACATTACATTGTCAAATGCCATAATCAAAATCATTAAGCAAATATATATAAAATATATTGATCAATTTTCCAGTTACTCTGAATCAAAAGTAGCTTTTAGTCTTAGTTTAAAGGAAGTCAGCGTTTTGGCAGTTGTGCAGTTTTCTGGACGTTTGTTCCAGAGTTGAATGCTGCTTCTCCAGGTCTGGTCCTGGTTCTGGGATGCAGAGCAGACTGGAAGGTTGATGCAATAACAGCAGGTCTTCAATGTGTTTTAGTTCAGTGATTTATAAACTAACAGATGAATTTTAAAGTCTATTTTCTGAGCGACAGGGAGCCGGTGTCAGGACTGGGTGATGAGCTCTACTGTCCTCGTTTTACAACTGCAGCTTGTAATCAGAACGGTGTGAATTTCCTCCAAACTCCTCATGTTTGGCGATTCTCTTTCCCCATTAATTAAAAAGATCATAATTGACATCCTATCTCATCTGCTAGACCCCATTTGAATCTTTAATTTAGATGCAAATTTCTCGGGAAGGAGAGGAAAAGATTAGCAGAAGAAAATACCCAATATTACAAAGAAAATGCTGAGGATGATAACAAGAAGACAATAACTAAGACGGGGGAAAGGAGAGGCCCGAAGAGGAAAGACATGTTTGATGGATTGTTGTTCATAAAGGAGACTTGGAGACAAGTGAGAGGAATGAATGAGCTTCATGTCTGCAGGCAGGAGGAGGAAAAGAGATGGAAGAAAAACAACGATAGATTGGAGTGAAGAGGCAAAACACAGTGAGACAACTGCAGAGAGAAACTCAAATATAATTAGGAAGCAAATGTGGTGAGAGAAAAACAAAATACAGTGAATAAATATAAAAACAGAGGTTTATTTATCTTCTCGGTTATCGTGGTGATGTCAGACATATAAAGATTATAATTCTGTAATTTAACAAAAACTTCAAAATCCACCCTAACAAGCTTTATGATTGGGTTAGAGATATTGGTATCACATATTTAGTTAATATATTAAAACTGTAAAGTTATAGTTTCTCTATTTATCAGAGTTACTTATAATATGTATCATTTTATTAAGCTTGAGGTCACACACTGATGGCTGGACGTTCTTCATCAGGATTATCTCTCAGGCTGCATTCACACCAACCCTGTTTAGTCCACTTTAATCAAACTCTAGTTCTTTTGTCTAGAAAGTCTGGTTCGTTTGGCAAGGTGTGAATTCGTTATCAAACTCTGATGCCAACCAACCAGAAGTTAACTTTGAAAACCTACGTCAGATAGGAAAAGGCTCCAAAACCAGAAAGTGGACTTAGCGCAGGGCATTATGGGTAAATCTGATCAGAACAAACATGGGAGTAAAATCCTATTCTGAGAAATAGCTGGTTGTCTTTTTATAAAGACAAATGAGAAATCCAACAACTGCTAAAATCTGACGCTACGCCATAATGGTTTTGTATTTTGTGAACAAGGAAGTGCTGTTCAACGTTAGCTGGAAATCGGCACCTCCCGACCCGCTGGGGGTCAGGGGTGTAAGAAGATGGATGGAATGAATGGATGGAAGTATTGCTCAGTGTCTTCTTCACAGGTTTTTATGTTGTTTCCTTCAGTGGGCTTTTTGTGCAGCGCCCCCACAGGTGACACGGTGAACATGTTTTCCAAAGTTTGAGAGACAAATTGTCCAAGTCCTGAATCAGCAAAGACCATTTCACTGCTAGCAGGTGTAAAGTGATTTCCAAGGAATATTTTACCAAAACTCTTGGAGATTATTGAGTTTGCTTTATTTTGTTGGACAAATGTTTAGTCAAGACTACTTGTTGTATTTGTTCATCAGGGGTTTTGCTAAGGAACACAATTAACAAAATCTTTCTGCATTAGAATGAGGTGATTTATCAGCCATATTAAAATCTGTCGTTTTTCACCAAACTGCAATGGAAACAGTCATTTTTGGTCCAGTCTGTCAGTCTGTGCTGAATTGTGTCCTGACTCAGGTGTCACAGTGCTTTAGATGCAGCTCAGGGTTCTACTATAACCTCCTAGATAAATCAATTATGTCTCGGAGTAATTCTGATAGGCCGGCTGCTCCTGGGAGGGTTCGTGTTGTCTCTATTTGAGGATGAAGCCTCACTCTGTGGTTTGCTGAGGACTTAGAAAATGTTTTGTGATCCTTTTCAGACTGAAAGTTGTTGACAACTTTATTTACTTACTTTTCACAACACTTTGTTTTAGCTGTTCTTTAATGATGTGGAGTATTAATATAGATGAGCTGTGACAAATCAGCTGATGCTTTTTAATAAAATCTATCACTAAAAACAAGTAAGCATGGCTCCAGTCTATGCATAATAGACTGGTGTGTATACCTGTGTGTGTTTTATGGCCTTCAGCCAATTTCTCACATCAATACACATCTAAATTGGCTCATCCATTTTTATTATTAGGCAGAGCACCACAGACACACACCGTGTGTAGTTTACACAAAATGTTCCTTATTTGGTTTTGGATTAACATCAGTAAAGGCTGACATGGGGGCATGCTGCTTTGTGGCACGATGTGGAAACAATCATGTCCTCTTAAATGACTTGGACTCGGATGATGTATGTTTCATTTATGTCATAATTAACCTCCTGATTTAGGTATTGATGTAAGAATTGGTTTGCATCCTGCAGGAAGTAGACAACTGTGATTCAGTCTGAACCGCAAATACTTCAAAATATTGTAAAGTAAAAAAGTTGGACACTAGGACAAGACGTAGTGTGTGAGCTGCTAAAACAGGACATTAGTGATCCACCCAGCTCACCTTTAGCTGATACGTTTTACATTTTTCTGGAACAGTAATTAGTCTCAGCAGCAACAGACGCTGTAAAGCTTCAGAGGTGAACTTCTAACTTCACAGGTTTTTGGGTCATTGCAGATATTAAAATTCAGTTTGTCATGTGATGCATTAACAATAAAAGCTTTAATCTAAATGTCTCTGCTTTCAAGCTTTACAGGTACAGAAGATAAATCCATCCATGCTTGACAAATACATCAACGCCTCATAATGCCAGTTAGATTCCATTTCAGATTGTTTCATAATTTATGAGTGTGTTCTCTGATGCTTTAAAAACCAACATTTACTCAACAAGAAAATGCCAATAACTACTCAGATCAGGAAAGTTGTTCACTTATCACAATATTTCTACAATAGTAAAGATTTCTACATGAAAGATTACTTTCTTTTTGCTGATATCCAGTTTTTCTTTAGTTTTTCGCAAATCGCTTCAGAAATCCAGAATTAGTTTTTATTCTGGATTGAGGGTTGTGTGTTTCTATGTTTTGTATAGGCCGTTGGTTCTGTTGCGTCTGAGATAAAACTGACTGGAAATTTAATCTCACAACTTGAGAGTGAAAATAAATTACAATTCAAACTTTGTTCTTCAAACAATTTCGAACTTAAACTAATTTAACATTAATATTAATGAAAAAGGGCTGCACAGTGGCGGTGTTGCCTTGCAGCATGAAGGTTCTGGGTTCGATTCCCGGCCCCGGTCTTTCTGCATAGAGTTTGCATGCTCTCCCTGTGCATGCGTTGGTTTTCTCCAGGTACTCCGGTTTCCTCCCACAATCCAAAAACATGACTGTCAGGTTAATTGGCCTCTCCAAATTGTGTGAGTGTGTGTGTGCATGGTTGTTTGTTGTGTGTGTCTCTGTGTTGCCCTGCGACAGACTGGCGACCTGTCCAGGGTGACCTGTCCAGGTGACCCCTCCTCTCGTCCAGAACGTTAGCTAGAGATGCACCAGCAACCCTCCCAACCCCACTAAGGGACAAGGGTGTTAAGAAAATGGATGGATTAATGAAAAACTAGCATTTCTTTTTAAGGACACTTGGGTCAACAAGCAGGACAATGATTCAAGTACAACAGGAAGTCTACTTCTGAACCGCACCAAAATGCTACAATCAAGGTTTTGCCTCGTTAAAGTTAGGATTTACATGTGATTGAAATTCTGTGGCATTATCTTAAAATTTGTGATCCAGAAATATATAGTGTGGTTGAATTAAAATAAATCTGCATGATAAAACTCCTCCATAGTAAATAAAAACTCACTTTTGGACACTGTATCATTTTTTTCCGACCAAATAGAGTAAAACTAGTTACAAGGTTGAGGGAAAAATGTTGATCTGATAATAAAATTTGTTTGATGCTCAAAAACATAAAAACAGATTAAATCTGCTAGAGGACATCTTTTCTCTGTTCCTGTATGAGTTGCAGTTTATGCTTCTTCAGAGATTTGTCCCTGTACCTGGTGACCTCCCATGTCATGAAATTGAAGGCTGCATGACTTTACATGTATGTGCTGGGAAGCATGTGGTTTCCCAGGTTTATTATGCTCGTTTCCTCTGGTTCTCATGACTTTGATGTACAAAGAAACACCAGAGTTTGGCTTTGATGTGCTGAAATTAAAAACCCCTCATCCATTTCTGCCTGTCCTGTGAATTCCTTCAAGATGGCGGCAACATTGAGAGACTTGCAACATCTCAAAGACGTTGCTGCAGGAGCAACATCCTGTCCATCCAGTTTGTGCAATTATGGGTCACAGCACATAAATATACGTAACTCCACATCATTTTAGTTTTTCATATCTCTAACATTGAAAAAGTTAATCTTTATAGAATTAATTTCACTCTTTTGAACTTTTGCAGCTTTGATATAAAAAATAAAAAAATTAATTTTGTTCCCTGCAGAAACATGAAAGGGGATTTTTTTTAATTACTTTTCCTTCTGCTTTTCAGATTCATGTGTAAGGTATGATTTAATCTGAATCATATTTTTCTTATTTTTTTGTCTGTCAGGTCTGCTGGTTCTGGTTCTGCTCTGCATCCCCAGAACCAGAACCAAACATGGAGAAGCAGCATTCAGTTTCTATGCACCACAAATCAGAACAAACTCCCAGAAAACTGCAAGCAGCTGAAACACTGAGTTAAATTTAGACAAAAAACTAATTTAAGAGTTGTTTTTGAACCGTAATAAATAAAATATTGAGCAAATGGTTTTCTGTCTTGTAAGACGTTGTATTTTTGGTTTTGTCCTGATGTAAAGCTCTTTAAACTGCCTTGTTGCTTAAATGTGCTGTAGAAATAAACAAGATTGGTTGATTGTATGTACGTCGTTGCTGTATGCTAATGGAAGATCTCTGATTCTGTTTTCTGATTTGTGTCTGAGTCATTAAGGCAGGTTGGTTTTTGAAACATTTCAGAAAGCTGAACTCATTTGCTCTGCAGAAGAAAACATTGATCTGTTTCTCTTTGATGTGCAGCACTGAGTCTTAGAAAACTTATGTTATTGCTTCCCATGGTGCATTTTTTGAACTTTCTTAAACCATCTTTCTTTAGAGGAAAACGCTGATTTTTAGAGGAAAATGCCAATTTTTTTGTTTAATCTGTGATGATCCTGCAAACAGTAAACATAAACATTTCTTGCACTTTTATCAAATTTACCAGATATTCACTTTCTCTTTGATTCTCTTACAGTGCATTTTCTTTTCCATAGGGAATAATTGTTATAAGGATGAAGAGAATGGAAAGAGAAAGGAAGGTAACCAGTTTTCAGAGATTTAAAAGTAAAAATTATAAAATAAAGGAAGACACTGAAATAAATACCGTTATCATACCACAAAAAGGAAGCCAGTTATTTAACAGTTATTCAAAACAGTCCACTGTTAAACAAAAAGTGTACCAAAAAAATCAAATCCGGGTTAAAAAAAAAACAAACATTTTACTATTAAACCTGAGAAGAAAGAATCAGATATCAATAACAAGATAGGAGCAAAAATGCTTGTTTTTTTATCAAATGGACTGAATCTGAAGTTACTCCCATGTCTTGCTTCCTGGTTAGCTGCTCTGGTGCTTGAACTAGGCCGTAGTGACACCATTAAACATGGTGACTGCTAGTAGGACGAATCTGTCAGGTTCAACAGAATCAAGTGCCTCTTTAGCGAAACTCCTTTTTGCTGCATCCGTGCGTTTTGTGCAACGACTGAAGCTTGTTTTATGTGACGACAATAAAAACAAGTAAAGGAGTCACCAGCAGATCTGCTTTGTGTCCAATCAGAAACATCGTGAGTTACTAATTAGGAGTTTGTAGAAAATAAATTTCAATGAAATCTTAGACATAAAGGACTTGATTTTTTATATGTAAGAACATTTTTACTCTGATGTTAGTCAAACAAATGGATTGTTTTTGTTTTAGTTTTGAACTAATCATATTAAGGTGGACTTCTCTGATTGGTTCTGTGTGAGATTCTTGCTGATTTTCTGTGGAGGCTTTTAGTACATCATGCATAAGAATTTCTGTATGAATGTTTGAATCAGAAACTGTAAATAAGGTTAAACTGAGCTTTAAATTGTTCATTTATGGCAGAAACAGCCAATAAAAAAACATATAAGTGTCAGATCACATTTAAGCTTCAATAAGATCCTGTTTTATGTTTACAAGCTCCTAGTGACCAGACCTGTGGCTCCCTCATAAGTCAACAATCCCCACTTCCCTGGACCATCTCATTAGCTGTCCTATCATGTTCCTGTTTGTCCTGCTGGTCTCTCCACCTCGCCGCTGTCTCTACGTCCGCTTGCCCTTATCGTCTGCTGTCAGTCACTGCGCTCTCTGCAGCCCTGCTTGGTATTCCCCTCAGTCACAACTGTCGACTTGCTCTCAATCACACGTTTGAACACAGACACACAAGCCGCTACAGCTTGTGCTAATGACGTATGCAATCTCACATAGACTGCAAATTAGATGAGCAAATAAACAGAGGCTTTCAGACACACACTTGTCCCTTCACACACACACACACACACACACACACACACCTACACACACACACACACACACACACACACACCGCATAGCTGCGTGTCCTTGGTGGCAGATGGAATGAAGGGCGAATGTTCTGGTCACACCAGACCGATGTCACGGTCAGATCTATTTTTTCTGCTATGCAGAGATATTTTTACCTGCAAAACCTTTCAGAGCTCATTTTCTGAACATTATGGCTTTAACGTGTTGAAGCATTCTAAAGAGGAATGCTAGTGCAAACCACTTCAACAAATGACTAAACACAACTACTAATCGTATAATAACAAAATAAGAGAACACAGCAACATTAACAAGACGGAAGAGGCCGGTCTCAGTGGGACACTGCAGACATCTCTGATTGGACCAAAAAACATTTGGTTTCAGGACCAGAAATGATTCTGGCATTAGCAGGAAAACAGTCCAACAGTTGATCTCTATGAAAAAGATCAAAACTTAGTTTCATAATTTGTCTCAACTCAAAATGTTCTTGGATAGCAGTTGCTACATTTGCGTCACTGATAATGTTTATATTTTCAACAAATAAAGCCCAAATTATTTCTGGTTCTAAAGCCGAAAGTGAGTGTCATTAGATAACATTTCCCCAGATTTCTTCTGTTTGGGTTTTTAAAGCTTTCTGATCCTCACTAAGACTCACAATCACTTCCAGAGCTACAGAATCAAGACTTTGCTTTAATAGTACCTGTCTGACGACATGAAGTAGGCTAAAATATCTCAAACAGCAACACATCACGGCCTGACCTAAAGAGTTAATAAAAAACTAATCAGTGTCTTCTATCAGTTTGGAAAAGGATCACCAAGCAGTTTCTAAGGCTTTGAGACTCCAGCCAACCACAGATGGCGAAAACATGAAAACATGGTGAGCCTTTTCAGAAGCCTACCAAAGAGTGGATGAATGAAACTCATCCAGGAGGTCAATGAAATCTGAAATATCTCCTGCCTGAGTCAGGATGAATGTTCATGATTTAGAAATCAATAAAGCCACATAAAAACCAAAATACATTTTCATGTTCCTCAAGACGTTTAGACTGTTTTCTGTGTATATGTTAGTGGTGTAGTCAAAGTCCAGACAGTGCTGTGCTCTTCTATCTCTAGTCTTTGTTGAATATTTTTTATATCTACTCCACCATTACAGTTCTGACCTTCAGCTGTTTTCTTTGCCACACAGATCAATAAAAACAACTAAATTAAGCCGAGGGGCCTCCAAACTGCTCAGGCTAAACTATAAAGTGTTTTGACAGTTTTTCCTTCCTCTTTGGGAAACACAGCCTCACAAACGCACAGAATCTGTCATGGCGTATCATTATCCCGTCACACAACAGGGTGTGAGTACGACCCGGGCTCCTGCTGGGTGCGAGATGGAGGCAGACTGACAGGATTACAGACGGTGTGATGAACATGTTCTGACAGAATATTTTACCCAGACTGGTCTCGCCACCAACCAGGGAGTCAGGTGTTGATTTCCTCTTTCGAATAACTCTTCTGCGGAGCGTATTCAATGCACGACCCTGGTAGGATCTTCTCCAGCTGAGCCTTCTGCAAGATATTCCAAATGTAAATGATTTCCACCAGATGGAAAATACTCTGTTTTTTCTCTACAGTTGCCACCAGCACAGTTACGTTGATTTTTTTCTCAGATTTTCACCATGATTGTGAAATTTGTTAAACGTGTCATTTGATGTGTAACTGGATCTGGAACTAGATGATTAAATCAGAGTCAGAATCCTGACTCCATTTAGATGGATGCAACTGATGCCAACAGGAAAAACATCTGACACACAAACAGCCTTACAGGTTCTTACTGTCATCCATACAGTGGTTGGTTTCTCACCAACTTTCTCTTAATTGGCTGCAAGAATCATCTGTTTATTGAGCAGAATAAAGAGAATTCTGCTAAATCTCAATCCCAACAGTCAGCGGTCCAGACGTCGGATGTCTGGAACAGCCTCACCTGGATAATTGACAGTCATTGCACGTCATCTCTCAATCATTCAGCATTTCTTACAGTTCAGTTCTGTAGTTTTCGCTCCGGAGCAGCCAGTGAACGGTCTCAAGTGCACAGTCACTGTATTATTATTTCAACAGCTCTTTATAAAACAGCTGCTTAGCTGTGATAAGTTGGGTCTGGGGCGCTGCTTCCACCTCAGCATTAACACATGTTGCACAAAGACTCTGTCTAGACCAGCAATAAGTGCTTCCACTTTGTGCAGCTGACTGCTCTGTCAATCTAGGTTTAGTCTATCTTTGTAATTAGCTTTCCCTGCCAGCCGCTGTAACTTCACACACGCACTTGTTCCTCTCCTGAGACAGAGGCTGGAGAAGATAATGGAGGATGGAGGATCCCAAATTAAAGCTGAAACCCGACGCACACAAACTCGCACACGTGCTCATTGATTTGGTCTGAGTCACACTGATAGCACTTAGCTTAGCGCGACCCTCCAAGCTAACATGCTCAGGTGTGACGGGCAGCAGGGAACCAGGAGGAGCAGAGGTCCATTAGGTTTGTGTCATGCATTTAAACACTGAGCCGTTTGGAAGGTTATCAGAAATGTTGATCAATTAAACTGGAGTTAGTTGGTTCCTGCTGTAAAAGCACATCCTCCTTGTATTTTCATTTTCCTCCTGTGTCGGCTTTGCTCACCTGTTGCCTGAACCTTGTTGTGCTGTTACTGATTTAAAGGTGAGGTGTTGTGTAAAATGGATGTTTTTTGGGTTTGACATCATGCGCTTCAGTTCCTCCAGACTAGCGGCTGCAGCAATTAGTAAACACCTCATGAAACTGCTGAGCTCATGATAGGAGATACTTCTCAGTCCAACAGTCCAGAAACGGTTGTGAATGGTAAAATAAAGGATAATTGATGAGCTGAAGGCAGAGTGTCGGAAAGTGAAGCTTCTTAAAGGGATGGAGACCAATTTTAAAGCGTCTAATTGTTGTTCTTTTAAGCTATTTTTGATACATACAGCATTTTTCTTACTTGAGTGTACATAATACTTGGCCCCTAATGAAGCCAAGGTGTAGCAGGGGCATTTTCTTGTTCCCCCCAGAAACAATCAAAACCTCCCACTGAGCCGTCATTCTAAGCTGCCAGCACATGTTTAAGTCTTTCTGGTCTTAATGCGTTTCTTGTCTTGAACAGATTTTATTGCGTTTAATTTTTTCTATAAAGCACTTTGAATTATCTTGTAACTGAATGGTGCACTGCAGCTAAACTCTTTTTATTTCTTCCCATCTAAAGATAAAGACCATTGCTCAGCATATTGCTCTCATGTTGAAGTGTTTTAAATCAATGAGGTTTCATTTGTGGTTGCTTTTTGCATGTATCAGATATAAGAAAGCATTTTGATTTAAATATGAGACTGTCTGACCTCTTAACTTCTTGTTGCTGATGCCATTTAAATCAATACAAGCACCTTACCTTTACTCCTTTTATCAAAATCATTTCCTCCTTAATGAAGGTAAGCTTCACGTTTCGGCTGGACGTTGCTGCTCTCTGGGAACGGTGGGCCGAGCTACGGCTGCCTCCATGGATGCGTCTGCAGAGGCTGCCTCCATGTCAGATGTCTGATCTGTCATCTTGTGACAAATTACAGGCTCCTTTCAGACTGGATGAGCCTCCGTGGGGGACGCTGGGCCGTTTCATTTCTGTTGGGGATGTTGATCCCGTCTAGATTGGCTCTGTCTGTGTTTTCTACCAACAACCAACAGGATATTTCAGCCTCAAACTCACACTGTGTGAAACCAAACTGAAAACGGGGAGAGAAAAAACAAAGCTCCAACTGCACTTGCTTGACTGATGATAGAAATTCTGGCACAGATGAGTCAGTGAGCGACGCAGGCCTGTTCTTTGAGAACAATACAATTTGATTTTCTTCTCTTGTTCTTAAAAAGCCAAACATGCTGAGCTTTAAGTGGTTTTTACAGTTGCATGGTTTGATTTTTTGCTGAAGTTCCTTCATTAGTCATGTCTCTGACAGAAGCCCATCTCTTTAAAACAGCTGGACATCGCTGAGGACAGCAACTCTGACGGAACGGCAGCAGCAGCTGAACAGAGCATTTCCAGCCGCGGCTCTGCTTGTTGCTGTGAGCGGCTGCAGCTGTGCTCCCACCAGCAGCTGGATAACGTCTCACATTTGGCCTTGCAGAAAGAATAATCTGGGCTAAATGCAGCAGTTAAAGTGCCACATTATTCCTCCTGTCTGACTAAAACACTGTGGAGGTCTACCACCTCTCAACTTTATTTTGGTACAACATGACAAACTCACCGACTGTTCTTGGAGCAGAAGGAACGCAGAACATGGTGTGAGGGAACACGGTGTGATGAAAAGAAAAAGTGGCTCGGAAAAAGAAAACATCTACATGACCTTTCAAGGGTAATTTCCTGGAAACATCGATTTTAATTCTCCTGTCCTCTGTGTTCTTGCTGTCATTGTCAAAGCTGGTTTTAATGTGGCGAGTAGGTCTCTTGTTTTTTTGTCTTTATCAATCAGGGCGATCATCAAGTGCTAGCTTTGATTGAGGACTAAATTGGGAACATTTGTTACATTTTCAGCTGCTGCAGTTCGTTTTCTCACTGTGAAAAGTTTTCACTGAGTGAAAAAATCTTTTGAAAAACCTGTTCACTTCCTCGCCTGTGGGGGCGCTCAACTAAAGAGAAGAACATAAAAACCTCTGAAGAAGACACTGAGCACAACTTCCTTCTTCATGACACGTAAACAAAAACGGAGTGGTGTCAAATATTAGTGGTTGTAGGATTTCTCTTTTGTCTTTATATAAAGACCATGAGCCATTTTTCATGCTGCCAGTCGCCTTTTGTTACAGATGCCCTTTTTTGTTTCCAGAATGCCTTGGAGCGGTATCCATGTCCACTTGGACGTTCTCCCCTGTTATAATGCATTTGAACCAAAGCAGAGTTCACTTTAACTGAATCCAGACAGAGGTTTTTCTAGGCGGGCCAGAGTTCTTTTTTTTTGGTCCACGTCGGAGTTTGATCGTTCACACTTCCACAAACCAACCAAATTTTCCACACTCCTCTAATGATTTATTTTTTCAATCGATCAACTGGTTAACAATCTAGAAACCTTCTACGTAGTTAGAAGCTTTGGTGACAACATGTGAAGCAATTACCAACCATTCTGGCAATTCCAGCTCCTGACACACCACCAGGGGGCGTGTGTCTGGGGGAGATGGTTTTATACACCAACAGGACTGAGTGACAGACATCAACCATGTTTTATCATGTTAACAAATAGGAGAATTCAACTGTAGTAGCCCCTCTACAACCCAAGAGGGCAACACTCAGACAGTTTTTAGGTCAAATAAATTGTTGACTTATTGCTTAGTTGCACTTTAAAGTTTATTCCTATTAAAGGAAAGATAGTGTGTGTTTTTTATACAGCATATGGATATGCAGCTGCTTGTGTGTGTGCATGTGTGTGTGTGTAAGAAACCTGGCCCATGTGTGCACAAGAACGCAGCCGAGCTCAGCTGCAGGGTCTGGGCTGCAAGCTCTTTTTCACTGCGCTGCTTTTAGAGATTCTCTTTCAGTTATTCGTGTAAGATGGGAAACAGATCAGGAAGATTTCAAGCTAGAGATGATCACACGTCTCCCACACTCTTCAAAAACACAGAAATGATCTTTTAATTTAGCCCGAATGAAAAGCTGAGAATCAGAAACTTCTCACAGTATGTGAAATAAGACATGTAAATATTATTCAGCACAACTAACACCCCAAGCCATGCCGCTCTGGGCAGAACGTCACATTTTCAATTAAAAACCTCGACTGCATGGTGGCATTTTGATAAACATGAACAGCAAATGGTCATTTAACCAAATCAAGGCAAAATCATTTGTACAGACAATTCAAAAAAGCTTTAAAGAAAAATAAAAAGTAAGAGTTTAAAAACAGAGGTTAACAACACAGGCATGAAATACACAAGATAAAACAAATGAAATACAGTACAGTTAGCTGTTAATCAGATTTACAACTATGTGTCCTCTTTTATCTGTAAAGCTTTCTAAATTTGTGCTTTATTTTCTGCTTCAGCCACAATACCAACATACCACTTAAACTTACTGGCTGTAACCTACATGATGATTACTAGATACAGCTGTAATGACAGCAGTTCACCACTATGCTAAAATGAAATGTAAAATGTATAACTTAAAATAATGTAGCCACTCTTCAAACTGAGAAAAAAAAAGTTTTGGATAAGACAGGAAACCATGTGAGAGTTTATAAATGTTCCATCTGTTTGAGCCAAAGACGCCTTGTGCAATCCTGCAGCCGTTGTGTGCAAAGCGTCTGAGACCTTATCTGCTTCTCTGACGAGATTCTACAAGATAAAGCATAGAGTGGATTTCATCTGCGTCTGTTCTGCAAAGCTGCGGTCGAAGTGGCTTAGAGTATGCTTTACATGTCATTCTGCTTTGTCTTGTACAGTAAAAGCTAATTAAAAATTGAAGATTGTGCATGTTCTTAATTTTATTTGTATGTGAAGTCTGCTTCATATACATTGTATATTTTCTGCTTTAATGGAGATGATCACCAAGGAGGACAGTCGTCCTTTAATGGTTCTAGTCCAGTGTTGGGCAGTCCTGGTCCTCGAGAGCCGGTGTCCTGCAACTCTTAGATGTCTCCCTGGGCCAATACGTTTGAATGCAACAGCTGAATCACCTCCTAAGTGCTATTAGGTTATTGAACAAACAGTAAAAAGAGAAAGAGATTTTGAAAAAAAAAGAAAACAATTAAAAAAGATAAAAACTTATTTTTGTTATGGAATTTAAGTGCCTTTTCAGACTCCACCGTCCGTTTAATAGAACAGCGTTAAACACAAAAAATTGTTTGACGTTTATTTCTGATGGCCAAAAATGTGGTAAACCCAGAGCTGAGAGCCAGTTAACTTAGCTTATCAGTCAGAACCCCAGACTCTGGACATGCTGAACCACTTCTACTGCTGGTAAGACACTGACTGCTCATAGGTACCTCACACAACCACTGCAGATGGAAAATACACTATTCTGCTCCATACATAAAGGGTAGCATTTCCCACACAGAAAATACTGAGTTTTCAAAATATTTTAGATTAATCAAACTCAATTTAGAGAAAATTTAGAGAATCAAAGTCATTGAAATTGACTTTGATTCAAAGTTAATTTATTCTTGTAGCATTGAATCAAAACAAAGTGAGAACTAAAGGCAATTTACATAAAAACAAGGCAGAAAAAAACAAAAAGATTGTTTAATTTCAGTCACAGTCGTAGTTATATTCAGTACAATAACAGATGGGCTCCACTTTAATCCAATTCAACTACGACTGAAACCAGTTAGTTAAATGGTGCTTCTCTGAAGAAACCAGCAAACTGCACCAAATCTTACAATCCTCCATCAGCGGATTTGACACAACAAGGAGTCTCATTAAAAAGATTCTGTGATGCATCTGAAGTTATTCCAGATGACAGGAAAAATCTTTATTTGTCCAAAGGAGGATAAGATTTATTTCATTTTTTCACATTTTCACTTTTCTCATTTGTATTTTTTTGTTTTTGATCATCGAAAAAGTAGTACAGAACTGTAAAGTAGAAGGAAATGATTCAGTGTTTTCTGATTTTTTTTGTAATAAACAAATTTAATCAACCTCTTCTTGTCGATAATTTGCAGAAACATCCTTCGCTGCAGCTGCAAGGTCTTTCTCGATCAAAATCTCCCAGGCTCATTAAAACCAGACGTAGAGCATCTCTGAACATCAATGTTTGTGGCTTTAACACAGATTCTCATCTGCATTAGGTTTGCACTGGATGCACTTTGATCCAAACTGTTGATTGTAGATCTGGTTGACTTCCTGCCCCAGTCTGAAGTCTTTTGCTACTTCTATCTAGTCTTCTCCCATATCCATCCATATTTACATATTTTTATTTGTCATTATTTGCAGAAATCAGGTTTCACTTTGACTTTACATCTGGGATTTTGATCAAAAAGGTCTTGTTTTATTGATCATGAATTATCTGACAAAGCAATCAAACAAGTAAAATGATTTATATTTGTAACATACATTATGATGTGTTGTTTTTTTTCCCATAAAATGACAATAAAAGTATTTTACTTGAAGTTTGTGGCTGTAATGTCAGAAAATGTGTAAAAGTTTGCAGAGTGTACATAGTTTTGTTTGAAGAGAGAGATCGAAGACAACAGAAAAAGTACAGAGGATAAGAAAGTAAAAAAAGTCTTTATTTTAATGAGGACATTTTTCATTCTAAGTTCAAGCTAAACACAGATATTTGCTGTTTTCCATGTCAGCTGCAGGTGATGCTTTGCTGCTATGATGCTTTCACTAACAGTGACTCCTGAATTGGGTTTTTCTCAATGATGAGTCACTCCAGGCTCCCCCTTAAACAATGACTCACGATTTTGACAACTTACAGGTCAAAGGTAACATAAACATTTATTTGAAGCCATGATAGTACACACCTCTAGCTGTCCAGATTTATCTTGTTTAATCACTTTTCTTTTTTCTCACCAGCTGCTGTATTTTTCTTTCTTTCAGCCAGATCATTGTTGATCTGGCTGATAAGCTGCCTTTATCCAACTTATGGAATAGGGCAGACTGAACATGTGCAGCTGCATGTAGTGGCTTTACTGTGTTAAGCCTCTCTGTTCTCTGTTAACCTACGCACCCAGCAATGTGTTGAGATGTGCATTTATTACCATGAGGCGTCGCTGGCAGCATCCACCTGCTGCTGGGCCTGAATGCATGGCTGATGAGCGTGCTGAGGCCGACGCTTACACCCAGCGCTGCAGAAACCAAAGTTCAGCCATTACACAGGGATACAAATAAAGATGGATTCGCCTGCTCTCATTGGATGCTGAAGATTTCAGGAAGGTTTGAAAATGAGATATTCTACATCCAGAAGATCTGCAAAATCCATCGGTGTGTCCACCACTGCTTCACGTTCTAGTAGCTGCATTTCCAATTGTGTAATTTGACTTTTTGAAAATAAATTTGCTCCCTGAAACACATCAATTTTGATAAAAAGCTTTGATCTTAGAGACGAAATGGTTGGTTTTTATTGCCCGTATCAAAATAGGTTTATTTTGCAAAACTGTAATGGAAACACTTTCTTCACATCACAGTAGTCAAATGACTAACAACCAGATGTTACTACTGGCACAAACCACAAAGAAGAAGACAACAGGAAGTAGATGGAGGATATTGGTGCTACAACTGATCAAACTCCTTCATGTGTGATTTTAATTCAGACTCGTAATGGAAACACGGCAATTGCAAAAATTGTGTATTTATGACATTTGTAATGATGATGCAGTTAGTGTCTCTGAAAAGTCCTTTGCCCTCCGCAGAGTTTTCACATTACAAACATTGTGTTTTAATGAGATGTTTTGTGAAAAAGTGAATTTTCTGAGTAAAAACCTGTTTTGGTTTTCTTTTCTGTTGGTGTTTTTTGTATTTCCTTTTTTGTTTATGTTCATTAGGTCTAGCCATATTTCAGTTTGTTGGTCATGGATTGTTGCTAGAATGGTTTTGCCATACATTTCATTCCTTTGTGCTCAGTTTGTCAGGTTATTCTCATTTTCTGTTCTTTGTGAGTTGGGATTTGGTTCTGTTGGGTCTGCTTGTCTTTTCTCCTTGATTTGTGGTTTCTTTAGATCTAAGTTCAGCTTCCTCTGTGTTGATTAATTTCTCACTCTGCTTTCTACCTGCCACAACTGTACCACCAGTCCTCTGATTACTTCATTTCCACTCCTGTCTCTGTATGGCCCAGCAGTTCAGACCTAAATCAAGCTTGGAATCAGTTTTCAGACTAGAAAAAAAGGCATTCTCAGAAACTCTGAACCAATTTGACAAAACTTTAAGGTGTTTCTACTTGTATGCCTCAAGTCTTACTGTTAAAGTAAAAGATTTTTGAAAACCATTTATCCTTTTACTTCCATTTCACAGCTTGTTTGTCACACAAAATTCAAATCAAACACCTACGTTTATTGATATTTGTAGGAAAGTCAAAAGGAATATGAGGTCAAGCAAATGTGAGCAACAGAGACAGATAGTAATATGCAAGTTTGTGCTTTTTGGTGTTGATTGCAATCAGTGCATGTGGTGGTATAATTCTTAGTCATGCGTGGGTGTGTGTTTGTGCTTCCTCTTTTGCAAATATGGGCGAAGGTTTCACTTCCCCCTCGACGTGACAACATTCTCAGGCCTGTGGTGAAAGACAAGAGAAGAGAAGAGACACCTTAACCAAATGCCAATTTCAACTTCTGAATGTATATTTTATTTTGTTACTGACTTATCGACACATCTTGTACTCATTAACAAGCGAGGATGACCTCAAAACCAGGAGAAACTGAAGCCGGCAGTGTGAGTTACAAACCGGCAGTCACATGACAGGACTTTTCATTTCAATAAATCTCCTCAAACATCTGATGCTACAGAGACTCTTTCATTTGGCTTTGTTTTTATCAAAGATGCGTCTTTCTTCTGGGTGAAAAATTCAATTCTGCCCGCTTGATGCTTTTATGTCTAATCTTGCACAAATCTGCAAATGTTTTCACAAAAACAGTTTCCTTGCTTTTCTTAATGAATCAAATCATTTGTGCATAAGAGAGGAATTAAGCACAGCTGTGAAGATCATCCAGTTTTGAGTCCCGACTCCCCCACCGCATCTAATCTGCCTGTCCAGGCTGCAGTCAGGTGGCGATTCCAACAGAGGGAAACCGAATCACAGTGATCTTTAGACAAACCAGCACGGATCCATTGAGACTTTCTTAATGCAACAGAGGGAGCAAATTAGAAAAAGCAAACAACACGGGCAAAGATGTGTTGCCTTTTGACGAGAAATCAGAACTTGGGTGTAGAGGATGCAAATGAATCCTGATTGTATCTGTTGGTCAATATCTCCTTCAAAAATTGACACTTTGCACACCCACAGTGCAAATTGTGTCAACATGCAGCTTTAGTGCCCCCCAGTGGTGCCTCAGAGGAAAACACATGGCATTCGACAAGCTTCAGTCTGAAAGGCGTTAACACAGAAAATAAAAATTACTTTGCAGAAAAAGTGTGAAGTCTTCACAATTTTGGCACAGTTGACAGATTATCACACTAACTTTGATTATTTTCTGTCCACTAGAGAACCCCAGACTTTTTTTGTTGTTGTGCTTGAGGAGATATTCTAGGTAATCTTTGTAAACTACCCAAAGTAAAGCCCATTTTTAGAAACAAAAATGCACCAGATAGCTGATAACACACCTGTGTCAGAGGAGATTTGTGCCACTAGATGTGACTCAGACTTATACCACGGATCAAAGGTCAATCTGATAAGAGTCTGTGGCTGAAGTGAAAAAGGCCTGAACTGTCTGAGTCAGGCTGCATTAGAAAAACAGCTGCAAGTTATTACAGCCAAACGCTTCCTATGTGACAAAGTTTCTATTGCTTTCTGATCAAAATCTCTGCAGGCAGATTCAAGGTCCTCACAGAAACTTCTCAGAAATGTGATTGATTAAAAACATTATGCATGTGCAAGATTTTAGCAAACAAAGTTATCTACACTTTCGTACACAGAATCTGACTTGAATCTGACTGTTAAAATGAAAAGATTTCATAATTTATAATAACTTTGTGAACACAAACTAAAACCTAACCTCACCTATGGTGTGTAATATCAGCTGCTAAGACAAAAAACGGATCAAATTTGTCCTTGTTCTGTTTTAAAATATGCTTTAATCTGTGTGACTGTTTGCTCTCGTCTTCCTCCTCATTTCTCGCTGCAGTATGTGGCGCCCCCTACTGTTTTCATCTATCTCTGCACATAGTTTTTCAGCCTAAAAACTAAAGAAAAAAATATATGCAATTCTTAATCGATAATACTAAAGAGGTCTTTATAAATGTAATTTTATTTCACATTTAAGGTAAAAACTAAGCAAGGATTTGTAAGACATAAACATCATCTTTCTCTTCCAGAGACTCCAGACGCATCAAGAGAGAGACGTAACTTTTCTGCTGCAGATTCAGAGTCAGAAGGAAGCAACACTTCATGCTTCCATTACTCCTTTTATTTCAGTAGGTGTCATAGCAACATGTCAGCAGGTCATCTTCCTGCAGCCGATGCTCTTCTGGAAATGATCCTTGTTGTGCTGGTTGTAGGAGTAAAGATCATTGTAATGTTGCAAATCCAGGAATGAATATGAGGATCAGACTGGCCTCAGACGAAGTCTCTGAATAATCTCACTGAGGACAGGAGGCAGGACAGAAAGGACAAAATCAATTCAATGGAGCTGCAGCACAACAAGGTGCATGTCATACTGGTTTTAGTTCATAACTGATATGACAGGACTGTCTTCCAAAGTGAAAGTATAGATATTAAATTACAGAGTAATATGGTCTCATTAGCTGCGACAGACTGACGACCTGTACATTCAACATGTTTCTTCTTAATATCTTTCAAAGGAATATGTTTGTGTTTATCACCATATGACGGCTTAGGTATATGGGGCATAAAAGGCTTTTAAAAGTTAAAATAAATCATATTTTAGGCACTTCGCACAAAGAACGTTTTGCATTTCTAGCATCTAGAAACAACAGGACATGGCAGATTGATAGTTTTTATATTACTTTACATTTTTCTACACTAATATGCAATTATTTGTCAAAACCAACACATATAAAATATGCAGTGTGCAGTATATTTGTAAAAACGTCTGTTAAACAACATTTTGTCCCGATTAAAATGACATAGACTTTGTATAAAAGCAATTCAAATGTCATTTCATGAAGAAAGTGACAAAAATAATCTAGACAAAACCAATAGAGATCTGAGAGCAGCTTCTCACCCCAAATAAGCCAAATAAATGAAGGCACAACAACACATGCTATTAGTATTCATGCTTTGATCCTTTCAAAGCTAAATTAATTAATGTCACTGCATGAATATAAATGCTGATACTTGTAAATGTTGCTGCTATTTTACCATCTACCTCTTGAAAATAATATCAGTGAGGTTTTATCTGTTTAAATAAAATGATCATAGCATTCATTTTCAAATCTGATCTGATGTCAGACTGTTTCGGACTCTGTGGGATTATGAGCTCAACTGTGGAAACCGCTGCAACAAAAAGGAGAGTCCGAACAGCAAGTGTCTGCAGCCAACTGTAAAACACGGTAGTGGCTCTGTCATGGTAGGGGTTGCATTCGATCATACCAGGACGTGGATGGGGCTCCTTTATTGGCTGCTTTTTAAATGCCAGCCAGTCCCGTGTCAAGCAGCATTGTGCCAAGATACTTCAGCTTCCCAAGCTGCTTTACCTTTTGAAAATAATGATATGCTTTAAGAATAATAAAACATATAAATAGGCCATTTTTCGACAAATATTTGGTGCTACGTATCACAGCTCAATGCACTGAAAACAACATAACTTAAAAAAAAAAGTAGAAAGCTAGGATCAAATCCTATTACTATCTTATATTTTTGGAATGCATAGAAGCATTTGTAATAAAAAATAAAACACATTTATGTGTTTTGCAGGTAAATATGCTTTTGTGAAACAAACATTTAGTTATTGAAACTATTTTTAGATAAGTTTTGAAAAGATAAATCATGTCCACAGTGTTTATGAGTGAAATACGGATCTAGAAAACATTAATAAAGTATCTTTACCAGAGAAAGACCAGGGTCCCCTGCTTGGAGGGACGTATGGCTCTGCGCATGCGCTCTGCCGCCCGTGTCCACCAGGGCGGTGATCTCTCTCTCTCTCTCTCTCCTCTCTCTCTCTCTCTCTCTCTCTCTCTCTCTCTCTCTCTCTCTCTCTCTCTCTCTCTGGGAAAAACCCGAGCAGGAGGAGAGCAGCAGAAGGGGGAGGAGGAGGAGGAGGAGGTTCTCCTTCTTCCGATTCAGCGACTGAGTCAGGCTATTTGAAAAAAAATAAAATAATTAAATAATGAAAATAGCCGCACCAAACCTGACGGTGCGGAGCAGCTGAGGAAGAAGAAGAAAAAACTCACACGGATGTGTCTCCGAAAGCGCAGCGGATATCGCCCTCCGGACCTGATTAATGCCAAGATTGTGAGTATCTGCTGGGCTCGCGGTGGGGGGGGGTCGGGGTGGGGGGGGGGGGGGCTGGTTCCGGTGGAGCCTGGCCGCTCTGGGGGCTCCGCGCCGGGCGGCGCGGTGGAAGGGTCGCTCGGTCTCCTTGATTCCTTCCCTCTCCTCTCCCCTACCCGCTCCGTCCTTCCCTCGCTCCCTCACCTCCTCGCTCTCCGCAGCAGTTGGTCTGTGGAGGTGAAGATGAAGTGAAAGAGGCGACAGAAGTCTCTCTCTCTCTCTCTCTCTCTCTCTCTCTCTCTCTCTCTCCTCTCCTCTCTCTCTCTCTCTCTCTCTCTCTCTCTTCTTCGGCCTTTTCCGCCTCATTTAAACGCTTTTCTTAATGACACTTGACTCCAGCCGGGGCGGATCAGACTCGCACCTCGTTTATTTCTGTAACACGAGGAGAAAAAGCTTTAGGAAAAAGCAGCGATGGTGGCACTTTGGTTCTCCATCAGTTTTATGACATCCTGTCACGTCTTGTCATTAGTTTCTGAGAAACATTAGAAAACTACAGATCAACTTCTCTGCTTTAAAGTTGCTGTCATTCACTCCAACTAAATGTGTTCACCGCTTTTCATTCATTTTAATGAACTTTCGAAAGGTTTTGTGTGTAACAATGAGAGATAAGTATCAAAAAGGAGAAATGTCAATCCGGATGAGTTCATTGTTGCACCATAAAGTAAGTGAGCGTCTCTTCTTGTCCTCAGGAGACATTAGTGTGTGTTGTAGGTGACCGGCCAGCAGAAGGACAGTGTGTCCACGTGTGGCTGTCACCTGCCTGCATTTGTTGCTTTTTGTCTCCATAACATCTTCCTGAAAAACAATGAGCATCCGTTTTTTTTTTCTGTTTACTTTCTGTGCAATGCTGCAGATCCTCAAACACAATGT
Organism: Poecilia picta; assembly: GCA_033032245.1. Lineage (NCBI taxonomy): Eukaryota > Metazoa > Chordata > Actinopteri > Cyprinodontiformes > Poeciliidae > Poecilia > Poecilia picta. The sequence continues at coordinate 3,848,715 of CM065359.1, forward strand.
GTCATTTGACAAATATAATCTTAGTAAATAGGTTTTCATATGATGATGTAAGAGGAGACCCGGCGCTATGTGAAAACATCTGAGGGTGTTTTCACCCTGCAACATTTGTCACATTTTCAGTTGGTCCAGTTCACTTTCACTCTACACTGTCAAATTAACCAAACACTTTAAAAACTATTCCCCCCTGGCCTGTGGTGGCGCTGCACCAAGAACTACTGAAGGAAACAACAAACTCTGAAGAACGAGCTCAGCTCAGCTCAGCTTCTTCCTTCAGGAAGTCTAAATTCAAACAAAGTGGCGTAATATTTTAGTGTTTGTCGGATTTCTCTTTTGTCTTTTGCAAAAGATCATGAGTCATTTCTTCACCCAGCGCTATTTGCACGTTGGCTTTGGTTGTATTTACCCAGAATACCCTACGCTGTGGTCCACTTCCTGGTTTTGGTGCTATCTGCACTCTGGTTGGCGTTCGCATATGCATTCGCATCAGAATTCACTTCAACTGACCTGAGACCTTGTAGGCCGACCAGAGTTTGCTTTTTTGATCCATATCAGAATTGTGCATTCACATCTCCCTACAGGAACCAGACTGTCTGGACAGACAAACTAGGTTTGGATTAAAGTGGAATAAACACTGACTTAACTAAATTTATGTCAGGCTTAGTTCAACTTCACCAGCCACACCGACGTTTGGTTACTGCCAGACCTGTAGATTCAAGAAAGCACTAAAGTGGATATTTTTCTGACTATGTCAAAGATCTCATAAAGCAACACTTCATGCCTCAATCTGGAAATATTGAGGAGCGGATGAGAAACAAAGTTGATTATCTACTGGTTTCAAAAGGATCATAAAGCTCCAGGTAAATATTAAGTGATCACAAATTTTTTTAATGCAGGATATGAGAGTCTAACATATCTAGTCAAGAGTAAAACATGGCGGTGCCCTTCATGGTGTGGAGCTACGCTTCACCTTCAGGCTTTGGGAATGTAGTAAAAATGTGAGGCGCCATGAAAGCAGAATTACGTAGTGTTGGATTTGGACTGACCGTCCTTCTCCAACCTTTAAGAGCCGTTTTAGACGTCCCTGCTCTGCAGTTGGATTAATGGCTAAATTAGCTCTTCAGCTTTTCATGGAGTTCTGCTGCGACCCGGTAATAAACCCTTCATTTGATTCAGCTTTGCTGAGCCAGGGTAACATCTAAAACATTCTCGGCCCTGACTCTTGTTGACTGCAGCTGGCCAGCGTTAATGTAGAAAGAATTTTAATGGCCGCTTCTTTTTTTTAGACCTGACTATGAATCAAAATTACACAGAAAATGTAGTAGAACCACCATCTAACCTTTTTATAACTACAAACTTAAACCACTGCACATCAATTTGTTTGTACTTCTTGATTTTGTATTAAAAACTAATGTAAAGATATATATAAAATGTTAATATCTCACACATAATTTTACTTCTTAGTCTACTCTTGTCTTGTATTTGCATAAAGCGTTATAGTTTTCATTAATCTGTCTTCTTGAGAACTAATAATATTGAAAGTCAGTAGGACATGCAAATGTTTGTGCCAATTTATGAGCTACTATTAAACACTGTAACAGCATGTTCACTGATAGATGTTGTGCAGGACTGTGTGTGTGTTGGACTTAAGTTCATACACAGTTTCACTATCACTATTACTACCTGCGGCAGCCATATTGAATTTTTAGGTGGAGGTTGGTGAGAGCCTCCGTAGTTTACATGCAGTGCAGCACTGCAGATGCTGTGAGGTTTCTGTTTGCATTTTCAAATAGAATTGAGTTTAACTTTGAAAATGCAGTATTACATGTTTATAGTCCCCTCGTCTATTTGTAGCTCAGTATTAGTGAAAAATGTTGTACTTGCAAATTTTTTTTATGTCTAAAATATTCAAAAGGAACTTGGAAAACTCAAATACCCAGACGCACTGCTACCTGGCACACTATTGGCTTCTACTTGTAGACAATATCTTATTTTCCTTGGTGCTGATTGGCCACAAACAGCAGAGATAAGGAAGACCGTAGAGATTAGCTTCTATAGAAGTGCTAAGACAGTTTCCACTGTGCACATTAATGGTGTTTTACCTGTTATATTAGGCGATTTTGAATGGAGGTCTCAATTATTTGCAGGTCTTATGTATTTGTTAACCAGGGATTCACTGTATTCTCAGCATTTACAATATTTATCCATAGATAAGCCACATTTATTATCAGCTTCCTGCATCGTCTAAATATGTACAACGTCTCCTAAAGACGTTATTGGACATGTTGCTTTGCTTCTAGGAGAGGTTTTTAGAACTACAACGCTCCCTGGTTGCAACAGATTACAGGTCAGAAAGTTGACCTGCTCTGTGAGTTTCTTAGAGAAAACTAAACGACCAGGTTCAGTCACACACTCCAGGCTATTTTTGTGTTTGTGGCTAATTATGGGAACCTCCATATCCTTTAAAGCATGTTAATGCCCAAACTGACAAAACACTTGGAATACCTCATCTCTAGGAATTTGTAGGATTCTTGTTTTAAGCCTATTTATACCCATATAAGGTTAAAGCCTTTAATTGGTTCCTTCTCAACAGGAAGAGACAGAAAGCAGAAACAAATGTGCTGTTGTGCTAAAATATGTTTAATCTGAGCAAATAAATCGGATTTTTACAGCTGATCTAGTCAAAGACCATTAATAAAGTAATACTAGGTGTGTTTGGGTGAACGAGGAGATGAATTTGGGTTAAAGAACAGAGGACGTCCTGACAGAGGGAGTTGGAAGTTTGTCTCTTTCAGATTGGTGGGTCTGTGCAGGAGGAACTCCTGGCTATCAGATGTCAGCAGCCATGTCCCTTTATCCTCAGAAATCCGTGTTTCTCCAGCTTCTTCCTGTGGCCGAGTCAGATTACAAACACGGTCCAAAAACTCTGAGGGAATCATTAAAAAGTCAAATGAAATTTGTTTGCAAATGTAAAAGTTAGGGTTGTTAGTCACTTTGACTTTTTCAGAACGAAGTAGTTTTAATTTATTGCTATTATTAAAGTACCTCTTTGTCACTTTGTGACTTCAGGAAGACTCTAGAAGTATTTTTTTCTTCTTCTTGCCAGTTGGTTCACACTTCCTCTTCCTGACTCTTTCTTCATTTTGTCTGTTACCTACTTCCTCTTTCTCAAGTTGGTCATCTCCTTCCCTCTTCATCTCTTTCTTGAATTCTTCTCCTGATTTGAAGTTCTCATTGGTCCTAATGTTTTGTCTGCTTGTCAGTAGTAATGCACAAAACTGTTCAAAACTCTCAAACCAGCACTGACCTTGAATGTCAGAGGTTTCTCGGTTTCTCTTCTAACCATCCAGAGTCTCAGTCGTAGATCTTTGAGGTAGAATTTGTTTCTGCTTTTTTTTAGTACTTTCTGAATAGATATTGTTACATGAAATCATTTACAAAAGTCCTCAATGTGCAGCAAGTGACCAAACTAAGAAGCACCAGATCTATAGGCAGCAGTTCCTAAGAGTGAAATCTTTACCATAAAAACAAATGAGAGAACAGAAACAGCAGGTGAAATCTTATCCTGGTTTGCAAGTCACTGTAAAAAAAAGCCTAAAGATGCATTTTGTATCATGCTTCTGGTAAATTTGTGTTATTTGGAGACAGCAGAGATTCATATCTGCAGTCATCAGTGGTACTGGTCTGAAAATGACTGAAAAGTGGACAAAGTCCAGAGAGAAACTTTGAAAAGTTTCAAACGACGTCACTTTAAAGGACATGGAGAAATTCTGACTCATTGGAGGTAAAATTGAGAATCCAAACCTACACTGGGAGTTTAGTCTTACTTAGAAATGTAACAAACATTAACCATAAAAGAAAACGCTGAAGTAACTTTAAACAACGCTTCTTGTCATGCGATTGGCCGGTGCTTGCTAAGCAGCCAATCCAGGAGTGCCATTCATTTTCCTTCCGGTTGATTGGTTAAACCCACAACAGCAGGAAGAAAAGCCCTGGATGTTGGTTTCTGTGGCAGCTCTGGATTAATTCATTTTACAGTATATTTGGTGCTTGAACCATTAATCTACACGCTTATGCACATTTCTGGAGGAGTCTGAACCAATTGGTTGTGGTTCCTAAACACTGCATCAGTTTGAATTAATTTATTCATATTGCTCCACAGAAGCAATATGAATAAATTATGCATGTTGCTCCACAGAAAATTGGTCAATTCTTACTCAGTTGCAGCCGTATGATTGTGCTACAACATAAATGGCATTCAGCGTACTACATTTAGATTTCACTCCTGTTTGTTTTTAATCCCTAAATTTAGCTGGCTCTTTTTTTTTTTTCTAAAAAAAAAAAGCAAAACTATAAATCCTTAAACTTGTCAAGAACTTGGCATTTTTAATTCCAGGATTGGATCTATGACAATTAACCTTTGAAACTTGATGGTGCTTAAAATTGACCTGGAAGTGGTAAATCTTTGTATGTTTTTTTGGATATGTAAATTTTGTAAGGTGTAAATTTGAACAGTTTAAGATGTTTTTATTAGGGATGTGCCGATCAGGTTTTTTTCTCCCGATACCGATACCGATCACCCCTGAGGGCCGATCGCCGATTACGATCCCCGATACCGATCACATAATTATTATTTATTTATTTTTTATTATAAACACTACTGTTACTTTATGTGGAAAAAGGAACCATGAATTCACCTTAATTTAGACAAAAACTTGTTTTTAATAACTTTTTCCAAGAAGAAAACTAAACAAAACGGGCATTGTGCAAATTGAACTGCTATCAATAATACTATCTTTAACAGACTGATAACATATGAGGCTCTGAAGAGGCTAAATAATGCAAAGAGCCAAAATAAAACCTCTCAACATTGCCAAAAAATTCAAGTATAAAACTTAACATTCAAAAGCAAAAACAGGATCCATTACAATAAACAATCCAGAGTTACTGAATGAAAACTTCCTGTTAGCATAGCGCTAGCTGGTTACTGCTAGTTCTGATTGGCTGTTTCTGACTGAGCAGAGTAACAGGGAGGAGATCGATTATTTTTTAGAGATCATCTGTCTCATGTTAGGACAGCGAAAGTTTTAATACTTATGTAAAATGTATATTTTTTAGGTTAGATGCTGCAGCTTTAAACAGGTTCGGTGTGAGAGTCGCTACCAGGTGGAGCAGAAGCGGCTCCGTGTCAAATATTACTAAATATTAAATATTACTACCTGTAGCGGAGCAGCGGTTCAACAGCAGAACCAGCGTCTTACATCGCAGCTCCAAGACTTAAATCATTTTACAGGTTATTAGTTTATCTTTCTGACCGTCATGCTAATCCGGGTGAGTGTTTGTAGCTGTGCTGCTTTACCTGCTGTCTGATCCTCCGTGTCTTTTTACTGCAGTTGAGCCTCGATGTAGCCAAACTCCGTCATTGTTTTTATGTCTATTAGCTTCGTTGTGTTGATGCATTTTGACCTGCTTCTATTTTCCGCTGCAACACGCAAACGTCCTCATTCACTCAGTGCGTTATAGTTACACATCGCTTAGCATTTGTTGCTGCGTGTTTGTGCAATGAAGGAAAGACGAGACCAGCTGGACAGACAGGCTGAGAAATGAGATGCAGGTGATCGGTATCGGTAACAGAGCCAATGATCGGCCGATCCCGATCATCACCGATTTCACGGAAATCGGCCGATTATGATCGGTGACCGATCGATCGGCACACCTCACCCATTATTTAAGATGATAGCTCAACAGTCCAAGTACAGGCAGCACAGCTGAACGGAAAGCTAAGGTTCACACTGGTAGCAACTGACTAGAAACAGACTGAACCGTGAGCTAAGTCGACTCAGGACTTCCCAGTACAACTAAGGCAGAGAACATACAGACAACGGGTGAGACTAAATACACACGGGGTAATCAAGGGAACAAGACACACTGAGAGAATCATGGAGAGGAGAATCAATGGAGATGGAAGACAGAGGATCAGATCACAAAATGAAAAATAAACACACAAAAACACGGATCATAACACAAAGTGCCATTTGATCGTTACTTGGTATTCTCTAAAATTGTGATTGATAGATTTTTCGGAGAAACTTCTTTTTCTGAGAGTCTGAACCAGAAGCAGAGGACGATCTCTGCTGTAGGATTTTAGTTCACACAAAGATTTCCTGCTTTTCTCTTTTCCACAGCTTACCTGTGTCAGTCATTGTCTCCTTTAGTTTTAGTTTCTGTTTTGCAGATAATCGTTTTTTAGACGTTGCCTCATTTTTAGTTGTGTTTAATCTTTTTTTTCTTGCCTAAGCAGCAGTTAAGAAGAAAACAGAAGAGCAAACTCCTCCGTCCGTTATTCACGTTATTCAGAATCGGGTGAAATACACTGACATCACTCAGAGGAAAAGTTTTTAAAAAGTCCTGAATTTACCAGAACAATTAAAAATGTCTTGCAGTAAATCTCAGCTCATGAAATGTGCTTTGACAGCCTTTCTTTTTCTCCCTAAATAACTTCTTAGCATCATTAGCTTTCCGTATTCAAGCTAATTGGCTTGATGAGCAACAGCCTTGCTACTAATCTCTGTCTCATGGTTTCAATGTGGGATTTTAAACTTTCTCCACTAGGAGATTTCTAAAGGGCAGCTGGTTTCAAACTCCAGCTTTTAAACTGCTTTATAGGAAAAAAAACCTTCTCCATTTCACGATGGCCAAAATGATTTGGAATCATGTATATTTCAAGCGAACGTCCCAACAGGACGTTCGCTTTGAAATGGTGTCTAAGTTAATGTTCAGTGGCACATTTTGTGATCATCATAAACTGATAAATGACCTGACACATGTTTTTTTTTTTCTTTCTACCCATAATTTTGTTGCCAAAATTTGTAATTTCTGAGCCTCAGTTTAGAAAAATTAACTGGAGCTTCATGTTAAAAATTCTTAAAAAGTTGAAGATTAACCCTGAATGAAGAGATAATCCTTTATGGATTATGGTTCGATTCCCGGACCTGGACCACTTACCTGCCTTCCCTTCCTTTCTCTACCCTACATCCTACATCTTACTACTGATGAAGGCCACTAGTGACAAAATACTGTGTATAAGAACAAATTTCCTTAATGCCTGTCTTTTTTTAACAGAATAATTGAATATGTGCAGAGACACAAGAATTACTGTTACATTTTCACCAAATGGTCTTTGTAAAAATTTGACTTTGTGCCACTAATTACAAATGTACAACACAGTTCCCATGTTTCATTAGTAAAAAAAGATTTTCTTGTGTTTAGACTTAGCAGAAGAGGAATGCATGAATAATACTTGATGGATCCTTGATTTGGTATCTGGGAGAAAAGAAATGTCAGAAAAACTAAGAGTACATGTTTGGGATATGAAACTTAAATTATTAATAATTAAATGTTGTTGACTTAGTCTGATCTGGATGCTTGATCCTGAAGTTCAGGGATTTGTTTGACCAATACTGAAAACACAGTGATATTTTGGAGTGTGTACTTTCATCGAAATGCTCACCTGTTTCTATGTTTTTAAAGTTTGTTCTCATTTACATCTTTGATTTTACGGTAACTGATTATGTTTTATTGTAAAAAAAACAAAAGCGAAGTAGGAAATGGCTCTGTTTATGATCTGTGTGAAAACACACACAGAGTCATGACTTTGTTTTAAACCAAAAGTTTTGCATAACTTAAATTAAATCTCATTGTGATTAATTGACCACATCTGAGTTGGGACACACATTCACTGTGGCCTTTTCTTCTCTTCCTTTGTTTCTGTGTGTATGCATGTGCGTGTGTGTGTGTGTGTGTGTGTGTGTGTGTGTGTGTGTGTGTGTGTGGTGTTGTGTGTGTGTGTGCGTGTGTGTGCTGTTGCCGGTGGACACCCATGTTCTTATCATTGGTTTCTGGTGCATGTTGTGGCTGCTACATCTGTTGCTCTGTGTGTGTGTGTGTGGTGTGTGTGTGTGTGTGTGTGTGTGTGTGTGTGTGTGTGTGTGTGTGTGTGTGTGTGTGTGTGTGCGTGTGCGTGCGCATGCATACGCGCGTGTGTGTGTGTGTGTGTGTATGTGCGCGTGCATGCATGTGTGTGCCTTCACGTGTGAAACTTTTTTTTGTGGTATTTTTTTTTATTTATTTGTACGATACAATTGCATCATGTGCGGGTGTGTTTGGCAATTTTGCGCGAATGTGTGTCTGTGGACTCATCTCTGTATGTGTGTGTGTGTGTGTGTGTGTGTGTGCTCACGCTTGTGCACGTGTGTGTGTCTGGATGTGTGTGTTTGTAAAGGAGAGGTCCGAGGAAGAAGGGGGGATGACATGCATGTGTCCAGGCTGCTAACATCCCTGACGACTCGCACGCTAACAGACTGCCCACCCTCACGGCATGGCGGATGTTCTGGTAAATCTCCTGCACCTCTTCCTTCTCTTGATCCTGTTTTCTTCAAATGATTTGATTTAAAGTGTGGAATCTCAATTCAATTACAATGAAAATGTTTGCATGTGTAGTACTGTCGATACATTCTCTCTCTTTTTCCAACTGCTGCTTTTTAGATGACATCCATCACCAAAAGTGTTTCCAGTGCAGCTTTATGAAACATCTATTCCAATATGAGTGAAAATCAAATCATGCTTGTACAAAAACTAGTTGTTTTTATAGAATGTTTCCATTAAGCAAATTTATTTTTATAAAATCAATTTGTGTAATTCTTCAGTTAATGGAAACGCAGCCATTGACACCACATTTGCAGGGATATGTGTTCAGTGAAGTTGGGTGTATATGGAAAGCCATAAGTGTGTATAATAGTGTCACCGTGTGTGAACTGACATATTGTGCTGCTCTACCAGAATACAAATGTTGAATAAATGACCCTCAGACATGAAGTAAACACTGCTGGTTTCTTGTAAAGCGCCACCTAGTGTCTACATTGTGACACCAGTTGGATCGCTGTTTAACATGACATTAAATTTGATGATGTGAATTTTAACTTCATGTTCATTTAAGTCACAGTGAAGCTGCAAATTCTACAGTTTGTTCGAATATTAGCTTTTAAAGCAACTTTTTTGCACAGTCTTAGCATATTTATAAAAATACTTGAGTCACTTTCAGTTTATTATTTCTGTCAGCTGGTTCAGCTGAAAAGATGTTCCTCATCTTTACACGCTCTCAGAAAAGTGTCAGTCAGTGATTTAGAAGAATATTTAACAGTTTCATTCATCAGCTTTAAATATCCACACCTGCCAGCATCTTAAGCGATAGAGATGTGGACAACGGGGGAAGTAGCCGTTTAAGACAATCGACCATTTCTAGCTTTGGAGGTGTTTGCTGCTTCACATGAAACCTAACACCTGCTCATATTTGTTGAAAAGCTTTTCCAACATGTTCCATGGATTCCAGAGTTTTCCTTAGTGTGAAGATAAGGCAGGTTATAAATTATTCTGTGGTTGTGAAAGGAACCAACGTTAACAAGTCTAGTCTAGAAGTTCAGATGGAGCTGGAATGTAAACGTGGACTTTTTTTTTTTTTACTGATTTGCTCGTATTGGTGCAAACGAAGCTTGGCTCGGCCCACACGGTGCGGGCTGATGGGGTGGGTGAGGGCGAGCGTGGGTGTTTCTGTGGACACCCAGTCTGATTCATCAAGTTTCGTGAAGAAACCAAGAAGCCCCGTGTGTCACAACGCCTCTGACTGTTTCCTGAATCGGTGTCTTCATCCCTCCCCGTCTTTTCCTGTTGCTCCGGGCCGCCTCTCCTCTCTTCCTTTGCATGTCGTCGCACAGAATCAGCGCCGGGGAAAGAGCAGACATCACAAAAGAAGACATCTGTTCGCTCTGTCACTCAGTAAACCCTCGCTGGTCCGGACTTGAATCGTCTCTCTGGTGAGCTTACCGCTGACGTTTTCCACCTCATAGCTCAGCAGATAAAGAGTCGGTGCGCTGATGGAGCGAAAATTGTGCCACCAGGATGCAATTAATTGTAGAAACACTCATCTGGCTTTTTATTATTATTATCACTATTGTGGTATAATTTGAAATTACATCCTTATTGATATTTAAATTGGACAACTTTCTCGGTTTTCGATTCATTAATCCGTGCAGCTTTGCATTTAAGGCATTAAACATATTAACATGTTCAGATTCTCTATACTTGGTTTTGAATTGGGTCACAGCTTTTCCAAGATAGCTGAATTGTTTTCTTCAAACAAAAACTAAATCTCATATGTTGTTCATGACAGACTTTGTATGTTTTTAGTGGTTCCATCCAGGAAATGACCACCAGCTTGTGAAACTTTAACTTCCTATGACCAAATGGCATCTGTTTCTCTGACAGCAACTTGTTTGAAAAGCTCCTTTAAAAGCTGGACACTTTTTTTATTTATTTTTTGCCAAAGGAGCCAACGAGCTTGTTTTGGTCTGGCTTGTTGGAGGCTGTAGTCTGGAGGGACTTTGTGCATGTTGCCCCACGTTAATGGATTATTAGTTTCTTACGTGTGAGAAGCTGTAGATTAATTGTGTGCATTTAGTCCTTAAACAGACTTCTCCTTATAAGGGCTGTGATGAATTTGGAGGGTGATTTGGTTTGTGGTGAAAAACATGAAGTGTGTCACCTCGATGCTGCGCCAAGCTGGATTTATGGAGCCACTTACTGCGCGTCAGCTTCACTGTGTGATTGTTGGAAAGTGGGAAAGCAAGGTGGTCTGTGGGACGTTTTCAGTGAAAAATGAAGAGAATAGAACAAGCAGAAAAGCAGCTCAGCGCGTGCGTGTGTGTGTGTGTGTGTGTGTGTGTGTGTGCGCGCATGTGTGTGTGTGTGTGACATTAGCAGAGCTCTATCAGAGCCCAACGTGTCAGGGCAGGAGGTTGGAGAAGTTTGTTCCTTCTTCAACTGTTTGTTCCTCTTCGCTGCTCTGCGTTTGGCTCCGACTCCCTGAAACATGCGCTCTTTGGAAAAACAGCCAAAACTGTGAAGTTCTGACTGAACCAGAAGAGAAGGATCCTGGGTAGCAGCTGTCAGTTACTTTAAATGGCTTTTATGTCTAGAAATCAGTCAGTCTCTCTGGTTATTAACGATCAATCCACCCGAATTGCATAGCAATAATGTTAAGTGATCTGCACATTAAACAGTATTCATTACAAAATTTGATTTATTGACATTTTTATGATTCAGGTTTTTTGTAGCAATAAACATTGAAATGTAAATGTTTACATGTAATTTGTTCTGGCTGCAGCCTCAAAACTGGCCATGTCCTGGTGATGAAAGTTTCAATTTTCATAATAGGCATTTAGTATTGGTTAATTACAGATTACTTTGTTTAAAAAGAAAATAAAATTTTCATAATCTCTTATTTTATGTCATTTAGGAGAATCCAGACAGCTTTTATAAGTAGAACAACGCAACAGCAGTTTAGAAAACCAGATGGAGATCATCAGCTTATCGTTATGAGGAAGATGCAAGATTTTGGTTAAAATAAGAACCATATGTGTAAATAGCTGCACTGTATTTAATACATTAGGTGATGCACAGAGCCTAAATTTGCAGACCCCTGATCTAGCAGCAGGAAATCCTAAATCCAAAAAGTGCAACAACACCTTAACTTAGGATTCATTGTTAAGCTAAAACTGAAGGTAAGAAATGAAATACTGCTGATGTAGTGAAATTCAGAGTTTTCTTCCAGTTAATAAGCAGACTGGATGGTTTGTAGATGCAGGTTCACTTGGTTTTCTGAGTCTGAACAGAAACCAAACCTCTTGAAAAAGTTACAAGATAGGAAACTGGTTAACTGATTCAAACCAAAATGAATGGCTAAAGTGTGAAAACGGTTATTTTACTTCAGTTTTTAATGCATAAAGGGATGGATTTTGATCAATTTCAGTTTTTTCCTTTATGTCCACTGAGAATTGTAAGCAGTGGTCACTTGCCTATTCCAGGATTTGTCTGTGGACAGATTTGTTTTTGTTGTTTTGGGGCATATCAAAAATATGACGATGTCAGAAAGTGCAGCTTGAGAGGCTGAAATACATGATGGCAGTGTGACTTAACACGCTGTTTATTGGCTGATGTTTGCGAAGCACCCAATCATTTTCCTTTCGCCGATTGAGTTTAACCCCAAGAGTGGAAAAAAATAATAGTCGTGGATGTTAGCTTCTGCGCTAAGATGGTTTCCATGGTTCGTATTAATGTGTACGAAGGAATATTTGGTGTTTGAACTGTTAGACTAAGCAGTTTGAAGCATTTCTGAGCTCTCAAGTATTAGTGAATATCAGCTGTTCGTACTTCCATTTTAATAGGACTTTAATAGAAACCTGTGTACTGTTAGCTTTTTTTTTGCTAACTCGACAGAAGCATTTTGACTTTGATTGAATAAGCACAAACTTTCTTGAGCTATGTGGATGTATTTTTACTGCTAGCATAGTGGGTAATATAAATAATTGTAGGAAACTTTCATCATGTTTTCCTCCCTTCTGCTTTTTCCAACATAAAAAAACACTCAAAGAAATAAAAAATGTTCTCTTTCAACTCCTCCATTTGTCTTTTGATCTGTGATTGTGAGTTGTCGCTCACAGAGACACTCAGTGGACTGCTGGCAATCAGGTGGAGAGATTATAGATGTGTAATCTCTCAGATTAATACTGAAAATGAGCGCTTCATTACTTAAATCCTGCTGTTGGCTGCAGCTGTGTGTGGAACGTGTGTGAGCTGGAGGACGGATGGACACGCTGCTCCGGCTGTCCGTCTCGCTCTTCATTTGAATTTCATATTGCTTTATTGGCTTGGTATGCGAGCCCATCTGTGCTGCCAAGGCAAGGAGGGACACGATGCGGGCCAGTTCACCAACACTGAGGCGATTACTGTACAGTTTTCACCACGTACGAGCTTATTTGGTATTGTTTTCTAAACTAAATTTTGAAAATATGCACCAGATATGGCTTTCCCATTAATACAGGACAGTGAACCACGTCTAAATGCTAAATTGTTTCACACCCAACATTTAAATTAGTTCAGGGTCTGAAAATATCTGGAAAAATGTAAGAAAAAGGTGGAATTTGGACCAAAAGACTATAGAGGAAGCATCAGTTCATGTTCTAGGACAAAGGTTTTTCTGTAAAAGGTTCATTGTTTGTCTTGCAGTCAAAATAGTTCCCATTAGGATTCGACTGTGTGTCATTCACAAACAAATGCGGAATGCAAACAAAAAAAATGACAGACAAAATGAGGGTGCCCTCAGATTTTTCCATCAAGTTTATTTGTAGACAGTATAAACACTGGTGTGCATCTCCTCCCTACATAACACGTACAGAGCATCCGGAAAGTATTCACAGCGCTTCACTTTTTCCACATTTGGTGGTTGTACATCCTTATTCCAAGCTGCATCAAATTAATCTCTATTCTCAAAATTCTACACACAAATACCACATTATGATACTGTGGAAAAAATTGTTTTGCACACTTGAGGCACACATTTGGGGAAGGATACCGAAATATTTCTGCTGCTCCGAAGGTCCCAATGAGCTCAGTGGCCTCCATTGTTGGTAAACGGAGGACGTTTTAACCAGTAGGAGTTTTTCTGGAGCTGGCCAGCCGACCGTCTACACCGAGCGGTCAGCACGACGAGACCAGGAACCCAAAGCAGGACATTCTGGATGAAACCTTTCCAGGACTGCGGCGACACCTCTGGGCAGCAGCGTGTTGGGTTTCCTTCATTCAGTCCTCTGTTGAAGGTTCTAAGTAGATCATTGTCTACAGCAAAGCCTTGATCTAGACCAGTGGTTCCCAAACGTTTTCTCCTGGGCCCCCCAGTGGTTTCCAAACTATTTCTGCCCCCCCAATGGCTTACAAATAGCTGTCTGGTTGGACAATGTGTGTGAGCGAAGGGGGCTGGGGGTGGATTCTTAGAGATTCCCTGTTATACTCGGCTCTGGCTCCAGATGAACAAGGGGGGAATCAACTTTTTGGGGGGCAAAATGAATCTACGTAGCTAAACATAGACAACAACATCGGTAGCCTACAAGTTACTTGTTAACAAGCTTAAGGTGCTGTATTGATATTAGCTAGCTAATCATCTTTTAGCTAACTTTACCTGCATCCAGCAGCTTTACTCAACAGTTTGGGAACCTCTGATCTAGAATCTAAAATTTTCTTAACCCTTTTAGGCCTGACTCTCAAATGTCCGCCTGGCATTTTTTACTTGAAATGTCCTATGGCCAAGTGCTTTGGCACATTTTTTCAGAATATTTTGATCTTTCAATATCTGACATTATTTTACATTATACTTGATAATAAACCTCTATTAAAACAGTTGAAATCATGAAAAAACAAAAAGCAAAATAAGATTTTATGGAAATAAAACACTGCATTTGAACATGAAGTGCAGATTTTGCATCACAAAAGCTCAACCGCAAAATTCATGTTTTACATTTTACTTGTTAGTAGGACTCGTCCTTCATTATGGAAAGAATTTTAATAACAAATACTGGATATATTTTATTGCAATATTGATATATTTTATTTATTTGAAAATAAAAATAAAACCAAATCCATCCTGAATAAGTGAGCGTTGACTATACCCTCATTCTACTGAAGGATCATATTATTTGTAAAGTTTTGGTGAGATACATTCAGTAAATTCCTGTATCGGTTGGTATTTCATTGCATTACTTAGATTTGCTGTACTGTAGTGTTTGAGTTGCTAATCTTTCACTTAGTTTTTTTTTTTTGTTTACATTAAACTTTGACTGAACTTGAAATGCTTGTTGTTTGCTAAATGGTGCCTCTGCTGGTAATTTTTCCCCTTTGCCACTACAACCAAAACAGTTTTGTTGGTTTTATGCCCAACTTATTCCAGATATAAACGGTTTTTCACTGTTCACGTCAGTCATACATCAGTTCATTCCTGCTCAGGATGTTTCACCACTTTTCCTCACACTTCACTTTTTAAAACAAGACCATTCACAAGATGCAGCTCTTCTTCTCTTCACTCAAAGGTATTCTGTGCCTTTAATTATCTGTCCTTTTAGTTTCCTCTTGGTGCTCACATGTAAATTATCTCCATCTAATTTAAATGTCATCTAGTTTAATCAGATTAACACAGCCACCCAGATCCCTTTAAATACACTCACTCTGAAATGCTGCATGGAGTAAAAGAGGAAGTGATGCCTCTGATTACTTTGGGTTTTTGTTGTCTTTCATTTTTCATCTCTTTACTTAGTTTTTGTTTCTCTTCATCATTTTCACCACAGTCGTTTTTCACCCTTATATCATCTTTCTGGCATTTAAAACCTTATAATCAGTGTTTCTCCTGTCAGTCACTTTCCAGGAGATAAATTCACCTACTTTTTGTTCAGTCCTGCCCTCATTCCGCTTCAGACACTCGCTGACAAAAACACTCACACACACAGAGGCAGCAACACGATATCTCTGTGTTATATAAGATGGGGTGGGTGATAACTGAAGGTAAGGGAGTGCCCTATCTTTTCTCTGACATATCAGGTAAACTTTGTGTGTGTGTGTGTGTGTGTGTGTGTGTGTGTGTGTGTGTGTGTGTACCTAAACATGACTGATTATGTTTGACTTTTATGCCTGTGTGTGTGTATGTGTGTGTTTCTGCAGTGAGTAAACTCACACAGCCTCTGCGTCTGTCAGCAGCTCCACCATTGGTCGTCTTCTTTTAAACAGAAACTAAAAAATAAAGCTCTCACCTGTTTATTTTGTGATTGTCGTACGGACCTTGCTTTATTTGTCTTCACAATGACTGCAGAACAAACCTACCCAAATGTCCAGATGGGCTGAAGTCAACGTTACTCCTTCACATTTTGTAGACTTTATGTTTTTTGTCCAGATCGCATACAATATTTCCCTACATGCTGCAGTTGGAAGTCTTCAAATGAACAAACCTGCCATCATTAAACAACATATACCTAATGTTCTTCAGGCGATGGAAGACTGATTTAGTAATCATCTTAATGTGTCTCTGGATGTTCAGGTCTACTCACTAGTTTCTAGCTGTTATAGCTGAAACAGTGTGCTAACTCTTGATCGCTGCTGCTCTGGTTTGTTTTTACTGGTTCTAGCAGGAGTATGTAGATACTCAATCAGAGGAGCCCCAGGATTGATCCTTGTGGTTCCCCACATGTGATTTCTCTTGGCTCCATTGAAAGTTGCATATTGGTTTGAGGAAATCAACGTATCACATCATGGTCAACAGTTTTAAATGCTGCACAGAAGCCCAAAAGCGCCAACACTATGATTGTTCCGCATACAAACTGACCTAAAATAAATAATTTTACTTTGATTTAATGTTCAGACAGTGGAAAAGATGCTACAGGTCTTTTTATACACTGTGGAAACTTCTGTACATCTGTACATGTCGATGTGAAATAACTTCGTATCTGGATCTTGGGTAACCCAGGTAGTCTAAACCAGCCAACACTTCCTGCCTGCCCACGCATCTTCTGTCTGCTAAATGCTGCACTTCTGACCTTATTTTTAATGTAATTATTTCTAACTTAAACTCACAAGACAAAACGAGCCACAATATTGAGTTCAGGAGAACAAGATAAGAAAATGTTTTAATTTTACTCTAATGAAAACTGTTCCAGTCTAATTCATACTCCATAAAAGCCTTAAGTCTGGATTTTTTTATAGATTTTGCCACAAACTCAACAAACTGATCAACAAACCTTTGTATCTCTTCAGACGTTTGACGGTACTTAAACTATCCGCAGTCTGCAGTACAACATTTACCTGTTACTGCTGACAGAGTGCACTGTTTGCTCAGCATAACACCATAGACATTCATTCGTTGGTGGTTTTCTACCTGCACATTGTTTGTGTGTTGAAATCCAAAATTCTGCCAAACAAATGATTTGGAGCATCTTCAATTACAACTTCATCAGGAAAAGCCACAAAAGATCCCGAGATAGCAGTCACCTCAAAGAGAAAGGTTTGTGAAGATTTAACAGATTGAGATCTTGTTACCACTAATTTCCTGCAAAGGAGTTTCATTTTGCTGCCAGGGGCTTAAAAACCTGAGAGGTGACAACTTCCTGACCAGACCGACGGTTCTTGTTGTTTTACTTAAACCTGGAGTTTCTGAGAACTTTCAGGTCTTGATATGGGTTTATCCTTTGATATGTTCTTGTTATTTCACATTCACTTTTTCTTATTTACTAGAATCTGAACGTTTTGGAAGCATCATGTACATTTTCACAGTAACTCACAGCAACTGCCACTGTGTTTGGTTCTGATTTACCTTTTACAAAGAAAACAGGGTCTGTTGATGGGAACAAGAACAAAATAGAAGTAAAAATCAGACACAGTTGCTTTGTCCTTATCTAAGTATGTAGTAAGTGTGCATCCTTTGCCACTTACTACATACATTACATACATCCTTAAAAGTCCTGCAGTCTAACTTGAGATAAACTTTATCCTGTTTTGAACAAATATTTCCGATCTGAACAAACCCAAGTGAGTCCATATTCCAAAGTCCATCCATATGCATTAGGATCTGTGTGTGTTTGTATGTGTGATCACAGCTCAATCACATGATGCATCACATTGCCTAGTCTGTTTCCATATCCTCTCTTTCACTTCCTCTGTGTTACATCATGTTGCTCTTTCTCCCATTTGTTTCTCCAGTCCTCTGTTTGTAAAATCTCCTGTTTTCTCCTTCCTCTTTTAGACTCTGGCCCCGTTGCCAACATCTTCTCTTTATTCTCTCCGTGTTGCCCTCACTCTTAACTCACCAGCCCTCACTGATCTTTCCTCTTCCTGTCACTAGTGCTTGAGATGAAAATGAGGGAAACATTTTCAACTCAAGGAATGTTGAAAATGTTGCCTGAGTTAAAAAGCAACATTTTCAACTCAAGCAACTCAAGGTGCCCCTTTGCACACCTTCACATAATGATACTATTTTAGTGCTGTTTTGGTTTAAACCCAAAGTTATAGTAGATTAGCAGCTTTGCATTGTTTTAGACCTTTTAATGCCTTTAAGTCATTCAGTTCTGATCTTTCATCTTCTTAGACTTCCTCATTTCACCTTCTAATTATTATATTTAGTCTTATTTATGTCTTGTTTTGAATCTTTTTTGGGGCATTGTATTACACGTTCTTTGGTTTTTAATTTGTTTTGTCTCCAAAGTAAGGCTTTCTGTGCTCAAACAGCATTAGCTTCTGGGCAGGGATTCCTTTTGCAGACCCACAGATAATACTACAAACTGTAAAGAAACATCAACTTTTAGATTCATAATTATTATGCATTACATTTAGCATTCTTCTGATTTTAGTTAGGCATGAGTCAGGTTTGGTTTGCAGCAGTATCCTCTACCGATGGCTGGACGGTTCTTTTGGTCTGTTTCCATTGTGAAAGCGGCTCATAGAACCGCCCCGTACAGCACCGTTCCTGGGCTTCCTTCAGTTGTCGGCCAATGGGACAACAGTACGGTACGGTTAAGGCGGAGCTACTGGCGTCACACAACACAGTGCATTGAGATGGGGACAGGAAAATGTAACTGTTTGTGACATTCACAAGACTTGGAAGTCACATTTATCATCTCACTGGTATGACGCAACATGAGCGTTTAGGTTTAGGTTTAACCCGAGTGGATGTGGAAACGCTCCTGCAGCACCGCTCAGTGGAATTCAGTTAAATTAAATAGAACCCGTCTGACAGATCTCCCCAATCTGAAGAAATCCAAGAACAGAAAAGAAACAGTTCTAGTTATTGCAACAAATAAAAATAAAAAAATATTGTAAGGAGCTAATACTGGTTGCAAGCATATGAGCACGACTTGCAAGAAAAGCCATGCTTGGCTCCATCATTGACCAGATTGTCATGGGGGATCCCCAGGTTTTCCCAGGTCAGAGACCCTCCCAGGGGGAGTCTGTTGAATCTGTGACTCTCATCCTGACTTATTTACACTTTACAGAGAACTGCTTGAATGGCCGCTGAAGATCAGGGCTTGAACAGAATCATGTCATCTGCAAACAAATGAACCAAAGAAAATAAAGTGGAGGTTTCCTAATGAGACACTTTGCTGTTCACACCTGCCCCCAAGAGATCCTGAAACCACAAGTAGTCACTGATGTGCCATTTCTTTTTGCAAAAGCAGCTCAATGGGGTCGTGGCAGGGTGTTTAACTGACAGAAGAGGACAGGAAAGAGAGATTTATGTCGCACTTTGTAGCTTTATACACCTTTTTTCACAGATTCAGGAAAGGTGCCAATGTTGTAGCTGTACGTCTAGATTACGACTAATGGCCTCCCGATAAGTGTCACTCACTATCCAGATTTTGACTTTTAAGGCTGTAGTCTGAGTTTTAGCTTCTTTTGGTTTGTCTGCTGCTTCTTCTTTATGCACACTGAACTTCTACTTACAACCACCATCACAAAACACAAACAGTTTATCTTTCTATGTCTGATCTAATCAGTGCCATGAGTGATCATCTTCAGCTGTCTGATTTTGAAAACTTGAAGTGAAATTTGCTGACAATTTGTATTAAAAATACAACTGAACAACTTTTAGTTGAGTTCATGTCTTAGTCAGCTCAATGCTGAAGTGTTGCTACTGTAACAGAAGTGAGCGTTACAGCGGGTCGCCGTCTCTGTGCAGTACACAGGTCCGATTCCAGCCGATCGGGGGGGTGGTGAGCTGGCCATGGGGGGAGGTCGCAGCGAGACCTCGGCTCTGAGCGGCGCAGGAGAGGCCCGGGGTTTGACCACTACCCAGAATTCCCGGCGGCCCAATGCCTGCTGCTTCTGCTGGTGCTGCTGCTGCAGCTGTTCATGGTAAGAAACGAGCAAGCACACACACACACACACACACACACACACACACACACACACACACACACACACACACACACAGAAAGTAACGTGCTTCTTTCATAAAACACTGAGGTCAGAGAGAGAAGCATGAATCCTGCTATCACAGCTCTACAAATCAGGAGTAAAAGCTGATTAATCCCTGGTGAAACAAACTCATTACCAGAGTGTCTGTAACTTTAACAGGATTTGTCAGCAGAGTCAAGAATCTGCGCTTACAAGTGATGTTTAAAAAGTTATTATCCAGAAACTTAGCTGTCAGACTTCACAGAAGCTGATTCAGAGGTTTATATTCAGATTATCAGATTGTCATAATGCATTTGTTGCAAATGCAAAACAAAGACTTTGTGAACTTGCACATTTATTTTAAGAGGTGCAGTGGCTGCAGCTTTCTAGTCCAGTTCCCATTTTGAACTTTCTAAGAACTAGAATTACCAGCATGCAGATTTATAGCAGCATGAAAGTGTACCAATAAAAAATAGGAAAAAAATGTACAATTATTCTCGGTTTGTCTCAAAGCAGGCTGGTTGTTTAAAGGGAAACCGTTTCTGGTACAAAGCTGTAAAATGAGGAGCAAACAGATCCACAAAAATCCACCCACCCATCAGACAAATGTGTGTTTAATAACACTTTAACTTCAGCAAGCATTGCACTGTTCAAAAAACCTCATCGCTCTCTAACTGGCCTCCAAAATAAAACGCAAACTTGGAAATTACTTTATGATTAAGGGCTTTTTTACCCAGTTTATGTATTTATTTAACTGTGACATCTATTCCCTAAAGAGTTCTGTATTTCCACTGACTTTAGAGGTAACCACTATAAGTTGGTTGTATCAGATGTGGCTTTGCTGGATTGCAACATGGTTGCAGTAGCTATCTAGAAAAAAAGCGATGGTTTCCTGAGTCTTTCTTGAGATGATGTCATCTGGTCTTTATCTGCTTTAATCTCTACTGGCATCAGAAACTTACAGAAAGGAAGTCAAGTTGACTGAAATGGTTATTCAGTGACATTAGCTGTAATAGAGATGTTATCTGTAGGAGGCTCTGGTGGTTGGTTTGCTCTTTTAATTTTATTTGCCTCTTCATTCGCATTGTGAATGAACCCTAGTAGAAAAACAACTAATGCAAATTATAACCTATTTGTTTGAGATTGGGAAGTTTTATGTTTATACAGATTCATAAATATAGCTTTAAGCTACCATGCAAACAAATCTGACCCATTGTCTCATATAGATGCACAGCATACTGAGCTCACAACTCGAGCAGTGCTAACATTAGCATACAAAGCAAACTGAGCTAATAGTAGTGCAGATGATGCCACATCACACCTCTTGTCATGTTGGGAGGTCTGTGACAGAAACGTTTGGTGAAAGTTTCTTTGCTTTAGTTCTGGTCCAATAGAAACCTGATGTGAATTAGCTTTCAGTAACGAAGCAGAAATATTTAGTTTTCATTTCCAGTGCTGACCAAAGAGGACAACCAGGTTGCTTTATGTTAACTTCTCTTCTATAATACGTTCTCTCTATGATGTACCAACTGAACATTTTGAAATCACATCTATTTAATTACAAAGACAAATAGTTGATGAACATTTGATCCAGCAGTCAGACGGTAGCCATGCAGTGATTATGGCTCAGTAGTTCCCAAAGGTATGAATTATTTATAGCTGACTCTCAATTACACACAGTGAGAGTAAAGACACTTGTAACTACAGCTGTTAACGTAACTGTGGCTGATGCTGCCATTAAATGGGATAATAACATTGTGTATGACTGTACATGTGTTTATAGTTCTACAAGCAATTATATCTGTGTAATCTGTGCGTGTGTGTTGTAGGGGTTGAAAGAGTACAAATTTTTTTTTAAATCGACTACATCGTGATAATAGTCGAGTCCATGTCGACTAGTCGCGGTGACGTAGTGACGTAAGCACAAAATGCGTCACAACTACTTGGAGACTTTATCAGCTATTTTCATGGAAAATATTCATCCCCCTCCCCTTCCCCTTCTCCCGCTTTTAGTACGTCTATTATGCATAATTCAAAGAGCAATAAACACATCATTCTTCGTGAGCAGCAGAGAAAGGTTTGTTGCACAAAGTCGGGTCGGACTTTTTATTTTATTTCTAAACACTGATGATCGGATAGCTGCTCGTATAGGAGTCAAATGATCACACTGACCACATGGTGCGTTAGGAACATCACAAACCAAACTTATTATGAATGGATCCCGTTTGGTTACAGTTGAAGTCAGCAGAGCCTCCAGCTGCTCCTCCCGCTGCTCCTCCCATTGCTCCTCCAGCTGCTCCTCCCGCTGCTCCTCCAGCTGCTCCTCCAGCTGCTCCTTCCGCTGCTCCTCCAGCTGCTCCTCCAGCTGCTCCTTCCGCTGCTCCTCCAGCTGCTCCTCCAGCTACTCTTCCAGCTGCTCCTCCAGCTGCTCCTTCCGCTGCTCCTCCAGCTGCTCCTCCAGCTACTCCTCCAGCTGCTCCTCCAGCTGCTCCTCCCGCTGCTCCTCCAGCTGCTCCTCCAGCTGCTCCTCCGCCCGATGAGCAGCGGGAGGCTCTGCTGACTCAGCAGCGGCTCTGAAAAAAAGACACTTGTAACTACAGCTAAAAAGCTGCCTTATAAAAAGGCAGCTTTTTATAAGACGCTGATCAGTTGAGGGATAGAAAAAACCCGACATCATGATGCGTTGTCCAACATTACTCTGGTATATTTTATTTTTTAAGGATTTTTTTTCCGGCACTAGTTTAATTGACAGCAATCTGACTGTAAGAGAGTGAAGAGAGGCCTGGGCCCAGCGAATGAAGGACGGGAGTCGGACTCCAGACCACTGCACCGTGCTACGCCCCTATTGCGGGAGCCTATGCTGTAATTTACAGTTTCTCTTTGTTAAATTATTTACATTTTTATACAATTTGAGCTTTCTGACGAACTCACCGATTTCACCTTCTTTCATTTCCTTGGAAAAATCTGTTTTGTCACGTGATTGGTCGACTGGCGCATAAAAAAAGATTGCAGAGAAAAGAATCGACTAGTCGACTAATTGCAACCCCTAGTGTGTCGTGTGTGTTTTCTGCCTGAAAGCCATTTTACCATGTCAGTCTCACCATCAGGAATGAAGAGGAGAGACGGAAGAGGAGAAGGAGGAAGAGAATATCACAGGACACCAAGATGGAAACCAAACTTGAAACTTGGTGAGAGTGCATTACATATAAAAACAGTTGTTTTTTTCTTTTTGTATGACATTGTGGAAAAGCATCAGTGGGAGTTTTTGTAGATTTGAAGAACAAAAAAATTACAGAACTTCTCAGTTTTAGAAGAAGTTGAAAAATCCCTGAGTTTCTGCTGCCTTGCAATTGTTGCCAACACATGACTTCCTGTATTACAGGCCTGATTCTGAATGAGCAGTTTAGGCGTTGATGCTCACTAACGTAACAGTAAATGTTAGTAAAGACGTACGCTGATCCTTTTTACTTCTGATGCCAAAACATAGAGCAAGTTCAAGGATATAAATTCTGCAACATCATTTATAGAAAAGCAAGAATACAGACAAAATAATGATCAGTTTCTATGACTAGTGCTAAGTGCTAAATATAACAAGCAAATCCTTAAAGCCCAAATTTGACAGGTTGCATGTAAATATCTGATAAATTGCAATTTTGATTATTAAAGTTATTTCATTAGATGATAATCTCCTTCAAACTGTAGGGCAGCTACTATCTGCACAATTCCCTTTTATTTTCCTCAACATGCATAAATCTAGTCACAGTTTCTGAATATTGTTCCTGTGGATGTGTAAGTCGAGCTGTTTGTCTTGACAAAGTGTCAGTGTGTTGAAAGTGCATCTGCTAGTGACACAAGATGAGTTTTAATTTAGTTTCTGCTTTTTTCTTGCCCTTTTTACCCATAAATCCATGATCTCATTGTATTTCGCAAAGATTCCCTGCAGGAACCAAAAACATTACTTTTCTTAAAAAAAACAACAACATCTATTTAAACCAAAACAAACAGATATTTTCCACTCTTCGTCCCACAGTCCCAAGGCCTCGGTGGAGGAGATCCGGATGTGGTCTCAGTCGTTCGACAAGCTGATGAGGAACCCCGCCGGTCGCAACGTTTTCCGGGAGTTCCTGCGGACCGAGTACAGCGAGGAGAACATGTTGTTCTGGCTGGCCTGTGAAGACCTCAAACAAGAAATCAACAAGAGTGCCATAGAAGAAAAAGCTCGGTCCATCTATGAAGACTATATTTCTATATTATCACCAAAAGAGGTGAGGTTTGCTTCTGACGAGGTGAAAAACTCCAAAAGGTTCAAAGAGTTTAAGAGTCGCTGTGTCACCAAACTGAACTGCGGCAACAGGAACTCCTGAAACACGTGGAGGCTTTGATGTGCCAGATGTTCTGCACATGCTCAGTGCTCTCTGAGCTGATTGACCCAGTGATTATTGGTTGATAGATGAAGAGACGTCCCTCTTCTGTTCAGGGAGGCGTGGGACGAGGGTGGCTTTCTTCACTCCTACACATTTGTAGTGTGTGTGTTTGCATTTCTCAACTTGTAAGGCCCTTTTTTCCAACAAACTTTATGTTCTGAGGACACATAATGCCTGATGGGCCCAAAGTCTGGGTCCCATCAGAGGAAGTCGTGTTTTACAGTAAAGGTCAAAGTTAGACGTTAGAAATAAATGAAAAATGAATGGAAGTAAATGCATAGTCCTTATGAAGATAGACAGACATAATGTGTGTATCTGTGCGCTTTGCTGTGTGTGTGTGTGTGTGTGTGTGTGTGTGTGTGTGTGTGTGTGTGTGTGTGTGTGTGTGTGTGTGTGTGTGTGTGTGTGTGTGTGTGTGTGTGTGTGTGTGTGAGCCTGCGGTTCTCTTGTCAGGTTCCATCCCTGGCTCATCACAATGTGTTGACATGTCTGTGTGTACATGTATACCACCGCGTGTGTTTGTACAGTGTGTTTACAGGAAGCTATAAATTGCTGCTCTCATCACCTTCAGGCACTAAAAGCTTTTTATAGACACAAACACACACACACACACATACCAACACACACCAAAGTAGAGAGACATCCAGCCAGGCGAGTTTGGCACAGAAGATGCATGCCAGGCTGTCTGTCTGCACATCTGACCTTAGTACGATGCCTATCGCTCTGCTATTTGTGGGTTGTGTGTGTATGCGTGACTGAGTGTTTCTGTGTCTGTGTGTGTGTGTATGCTAAGTGCGCGTGTGTGTATGTGTTGTGTGTGTGTGTTAGAGGTACACATAGTCTTCCCTAAATAAGAGCAGAGGGAAAACATAAGAGAAAGCTTGTCTTTCTATAAATATCTGGTGCTGCCTGCGGGGCTTCAGTGTGTGTGTGTGTGTGTGTGTGTGTGTGTGTGTAGGTGTGGTGTGTGTGTGTGTGTGTGTGTGTGTGTGTGTGTGTGTGTGTGTGTGTGTTTCAGGGTTTCTCACTGTACTTCTGCCTCTATAAGAGCTGATTAATGATAAAACATCTGAGTGAGTACAAAATGTCATCTGTAGCTGGATAAAAACTCCCTTCCAGATTTCTTCTGCTATTGTTGAGCTTCCAAACATCAACGCTTCAGAAAATGAAAAGTTAATATCAGACAGGAAAAATGCTGAATGCAGATTTTATATAATTTATTCTAAACCAACCTGAGTTGCTTTAACTTCATCTGATTGTTTGGTTTACATGCGTGAACATAGTTTTGCTTTTAGAGAGGCTTTAGCCTATTTCATGATGTCAGACAGCTGCAATTTAAGTGACTTTTTGATTCTATGAGGCAGAAAAAAAAATTCTGGAAGCAAAAAAATATTTTTTTACAACTTTTTTACTTTTTTTGCATATTCAAAAATGCTATGCATTTTTGAATCACTCTTTTTTTATTCAATGTTTCTGTATAATTTAATAAAATAACAGGAATAAAAGTCTAAAATCTGATTATCAGTTAATAAGAACAACACATCTGTCTTTAGTTTTCTTTATCTGTTTCTAGACTCTTCCAGTCTCATTACAGTGGATCCCCACATAATCACAATTCAGTATCTAAATTATTAGTGAAAAAATCTAAAAGATTTTTTAAACAGCAGTTTTGAAAGCTGAAGCTCAGCGCAACGCCGCTTGCCTTTCTATTGGTTGGTTCCGGCTAAGCAGCCAATCCAGGAGCACCATTAATTTTTCTTGCCTTTGATTGGCTGTAGCCCACAAGCTGAGATGAAGACGGTAGATATTAGCTTCAGTGGTAACGCCAAGACGGTTTCCACTGAACATGTGAAGGTATATTTGCTGTTTGATATATTAAAACAGATATTTCAGATGATTTGAAATCAGTCTCAGGTAGTTGTGGGTTTTAGCTGACAGTAAAACGTGCCAGACTGAGAAAACACAGAACATGTCAGCATGTGTGCCAAACACATTTAC
The DNA here is from genome assembly GCA_033032245.1 of Poecilia picta. Lineage (NCBI taxonomy): Eukaryota > Metazoa > Chordata > Actinopteri > Cyprinodontiformes > Poeciliidae > Poecilia > Poecilia picta. Next base: position 3,874,949 of record CM065359.1, read on the forward strand.
TGGATACGGTCAGTGAAATATTAAACAGTCGTATGTTTTTCTCATCTTCTCATTACTGTAAATAATTGTTTGGACCAAATGGGTTGTTTTTATATACGATCTTAAATGGCATCTTCTGTCGTCTTTTTCTCCTGTTTGCGCCGACCTGAAGGTTAGCCTGGATGCCCGGGTTCGAGAGGTGATCAACAGGAAGATGCAGGACCCAACGCCTCACACGTTTGAAGACGCCCAGCTGCAGATCTACACGCTGATGCACAGGGACTCCTACCCACGATTCCTCTCCTCCAATATCTACAAGACCCTGGTTCTGGGCGGGTCCCGCACCTCCTCAGAGTCCTAGTCCTCCCTCTGAAGCCCCTCCTCCACCTCCATGCTGCCTCCATGTGGACAGGAGCGTTTCACCTCCAGATCACGTATTCTTTGAATCACTGCCAAGACTCCCTTCCCTTCTCTTCACCGTCATTTTCAAGCTTTGAAAATTTACATTAATTTGAGTAAAACAAATGTTCTGCACGTCCAAGTGAAGGAAAGTAGAATCGATTAACATTTATTGCCAGAAACATTCAAGTTCAATGATCGTCTCTCGTGTTTACAGGTCAACTCCATCCATGAAGGCAGATTTAGTCTCTTCCTCTTTCTGTTTCCTTTTCTTTCTGCTCTCCACCTCAGCCGTAAACAACCAGAGACGGACTCGTTCCTGGATATTTAAGTATTTATGAGTTAGGATCTTCTGTTATGTGGAGACGTACTTGACTACTTTGTGAGAGTCTGAGTCATTTCAAGAGGAAAGCCGTTCGTCTGTGCCATGGACCTTTGGTGGATTCGTCACCCGGCCTTCCCCACACACTCCAGCCAATCAGAGGAGGACGTCCCAGACTTTCAACCTGCAGTCGCCTCCTCCCGACGAAGGACGGAAAGCTGAGAGGAAAAGACGGATGTTGAATCATTCCCCCGTTCTTTCTGTCGTTTTTCTGGAAAACCAGGGTGCTCGCTCCATCTTCGCTCCATCTCCCACCAAAACACACAAAGTTTTCTGGATCAATCGTTTCCCGTCTGTCATAAACAAACGGATGGAGGAAGGACGACATTCCTTCCAACTACTGATTTGCAAAAAGACGACAAGTCTATTTTTTAAGAGAAAACTCTATAAAACAATTTTATTGTATATTTTTTGTTTGTTTTTTATTATTTTATTTCTCCTACTGAGTCCCTCACCTGAATGATATTACTTTTTGCAAGCGGAGGAGAGGTCCTCTGAGACTGTACTGATCTCCACCCAACACACACACACACACACACACACACACATCACCGCAATAAAACACTGGAGTCCAGACAACAGGCACACACTGATCATATTTGAGTCACTCTGTGTACAGGGATTGTTCAGAAATCATAATTTAATTAAGTAAATAATGAAGAAAACCCCAAAGAGTTAAAAAGGAGAAGAAAGATGTCTGCTCTGAGCTTTTCCTGTTTCCTCTCAGGGACACTCAGCCTCTTAACTCAGGTTTTCCTGCTGCAGCTGCAGCGAAGGCAGCTGATGACGTTTGACTCACAAGATCCAGATCAACTTCCTGAACGGTTTTCAGAAACAGCAGAGTTTAGTTTGAAGAGACCTGGCTTTTAAAGAAAGCCTCCATTTTTAAGCTTTATTGATTAATTCAGCCCATATATGATCAAAGGTTTGATCAAAGGATGGATCAAATATGATCTATGATTAGTGTTGAAACAACCTTTTTTTGTTTTTTACCTTTTTGAATCTTAACTTTGCACATTAACTAATATGAACGTTTCAGTCCATCTAGTAAACATGAAAAAACCAGACGTGGAGCAGAGGATGTCCAAAGCGCGGCCCGAGGCCACATGTGGCCCCTGGGCTGATATGACTTTGACTCTTTGACTTTATAGGAAAAAGTATGACATGTATGCACTAATATTTACTGAAAAACAGTCTTTGGTTCCCCAAAATCTACTTTTAGCTAATTTATTAAATTTGGCGTAATATGGCGAAATTTGATCGAAAACTAAAATCCTTTTTTTGAAGCTCAAAAAATTTTCAAATTGGAAGTTTTTTCTTTTATATTTATTGTATGTTTAGGTTATTGTTGAGCAAAAATAAAGGTCAAAATAATTTATGATTTTAAATTGTTTTAGGAAATCTATGTTTTTTGGGCCACAAATGACTTGACGATTTTGGTCAATGTGAAAAAACATTTGGACATAAATGTAAAAAGTTAAATATAGCACATATTATTCATATATAGCACATTTTCAGCAACAAGGCAATACAAAATGCTTAGAGGCTAAATCTGTCTGCAGCCTGATATTATGGCAGGTTAACAGTATAAAAAATCATCATTATTGTTGCCGTGACAACTCAAACACTGAGAACAAAGAATTTTATGAAAACTTAAAAAGTTTAATTTCTGTCAAAATTTAATATGGTGGCCTGAAGGAAGAACATCTTACTGCCTGAATTTAGTTGCATTTATATTAAATAAAAGTTTGTGTTTTATTCTGTCAAGCAGATTCTAGGTTAAGTAGATTGTATGAGTGCATTTTGTCAAAAAATTAGACATGGCTGAGAATAACTCCAACTGTTAGATGAAAAGTTCTTCCAGTACAATCCTGAGTGTGTGTGGAAGAAGCATTAACAGGCGTTACTGACACACACACACACCAGTTGGTTCAGACTGGGAAGGTTTCAGGCTAATTTTCTTAACAGCTACACACAGAAATAGCTGCAGAAATCCACATCTTTTCGGTGTGTTTTCCATAACAGTGGCCAGTTTATTATGCAAACTTTGGTGGAGAACATTATGTGATCATAAATATCTTGATGTGATCGATAAACCTCTGCAGATCTAATTAGCCAATAAAAAAACAAGGATGATTTGATGTTTTGCACTTTAAAAATACCCCAAAAATCAAAACAAAAATGTTCAGAACAGTCCCAGTCAGCATAGTAATTCAAATATTTATACACACACACACACACACCAGGGTGGCCTGCCTGGGCACTGCTGCTGCTGACCTCTGTAACCTCTCACCTTTGACCACACCACTGTCCGATGCCCACTTGCACGCCTGCTCCTGATTGGCTGCAGGAGGCCGCAGGGCTGATCTGTGGTTGGTCAGTTCAGGAAGAGGGGTGGGAGAAAAAAATCCCAGGTGCAAAAAAAAAAAAAAAAACCTTCATTAAAAGAGCTGAATAAAAATATACCAAGATAACTATTGTATGAGATGGTAAGCATAACCCCAATGCTTCTTGGGAAATGTAGTGTGAGGAGAACAAACGTTTGTAGGTGCCTGTATCGGCAGACAGACCATTTAAATATTAAAAAGAGAGAGAGCTGTCTGAGTCTTTTACCAGGATGACCACTCAATGCATTTACCTTAGTATTGTTAATGTTATTTATTTTATATTTTGTTAAAACTGTGATTTTAATTGTACATATATAAACGGAAACCCTGGAGCATCCAGTGAGTAGCGGAGTCATTTGTTCAGCGTTGGTGTTTTTAATAAACCAGAAACATGTCAATCTGATCATTTGGAACAAACATGAAATGAAGAAGACACTTTGGTTTTTACTGGTCATGCTAATGCCAGAGGAGTCAGATTCTTCTCAGTTTTTACTAGGGACTTTCAAGGAAAGATGTTTGTTAAAAGTAATGCAGCAGTTAAAGCTCAACATCATTGAACAAAGCATCATCATCTGGTCCAAACGGATAAGTGTGGAAACGGCTTGACGTCACACTGACCCTGTCCACAAATGTTCTGTTTGAGCTGTTTTTTTAAATGACGTTTGCAATACAAGGAGACGAGGCTTCATTCTACAGCTTTACTGTATGGAGTGGTTTGATCAAAAGTGACTCAAATCCTGTTCTTATAACTGAGAAGACTTTTGTTTAACTGAGTCTAAAATAATTTGAAAACAGGAGGCCTTTATTTTAACAAAGCAAACATGCAAAATCAATTTAAATGTAAAAAGAAAATTGGCAACTTTATTTGCTTGACTTTAGTTTTGTCTCTTTGGCCCCAGAGTATTTTTAACTCAACAATTTTGACCCGCATGACAAAATATTTGGAAGCCATGTTGATTTAATGTGGATAATATTTTCCAGGTATTTTTGGTGATTTTGCAGTTGCCATGGTAGCGCTGTTGGTAAAAATGTTGCTTTGCAGCAAGAAGGTTCCTGAGTTTGCATGCTCTCCCTGTGCATGTAAGCGTTCTTTCCTGGTACTCTTGTTTCCTCCAATGACCGAACACCTTTTTGGGAAAGAATAACGAACACTAAAATTCCCAGCATCCCCTGCTAAACCTGTGTTGGCTGCATAAAAGATGGCTGCTTTCCAGAGAGGAACCAGCTTAAATTCATCTTACCAGTCCTGACAAGAGGAATCAGGTAAGAAGCAAATCTAAAACTGGTCTCTGAGATTTCCAGCAGAGAAGAAACTCTGCAGTCCGTTTCCTGAGGTGATGCTTTAGTGAGTGGTGTTTGAAGTGAAAGTGAACATGAACTGAGCAGAGTTAGCAGTGTTTATACTGCTAACACCGCACTCCTGAAGGAAACCAGCACATACCTCCACACAACCCATCAAACTGTCACTTTGCGGCTTGTGTGCCTGTTTTCTTTCCCACTGTAACTTGAGCTGCTATTGTTTGGGATTCTCAAGTGTGTGTCACACATACACAAACGTCCAAACATCATGCATGCATGTATGGAATAGCAGCAAGATGGCTGGATAAGACATCAAAATGCTTGAGGCAGATTTTGTTTTTTCTTCAAAAAGCAGTCAAAACTTTGTAGCTGTTAACTCAGGAATAAAACCCAAAGCTTTAATTTCTGCTCCTGCAGACGGAACAGATCATCTGAGCTCATTAGCAGATAACCTGGAGGAGGAGCACAGCTGCAGAAGGTGGATGAGTTTAAAGGGTTATGAGTTATGTAAAACCAACTTCTTTTACAACATGTTATAACATGATTCCCTCATGTTTTCATACATGTTTGATAAATCCTTTAATCTCCCATGGCAACCATTTGGGGTGCCTTAAATCTAGTAATGAGTAGCTGTAAGAAGCTGTGGCAATGTGCAGGAAAGAGCAGGAGCTTCTTAAAGAGACAGATACCCAATTTTAAGGTGTCATATTTCTTTTAAGTCATATTAGATATGTAGAGCCTTTAACTGAAGGTAACTTGACTGTGGTGTCAATATGTTCCTGGAAACAAAAAGATCTTTTCTGCCTCTACGAAGGTCTGAAATCCTGCCACCGTCCCCATTTGGTCCACCATGAAACAGACGTGCTTTATTTAGTCAACTCACTTCTGACAATTTACTGACTGTGATACTATATTTAGTGAAACAAAAAATCAGAATCAGATTCGACAGGTAAGGCGTGAAGCGGATGGAGGAAAACAGTGACAGAAAGATGGATGAAAAGGAAAAGAGGAAACTTTATATGACGGTGGGATTCTGATTGGACAGGAGAAATGATGTGATCAGCTGAATACAAACGGTCACAGATGAGGTTCATTGAGTTATGGAGGAAATCCAGAGCGGTTGGTGTCGTGGATGCAATATTGGCCCTCTAGTGGTTTTTTTAATGCAAATGGCTGATCAGCCCTTTCATTATGAGTGGATGCAAGGTTTTATGTTTTCACATCTGTGAAGCTTTTTCTCAACTACTCCACTTTTTAGAGAAACAAAAATCAGTTACTTTCACTGACATAAAATGTTCCAGAACTCATTACCAACTTTAGTCAGTAGTAATGAAGCAGCATTTATGCTAAATAAATGTGATAATCTAAGAAGCCGAGACTGTTTGGGGTGATGGCATGGAAACGTTTGAGCGTTTGTTTTCCGTACCTGCTGACCCCTGTGGAGGGTCAGCAGAGGCAGATGGGGAACGTATCAGCAGTTATTACCAGAAACAAGGATTAGCATCATTCAGCTGCGACTCGACTTCTGACGTGGTTGGAAAAGTCACCTTCATTTGCGAGTTCCTTTGTTACGAGACGTTCTTCAACAGCCCAACAGTTTCTGTGGGTTGGTTCGTGTTGTCCGCTGCGTTTCCATGCAGGCAGAAGACGGCGAGCAGAACGTGGGACACCACGCTCTGCTCGAACTGTGGGTTGGTTCGTGTCGTCCGCCGCATTTCCATCCAAGCAGAAGACGGCGAGCAGAACGTGGGAACCACGCTCTGCTCGAACTGGGTGGTCGTGTCGTCCCCGCATTTCATCCAAGCAGAAACGGCGAGCAGAACGTGGACACACGTCTGCTCGAACTGTGGTTGGTTCGTGTCGTCCGCCGCATTTCCATCCAAGCAGAAGACGGCGAGCAGAACGTGGGACACCACGCTCTGCTCGAACTGTGGGTTGGTTCGTGTCGTCCGCCGCATTTCCATCCAAGCAGAAGACGGCGAGCAGAGCGTGGGACACCAGAGCCTCATGGCCTCCCTCCTATGCTCATGTATGGGAAGAGCTCAGCGCTGTTTCCACAACAAACACTGCTGAGCTTTCTGTGCTCGGCTTTCTCACCACTTCTCTTCTCCTGTCAACACGCTCGCCGCCATCACCGAGAGGAACGGCCGGCGGCGCTGGGCTTTCTCCTGGAAACCTGATTTATTTCAACTGTCGCATGAATATTTTCTTTTTTACAGTTAGTCAGTATCCTCTGAAGGGCCGATGATCTTCTGACACCTGCATGGAGCCTTGCAGCCTTTTTTTTTTAATTCAAGCAGTTTATTAGAACTTTGATCCTTACTTGGTGTTTAACTTACATATATTATCCACCACATCTTCCTCACTTGTCAGCTCCCTCGGTTTAACATGTCTGAAAAGTTTCCGTGACGGAAAAGAAGTAGAAATGCAACAATGCAAACATCTGGGCCGATATCAAAATCCGATATTAGTATTGCTCTGAATGTTAACATTCCATATATTTTCCTACTCTTGACTAGAGCTGCAACTAACGATTATTTCAGTAATTTATTATTCTGACATTTAATTGGACAAAAAAACCTGCGATGTTCAGAACATTTATTATTTAATGAGTTACGCTCATTTCACACTACAAATGCATGAAAATAGATTTTTTTTTAAATTCAAAAAACATTTTATGTCCTAAAATGAAATAGCAGCATTACTTTAGTCAATGGCTGATCATTTGTAGCGAATGACGCGTATGTAGCTAAAAAAAAAAAACTATGAAGAATTTGGATTAACCAAAATTAAGGCAAAAGATGCTTAATAGGAGATTTTTTAAATAATTTGAACCAGGTGAAGCTAAAACTACCACTTTAGTTCTGAACATATTTACAAACAAGGTCCTTTTTCATCTTGAGTGCAAAATTTACATTTGTACAGTTTTGGCTTAATTATTGCTCTGCATTTTGTCCTTTTATCACATGGCCTTATTGGAGTCTGACTCCAGTTAATTATTTGATCAATAAATTAGTCGACAATTGTTTCAATAATCGATTCATCTGATTAACTGGTCAGGAACAGGAAGAGGATCCCACTGGTTAAATGGACCAACAGTTCACTGAATTTTACTCTTTCACTAAAAACAAACAAATAAAGAAAATAGATCAGGGGCTGGATGTTAATCCAAGAGCAACTTTAATACAAGTGTGAGAAGAAAAATATGTGGCAGGAAAACAAGGCAAAGAAAGGCATCATCATCATCATCACTTTCACCAGGCCTAACTGTAAATGTGCTTAAAGCTCCATACAAAACTAAACAAACAGAAATTTCTCAATATTTTCATCTTAGTATATTACAACTGTTAGTCTTAAATTTATAAAAAGAAACTACAAAATAAAAAACATTTTGCAAATTCAAATTTAATTATTTACTGACTTTGTTTTGTTACTCAATAATATAACACAAACACACACACACACACACACACACACAACACACACACACACACACACACACACACACACACACACACACACACACACACACACACACACACACACACACACACACCACACACACACACACACACACACACCAACACACACACACACACACACACACGTCTTCAACAGAACTGTGAAGAGAAAGAGAAAACAAGATGATTAGATTTTGCCTGTGGGGTTACAGGTAGATAATGTTCAGCTTGCAGCGCCACCTACAGGCTGCTGCAGTTAAAGTTTCAGTTAAAGACATCAGGTCCAACAGAACCAGCTCCCATTTCAGGCACTTTGGACATTTCTGAGTCTCACAATTTGAAACGTTTGGAACTTGAATTAAAATAAGTTTTTCAAGAAAATGTAAAATTTTCTTGAAACTGCTAAGACGGTTATACACACACATATTGTATATATATATCTCAGTGGTTCTTAACCTGGGTTCAATCGAACCTCAGGTGTTCGGCGGAGTCTCTGCCGCCAAGGTAAAGACACACTTGTGTAAAGTCATGATGACGCACTGGTTTGTCATCACTTGCTGCAGAGGATCACGTTACATTGCTTAGCCAATCAGAGGATCATGTTACATTGCTTAGCCAATCAGAGCTGCGGAGGAGCTCTGATTGGAGGAGCTCCACTTTCAGGATGGATTTGAACTTGTGTCTTAATTTACTTCAGCAAAGCTCACAGTTTTTACCAAATTCTATAGTCTAAATCTGCTCCTTAGAAGCATCTTTCCGAGGTTGCCACTGCCTCTAGTGGCGTGAGGTGGAAACACAGCTAATATGATTACATTATTACATTACTAAATCAGAATACCGCAATGTATTTTGTGTGTCGGCGGGGGGGATAAGAACGATTCGGTGAATGCGCATATGAAGCTCGGGGGTTCGGTACCTCAAAAAAAGTTAAGAACCACTGATGTGTGTGTATATATATATATATTAGAGGTGTGCCGATCGATCGGTCACCGAACATAATCGGCCGATTTCCGTGAAATCGGTGATGATCGGGATCGGCCAATCCATGGGGCCGATCACCTGCATTTCATTTCCCAGCCTGTTTGTCCAGCTGGTCTCGTCTTTCCTTCACTGCGCAAACGCGCAGCAACAAATCCTAAGCAATGTGTAACTATAACGCACTGAGTGAATCAGGACGTTTGCGTGTTGCAGTGGAAAATAGAAGCAGGTCAAAATGCATCAACACCACGAAGCTAATAGACATAAAAACAATGACGGAGTTTGGCTACATCGAGGCTCAGTGCAGTAAAAAGACACGGAGGATCAGACAGCAGGTAAAGCAGCACAGCTACAAACACTCACCGGATTAGCATGACGGTCAGAAAGATAAACTAATAACCTGTAAAATGATTTAAGTCTTGGAGCTGCGATGTAAGACGCTGGTTCTGCTGTTGAACCGCTGCTCCGCTACAGGTAATAATATTTAATATTTAGTCATATTTGACACGGAGCCGCTTCTGCTCCACCTGGTAGCGACTCTCACACTGAACCTGTTTAAAGCTGCAGCATCTAACCTAAAAAAAATACATTTTACATACGTATTAGAACTTTCTCTGTCCTAACATGACACAGATAATCTCTAAAAAATAATCGATCTCCTCCCTGTTACTCTGCTCAGTCAGAAACAGCCAATCAGAACTAGCAGTAACCAGCTAGCCGCTATGCTAACAGGAAGTTTTCATTCAGTAACTCTGGATTGTTTATTGTAATGGATCCTGTTTTTGCCTTTGAATGTTAAGTTTTATACTTTAATTTTTTGGCAATGTTGAGAGGTTTTATTTTGGCTCTTTGCATTATTTAGCCTCTTCAGAGCCTCATATGTTATCAGTCTGTTAAAGATAGTATTATTGATAGCAGTTCAATTTGCACAATGCCTGTTTTGTTTAGTTTTCTTCTTGGAAAAGTTATTAAAAACAAGTTTTTGTCTAAATTAAGGTGAATTCATCGTTCCTTTTTCTACATAATACAACAGTAGTGTTTATGATAAAAAAAAAATAAATAATAATTATGTGATCGGTATCGGGGATCGGAATCGGCCCTCAGGGGTGATCGGTATCGATATCCGGAGAAAAATCGGTATCGGGAGAAAAAAAAATATATATATATATATATATACTAGGCACATCCCTAGTATATATATATATATATACAGTATATACATACAGTATACAGTATAATATAATATTAACTATTTGTGGTGCTTGAACTGTTCAGTTCTAAGAGTTTTGAGAGGACGTCTCGGGTATTTGCAGATTTTACTGGAGGTTCACCGTCTGCTGAAGTTTGTTGTAACATAGCAAATGTCAGGCACTGAGCAGAAATCTTTCTAATACACATCGATTTAATGTGGTTATTACATTTTCTTAAGGTTTTTGCCTTTATTTCTAATAGAAAATGTTGAGAAATGTTGATTTTCTTGCAGGAAACTCTCCATGGGGCCTAAGAACATTCAGGTATAACTAGAATAACGCTGGTAACCTGCAGGTTAGGGGTGATCATCTCAGATTTAATACGCTGAACTAATTCAAACATTTTCACTCAGATGAACCAGTTCTGTGAAGTTCGGAGACTCAGAGGTGAAACTCAACCTCTTAAGAGATGCAGAAAAAAACGGTGGTAAACTGTCCAACTATAACGTTAACATCCAGCTGGTAGGAGGTTTATTCCAATTTGTAACGATTCCTATAAATCTGCTTTTTGATCATCAGTGAGTGAACTCAGACGGCTCACCTCGACCCAGAGCCAGCAGCTAAATAAGGGAGGGATGAAGGACTGGAAAAGAAAGGAAGGACTAATATGGAGGGGAAAGGTGGAGAGACTGAGGGGGAGGGGGAAAGTGAAGAGGTCGAAGACGTAAGCAGGAGGGAGAAGAGAGTCGATGAAACTGAAGAAGGAGGAGGAAAGAGGGGCGGAGGGGGAAACAATGGAAAAAGAAAAATCAAAAAGAGGGGACATGAAGAGAAAGATTAAAGAGAGAAACGTGAAGGTGAGTGAAGAGGAAGAACCGTGAGCTCAGTCTCTGCTGCCACCTTGTGGTAAAACATCAAACTGAGGATGTAGGAGCGACCCGCAACGTGAAAGAGAAAACCCAACGTCTGCTCACCTTCCATCGGTTGCCACAGCCGTTACACAGAACGAAGGTGGTCATGGGTTCGTCGGCGCTGCGGGTCTGGACCTGGAAACAAACCGGACCAACACATGAGAGCAGAGCGCAGCCCGGGGTTCCTCCAGGGCGGACTCTGGTTCCGTACCTGCGTGTACGTGCAGTTCTTGCCGTGACACTTGCTGCAGATGAACATGTCCGTCTCGGTTCCGCCGACCTTGGACAGCTGGTGCTCTCTGATGGACTCTTTGGTCAGAGCCTCTCTGATCTGCTTCAGCTCTGCGCTCGCCATCTCCTGGGATCACACCCATAACAACAGCCGTCTCCCACGGTTACCAGCTGACGCCGAACTCGTCAGCATCCGCCAGACTCACCTCCGCCGTCATGGAGGCGATGCGTTCAGGTGCGATGCTCCCACACAGGACATTGCGCCTCAGCTCCGGGTTCTTCTGGTCCTTCAGGTTGGAGATGCGGCTCCGCAGGCGCGTCTTGTACTTCATGTCCGTGGATTTGAACTCCTGAAATATTCGTGAGGACGACCAACTGTCAAGAACTAAAACGCTTCTACAGTGAGGGGGAATGGTTTAAACGTCACCAGCGTTTAAACTCTTTGTGTCCAGAATGTGTGGGGTCTGCTGAGATGTTAGCTTTTCCTGACCCATGTCTGTACGAGTCCCGGGTTTCCCCCAGAAAACCTGCTAAGCCCGGTGGTCGGGGTGCCGAGGCTGTCCACCGGCGGTCCACCGTGTTTTGTATTAAAAGATGTTAAGTAGACAGGAAAAGTAAAAATATCACTGGGTAATTATGGGAAAACATCGCCAGAGAACTGCTATATAAACCCAAAACTAGTCTTAAAAACAACTAATCAAAAAAGACAATTAAAATAAATATTAATTATTTCCACTTTTCTTAAATCTTAATTCCAAATTAAGTCAGCAGCTCCATCAGGCCCCATAAATGCTAATATTTTAAGATAGATCACAGATAGAGCATTTGTTTATTGAGATTATCAATGCTGCTACATTTGACATAATGATTTCAGCATATACAACTTAAGACTTTAAATTATTTAACATTTATATGTAAGATTTTAAGGAGCTGCCAAGTTTACTCTGTAAAAGTTCAAAGAACAATATTCATAGTCAGATTGGTTTGTTACTATAGCAACCATCTGATGCTGTGAGTTTAATCTTTGAGTTTCAGCTCCGTTTGTTCACAAATAAAAAAATAGTAAGCTGCAGTTACAATTTATTGCTTTTTAGGTTTGCCAGTTAAACTACTCCCCCTGTGCTAGATTTCACTAAATCTGTTGGAGGTGCTGATGTTTTAGCCACAAAAGGGGCCCCTAAGTCAGACTCTGCTCCGACCCTGTATTATGAGTTAAACCCGCTGCACTGCGCAGAGATGAGCAACATCTCTGCGCAGATTTAATTCAATGCTGCTAATGTGGCTTTAGTAGCTCTTTCATTTCGTGTCTGCAGAGTTTTTAACAAGGGGACACAGAATTTCTTTTTTTGGTCGAGTTTCTGGACAAGTTTTTCAGTTGTCCGGTGGCCGCGCGCATTAACTCTGTCTGACTAAGTGGACAAAACATTTGATACGGTTTGGTGCTTAGTGTAACCAGAAAAATAATACTAGCTAATAAAATCAGCGTGATGTGTGACTGCTAGGAGAGCGCGAAAGCTCCTCACCGGGTTAAACTGCACGATGAGTGATTAGCACTGGGTCGTTAACCACTAACGCACCGACTAACCAGGAACACAGACCTAAACTTTACAGGGAAGACGGGACCAAACGCTGGGCAGCGTGTTGAGCTGTAAACGCCGCATAATGTTTTGTTCACAAATTACATCATTCTCTCCTCAAAGCTCCTCTGAAAGCGACTACAAATTATTCCTGCGGTTCACGTAGAGCTGCGCAACCAGAGCGAACGCGGTGGGTTTAAACGCTTGCATTGATTAATAACTCCTCATAGCTAATCATAATTCCTCACAGGGGGTTAATGTAAATATCCATAGTGATCAGCCTGTGTCCATTTCAAGTGAAAGGAGGCGCGCGATCCGTGCTGAGGTAAACTTAATACAGCTATGGCAGCGCGTGAGGTGATTGGTCAGCGCGCTGCTGGCTTTAAATGCATAAACTATAAACACATCTTCTATAACCATATCTTTTAGGAATAAATCTGCTCCGGTAGTGAAACGCTGAGTAACAGAAACGTTCCCAAACCGATTTTTTTTCCCTAAAACAAAAAAAACAGAAAAATCAAGAAAGGCTTAGCCTGGCGGTGGCGCTAGTAAAGCATGGCGGGCTGCCAGGCCTATAATACACTGGGGAAACCCTGGAGTCCTGAATGGAGGGAAGCTTCAGCCCTGCTGATCCTCTCCAGATATAATCGATTACTGGCATAAAACCAACCAACTACTGGGAGAACCAATAAGATCAATCAGATCTCAAACAGAAATGTTTCAGGGTTACGGTTTAAATAACAGAGTCAGCAGCCAGACAGAGTCAGACTCACCGATTAACCGACCAGCAGAAAATGAAACACTTCTATAAAGGCAAAGGATTTTTTTAGTTTCTATCTGGACTGTTTAAACGTGTGTCAATAGAATATCAATAAGGAAAGAAACTGAAACTTCTCAGCATCAAGTCTCATCCCAACAGGCTCCAGGTAGCAAGTTAAATATCATTATTCCACAATTAGAAAGTCACAACATGTAGGATTTGATTAAAATGATTTTCCAGAAAAGCAGGAATCACTGTACTTCTGAGCTCCTCTTGTGCCCCCTGGTGGTCATTCCTGAACAGGATGGACCACACTTGGTGTAGCACTGGATCCATCTCCACTAAAAATATGTAAATGTAAAAAACTAAAGATTCAAAATATCACTGTGACCTAATCAAAGTCCAGACTGATAAAAACTACCTTTTATTACATTTTGGGTCAAATTTATAATGTTCAGCTCAGTCAGAACTCTACCATCCTGCATGGCACTCATATAAAGGCTCAGGTTTAATTAGAAAATAATAACTTTTGGTTGTATAATATGAATTAAAAATAAAGGATATGATCCTCAATTTGTGCTGCCAGATGTTCACAGTCAACGCCAATTGCCTTGAAGTCATCTGAAACACACGGCATGTTTTATTATTATTATTATTATTATTATTATTATTTCATCAGAGACTGACAAAAACATTTTCAAAGAGGGGTCAAGTAAAACTAATTAATCAATTTAGGAAGAAAGCAGGTAAACAAGTAACTAAGTAACGTAGCAAGTAGCCAAAGGATTAAAGTTTAACACGGATGAAAGATGTCCTCACCTCCAGTCTGCAGAGCCGCCACCAGCAGCTCTCGACTCTTGGTCCGCACGTTGTCCGTAGTGACGGGGGCCGGGGGGAACGAGGTGAACCGGTGCGGGACGGTGGGCGTGGTCGGAGCCTCCGCAGACTTCTCACTGCTGTGAAACGAGACGAGGAGATGAAACATGGCTGCTATGAAACAGAGACAACTTTCAGGACTCTACCAAGACAACGATGAGATAGAATCTCTTAATTTAGTTTCATCACCACAGACAGAAACTCTGAATAACTGTAACCAAAGGCAGCAGCGTCATGCTGGTCAGAACCTCTTCTCAGTGGAGCCAGAGTCCTTGGAGGTAGACGATGACCTCACTAGAGAGCCGTCCTTCTTCTTCTTCTCATCAGGCTTCCCTTCTGCGCCATCTGCAGACAGAAAACACACACACACACACACAACACACACACACACACACACACACACACACACACACACACACAAACTCAAGAAAAGCTTCTCTTCAAGTGCAGTTTGGAGATTCAAGTCTAAAACTTTTCGCTATACTATTTGAATCAGGAAAAGAAAACAATTGAGTCTGAGAAATGATACATTGAACACCAACCATGGATCACCATTCATGTGTGTACTAGTTAGTTACTGACTAACTAGTACTAGTCCACAGAGAGGCGGCGCTCACCCAGAAGTTTCTTCCAGGACTTGATGAGAGTTTTGGCCAGAGTCTGAACTTCCTCGTCTGAGCTCTGTTTCCTCACTGCGTTCACAGACATCCCGACTCTGGTCGACTGAATTCAGACGTTCAAGAGAATCAAAAAATGAGCTAAAAAACTCCAACAAAATAATAATTTCCTTTAGTAGTGGAAGACATCAGAGAATATATCCTATTTCATGAGAATTTCAGGCAAGTCATCGGTCATATTGCTATGTGCTGCAAAAAAAAAAGTCTATAAGTAGATAACATGCTACAAACAACTACTAACTTGCCCTGGTTGGTCTGTTGACCATGAGAGCAGACAGGAAGATGGACAAAGAAGCTCTAAACATCCTGAAACGCCATCATGGCACCTACAGCCAGCGCCTGCTAGTGACGCATCAGAAAGACGCAGAATGAGGAGGAAAACATGAAGGTCGGACTGACCTGCAGAGTTTCCAGAGACATCTTCGTGTTTTTCAGTTCCCTCAGCAAATCAAGAGCGCCGTCCTTCAAAGAAAGAAAGTTTTAGTTTCAGATCTTACCCTCCAAATATAACACCAACTTACCAAGCTGATTAATAACCAGCTTCTATCCAAACACAGAACATATTTATACCAAAGAATTTTAAATTATTTCTACTTCTACTGTTCCATGCAGCAGTGGCGGAACAAGTCGGAGTCGGGCCGGGGGCGGGGCAAAGTTCTGGGCCCTCTGACCAATCACCAGGCCCCCTGACCAATCACCGGGCCCTCTGACCAATCACCGGGCCCTCTGACCAATCACCGGGCCCCCTGACCAATCACCGGGCCCTCTGACCAATCACCGGGCCCCCTGACCAATCACCGGGCCCTCTGACCAATCACCGGGCCCTCTGACCAATCACCGGGCCCCCTGACCAATCACCGGGCCCTCTGACCAATCACCGGGCCCCTGACCAATCACCGGGCCCTCTGACCAATCACCGGGCCCCCTGACCAATCACCGGGCCCCTGACCAATCACCGGGCCCCCTGACCAATCACCTGGCCCTCCAATACCCGGGCCCCCACCAGCCCTGGTTCCGGGGGGGGGGGGGGGGGGGGGGGGGGGGGGGGCAACCGCCCCGCCAGCCCCCCCTATAGCTCCGCCCCTGCCATGCAGTTTGAGCAATATTGGATTTATTTACACACATGAGCTCCTTTTGCTGGTGAATAAAACGATCAAATATTACAGTGAAGTTTTTAAAAAGGACCCATGGAACCACATCATGTAAAAGACTAGCACTGGATTCAGCAGCTGATTCTGTTTTCTTCTGTGTCTGAGCCAAATGAATGGAGACACTGTTTGAATGCGGCTGCAGCCTAAAGTTGGATCAGTAATTTAACTGGTAGCTTTAAGCAACTTCATGAGGCCAAACATGTTTTAACACATGGAATGAACATTAACTTAATAATTAATAAGCAATTTGAGCCTTTTAATTAAGTACTTTGTGGTTTGGGTTTTTTTTATCATGGCAATTGTTTAATCAATATTATCAACGCACTGATACAACAAAACACAAGTCGATTCAATAATTCAAGGTAATCAAAAATATAACCGCAAACCAACTGAAGTGATGACGTAACTAACTCCAGGTGCGTGTGTTGATTTAAATGACAACTTTCTGACCAATGGCCGCCGAGATTCAGAACCAACAAACCACTTTAAAAAAGGCAGAAAACTCGGCTTGTTTTATCAGAAACTTGAACATTTTCTCAGGAATAAACGGCGCTAAAAGCCGCTGTCGGCCCCGTTTCCAGAATCTTCCGTCCCTCTCCGGTTAAAGGTGGACTCATCACTTGATGGCTGCTCTCATTCCGCGGATGCAGCAACTGCTTTGTTGCTCTTACCGTGTTTTTCTTGTGCACCATTTTATCCAGCTTTTTGGCGATGCGCTCAACCTCCTGCGTTTTGGCCATTTCTGCGGCTCTTCCTCGTCAGTTCAGCTGCTCTGCTGCGGTGAAAAGCTCCATGTAAGAAGAGGGGAAAAAATCCCTCCCTCCCTCTTTTTCTGTCCTTCTTTCCACGCAGCCTGTCGGGTCTCTCTCTCTCTCTTTCTCTCTCTTTCTCTCTCTCTCTCGTTTGTTGTGATGTGACACCGAGGGACGATGGGAAATGGAGTTTGTACAGGTCTGATCAAAACCCTGCTTGTCCAGTTTTCTAAAGATAACTACGGGCACAAAGGGAAGAAAATAAATAAAATTGAATTTCCACAAAAAGCATTATGTGACTTGAAAGTTTCTTTGTGGGAAATAAGCAAACCAATTTCAACATATGTGACTTTTTATTAAAACATGTGGAAGTAAAATTATAGTTTCAAATATTTTTCAGGTCCTATGCAGACAAAAATAAATACCATTCATAAAACATGTTAAATCTTGACTTTACCTTGGTGAAATGTGATATTTTTGTAATAAATATGGGCACAAATGTTGTAAATTATTTTAGGCTTATTTTATGAGATGTTTTCTGTATAGTCAGCGTTAGTGATGGGCAAATGAAGCCTCATGAAGCAATGAACCTTTCCAGCCATTTGCTTTGCAAAAAGGTTCAGTACTCGATGCTTCATTCATTACTCATTAGTGACATCTGCTGGTGAAACTGTGACAGTCTGTCACTCAGTAGGATCATACTTCCAAAAATTACTAAATGCAATATTGTCACAAAGTTTTTATCAAACTTATGTTTAGTAACAGGAGAATCAATTAAACCATATTTAATTGTCATATGTTTTAATTATTTCAATTATTTGTAGCCAATCTAATCCTGGTATATGTTGAACGTCAGTGGTTGTGTTGGGTTTTCTGTTATATCATAGATGGATTTGACAATAAAGACATTTAATGTTTTAATGTCAAATGGGGCTTCACTTTTTCTTGGATTTCTAATTGGCTCTGATTCCTTATACTTGGCTACATGTTGAATTTTAGTTCTGCAACACCATTACAGCTGTTTCTGCTGTGCAAGACTGATATATCTTCGCTAATCAGACTACACATAATAATAGCACTTTGCAGAAGGTGAGAAATTGGGAGGTGGAGGGTTAATTATTATCTAAGAATAATTTTATTGTGAGGATAATCTCAAAATATTCCCAGATGTCAAAGATTTTCCTCTTGCTGGCTCCATTTCAGACAGTCAACTTTATTTGTGTAGCACATTTCAGCAACAATGGAGATCAAAGAGATTTACATCATAAAATCACAAAAGTATAGTTATATATAAAAAAACATTATCTGGAATAGAGAAAACCAGTTACAAACATTACATTTTGATGAGTGTCATCATCAATACACATCAAATATATCGGTCAATGTTCATTTTATTTTGGCCACTGAAGACAAATACAGTATCATACTCTGATGCGAGACCAAATGGACAATAACAGCGCGGCTCATTGCGCTTTATTTTGAAAACCGACACGCAAAATGAAGCAGTCACGTGACCCCCGTGGCAATGCGAGGCCTCGTTTGTTGCCAGTCACGTGGTTTTCAGCAAGACAACACAAGCCTGGAAGCGGGGCTTGATCGGACACGCCCCCTTTTTACTCGGTACCAGCCTGGATTCAGATGGACCATCACTAATCAGTGTTTTTCTGTCATAGCTGTAACTTTTCCTCCAACACTAAAATGTGTGGAGCTCAGTAGAGACGGAACATTTTACAATGTGTTACCGCCTTTTAAAGTGCATCTTCATGAGTAGCTACATCATTTTTTTTTTTTTAAAAACTTTTTTGTAACTAGGTGAATTGACTGGGAACAAATTCTCAATTTCAATTACATTAAAATATTATTAAATAATAATTAATTAATAATTATAATTATTAAAATATGATTCAGCATAAAAAAGTAAAACTATTCATACTGACCAAATGCACAACAAACATGTGAAAAGTTAATAGTTTTAAAAGTAGGTGCATTAATGATGTACTATGGTGAACATGTTTTCAACATATGTGGCTTTTTATTAAAACATGTGGAAGTAAAACTATAGTTTCAAAAATGTTTCAAGTCCTATGCAGACAAAAATAAATACCATTCATAAAAAATGAATGGTATTTATTCATTCATAAATAAATACCATTATTTATGAATAATAATAATAATGGTAATTATTATTATTATTATATAATTATAATTATATAATTATATGTAATTATATAATTATATATAATTATATAATAATCAAACTTAAAGATCCGCAGTTTGCGAACAACAAGAAAAAGCTTCTGTATTTCAATTAAAGGTGTAAAGTTATGGAACAAGTTAAATGAATATTTGAAACAAAGCAATAGTTTAATACAATTCAAAATAAAATACAAGGAGGTCATTTTCAACAGATATAGACATATGGGTGAGAGAAAGCAATAATGTGTGTATTGAAGATAACAATTTGGTGTAAGGGTTTGGAAAGACAAACCAGCATAATAAGGGAAAATGTATATGTAAATATTAGTAACTGTTGACTGCCACTTTGACTTTGATTTGACTTTGATTTCTTCTTTTTTTATTTTTTTTCTTTGATGGTAGGACTGTAAAGTTTTCATGTGCTTAGGGGGTTGGAGTTAATAAGTTCTCACTTCTTCCTACCCCATTTTGACCATGATATGTTAACTGAGACAAAAAACTGTATCTTTCTTCTTTTTTTATGCACTTCTTGTTACTGTGCACTATCTTATTTTTATACTTGTATCATGTTCAAATAAAATTTCATTTCATTTCAAAATTTTATTTCATTTCATTTCATAATTATATAATTATAATATTTTTTGTCCTATGCAGACAAAATAAATACCATTCATAAAAATGAATTATGAATTATGAATAATATTAATAATGGTAATTATTATTATAATTATATAATTTTAATTATATAATTATATAATTATAATAATATAATTATTTTGTAAATTATATTTACAAAATAATTTATTTTGTAAATTATAATTTATAAAATAATTGTAAATTATTTTAGGCTTGTTTTAGAGATGTTTACAGAATATTCAGCGTGTAAACAGTTTTTCTGTCATAGCTGTAACTTTTCCTCCACCACTAAAATGTGTGGAGCTCAGTAGAGACTCTCTGCTGAACACTGTTGCCTCCTTGTCCTGTAATAAGTGTCAACAAAGAGGTGCTCCATGTTTTAGAACATTTCTTCTGCCCTCACCATAAAACCTTCGTACCGGATGAGGAGCATCTCTGCCAGTTCTCACAGCCACAAATCAAAGGAACAGACTCTGCTTGGTTAGCATTGTCGCCTACTGAACAGAACCGATTATCTCTCCAAGCCCTGGGATCGTCTGAGGAATTTAACCGACACTGCAGACTGAGCTGTGTTTGAAAAAGAAAATATGAGCTTCATAAAAGAGAAAAAACTTCATTGGAGTTTTTCATTTTACATTAGATTACACAGATTATCCTAAAGAAATCAGTAAATTTACTGCTCATATAAAACAAAGTGAAATTTTGCTTCAATCAAGCAGAAATACTTTGATATATGACTTTATAGTCTACAGATTTTAAATCTACAATGCTCTTGTGTGTTTATTTTCTACATTTTCTCTCCATTACATTAAATTACACACATTAAATAACAAATATGACAGCATTCATTTTAGTAAAAAAGTTACACATTTATTGTGGAATTGTGTGAAGTCTAAAACAGAAAAAAACATAAATAAAACTTCTGCTGAAAACAAAAAAAAATCAGTACAATGAGTATGCTGCTGCTTCTAAGCCTGTTTTTGGACTTGCGTGTTCCTCACGTCTTCCACTAGATGTCACTATTGAGTTATTTTATTTTTTAATACATTTTCCTCTTATGTCCTTCACTCTGCAAAATGTCAGATTTAACAGTTCAAAAGAAATTAAACTATATCTGACAAAATGAGCTTCAAAAAATGTTTCTAACTAAATGGGCAATAAAGCAGCAAGACAGATTTTTATGTTCAATTGAAGTTTTTCAAAAACCTATTTTTACAGAAGTCACAGAGACCGGTTGGCTCTTGTTTTCACTTCACTACTTTTTAAAATCCATATTAATATGTTGCTATAACTAATCAGAATCTAGACACGTTCATTGGATTAAAAGTAAACCTTATAATGGGGCACAAGTTAAAACAAAGTAAAATAGCCGAAATGGATGGGAATCTTTCATATTTCTGTATGCTCCATGTAATCTAAACCACGCACAGAGCCGCCTGCTTGTAACTTTCCCTCTGTCCTCATCCAGATTTCAGCCTCTCCCCTGGAGCTCAGATGAGTGAATAAAGTTTCTTATTGCAGCTGGACTCTCGTCAGGCTGAAGATCTCCAGTAACGTTAGCGACTGCCCGTCTGTCAGACTTGACCCGAATGTTTGTTTGCGCCACAAAACGTCCTTGTCATATCTTTCATACCCAGTTTGATGGTTTTATCTTCTGTCAACTCTCTCGTTTTATTTATTTTTTTTACATTCTTATTGTCTTTGCAGCACAGAATCTGATCCTCCTCTTTGTACCTTCCTGTCTCATCCTTTCTTCACTTTTCTGCTGATGATTATTTGCTCTTTTTTCCCTCTGTGATTGCATTTCACTCATTTTTTTACTGTAACTGTAACAACTGTATTCCTATTAAAAACAGCCATGTTTCAGTGGGAACGGCAGTTTTTGCTGTTATATTTAGCAACTTTTCTGACATCATCAGGAATCGTTGGATCAAACATTTAAAAAATTGGTGATCGGACAGAAAACTGCAATCGGTGCAAAGATATAAAAAAGTGCCACCTGCAACAGATTTGCTTTGAAAAGGTGCAGAACCAATGAATTTATTTTGACCTGGTGTTACTGTCTTTTTAAGTGCATCTTCTTGAGTAGTTATGTATTTTATTTATTTATTTAACCTTTATGTATCCAGGTGAATTGACTGGTAACAAATTCTCACTTTCAATGACATTAAAATATCATTCAATAGAATATGATTCAGCAGAAAAAAGTAAAACTTTATTCATACTGACCAAATGCACAACAAACATGTGAAAAGTTAATAGTTTTAAAAGTAGGTACATTAATCATGTACTATGTTTTTTATTGAAGTCAGCTCAGTGTTTTTTGCAAGTTTTTCCAACGGACTCTTAGGATCATCATAGTGATTAGTGATTATTGTAAATATTGAAGAGAGAGTGAACGTATGGAGGGGTTTTCAGAATGATTTTATGCCATTAATCTATGAATGGTTTACAGTATGCAGTATCATTTTATTGCATTTGTTGTGTCTATTTTTAGTGATTTTTTTTTTCTGCTGACTGAAAACAAATTGGGAAATAAAAGATGCCTCGATACCTTTCCATTATTTCTAAGCAGACATATTTTAAGAAGAAAAATATGAACGCCACTGAGACACAAATATAGCCTTCATTCCCACTCAGTGAAGATTCATCTTTACTCACTGATGTGTGCAACGTGGTCGATTCTCTTCTAAAAGTTTTAGGAAATCCACCTGAAGCTGCTGCAGACCATCTGGCCTCAGCCGCAGTGACTTCACCGCAGAACGGCTCAGCTGATGTGATCTCAGCGAGGGATGCAGCGGCTGCCGGACTCATTTACCAACAATAAGGAAGAATTACCGCCTCAACACAATAGTTGGCCGGATTTTTGAAGGAAATAAGAATGGCTCCATCCATCCAACAGAGAGGGCTCTTCCTGTCTCCCATCAAAACTTGCAGTTGCTCTATAGATCTGGTTTGGGCAGAAAGGACACTTCCTGGTGGCGTGTGAAGGTCAAAATGAAAAGCTGGAGATGAAGGAAAGTGGGCACTTCCTGCTCCAGAAGAGGCCCTGTGGATCAGTTGAAGCAGGGAAGGACTTCCTGGCGTCAGAGGTTACCTGAATGAGTCCATGCATCAAGAGAAGAGAAGCTGCATTGATCTCATTCACAGAATAAATGCTTCTCCGGACGTTACCCACAATGCATAGAGCAAACGTCACTGCAACCAGGATCTGGGGTACCAGGAATATTCCACACGGAGACCAAAGCGACTAATGTAGGTCGCTTTGGTCCTACAAAGCGACCATAGGACATCGGTCCTATCTGCAGAGATCAGTTTGTATTTAGCAGAAAATGCTTCAATAATGACATAATAATGTTTTTAATAATGCCTAGAACATTCTCCCAACTTCAAAATCTTTTCTGATGAATGATGGCCTACGCAAAGTTCTGTAAACATGATGGATGGAGATGGAGGCATTTTTCCAGACAGACACTCTTCTGTATGCTCCTCATGTTTTTATTAATAACCTCCATCTGTCTTCCACATGCAGGGTTCTTTATGCCGATCTTTACCATGTTCACTCCTGCTGATGCTACATTATGGATGTACAGCTTCAGAAAAGTTATTTTTCCTGCCTTTTCAGATGTTTCACTAACCTGTGACAGTGCATGTTATTAGAGATGCATGCTTTTTATTTTGAGTCTATAGATATGAGCAATGCTCAGTCGCAGTCGCCTGAAAACCTGAAAAGTGAAAAACTGTGGATGATTTGTGTTTCTGTGCGGATTTCATGTTTGGTTTTGCAGCTGCTGGTGACGAAATGTTTTCATTCTGATAATCTTTTCCACTGTATGTTTTAAATGTTACATTTTACCCAGGAGCCACAGTGAGTTTTTTAAAATCTGTTTTAGACGAGTGTAACTGTTTTACATTCTGGTGTTGGACGGATCTGGAACAATTACCCAAAGTTTCATTTGTTTTTCAGATGGAAATTCAATATTTATAATTCATCAACTGTTCCATAGTTTTAAGTTGACATTCATTTATTGTGTTCTGCCTTAATATTAAATCCATAAAATATGAATGCATCTATTTTATCCACAGTAGTTGCCAGGAGCATATAAAACTAGCATTTTTATTTTTCTCTTAAAACAATAAAAAAGCATCTTGATAGGTTCTTGTACGGAAGAGGATTGATGCGACCAAAAATAAATAATTTTGAATTTAATCTCAGAATTCTGACTAGATTTTTTTTTTCGGTGGCCCTAATTCTCTTCCATAGAATTCTGACTTTAAACTCAGAACTTTGAGATTAAAGTCAAAATTCTTTTTTTCCCCCTTGGCCATAATCTTCTTCCGTATTGTTGGTATACAAAACTTTGTTGCTTCATAATATGATGTGAACAAACCAGTTCCATCTTTGCTTTGGTAGGAAAACCTGTTTCCAACTGTTAAGCCCCAGTGAATAAAGCAATATATCAAAACTGTTTGTGCGGCTTTGGACAATAGCATCATTGTGCTGCAGTTTAGCTTTATTAGCTGCGTATTTTTACAGATGAAAGAAGAGGAAACACAAATCTGAAGAATGAAAGCTCTCTGACACCGGACTTATATACATGACAGATTGTCACATTATTAAATATTTTAGTTTGGGTTCAATGTGTGAAAATAATACAGAGGCGCCTGTAACCGTATCTAACTGATCAAAGGGATTTCTGCCCTGTTAGCGTTAGCATGCAGCTATCCGTTAGCATTTAAAAACGGCGTTTATAATGGATGTATGAATGTTTTTTTCTGTATTACTACATTAAAATCAACAGCTTAACTTCCCAGCTGTACAATCATCTCATCATTACTGGAGAAGCGGAGAAATTGTCCGTCTGAAATAACTTTATCCATCTAATTAGCAGAATGCTAATAAAACGGGCTGATGTTGCTACAAATGACTGTGTGGCTGCGCTAGCAGTTCTAGCTCCAGAGGAAAACGTGCCGCATCAAAATGACAAAATGTAAAACACATGGTTGAAATTAGACCCAGTTAGCAGATGATTCTAAATCTGTGGGAACTTAGTGAAGTTTCTCAATTGATTCCGTTCATGTTGGAAGAAGTGATCCAGGGATTACCACAATAAGAGCACGGTTTGGTTGTCAAGCATGTCTGCTTTGATGCTTTGCTGCCTCTGTGATTCTTTTTTTTTGTTGTTGCTTTTTTTTTTTGGGTGGGGGGATTCTGGCATTTTTTTTAGGATCTGTTATGAGTAACGCTGTAGATTTGTTTGCATGTGGGAGCAGCTGTTTAAGATTTTCACAAAGGATTGAAGTGATGACATGAGACAGAGATAAAGCAGGGACAAAGCTGTGGGTAATTAATTGTATCATAATTATTTGCTTGATAATGTGGAAATATTGATAACGTCTCTAAAACACCTTGTATTATTTGACTTTCTAAGCTCTTCCAAATCAGCATCTTATCCGCATAATGAAAGATCTCCATCAGAAAAGGCCCAACTTGGTGCGCTGGCAGCAGAAATGAAAGGATGTTTGTGGATTTTTGGAATAATTTGAGATTCTCAAAATCCAGGATCTTATCTTAGACTCCTGAGCCTCAGCAGGTGAACGCTGCTGCTCTACAACACCTGCACAGCAGACGCTTAGTTAGCTGAGACAGGATTGGTTTTGGTCCGGTGTAACTATATGGACTACATTTTTGAAAGAATTTCTAATGAAAATATAAATATTTTAGATATAAGAACTTCAGGCTAATAAATGTGTGTGTTTTTTGTGAATATTTATGCTGTTGTTTTTGTTTCCTTGTGACATCGAACATCCAGTTTTCCTCATTTCTCAAATTATTTCTCGGAATGAATAAAAGCAGAGTTTGCCTGAGTGTGAGTGTGTGTGTGTGTGTGTGTGTGTTGTGTGTGTGTGTGTGGGGTGTGTGTGTGTGTGTGTAAGATTTCCTCTTGGCCTGGTCACAGCAGGTCTGAGTCCGCTGGTCTTCTGCTGCAGTGGGTGTGTGTTAGTTCTGACTGAGTGCTTCTGGGTTTTATGAGGGTTTTAGGATGTGTGTGTGTGTGTGTGTGTGTGTGTGTGTGTGTGTGTGTGTGTGTGTGTGGGAAGGCACTGGCAGCCCTTCTCCCACACACTTCCCTTCCACACGCCCCTGCCTCTCATACTCTGTCCACACACATTCTCAGAAATGCACAGATTTTCCTTTTCTCTGGCATTAATTTTATGTTTATTGTTGTTTTGAGTAATCTTGTAAATTTGCTTCATCTTCCTGGACAAATAAAATGTTCTCACAAAAACCAAAAATGTAACTTTGGGCCAGAAGAAGGAGCTTACATTACAGGAATAATACCTTCTGTAGGTTGGGCCAGATTTAGGAACAGCCTCACAGGTTTTATATTATTTTTATTTTTGTAGACCATATTTAAAATGAGAGGCTTGAAAGTGAGATTGTCTGTTTACCATCATCTGAGTTTTGTGTTATCACCCAGGTGTGTGTTTGTGTGTGTTTGTGTGTGTGTGTGATTTTGCTCCTCAGGGATTAAAAGCAGAAGAATAGCAGCAGCTCTTTCAGTGGTATGAAAACGGGAACGTTTTCATTCCCTGCTTTGTCTTCCTGTCCTTGTGTCCCCACATGTCCCCCAGTTTCCTCTCATTGAGTCTTGTGGGGGTTTAGAAGCATCTGTGCATCATCTCATTACTTTCTTTGGTTTGTTTTGTTTTTCTGAAGCAAGTCACACAAACCTGAGTTAATGAGCATTCAAAGACAAATTGTTGAAATGGGAAACTTGGACTAACACTTTGTTGATGTCTTGATTTTCTTTGAGTCACAAAAAATAAAACCAAGAGTCACTAATTTTGACAGATATTGATCTTTCGTTGTTTAGGCCTTTTAGCTGTTAGCTACAATTGTTCCAGATAAAATGAAAAACTCACTCAGAGTGTTTCTAAAACATGTTGGCAGGTTGAGGGCCTGAGGACTGAACTGTCATCCATCTTTAATACTTTCTACCTTTTAACATTTAGTACTAAGGATATGTGAACAAGAAGTGAACCAGAGAGCACTCCACAATCAGGAAGCACAAGGCATTGTGGGTAAATACAACCAAAACAAAGTGCTAGCCTAGTGTTAGCTGGAGAAATGGCTCAAATGAAAGACAAAAAGGAAATCCTACAACTGCTGTAATCTGATGCCACTACATGTTTGTTTACATTTTGTGAAGAAGGAAGTTGTGCTCAGTGTCGTCCTCAGAGGTTTTTATGTCATTTCCTCCATTAGTTTTTGGTGCAGCGCCCCCACAGGCGTGGAGGGGAACAGGTTGTTTAGAGGATTCATTGGTTTGACAGTGCAGTGAGAAGGAGAACCGCAACAGCTGAAAATATATCAAATGTTGCAATTCTGCTCCCCAATCCAACCTAACTGAGTGGTCCACATGTTTATGGTTTACATTTATGATAAGAGAAAACAATTGTTAATCTTGAAAGCAACGCTGCGTTTCTCCTGGCCAGTCGTTTGATTTGGGGGTTTGTGTTTGCCACAGGATACTACATCCCAATTACGCATTAGTTGCTAGGAGAACATTTCGTACCCATTTAGGCAGCCAATGATATAAAATAATGCTCTTTGATGAATTTATTGTCCACTGTCAGCGGGTGAAATGAAGCTGTAGCGCTTTCTGGTAACCAACTGGAGAGGACAACCTGCTTCCAGGCTCCTTTATGCTGTAATGAACCCCACTGATCTCAACGCTGAAGTTTTGATTCTGCATGAAGTTGTTGCGGGAGCCGTCCCTTTCCATCCCGTGCAGCGCAGAGTGCACTGAGTTCATGATGCATCCCAACTGACCCCTCTGACATCCTGCAGAGACCATCCAGGGTCTGCTGAGACGCCGTCTTGGTGCATCCAAAATGCAGATTCAGAATCAACTAAATAAATGCTTCCATGTTTATGATTGATAGGATGTTGGCCTGGATTTTTAGTCACATTTGTAAGTGTGGTGCTGGGATTTCCAAACCAAATGCATTTATTAATCTGCAGACTTTGTCACTGATTATTATAACCATCTTCTGCATTTTTCCCTATTCCAACAAGATGTTTGACACAGTTTCACATAGAACACCAAATAAAAAGTAATGTCTTCTTTCACATTTACAGATCAGAGGTCTGGAGAGACAATAAGGTATTAACTGTTGAAATGTCTATTTGTTTCCAGATAGAAACAAACAGACAGGTGGAAATATACCTGCAGAACGTATTTAAATGCTGAACTTCACCTTATGCAGATGCGTACAGAAACTCTCTGATAAATGTGATCATGCATCACAACAATCTGCAGGTCAAAGAAAGTTTAGTGAAGTAAATGAGATTCTGCCATTTTCTATCAGAGTCTTAACACAGTGACACGCTTTGTCCGTCTGTCAGCATGCCTGCTCTCATTACTGTGGCTGTGTTAACGTAAAGTTGGATATAGGTCAGGTTGGGTGTATACATGGCTGTGTGTGTGTGTGTGTTGCTGAAAAAGAGCGCTAATCTTCAACAAGAGAAAACAATGAGCACACCCACAAGCACACACACTCCACCCTCCTGCTGCTCTCAGCATCTCCCCACTGTGGCAGCAGCACAATTCCCAGAAACTGCCCTCTATTTCATACACACACACACACACCTACACACTCGCACACATACACTATCTAGATTCCTATCAGCTGATGTGTTTAAGTGTGCAGAGCACGTTTAACACGTGTGTCAACATGTGTTTACATTTTGGATCAGTTAAGTGCAGTGGGACAATGGTGGGATGCAGTGAATGTGGCATGACTCGGTGTGTGTGTGTGTGTGTGTGTGTGTGTGGGCATTGTTATTGACCACACACACACACAGGCTCCTTCACACTGCACATCCACAAATAGTCTGCTTTTTAGTGATTGTGTGTGTGTTTTTCTTCTCCCTCTGCAGACAAAACGCATCATCGGCTGTTTTTTGGACTGTGAGACGATGAGAAAGGTGAGAAATGTCGTCAGAGCAAAGCTGTGACCACGGTTCCGTTATAGCTGGTTCTACCTCTGCTCATGTCTGGTTCAGTGCACATGACTTAACATATCTAAGTGATAGAATATTTTGCTGTTTGTTAAAATTCTTTCCATTGCGGAAAAATCTGAGTTGCTTCAATCAAGTGAGAATTTACTCCCGTTTCCAGCAAAAGTCCAAACCCTGGTGACCATGGCCTCTGCAGGAATCCCCATCGAGGCGATTGATCACACGTCGCCTCTGAGGACTCAAAATGAACATGTTCTTATAATATTCAGAAAATTTGAAAGGATCAATCTTTTTTCTTGAAATCTTCCTGAACCCAATCGGTCAAATATCAAAGTGTCGGGTGTAAAAATGAATCAGCATCAATAGCCAGCAGCATCAGACAGAGACGGCCAAAGAATCAAGTCAGGATCTAATCAGGACCTGAGAGATGCGTCAACTTTCATTGGGCTTTTTAAAAATCTCTGTGTTGGTAACAAAATCCAGCTGTTTATATTTCAAGCTCTAATGTTTTGGGGGGATTTTTTGTCCTATATAAGAAACTTGTGACTTGACGTCACAAATCTAAAAAGTGTCTCGTCTGTAAATAGTGTGTTTTTGAAGCCTTTAACAGGTTTAGGTGTCATTGTTATGCTTCTCGTCAGTACTAACAGAAATGAAGCCCGTTCCTTTCATTCAGATTGACAATCACCACATACCAAACATGCATGTTTCTGGACTGTGAAGCAGAAACTGCAGTATCTGAAGGAAACATGCTAACGTCAAGAAAAGCTCCAGCTAGAATCAAACACAAATAAAGAATATTTTACAACTCATGTAAATTCAGACATCCTCCCACAGAAATGGACATTTGAAATAAAGCCGCCCCAAAGGCCATATCACCCGTAGTGATGTCCTGAACGGACTTTCCTCTAGTGAATGTTGTCGTCTTAACAGAACAGTGCTGCAGCGACACATGTAATATTTTATCTAACGGAAATAATTGGCTGCAAGTAAAAGACATAGATAGATTCTTCTTTCTCTGCATCTCATCCTTCCTCACACACACACACACACACACACACACACACACACACACACACACACACACACACACACACACACACACACACACTGGGAGAGCAGTCAGTGATCCCCTCCCTCCATCTAACATTTTCTGAATAGTTGCAGTGACCACAGAATACTTTCCCAACTTCTGTGGCCGACTCAACTCGAGTCGCTGAGTTTGAATTTGTTCCCCATAGTTCTCTCTCCCTCTCCCTCCCTCTCTCTCTTTCTCTCTCTCTCCTGTCCTCCCTTCTATCTCTCCATCTGTCACCTCCACGCTGTATGTAAACCTTTTCCTCCATCTGATCTCAGTTAAGATCTTTTTCTCTCGCTCGGTTTTCCTTTTTTGTCCGTTTTGTATCAGTTGCTCAGTTACTTTCGTCTCAGCTGAAACTAACAGCTGCTGTATATTCCCATGTCGTTTTTAATTAGCTTTGCTTAAAGGGAGATTCAAACATTGACTATTGTCAGATCTTTCATTCCTCTGAAACAAAATGCACATCAACCTTTCTTCTCGTATTGCAAGAATCAACGCAGTGATAACTTATTTATTAAGAATTTATTAAATATTTTATTCATTACCTACTTTTTTGATAAATAAATTGTTCAGTTTGACCATTTATGTCTGAATTTTAAACAGATCCGTCTGCGTGGGAGACAGATGATCTTAAATATTCAGTTTAAGACCAATTAGTAGAAAAGAAATGAGGTGAATGCTAATATGAGCAGCTTGTTTTTATTTCTGCGTTCTATTAAAACTAAATAATATTTTGTGACTCACTGGTTGTTATGGTGCCAACAGCATCTTCACTCCTCATTCTTAAATTTCATGTTTTTGTTGCTTTGGGTGTCTGTGCGTTTTATTCTGAAATGTAACCACAACAAAGAAGCTGTGGTCAAACTACAAAGCGAGAGAGAGAGCAGCCAGTTAAAAGAGAGAGTTTTTATAGCAGCTGCAATGAGTTTCATTCCACCATCAGACAACAAGAACCTCGGCTTGGATGGCACTGAACAACTAATTATAATCCGCAAATCTTTTGAGTATGTCGTGTTTATTTATTTAGTTATTTCTTTTACCTTACTTTAAATCAACTTGATAAACATTTTACATATTTTCTTTATAACATACACACAGAAGTGACCCCACCCAGTCCTAAAAGTATAAGATTGTCTCTTTTGCCTGGCTTATTTTTTCTGAAGCATTTGAGAAAAAATTCAAAATGTATGTAGTGAAGAAGATGTATAAAGTCATTCATGTCTCATGAAATAAATGAAACCAAATCAAACTTTGTTCCTGTGGAAAAGGGAAACGTAAAACGCTTCACCCTTTTTAAACAGGACAGGAATAAAACAATTACACTCTCCATCAGTTGACTACCAACTTAGTTAAGTTGGATTCAGGCCAATACAAACTAGGGCATAATTATCAATTTGAAGGAAAATTATACACTATTGTTTGTTTTTTTTTTTACACAAAAACATCTGAGAAGAGAAAAGGTCTGGATGGCACCAACATTATTCATTCATTTCTTAAATTATTGTGGAGCTAAATAGTTAGATTACTCACTAAAAACGTTTGAAAGGAAAAATATGTAATATGCAAACTAAATATTTAGCTTCCTAACTAGCTATGTAGGTTGTAAGCTAAATATTTAGCTAGATCAGAGCTAAATAGTTTGCTTGGAGCTATAAATTTAGCTCACCGATTAAATATTTATTGTGACATTTTCAAATAAATGAGAAACATGGTGAAAATATGTCTTTGAATAAACAATCCCCCTTTTTCTGTCAAATTATTACTGCTAACTTTTTAAATGTATTTATAATTTCATGTAATTTACACACAGTACCCCATATTTTTAGCACTAAAAATATGTAGGGATATATAAATATCAATTTTAATACAAAAATGTGGACTTAATGAAAATTTTTATTACATTCTTAGAGGTAAACTATGAAAAATAACAACAAAAAAACAGCATAACTGAGCACAAGGGAAACAGAGATTCATCAAACACAACAGGAAACAACTGAACATAATTAAGCACAGAGAAAATCTAAACCAGAGAATAAAATGATCAGAATCGTTAGCTAACAAGGTGAATCATAAATCCCATAAAGTTTGACAAAGGCCCAAAGCACATTAGATACTTTAGGTTGCAGTGTCGTTTCTGACTTACTGCATCAAGCTGAACTCAGCTAATTAGACTGAAAACTGAAAACTTTAGCTTAATGCCTTTCTGCCAGGGTGCATTCCTCGTGTCTTACTGCTGCATCCCAGCAGGGACTGGGGACCACTTGATAAGTGGGTTTAAAACCACGCTGCTAAGGATTCAATCATACAGAAGCAGCAGAAATACCACCACAGCATCCTGGTTCACATCTAAACCATATCAAACTGGAAGCTGCATTCCTGACAGTCTGAGACCCAGAAGTCTGAACTGAGACGATCCAGAACAGAGAATTAAACAACGTCTGAACGTTTTCCATTTGTTTTAACTACTAGTTGGACGTAAGCTGTCATGGTTGGGTTTTAGTTGGACCCAAATGCAGGCGGGTCACAGGCTGAGCTGTGAGGAGCTTTAATGTAGACCAATTTAAAAAATAAAAATGCTGGAGCAAAATAAACAAAATGTGGAAACAAAGAATACAGTAAGTAACAAACACAGAAACCAGGAGCTTAAATACAGAGGCAGGCAAAGTAACTAGATGAACTAATCAGAGGAGATGTGGAACAGCTGCAGCAGGAGGCAAACAGGGAAACTGAGGGAGACAAGTTGGACTCAAAACCAAGTCAGAAGACAAACACTGATCTAAGAGAAAGAAATCCAAATGCACAGATAAGAGAAACAATAAACCAAGAAAATAAACACAAAGGAATAAGCTAATATGTTTCTACCAATAATGAACATACAGAAATGAGCTGAAAATGGCAAAAGGAACTAAAATGAGTAACAAGAAAATGATCAAAACACCCAAAGATTGTGTCGTAAACATTATGAAATTAGGTTTTAGTTCAAACATCTTCCAACATTTTGATGTTTTATCTCCACTTTATCTGTTCAAAATTACAAAAGCAGACAATTTATTGTCTTCTAGTCAAGAGGGGAATCCGTCCAGTGAG
Organism: Poecilia picta; assembly: GCA_033032245.1. Lineage (NCBI taxonomy): Eukaryota > Metazoa > Chordata > Actinopteri > Cyprinodontiformes > Poeciliidae > Poecilia > Poecilia picta. The sequence continues at coordinate 3,907,987 of CM065359.1, forward strand.
TTGCTGAACTTAATGGTTGGACTGGAGTTTTAGGAAAAGAGCCCCTTTCTTTCCCAGTTGGACATTCTGCTGGTGTTGTCCTGGTCTACCATTTTACTCTGAAAATACACCTTAACCAACCATTTTCTAATTCCCCCAAAAAATTTGAAAATGGGTTTAAATAGGGAGGAAAAACTTTGCGAAACCTTCAGGCGGCTCGGAGAGATTGCTGATCAACTCCACTTTAAAAGATCAGAAGAAACTGTGGCTCAGTGGAAGCTTTAGAAAAAAGGTGATGATTTCAGGCTTTAACACAGCTGTACGGCTGTCAGTAATGTTTATAGTGAGACACAGGTTGAAAGGAACAATTTCCTCACTCTTTTCGACGCCACCTCAGAGATTTGCCTTAGAACTTAGAACAAGCTGAACTTGTGCTTCTCTTTCTGCACAGAGGAACTGCTGAGTCTCAGAACAAAACCAAAACAGTCTTTTATTCCAGGCCTTGTGATTAGGTGAAGCTATAAATAGGCCAAGGTCATTCAAGGGAAAGACTTGGCAGGAAGACGTGTTTGTAAAGTTGATTTGTGCAACTTAGCTTAAAGCTCAGAGCGCAGTGGTTTCTCAGCATTCACTGTAGTTCTTCTTTTTAATGGCACTATTTGCTATGTTGACTCAATCCAGCTTCATTAATAACCTGAAAAACACCACAGAGGATAATCTCAAACAAAGACATTCTGAGTAAATACATAAAGTATTTTTTTTTAAATTCCTCCAAACCAATTTGGTCCTGTGATAAAAAGCTTTTGCTCCGTCTGAGCAGATTTATGCTGCATTTAAATTATCCAAGTTTTTAAAAGAACAAAAACAAATCTGCTCTGGGTCACACATTTGTCTGATTTTTGTTGGTAAGTTGCATAAAAAAAACTGCTTGAAAATGTAATTTGAAGCTAAAAAGCAATTGACAAAACTCCCATTCGCATCAATTCAAGCCAGCTGTGCTGTTACATATCGATCAAAGGGATGGTAGGAAACTCTTCTTCTGCTTCTCACACTTTTTCTTCGTGTAATGAAACTTCTTCTTCAGTCTAACGGCCTTTATAAAGCTCATAAAATGTAACACTGAGCTTCACTGGACCAACTCCATCTTTGATTGGGTTTTTTGGTTCCTGGACATCCATAGAAATGTATCTGCTTTGACTGAGTACCCATAATGCCTCACTCTGCAGAGGGCCGGGTCAGTTCAGACGATTTTGAATCAGAGTCAGTAGGACTGGAAATTATTGGTCGTTTTAAAACAAACAAACATCTGCAAACTGTCATTCAAAAGGATTCACATTTTTGACATTTTGTCATTTTACTACCAAGGACTTTGTTATATTTTATTTCATAAGAAAGGAAAACATGTTTATTTTTTCTTGCTGAATGCTGAAAAGACATTTAAATATTGAAATAATAAGTATCTCACTGTAGGAATGAATTTCTTCAACAGCGGCAGGACGAGGAAAGGAGCTAAATACCTGGAAGAAAACCAGTTACAGATTGAAAAAAGACTTTGAGACCAGCAGGCAGAATCGCTTTCCAACAGAACGACGACCCTAAACAGAGTTTAGATCAAAACTTGTCACTGTTAAAATTTAAAAATTTATCAAAGATGTTCCGGTGATTAGCTTATAATTACATTTTCACTGCATCTATAGTGAAAATGTGCTGGTCTATAAAATCTTAGTAAAAAACATTAAGGTTTGTGCATATGTGACAAAATCTGAACCACTTTCATCACAAGGCAGAAGCAAAACATGCCTTTTAAAACATTAAGTTATTTTTTTGTCATGTTGTTCTTGCTTAGACTATAACTACATGAAATAAAGGTGGAAAATTGAACATCACTCTGTCCAGCAAGAGGTGCACCGATCACAGCTGATCGCTGATTACCAATTTTTGAAAAAGATCGGTAATCTGACCCAATACCAACTTTTTTGTCATTAAATACAATAAGAAAGTCGCTGATTTGGTAGCAGTGGATTTGACTATTGTTAACCTCAAACCTGCAGACGTGACCTGACTGATTTTTAGATTTTTACTGAGCAAGATAAGATCAGGGGATGATATCATCTTCACATGCAAGTACTGGTCTATCACTGACCTCACTGCTTCCACTAGCGCCCAATAATTATCATGAAGTCAGCAAATTTCCATGTTACTCAGAGTTACTGAGAATGTTTTTCCTTCCTTCCTGTTTTCCACTGCTGTTTAGCCTCAGGGAATATTTTGGAGAAATTATTCTAGCTCCAACATATGACTTTCTTCTTTTGTGTTTGTTGATGTTGTTGCCTGCAGGAAAAGACAGAATTTACAGGAGAAGAAATGTCTGTAGAAATGAAGCCTGGGTTAAAGTTTCTGTCACATGTTCTCAGTCAACAGCAGAAAACCAGATACCAGTGTCAAAATCCTGCCAGCAATAGCACCTATAATTATATTTGCCCCAAGCCTGCTGGCCTCCTCTGCCACGCTTTAATCACAGATTGTCTGGCCTGATTTAAATTAGGATGTTTTTTGCGTTAGAAATTACTAGAATGAACATCATCATTATCCCATTTCACCTCTAAATCACTTTCTCTCCCCCAAACCGCACTCAAAACAGCTGCAGCCACTGGAAAGTGGTAAAACAGCACTTAGGTTTTAAATTAGCGGCTTTACTGGGTGAATTGGTTTGTGTTGTTTTAACAAATGGCCTCGCCAACTGCTCTGTGGGACGGATGGTTGACGACATACAGATCTGCTTTTATGGAAAGTATACAGAATTTAAAGTTGACAGTTTTCTGCTAACATTGTCTAAGGTGGTTGACTGTCTGATATGATCCAACAAGCTTCAACCATTTCCAACTTCAAAAATGAACACAGAGACGGAGAGAGATTAGAAGCTTTTGTGTTTTTTGTGATGTTTTTTAGGGATTGTATCAGTTGTCCTCCATGAAACTCTTTTCCTTGGTAGCAGTACCACCTGCTGTGTAACAATTTAAAATACTCTGAGGCCGTTTAAGACTTTTTAGGCTGCAACTAACAATTATTTTAGCTAACGATTAATCTATTGGGGGTTTTTTTCTGACAATCAAATAAAAATAGATTCACATTTTTATACAGTTTCAATATTACATGAAAAAGCCAATACACAAATAATTTAATTCTTTTTTTAAAACAGAAAATAAACATTTTTACTTCCTAAAATTCAACAACAGCATTCATTTAATGTAAGTTTGATCATTTGTAACAAAGGATGAATCTTCAGCTAAACAAATATTTTAACATCAACCTGGAAAAAACTCAGATCTTGATTTCACATTAGTGCAGCTCTGTTGATTATTGTTTGGATTAACTGATTTATAATTGTAAGGCAAAGATATACAAGAGGTATAATAAAATATATTTTTTAAAGAATTTGAATAAGTTGAAGCTGAAACAGCCGAGTGAGCAGAACAAGCTTACATAGTTTTTTTTGTTGTTTTTTTTTAAAATCTTATTTATATATACGTTATAAACTTTTGGATTACTTACTCACCTGGGAATGTTCTCCTTTCAACAGTTTATCTTTTAAGGAGTCGGCTTTCTTCAGGTAATGATTAATCAATTTACTAAATTAATTGATGATTATTTCAATAACAGATTCATCACAATCAATCGTTTCAGCTCTTCAAAATCTAAAGTATTTATGTAGAATTTAATGTGGATTTTGTGTCAGACTCTCTGAAAATATACTATTTCAGAGATTATGGATTTAAGCCTGAACTTTGACTAGACCAATTTAGCACAATCATAATCTTTGTCCTAAATGTTTCTGTTGTGTCTCTAGCTGAATGTTTAAGTTTGTTGTCCAGCTGAAGGTTGAATATCTGTCAGTTTTAGGTTCATTTACAGGACTGTCCAGTTTTTAGCTTTATCAGTTGTGACACGTTCACATTCAACACACCTGAATCAAATGAGTAGTTAACGACAAGGCCTTAGTAAAAGGTGCTGACCTACCATGGAAGTATTTCAGCCTTTTAAATGTGGGAGCAGCAATGCATCCAAAGCATGTAGAGGGGGCAGTCCTTCCCCTCTGCATTGAAACCTTTTATCTAAGACTTCCTACACACATATTTGAGTCTTTATAAAAACAAATATTCTGCTACATCATTTAAAAAACATCATACATATAGGATTCCTGTGTTGGTCCACAGGAATCCTTTGAATTACATCAAAGAGCGTTGATTTAAACATGCCAAACCCATAGGGGGCAGTGTAGGGCAAAGCTAAAACCTACGTCAGCCAATCACGATCCTTCAAAACGACCATGACTTCCTGTTAGGAATGAAACAGGAGGTTCATTTGTGTGGTCAGACATGGAGGATGAACTACTTTTAACTATCATGTCATGTAAAGCTAATAAAACAAAGTTGACTGAGAATCGTGGTAAATGGACTGAACTTTATATAGCACTTTATCCAATCATTTTTGGGGTTAAGTGCCCAAGGGCACATCAACATGTGGCAGGAGGAAGCTGGAATCGAGCCCACAACCTTCCCATTGCAAGACAACTACTCTATCCACAGAGCCACAGTCTGTTAGGAATGTAATATGAACAGTGAGGTGCCTCCATACTGAGTTTGTGTAAACAGCTGACATCCAAGCGTTGTTGCTCTGTTGCAACTTAACGTATTGGAGCAGTTTGCAAAAACAAAACAAAAAGTTTCAGACAATATGTGACATCAGCAACGTATTATCTGTCGCAGACAGTGACACACTTACCTCTAAATCTCTGGTTCCTTCCTGAGTTCTTCCATCCATCCAATCCATCCATCCATCTCTTATCCGGGGTTGGGTCTCGGGGGCAGCAGCTTCATAAGTGAGGCCCAGACTTCCCTCTGCCCAGCCACCCTCTTCCAGCTCCTCCAGGAACCCCAAGGCGTTCCCAGGCCAGCAGAGAGACATCATCCCTCCAGCGTGTCCTGGGTCTCCCTCCCCCCGGTGGGACCCGAGCTCCCCACCAGGGAGGCTCCATCCTGACCAGATGCCCGAGCCTCAACTGTCTCCCCTGGACGTGGAGGAGCAACGGCTCGACTCTGAGTCCCTCCCGGATGACGAGCTTCTCACCTATCTCTAAGGGAGCCCAGACACCCTGCGGAGGAAACCCATTTCGGCCGCTTGTATCCGTGATCTCGTTCTTTCGGTCATGACCCAAAGCTCATGACCATAGATGAGGGTGGGAACTAGATAATATTAAACAGTTTTTACATGTGGATGAAAGGCCAAGTTGCATAAAAATCTGTTCGGTTTCCCAAATATCTGCCTACATGTTATCTAGACCTCGTTGTATCATTATATATATATATATTTTTTTCCTTTGGTTGTTTGGTTTATGTTGGTGAGTGTTCCTCCTGGGAATAAAAGTGAACACTTTGCTCCGAGTTCACAAAAATACATCAGACTAACTGTGAGTGACTCAGTTTAAAGCGCTTGGTGTTGCTTTAAATGAGCGGCCATGATGGTTCTGTGTAACCAGACAATAGCCGACAAACATCAGACTTCAAACATCAGCTGGATTTTAAATTACAAGCGATGGAGGTGTTGTTTTATTCCCTGGCAGACAAAGGCGTCCCATGGAGCGCTGCTACTCATTTCATCATCACAGATGCTCAGCCGTGCTTTAATTAATGACGCTGGTCAACCTCAAGTGACTAGAATGAACATTATAATTGTCACTTTACAACTAAATCATTTTCTGGGCTCTTTCTGCTCCACTCAAAACGTCAACAGCCAAGAGATTTAACTGACTGAGTGGATGGAGGAAGAGTGGATGGTAATTAAGTTTTAAATTAGCGGCTTTGCTGTGCAACTGGGTTCTGTTCATGTTTTAGGTCTGAGCTTCAGATTCTGTAAAAACTGACAAGAAAAACTGGAACTACGTTAAAAAAGTATCTGAAACAAAAAAAAGTCAAAATAAAATACACAACTGAGCTTAACCCTTGTGTGTGTGAGGACTGAGGCAAATGATGCAAGTTTTTGTGTGTGTGGTCGGTTGGACCCCATTTCTAAACACAAGGGTTAAAGGAATCGTCTCTTGTTATAGTAATCAAGAGTTTCTTCAAGAAATGCCACCATCATGATCATAGGGAAAACAAATAGCAGCAGTTTGTTTTGTTGTTAAAACCTTCAAATGAATGACAGAAAATGAAATACGAGGTAACAAAAAACACAATGATCCGATATTTGCAGCAAAAAAGCTACTCTTTGTCTCTAAGCATTTAACTTCTGCATAATAATTATGGCCACTATGTTTCTGATGACTTAAAGGAATAAAGAAAAAACCTTTCTGACATGCCTAGTCACTTAGAACAAGCAGGGTTTGTGTGCTGATTATGTTTTGAGAATTATTGACAATAAAGTCCAGATTGCTGAAGACTGTGATGACTCCTTTTAAAGCTTGAATTTTAGAGTTACAAAATAAGTTTTATCCATCAGAATTAAAACAAATTCTGATTGATACAGTTCAGGAAATCTTAACTTGTGTAGCATATATGTTTCACTTATTTTAATTTGGATGATATTCCATTTTAATTGCTTTAATGAAAGATGCCTGTTAAGCAGCATCTTTCTTTTCTTTGTGTCGTGTTGTGCTTAATTTTATTTGGTACGTACATTTATAAGACTTGTGATGAAAATTAATAAAATAATTTCAGTGTTTTGTTTACAGCTGCTTAAACTAGAACAAAACTCTTGTTCCTCCTGTGATTTTTTTTTAAGTTTTTGCTATATTGAAGGAGCAGATTTAGCATTTAGCATTCTACCTTCTTTACTAGCAGGTTACCATGGTTACAAAATGTTTAGCTATGTCATGAAAAATATAAATTAAAATCACACTAAGCTTTTTATGTTTTTTGTCAGTTAAGATGACCAAAATTATCATTATTCACAACGAAAAAATATTTAAACTTAATCTTTTTAATGATTGAAAAGGAAATTATGACTCACTTTGATCCATAATATACATTGGGTTGTTGTTTTTTTTAATTTTCAGGTAAAATTTAAAGCACTGATGCCAAAATGATTTGGGTCTTCAGTTTTGTACATCAAATATGTTCAGTGGCTGACAGGTGCAAATGCACAGCAACAGAGAAAACATGCAAACAAAAAAAAGAGACACAAACAAATGAAATCCAGCAAACAAGAAGAGATGACAAACAAAAAAAGAGACTCTTGACAGCTGGAGCTGCCTGTTCATGCAGCGGGAGCAGATCTCCGAAAACGTCGGAGCAATATTGGAATTAAGTGATTTACTGTTGAACTGAGCTGATATTTCAGTTATATACAGCTACATTCCCGCCTAAAAACTTTGTAAAAAATCATTTTGTGTAATTTTAAGTGGAACAAAACATAAATAATTTTGCCGCCATTGCTGCTTTTCTGAACACCCGCTTTAAAGGATGCAGAGCCTAAATTTGGACACAGCTGTTTTGGTTCGACTCCCTCTAGTGGCCTGGAGCACCTCCAGTTTTCAGCACTTTTTGTTTGGATCTTTTGTTTGCTGCATTTCATTTGTGGTTGCAGTCTTTTTTGTTTGTGTCTCTTTCTGTTTGCGTCTTTTTCTGTTTGCATCTCTTTTTGTTTGCTGCATTTGATTTACTTTTTGTTTGCGTCTCTTTTTTGCTTAATTTGCTTTTTGTGTCTGTTTTTTGTTTGTACGTTTTCAATGTTGCTGCACATTTGTACCTGTCGGCCACCATAGTACGGTTCAATAATGCAACGCTGATAGAAAGTGATTATTGTAATCCATAATTTGAATAATTACATCATATTAATGTCCCACGAATCTCACCATTAACTTTTCATATTAATGAAAATGTTTGCTTGAAAAATATTCACACAACTCATGATACATCAAAATATTGATTTAGTTTAGAACCAGAATTGATTTCAGTAAAGTTACAGCTAATCTGAAACATTTTATTTTCCCAGATTTTGATTCTGGCTCCTAAATTTTTGCCTTTCTGCTGATCTCAGTGATTATTTGACGGCTATTGGTCCAGACAACCATAAGCAGTAAAACACAAGCTTCACCATCCTGTCGAAATCTGAAAACCATGAGTCTGAAAAGCCTCAAAGGCGAGAAAAGTAAAACGAGAAGATTTAGTGACAACCACATGCAGATGTCTTCAATAGACACATACTGCGGGCGGAGCATTTAACTTTCTCACAATCACCAAAAGTTTACTTGGTGTTCTTTATATAATAGCCTCAACATCCTCAGATCTCAAGAAACATTTGATTTTTTTTTACATCACAAACAATAATTAACCCATCATTCATTTATGAGCTTAACATGCTGCCAAAAGCAGTGAAGAAAAAACTGTTTGTGGACTCCAAATCAAATCACAGTGTTCTTTCACAAACTTAATCGGGTGATGACAGGAAACAAAACCTCAGAAATAATTTGAAACATGTCTCTCCTGGTCTTTATATGCGTCAATGTGACAGAGAGTCGTTGCACAGACCTGACCTCCTAACGAAAGGTTTGAACTAAGGTCAGATTTTGCTCTTATCGTGTTGAAACTGGACGTTTGTCTCATTGCGTCGCCTTTGTATCGACTCGCTTTGGCATCAAGATCAAATTCCAAGCTGCTTTACCCATCCCAGTCCTTATCGTCCCCCCCACCCCGCCGAACCCCCTCCAGTGTTTAAGTGTGTCGGAGGCTGATAGCATTGACTTCAGGAATCACTCCATCTCATTCAGCGGTTCCCACACACTCACCACAAAAGAATAAAAAAACACACTCTTTACACAAACCACAAAGGAAAAAAATAGATTTCACTCACACCACACAAAGAAAAAAAAAAAAGTCACCTCCCACCCAACAACTCTTCTGGTTGTGCCAAACAATCCAGAGCTCCACTGCGGGCCCCCTCTCCCTGGCACTCCGCTCTCTCGTCTGCACTGCAGTCTTGCTCTCAAACTTTCTTTTGTTCCCAAACACATCTTAGAAGAAGATATTCGATCGCCGGCGGAAATACACGCGAGTTCAAAAATGCGGGGAGTTTACGCAGTTTTTGTGAGTGGGAATAGAAAAGGAGAAAAGTGGGAAAGTGCGATAAGTGGAAATGTTCGAATGTTCAGACTAAACAGGCTCCCAGTTCGTTTCTGGAACAAAGAGCGAATACGTGAAATATTGCATGAACTCGCTGGTTGTGTGTGACAGCAGTGACCACACATGGCCCCAGAAGCTGGAACCAGTCAAGACTTCAGAACAGTTTCTCACATAATTTTGTCATTTTTCAAAGGTTTTAACAAGTCAAGACTTTATACAAGCATACTTTTTCACATTTTGAGGAAAACTGTTTAAAAGCTGCAAAAGGCTAGAAACTGTGGCGGAAAAAGGCCATGCAGTCTAACTCAATACATTCAAATGTAAGTCCTAATAAGTCTCTTTTACAGACTTCAATCAAATCATGTTCATGTGTTACAATGGCCTAGTAAAAATACAGATTTAAATACAAATGAATATGTTACGTTTGGAATATGGTTTAGTATTTTTTTATTTTCTGTGAGTGAGTTTTGAGGCTGAGACTAACATTTCAAAGATGTTTTACAACCATGAACACATTTCATATGGTGATTTTCTTTTCTTTTTGAGCCTGATTTGCATTGTTTTGCCTGATCTCTGTTCTGATCTGGCAGCTTTCCCCAGGCGCTCTAAAGCCGAAAATTTTCACACTCAGAAAAAAGAGAAATATTTCAGGCTCTTGCAGTTTTTCCTGAAATGAATATTACAATCAGTGTAATTTTGCCATTTACAACAAAGCAACGCTGCCTCCTATGAAAATGTAGTAAAGGCACACATTCTGAAAATTAAAAGTGGGTAAAAGTGCCACATGTCAGACAAAGGAATGCGTTCAGACACTGGAGCGACGCATCATGTTGGAATCACGTGTCCCTGCTGTCTGGTTTGTTTCATCTCCTTCAGTCGCTGGAAATCATTTTTATTTCTCCGTGTCAAAGATAACCCGCTCTTAATGAAGAGCAATGCAGGAATGCTCATAATGTGATGCGAGTCTGTAATTTGCATGTATGGTATGTAGGTATTTGGGGCCGAGAACACCAGAATTATGGTCATAATTTCAGAGCGCTGTCACAGGAGATATTTTAGTTTTTGTGCTGAGAATCTGATGCCTTCATGAACGGTTGGGACATTCAAACATTCACTCCTGTTCATGCAGCGACTCGTCTTCTGCATTCACTGTGTTTTATGCATTTCCTGATTTTTTCTGTTTTAAAATAAGCTGTGTTGAAAATTAGCATGATATTTCCATTGCCTACGTTTAGTTATGAATATGCAACACTGATCTTCCCTTTGCCAAATAAGTCAATTTTCTTTCTGCTGTGAGAAATGTTGCATGTTCAGACTTGACAGGAACAAGAAAGAAATTTGTTGGTAATGAGCCCAAAAGAAGTGAGTGAGTTTGTAAAACTAAACTTAAAAAGTGTCTCATAGGAAGATGGAATAGAAAATGATTTTGAATGACACTGGAAAGTTTTATTTTCGTCTTGGTGTCTTTACATTTTTGTAAGTAATTCCAACTCAGTCAGGATGACGTGTGTTGTCAATTGATGCTACTTAAGTAAAATGAATTGAATTGATTACACAAAAAACATGAGCATTATAATCGGCCCATTTTAATTTTTCCATGTTTACTGTGATATGTGATATGCCATACATGATATGTGCCAAACCTCAAATTGCTTCTTTTTATCTTTTGGAAGATAAAAGTATATATATTAGAGGTGTGCCGATCGATCGGTCACCGATCATAATTGGCCGATTATTCGATTTCCGTGAAATTGGTGATGATCGGGATCGGCCGATCATTGGCTCTGTTACCGATACCGATCACTTGCATCTCATTTCTCAGCCTATTATTGATTGCAGTTCAATTTGCACAATGCCCGTTTTGTTTAGTTTTCTTCTTGGAAAAGTTATTAAAAACAAGTTTTTGTCTAAATTAAGATGAATTCATGGTTCCTTTTTCCACATAATGTAACGGTAGTGTTTATGATAAAAAATAAATAATTATGTGATCGGTATTGGGGATCGGAATCGCCAATCAGCCCTCAGGGGTGATCGGTATCGGCAGAAAAAAACCTGATCGGCACATCCCTAATATATATATATATATATGTGTTGTGTGTGTGTGTTATTTTAATATCTGAAAATGGCTTTCATATTTGTTGCAGGTTGTACAAAAGTGAAGTTAGTAAGTGGAATTTTCTGTTTGGAAAAATCAACATTTGATAAAAGTGTCAACTTTTTCCGTTGCAGTGAAAAGCTCGACTCCACTACGGAGGTTAAAACAGTAAATCTGAGTTTGTCTTTTTCAGCGCTGAACATCATCATTAGCAGCGTTGTGTGTTAATGATCAGTTAGTTTTTTTTTTTACTCTGGGTCTGTGTGAATTATTCTCAGGGTAAATTCTAATGTCATGATGAATAGTCATTAAAAAATACATTTCAAACCTTAAGACATCTTTGTCTTAAGTTTTGCTTTCTCTGTTTTTAGATGACGGGTTGAAGAGTGCTTTGGGATTTGATTTCATCACCTGAACCTGTTTTAAACATCTCCTTCCTGACCTGTTAGCCGTTAGCTTTAGATCTCATCATGTTCACTAATGTCCCCCATCAAACCTCTGAGGCCTTCACAGAACAGCTGCATTCATGGGACCTGGTGCTTTCCAGATTACTGTTTGTAAAAGAGAATAAACAGAGAAAATGAAGATGCATCGATTCCCTTACACTCGACTCTGTGTGTGTTGGTCTATCACTTCAAATCACAACTATCAACTTTGTGGTTGTAACGAAGCTCAGCGTGGAAACGTTCAAACCCGATGATTAGATTTCTAATTTACCGCATGTCTGTTAAGGTTTCAAACAAAAACCTCAGTGGACAGATGCTATAAATACTCCATCAGCTCCACACACAGCTATGTGAAAGATTGATCGAGCCAGACAACAAGTGAAGTCATTTTCTTAATTTGTATTTATGTTGTACTCTTCCTATTATGCAGGGTTTTAACCTAAACATTTTCCAGGACTCTTGTGGCATTTATTTAGCAGATATTTGTAAAACGGAGGAATGAGGCTGACATGCAGCAGGTGGATCAGGCCAGGAGTCAAACTCAGGATGGCAGCGCTGAGTGAGTCGCAGTGAGAGGCGCTTCTCTCCACGCCATCATGACTTACATCAAACCCTGAGAAATGCATTTGATATTATATCTGCTGTGGTGGACTAACAGGAAGTCACAGAAAGAGAGAGAGAGATAAGAAAAGTTGCAGACCAGATGAAAACAGTGAATGTTGCAGTTTTTCTGGTATGCACCTATCCTTCCTGCATCCGTTGGGGGAATTTTCTCCTGTGTTCTTATCTCTGCTTCGTCTTCCTGTCTCTACACATTGTCCTGGGATTAAATGAAGGAAAATGATCAATCAAATTCTCGAGAAAGCACCACACTTGGGACTGAGTAAAAGGTCAAACTGATATGTTTCTAACTGGAACTACAATTCCTACCAGGAATTGTTAAAACTGTGACGTTTCTTCGGAAACCAGCGGATTACTCATCGGGATCCGATGTAAATTATTCTCCAAAGAAGTTCCTGCTTGCACAGAAAATGATTGGCTGCTTGGCTAAAAATAATCTAAAATGCTTCAACATGGAAACCAGAAAATTAAAACAATAAATTATCGTTCAGTTTGATCAAAGACTCACCAAAACAACAAAGATTGAGCCAATGGTTACTGCAGTGCTGAAATCCATGTGAAGCCAAACTATCAGTGAGAATTCCCAAGTCCCACCGTTAAGAAATATGGCCTGTGCTTTATATAAGAAGAGAAAAAAGTTTTATTGTCTGTCAGTGGGAAAACTCAGAAGTATGTTTTAAGAAAAGCTCCAACATGGCAAATATTTGTTCCACTGACAGATTATTCCACTTATAATGTGGGGAAAATGCTTTAAGCAAATTAATCTGACAGTTTTTTGCTGAAGCTCCTATATCTTGCTGAAAAGTTACTTCTAAGTTAGTTTTGTCCCATTTCAAACAGATATTTGCTCTAAAAGCAAAAAATACCTTGATAAAGCTGCGTTTTTTTTATCTGTGTGTGTGTGTGTGTGTGTGTGTGTGTGTGTGTGTGTGTGTGTGTGGGTGTGTGTGCTGTGTGCGTGTGGTGTGTGTGTGGAGTCTCAATTCTTTATTTAAAAATTTAAAAATCTTGCCGTCTAATCGGGCATAACTAACCTAAAATATCCAATTTGATTTTTAGCACTTATGTAACACATGAAAAAATTATTCAAAAGAAATTATTGTTTGATTTGTTACCCATCAAAAGGTAACTAAGGCTGCGTTCACACTACAGCCTGAAGTGACTCAATTCCGATTTTTTTGCCGGGGCCGTTCACACTGCCAGTAAATGGACCTATATATGGTCTGCAGTGTAAACGGGCAAATGACCTGAAAGTGTCCCGCATGCGCAGTAGAGGGCGCTGTAGCGTCAGCGTTCTCAGTGTTCAGCCAACCGCCATAGAAGAAGAAGAAGAGCTCAGAGTTTGAGGAAGTAAACATGGAGGCTAACGGGGAGCTTAGCTTACATATTTGAAGTTGTTCTCCGGCCGGAGCAACATATTAACAACTATCCTCATACAACATATTAACAACATATTAACAACATATTAACAACATATATAACAACATATTAACAACTATCCTCATATAACATATTAACAACATATTAACAACATATTAACAACATATATAGCAACATATTAACTATCCTCATATAACATTAACAACATATTAACAACATATATAACAACATATTAACAACTATCCTCATATAACATATTAACAACATATTAACAACATATATAACAACATATTAACAACTATCCTCATATAACATATTAACAACATATTAACAACATATATAACAACATATTAACAACTATCCTCATATAACATATTAACAACATATTAACAACATATATAGCAACATATTAACTATCCTCATATAACATTAACAACATATTAACAACATATATAACAACATATTAACAACATATATAACATATTAACAACTATCCTCATATAACATATTAACAACATATTAACAACATATTAACAACATATATAACATATTAACAACTATCCTCATATTGTCCATCATAGTTGTTGTTTTTCTTCCCTCTTGCGTATCAGGACTCAGAATAGTGAGATTTGTTGAGTATCAGTGACGTTCAGTTCAGATGAATGCGACCTGGACGTTTTGGTCGCATTTGAATCTCATACGTATCGGATATGGATCACATTCTAAAAGAATCAGACCTGAGCTGTTCACACTGCCATGAAAAGATCGGATACAGGTCGCATTACGTCAAAAAAATTAGAATTGGGTCACTTCAGGCTGCAGTGTGAACGCAGCCTAATGTGATTTTTGTTATGACTTTTCATAATGCGTCATTCCTTTATCTCCAAACCTTCCTGTATTTCTGTTTCTTTTTTTACTTTCTGTTCCTGAGAACTGAATATAAATCTAATAGCAAAGCCAGCAAAGATTTACTTTGAGAACAAACAAGCCTGTGACATAAAGATGAAAGAGTCACATAGTTCTTCGTCAGTGTTGTGAGAATGCTAGCGTGAGACCGAGAGAGTTAAAGAAAGGCTGAAAATGACAGGGGCCATGATGAGAAAGACAAGACAACAGGACAGAAGAGAAGAGACACGAAAACAAGTGCTGGGCTCAGGAACAGAGGCGTTGTGTTTGGTGGGAAAGGTCGTATATTGTTCTGTGGTGCTGCGCTGCATTAATTACAGGATGAGAAATGATAAGCTCTACGATGTGCTATGTATAGTCAGACAGACAGACAGACAGACAGCTGTGAGAGCAACCGGATGCAAACTCAGAGTTTTCACCATAAAAGCTTCTATCTGGGAGATTTTATGTCTTTGTTTTAAGCGTTCGTATCTGAAGCGTTGATTACAGAGTGTAAGCAAACAAAATTCTCGACTTTCCTCTCTTTAGGGTGTTTTAAATAGCCGTCTCAGACATGAAGTCAGCCTGTGGATGGGGAGGCCTTCATAAATTACACAGATATGGAGCCAAAAGCAGACGTCGCCATAAGATGACATTTATTTACCAAAATACCAGACATGAATATGTCAGATTTGAGCTGTTTTGTGATTTTGTTGTGACAATCTAAAAACGTTGCTATGCTTGTTGGGAAGACCAGGGAGAAGAAACACATCAGTAAACACCAAATCAGTAAAACATTAACTCAATATGAAAACTGCATGTTATGCTTGTGAAAGATTATTGGTCAAACATGATAAATTGAGGCGCTTCAAACCAGTAGTGTCTTTTTTTGGTATTTTAATAGGGAAAATACAAACATTTGCAAATCAGAATAGCTCATCAAAAATCTCAGTTTACAGAAGACCTAGTTAAGTGTTAGCTAGGATGATCATTCAGTGCAAACAGAGTCTACAGGGAAAAGGAAATTAGTTAGTTAGTTAGTGTTTAGTCAACACAGCGCAGCTTCGACTTGATGGTAAACTTCATGATCCTGAACGATCCTTTTATCTCAACCATTCATCAATGTGAAACTCCTGGATTGACCTAGTTACTGCTCTAAGCTGCAGTTTCTGATCTGCTGGCTCCTTCAGACTAGCCAGCAGCAATTAGCAAACACCTGGTGTAACTGCACATTATAGGAGCTACTTCTCAGGGTTCAGGTAGCATTTTTATCACATCTAAAGGGAACATAGCTTCTTTACTGTGCTACAAAATGGCACTATGTGGCTGGAAAATACATAATACTGCCCCTTTAACGATGAAAAAGTAAAATAATGTGAGGTGTAGTGTTGTAATAGCATGTTCTGTATGGGTAGTTGCACATACACTATACCCAAGGTGATGCATAGAGTTTCATTGTTCATGGACTCCAAATTACTTCCAAAAATTTTCATATTTACAGATTTTTTTATAGAAGATAACTGCAATATTTGAATGAAAATGCAGCTTGGGAAACTGAAATGCCCCACGATGCTTCTTCACAACCAGAAAGCAAATGGCAAAGGAGCCAATCCAGGGGCAACATTTATTTTCCTTGCCAGTGATTGGCTGTAACCCCAAAAGCAGCGATGATGTAGACAAAACAATCAGCAGCACACAGCCTTGTCTGGAGAGATGCAAACTTATTTACACTCTTCTAAAAACTTACATGTCAGGACATGAAAAAGAGTATTTGACACACATGAACACATTAAATAAACAGCTCACCTACATGCTCTATTTTCATGTTGTGCTTGTTTTATTTAAATTTAATGGCTCTTAAAACAGAAAAACCTTCAGCAGTGCTTTGACAGCCCTATGTTCCTTATGTAACTCACTGCTAACTGAATGCAAATATCTCTTCAAACCCCAAAGTTCAAAGGAGAACATTCTTTATTTTTTCTATCACACCAAAGCAGTTGCTGACCATAAAACCTCACACAAACACATAAACAAATATTTAGTGATACTATGGAACAGATTAGAGGAAAGTAGCCTAATTTCTTTCTTTGGCATGTCTTTTTCTGGGTTGCATAGCCTTTGAAAACGGGAATGCAACATTTGACTTAAGTCCACTAATTATATCAAAGAGAGTAGAAAAACTTTTATTGAAAAAGAAATGGAAAATAACAAGGGAGGTTCATGCAATGTCAGCAAAATGCAGCTTTAAATGGTGAAAAACTTACCACTTTCAGAATAAATTAATTTTATGTAGCTTGTTGCCCCACATTGTTGTAAAAAAAAAAAGGCCAAAATGACTGAGACAAGTTCTTTCTAATTCACACTTCATTGTATTTTGTGTTATTTTTAGAATGTCTCTTAGAACAAACTGAACTCCTGTAATTTTAGGTTAAGGCTCTGATTTTACTTTACACACGTTTCCAAAAATAGCAGTTCAGTCCACAAAAATGGTTTATGTTTTTTTCTAAAGATTAATTACTGACTCCTGAGACTCCCATCAGATCCATCACAATGTTCATTCATTGGTTTTAAGTCACAGATAGATTGATCCTTAATAAATAATAGATATCATTTAAAGTCAAGAAGGTTTATGAGACCTTTCAGTGAAGGTTATCATAAACCTCCCTTGAAATTGACATAAATGACATGAAGAGTAAAGTATCTCGAGTTTACAACGTCTGCAGAACAATAAAAGTAAGAAAACTCGTGGATCTTTCAAACCAATAAATGTGTTAAAAATGTGTTTATCTCTAAAAAATAGCTTTGTGGAGACTTTACCAAAAGGTAAAGTCACATTTAGTCTCATTAAGATGATTGATTTGATCACTTCTGGTTATAAAAAACGAAAGAATTTCTTATTATATCTACATGTTTACTAATTGTTCACAATCGTTTACGTTTACAGAATCCAAGACAAAGTGCTGATATGATCTACTTCTTTAGCATATGTGTATGTGTGTGTGTGTGTGTGTGTGTGTGTGTGGATGGGTGATAAAGGTGGGGGATTCCCGCTGACCCAAGTTAACGGTGTGTATGTGTGTGTCTCCCATCCATCATAACACACATTTCCCTCCTTCAGCGTGTTCGAAAATAGAAAGTTGTGTGAACATGACCTCTCCCACACATAAACACACTACATGCACACACACACACACATACGCCACACACACACCCATTACGATGCTATTGTGTCCCGGCTTGTCGTCCAGAATGTTGGTGTGTGATTGTTTGTGTTTGTGCAAGATGGAGATCTGTGTGTGTGTGTGTGTGTGTGTGTGTTATCAGAAGACGTAATAAAAAATGTGCCTGTCGCCATGTCTTCTCTCCTTCATTTGATGTCTCTCTCTATTTTCTTTCTCGCCACAAAGTCTGCAGCCGCTGCCAAATTTCCTCTGTGGCAAAGGTGTGGTGCTGCGGCACACACACACACACACACACACACACACACACACACACACACTCCACACACACACATTCCACTTCATGTTAAGTTACGGAAATGGCTGAAAGGGACATTCATGAAGCCTGATGTAACAGCAGAAAAACGGCCTGAAGCTCCTAATGAAGTCAAGTTGTCCAATTCTTTCCTTTGCAGAAAAACAATATTTCTAACTCAATTGTCAAAAGTGAAATACAGACCAGAAATTGCTGAATTTTGTTGTAGACAAAAGTGAAACTTTTTCACAGAATAACTTTGTTACCAAATGCAGCATTTCAGAATAAAATAATTTATTGGACCTGTAAACATGGTGTTGATGGTGCGATGATTTGGTTCTAGTTTGCTGTGCTTGATGAAGTTCTTGGAGTGGCCTAGTTAAAGTCTAAATTGGAATACAATTGTGATGCTGTGTCATGACTTTAAATTTACAATGTACTCTACAAAAAATATGTTAATGTGGCAGAATGTGAATTATTCTATTCTCCAGTTATGCCTGATGATACAAGTGGCACAACTAGTTATTAGGTTTACTTTTTCACAACCTGGTTAGTAAGTAGCTGTTTTCTCTTGATAAAACATTTAAAATGTTTCATTTTTCAGGTACTCAAGATCTCTTAATATAAAATTTGTTTGATGATTTGAAACAAAGAAGAATGAATCTGTAAGGGTGCAAAAACATTTCAACGTAAATGTTCATTTTTACTCTTCATGTTGGATGAGGACTGAAAATATGCGGCTTACAGGAAATGAGACAAGAACAAAAACACAAAGAGAAGCCAAAGGTTTGATACTGAAGTTGTCACACCTAAACAGTTACAGTAACTCTCAGCATATGATGCACGCGCACACACACACACACACACACACCACACACACACACACACACACACACAATGACAGTGAGCCTGAGACAACAGTGGTACGTGGGAGCAGTTCCTGGTTTGTGGAGCAGGAGGCTCTGAGACGCCACAGGAGCCTCCCATGGAGCTGGGCGTGGGGAGGGAAGTGTGTGTGTGCGTGTGTCTGTGTGTGTAGAGGTTATTATATTGTTACACTACAGGGTGGTTGAAATCATTTTATGAAGCTCAACAAAGGTAATGGTTGAAAATTAGTCCTCCTTTTCAAATTTCTGTTTTAAAGAGAAAATCATCCTTTCAGAGCAGAGTTATTTTTTTCTGTGAAACATTCAATAATTTCATTAATAACAAAATGCTTTGCAGAATGACAATCTGCAGAAACTTACCTGTGATTACAATTAAAAGAGCGTTAATGGAAGCAGTGGATCCGGTGGGAGAACATGATGTCCCAGCCGTCATGGCTGCCAGGCCCCCCACCACCTCCAGGTCCCAGTTTTCCCAGTGAGTTGTTGTTAATCTCAGCCACTAATCATTCTGGTTAGGACTGTGGCTGGCTGTGTGACCACTGTCCTACCCTCAAATACACACACACACACACACACACACACATGTTCAAGCACAGAAACACATCAGGCAGATTCACATGCCATTACTAAAAGTGTCTTTGTGTTTTTGTCTGTCATTTTGTTGGTGAGGTTAATTATAAATGTGACATCTGCTTGTTTTATGCTACACATTAGAGGATGTGTGTGTTGTTTCATGTGTGTGTGTGTGTGTGTGTGTGTGTGTGTGAGATGCTCCAGTCTCAGTTGGGCAAAAACAATGGAACGTCTCTGATTACATCTCCCTGAACAGGCGGACAGGGTGTGTGTGTGTGTGTGTGTGTGTGTGTGTGTGTGTGTGTGTGTGTGTGTGTGTGTGTAGTTCCAAGGGGGAGGAAAGGGTGGCCGTTAAGAAGGAAAAAGAGGGAGGCAAAGTTCTGAACTCCCCCTTCGCTGTCTCTCTCAGACAGACTCACTTCTTTCCCTCGCAGTCGCCTGGCATCTCATTGGTTAAGGCCCTAGCTATATATTTATGTGATTGGTCAGGGCAGGGTATATATACACAGCGTGGGTCGGTTAAATCTGGCCACAAGTTTCAAAACTTTCAAACAAGGTGGAGAGACGGAGAGACGGACGGCTGAGTGAAATCAACTGCTGAACCGCAAAATCCAAACAAGAGCTGTTGTCTTTTTGGGAAGGGAAAAAAAAAAGGAAGTGGACAAAAGAGGCAGAGTCTCTGGATATTTTTTTCCTTCAGAGGGAATATCCTGCACCGCAACGTTTGTTTTCCCCTTTCTCTCTCCTTTCCCCTCTCCTCTCAGATCTCGATGCTTTATTTTGGGATTTGTACCCCAAATCCGTCAGATTCCTCATTTGATCCTTCGGTCGTTTTCCATCTGAAACATTCAGAGTTTTCCAGCCAAAGTAGAGCAGAGATTTTCTGGACAGGACGTCAACCTGAGTGGGATGAACTTAACTGAGCCCAACCTGCCTAGAGAGGCCTCCCTGCATCCCAGTCAGATGCCCTTTGGAGGCCGCTGGACGTCGGAGACCCCGAGTCCTGCTTCCGACCCCGAGATGGATTTTGAAGAGAGCCTGTCAGCAGACTGCAGTTCTCCCGACGCCCCTGGAGAACCGAGGAGAGGCGAGCCCAGGATGGCTCTAATGGTGGGCTCCAGGGGACAGAGCCCCGACCTGACCCCGGGAGGGGGCCTGCCGGCCGGGGCGGGCGATGGGAAAGCCTCAGGGGCCGAGCAGAGGATCCGCAGGCCCATGAACGCCTTCATGGTTTGGGCTAAAGATGAGAGGAAGCGGCTGGCCCTGCAGAACCCGGACCTGCACAACGCCGTGCTCAGCAAGATGCTGGGTAAGACGAGCAGCAGCCTCAGCTTTTAACAAGCAGAGCCATTATCATGCAATTCATGGCTAATTTTACACATTTATCCTTTTTCTGTGTGCTTGATCTTAAAAGGAGTGTATGAAAATATTAAGACTAAAGAGTTCAGACAAGCAAAAAAATCTTAAAAATGCATTAATCAGACATTTATTCACCAGCTTTTGGTTTCCTTTAAGATCTGACAAAATGACAGAAGTAAAACAGAAGAATGTGCTACCGGCCAAACAGAAAATGAAAGAACAACAAGATTATCTCTGCTAATCATCAAAGCATAATCAAACCTAATGTTCAACTTCTATAGATCTGAAGCAAAGTGTGTGAAAGCCTTTACCTTTAACTGCTGCATTTACAGGATGGAAATTGAGGGAGTTCTTAGTTGGGATGCATTTAATTTTAATGCAAGCAAAATAAAGTTTGATTTTTAGACTTTGACCTGATCTGGGCATAATCAGCCCATTGAACAGCGAATCTCTAGCAAATGTTACAGCTTTTTAAAGGTATTTACATTAAATACATTATTTTGTGCATCTCAATTTTTGTGTTTATAAGCCAAAAATCTGAGCTGAAAATGAAAAATGCAACAATCTTCAGAAAATATTGGTAAACCATTTATAAACCAATGTTACTGTAATTTTTATAACTCTGCATACTGAAAAGTGACCTGTGTCATGAATGAGTGATAAGAAAATATTTGTTTTAATAAATGCTCTTTAATTACAAGCAACAACAATAACTAATCTCATACTGTCTCGTCACTGTGTTAGATGAACTAACTAACTTTCTTTAGTCTTTATTCTATTGCATATTTGTCCAGTTGTAAGCTGAGCTTCAGATTAAAATGTGGGAGCTGCTCATGCAGGCCCACTGTGCAGCTGGAGTTCATCTGCAGCTTGAAATGTTCATAGTCACTCAAATCCAAACCGCAAGTTTCTGGGAAAAAACGTTTGTTTTGCAGATCTGGAAGCAGCCAGCATTTACAACCACAAGACAAACTGTAAATATGTACACTTAATGCAGAGCATAAATACATCGGGCTCAACCCTGAGGGCAAAACTTCCTTAATTAGAGACAAAAAAACATGAGGGTGCCCTCCAGCTAAACAAGCTGGGAATTTGTAGAAACTGAAAAGCTGAAAGATGTCAAGATAAAGAGATTTATGGAGGTTTGAATGTGGTTTAAAGGTGGTTGGGGGGCCAACCAATCCTGCTTTCAGGGTCTGTGTTCACACTAGAAGTACAGTATTCAATATATTTTCATTGGCCATATGTAAATAGCCATTAAAAAGATATCCATGAATTACAATGATTGTAGGTTTAGGTTTCAGGACATGAGGGTGAAATGTGATTAGGATTTACGAGATTAGTTAAAGATAATAAATAACTTTGTCCTTTAATGAAAAGCGTAATTGTTTCCGCTCTTTGTCCACATCTCCCAGGTCAGTCCTGGAAGGCCCTGAGTGCCACAGACAAGCGGCCGTTTGTGGAGGAAGCCGAGCGTCTCCGTGTGCAACACCTCCAGGATCACCCAAACTATAAGTACCGACCTCGACGCAAAAAGACCACCAAGAAGCTGAAGCGAGTGGAACCGGGCCTCCTGCTGCACAGCCTGGCCCAAGGTGGGGCCCCTGCTCTCGGTTTGGGCCCCGGCGTCGGCCCTTTGGCTGCTGATGGTGTATCTGGTGCTGCTGCTTACGGCCACCCGGCCACCCACACTCCCCACCACCATCACCCCCACCAGCTGCTGCCGTCTCTGGGACACTTTCGGGACCTTCCGGCGCACGGCGACCTGGAGAGCTACGGCCTGCCCACCCCGGAGATGTCGCCGCTGGATGTCCTGGAAGACGGAGCCGGAGAGTCCGTGTTCTTCCCCCAACACATGCAAGACGAGGCGGGGATGGGAGGCTGGAGCGGCTACCACCGCCTTCACCATCACAACCCACATTACAGCCAGCAGCACTACAACAACAGCCACGGCCACCACAACGCCATCGGCGTCAGCCTAAACATCGGGATGAATGCAAGTCTCAGTCCAAGCAGGACTTCCAGACTGGACTCCAGAGTAAGTTCTGTTGAGTCAAATATGACATCAAGCATTAGCTCAGTTAGCGCCAAGCTACCTCCTACTAATGCTTTCGGTCATCAGGTCGCCTTAAGGACCCCTGTGAAATGTCCTCCGCCTCTAGCCGATTCCTCGTCTCCCGTTTCCTATCCTCGCCCGTCCTTCAGCATCCCTGAGCCGGTCAAATGCCAACAAGCGCCTGTCGGGTACCTGAACCAAATGTATGGAGGCACTGCATCCAGCGCTGCGCACTTCACTCCCTCTCATCTGGGACAGCTTTCCCCTCCTCCTGAAACCTCTTCCTCTTCCTGCTCGTCCTCCTGCATCCTCCCTGCATCCTCCTTCGGTCGCTCTGCACACTCGGACCAGTCCAGCCTGGAGGCCGGCGGCCACATGGGCTCTTCCTCTGCTGAGTTCTGGTCTGAGGTGGACAGGCATGAATTTGACCAGTATGTCAACATGGGACGGAGTCGAGAAGAGCCCTACGGACTTGTTGGAGGGTGTGGCGGAGGGTCAAAGGTCCTGGGTGGGTGTAATGCCGTCGGAGGCAGTAGCAACAACAGCATCGTTAGCACTATTATTAACAGGGACGTCAGCAGTATTATGAGTGGCGCTGGTGGCTGTGATGATGGAAGCAGCCCTCTGATATCTGCTCTCTCTGACGCCAGCAGTGCCGTTTATTACAGCGCCTGTATAACTGGATAAACACAGAATCTCATCTCACAGCCTTCAATGCATCTGCAAAAAAAATTCAATATCAAAACTTTACTGAAGTCAGTGTCGAGTCATCTCCTACTCTAAAACTGCTTGAGTTTGTTTTTAAATGTGAAACAAATGTTGAACTTTACTCTGGGCCTTTTGCCAGACAGTTTATTTAGATCTTAGACTATCAATTATATAATTTGCATTGTGAAAAGATCAGACAAGAAAAACAAACCATGACATGTTGCTGAAA
The DNA here is from genome assembly GCA_033032245.1 of Poecilia picta. Taxonomy (NCBI): domain Eukaryota; kingdom Metazoa; phylum Chordata; class Actinopteri; order Cyprinodontiformes; family Poeciliidae; genus Poecilia; species Poecilia picta. Next base: position 3,931,795 of record CM065359.1, read on the forward strand.
TAGCTAATAAACCCTAAAAGACGTCATATTCCCAACAAACATCTTACTTTTTTTCCTTCTTTCATGTTTTTGTCAGATTAATTTTGATCGGTCAGTGTTGCTGCATATTGGAATTAGACTCACTAATGATCAAAATCTCTTGCTCTCTTTATGTCATTGTGCTTTGCATCAATATGAACTTTAGAAATTACAATAAGAGCTAAAAATAAACATTCCCCTGCCAAAAACAGCGTAACATCCGGAAGTAATGGCTTCATTTGAGCAGTAACAAGTCACCTTTAAGAGCGTTAGGTATTGTTACCTGGAGTAGAAAGATAATGTCCCAAACGGCATTCAGAGCGTCCAACAGTCCGTTAAAACTTCGGTGCCATCTCCATGCTGTAAGCTGATTCTACTAACTGTTTTATGACAGATTCTACGACATCTAAACTTTCAGGATGATCCATGACAGGGAATAATGATGAACTCGGTGGGTCGGGGGCTGCTAACCCAGAACAGACCGTTGATGTCTCCCGCAAACTTTCAGGATGTTTTACAAGTCAGGGTGGGTTTTCTTTCTCCATGTAATACATCCCGTTCCCTTCCTCAGCTCAGTTCATCCTAGGGTTTTTTGTCAAATGGCAAATATAATATTTTGTGATTTAAAACATGTCTTTGTCTACCAGCAAGCAGATCCTCTGATGATGATTTCAAGACTTGCTTTATCTTACCACAAATCCTCTGATTTACCAAACGGATCTTTTTTGTTGAAACAAAACAGTTTATCCACGTTGGGTCTGCAGATGGTAGAAGCTCAGGTTCTGAAATACTTCTGGAACACATCAGAGAAAACATCTTCAACAAAAAGTCATTGTCGCTTTCTCTGACTTTGAATTCTTGTAACCGGATACGGGCATACATTAAGATTTTTTATGATTGTTGTATTTTTCTTTTGGAAACTATAGGTTTCATGTAGTCATAATGTGTATATTGATTCAGTGCTTTTTGTGAAAGAGAGATTTAGACTATGAAATGTTCTCTTTGCACTGCATTTACTGTATTAGCTGTATAGAAGGTATAATACTTTTTTAAGATGAAATATCTATTGTTTGAAATATGTTTTTGTACAGAAATGATCTTATTTTTCTGAAAGAAAGTTTTTGGAATGATATTTACCAGCTTTCTTGCTGGAAGTAAGACCAACACATTGTCTTTATATTTATGTATCTTATGGTGCTAGCTAGCCTAGCTTGGCTAAAGGATGAAAACTGGAGAAATGGCTGCATACACCTGCTATAAAATCCTAAAGTTTACCCTTCAGTATTTACTAAACACTCCTCCGAATCCCAACGAAGTATTGTTGTTGCAATTTGTTCTTTTGTAGAGTTAAGATAAATCAGGTTTTGCAATAGTGCCACTATTTAGCAACGCTAACAATTAGCAGCACTTTCATACAAAGGAAAAGCATGTTGATCTTTCTTTTAGCAGCTTTTGGCTTAAATGTAATTGAATAATTTTACAATTATTGGCACCACTTTAAAGAAAAGGTTGAAATATATTTGATGATTAAATATGAAGCCGCGTTAGCATTCTCTCTTTGTGAACAGAGAAAGACAGAGAAAACAAGAAGCCTCTTGAAAGATGGAGCCTGCATCTGTTCTGCATTAGTCTCAACGACACTGCTTGTTTCTTGTTTCTTGATGTACATGAAACAGTGGAACAAAATCAAGTATCTCTTACGGAGCCACTAGTTACATTCGCCATGCCATTTCTGAGGTTTAAGACTTCTTTCAACTTTTCTTCAGCGAGATACTTACTGAGAAGCAGGAGTTCAAGTGAACTAGTAAAAATAAGTTTCTACATCTGCATTTGACATTCTTCTCTGTTGACACCAAGCACTCTCTTTTTCCGTTTTAATTTACTGTGACACAAAAAGACTTCAGAGAGAGACAGGCGTTTTTTGGAATCGTGCAATAACTTTGGGCCTTTTGGTAATAATTATCTGAGAGAATAAAGAAAACACCCAGGACTTTGGGATTAAATCAAAGGACATTTTTCTCAGCAGTCATATAACAAATTAAAACCAGTATTTTCCCAGAAGTGTCACTGGGATGCTTCTAAATCTGCATGACAGGGATAATTTTTACATTTTCAACAAAGAAAAAAGGTTTTGTTTATGTGTTTGAAAAGGGTGTGTTGGCTGTAAATGGATCTGTTCTGTTGTATACAATAATTGTACCAAATAAACACCTTTAAGAATTTACTTTAGTTTCTGTCTCTCTGTAGTAATAAAATAAAACCTTTTTATTTTTTATATTCAAGTCAAATTCAACTAAAAGCATGATGGTCATCAAGACGAGATAAAAGGATCAATTTTATTGCAGAGGAATGTTTAAGTCTGAAGTGTGTGTTCTGTCAATAGAAGACATAAAACGCCATGTTAAGGTCTGCGTTGTTAAAAAAGAATAAAAAACCAGCAGAAACATCTGAAGCTGCAGCTAAAAAGCATCCGACACATTGAACCCATCAGGTTTATGCAGTCATAATCAAAATCTTCTTAATAACAATGACTAGAAAAGTGTCAGGAAAACATTCTTGTTGATTTTTTTGTGGATATTCAGATAAAAAATATTTTCCTATGAATAAAGCGTTCAAGATGTTTGTAAGGCAATACGCATCTAACTTTCCCTTTATTTTCTTTCTGATCTTATTTTGTTTACTTCACGTTTCTAAATGCATTTCATTAAATCTCCGTTGGGGCAAAACAACATTTGGACACGTCAACTGGTCTGTAAAAGATGACCAAACATCGTGTGGTTGGGACTTCAGGCATGTTTTCCTACAGTGACTCGTGTACTTTCAGCTTTTGGTGTGTCTCTCTGTGTGTGTGGTTGTGTGTGTGTGTGTGTGTGTGTGTGTGTGTGTGTGTGTGTGTGTTAGCCAATGTGTTGCTTAGGTAGCTGGCAGGAATGTTAGCAACCAGGAGGAAACGCACGTGGAAGTTTGGGATGTTCGGAAAGGGTGTGTGTCCCTCTTTATGTGTGGAAAGTGAAAAGGGGAAGAGGTGTATATTTTTGTGAGAACACCTCACCCGGCTGCTTGTTGCTCTGACTGGAAAAGAAAACAAGGCAAGATTCCCGCTCCTGCAGCTGGAAATTAGAAAACGTGAGATTCTGCCGCAGGCGTTTGAAATTCCCGTTCTCAAAGCCGATAGGCTGCGAGGTTTAGATGTTGCCTTGCTGCAGCTCACGTTTCATTAGCAGATCTCTGCAGATTGGATTGCATGAGGAAGAGGTAATTCCAAACTTTGACTGTGGAGCAGACAGATCAGAATCTTTCAGGGCCAACATTTGGAAAAATCCAACTGAAGTCTCTTATTTGTTCATTTATTTGAAGCTTTCTTCAGTACATAAACAACAGCATTGTTGTTCATGTCTCATGATGCTTTTCAGAAAGTTGAAACTTCAGTTTCAATGGTGAAAGCTAACTACTTTAGCTTAGCTGTAAAGCACTGAAAGTTGACAACAAAAACACAACCGTTTCCTCAAAGCCCTAAATCTGATCCCTCCATACTTAGAATACACCTTCAGTGTCTCCTTTCCTAAAGCTTGGGACCATTGCTAACGTTAAGCACCTCTACCCCTTTGCACCTGATAGTCCAGCAGATTGCAACATTTGGTTGCTTTCCCACTGCACCCCACTGGGATTAAACCCTTTGAAAGTTCTGTTCCCCTCCTGGCCTATGGGGGCGCAGCACCAAAAACCACTGAAGGAAACATTTGCACTTCTGAAGAAGACACTGAACGCAACTTCCTTATTCACCAACAAAAATGGTGGCGTCAGATTTTAGTGTTGAGGATTTCTCTTTTGTCTTTGGAAAACAAAACCAAAAACGAGCCGGTTCTAGTAGCGCTAGCACCTGATGCACATTAGTTTTGTGGCATTTACCCAGAATGCCATGCATTTTAATGCTGTGTCTGTTTGCAGTTCAGACTCGGCCAGGGTTGTTCCTTCTGGTTTGGGAATCATGTTTGCTTTCTGCAGGTGATGCGGTTCTGCGAACGTCTTCAAGCCGAAACCTTCAGCTCAGTTCAGTTCAGTTCAGTTCAGGCCGTTTATAAAGCACCAGTTCACAACGTGTCACCTCAAGCCACTTTAAAACAACTCGGTTCAAGCTAATCATTCACTTTCCATCTGAACCAAGTGAGAAAGCAGGTTCCACGTTTTACTGCAATAAGTTAAAAGAGTTTTAAATCCATGTTTTACAACTTAAAACTGAAATATTGTGAAGTTTATGGAACCTGACAGGTAGTTGAAATGACGTCTTTATTCCGTTTTTATGTATGATGTTTTGCATTTTGATGTTTTCTTCTTTTGTTAGTGTTTTCGTTTATTTTTTAATTTTATTAACCATAGATCATCTAGCCTATATCATCTGACAGGAGGACAAACGATGAAATTCTCCCATGGATGTAACTTGAAGTATATACAGTTCATCTGGGAAATATTCAAAGCACTTCGATTTTTCTATATTTTGTTATATTACAGTCTTATTCCAAACTGAACTAACTTAAATCTCTTTGCTCAAAACTCTGCACACAAATAAATTATGTCGCTGCAATGTTTTTGAGACTTTCACAAATGTATCAACGTTCAAAATATTTATGAATAAACAGCATCACTCTGAAGCAAATAAAACAGTAAAGATAAACCAGAAACAGGCAGAATCGTCACTTTCAGTTGGGAATCAGAACGTGAGGAAAAGGATTCGTGAATCTGAGACAGTTTGAGTCGAAACTCAAAGAAATGAAGAAAGAGAGAAATAAAGAAGGGGATTTTCCAGTCTTGTTCTGTCTGCCCTGTGTTTTATTGGCCACATGTGGTCAAAAAGTTAGATCAGTCGCCACAACCACATGCTGACACACTAACTGTGTATTTGCATCTCTGGTCATCCGTGTGTGTGTGTGTGTGTGATTTTACACAGCCTGATTAAAGATGACAGTTAGTTTATGCTGTAAATGTATTTGTGAGTTTGGGCTTCTTTGTGAATGTTTTCCTGTTACAGTCTAACATAAAACTTTGTGTAGTTGTCTTATGTAGAGACATTTGCTGCATACGAGTGTATATGTCTTTATATTTATTTGTAATTTTAAATTTAATTAACCAGTTTAGCAGTGACCCAAATTGTCTGAGTGAGTCTAGTTGTTATTTCTGTTGGGTTTTCTAAAGTTTGTGATTTAATAAAACATCTAGATGTTGACATTTAGGTTCAGGGTTTGATAACTGATTAGATGGCGCAGTCCATCTGACGCGCCTCTCCTTTTGTGTAAATTATCATCCACGGTTTATCAACTTGTGATTCTACTTTCACAATTTGTATCAATGAAATATTAAAATATTGATAATAAAGCTGTGTCTGAGACTGAAAGAAAGATAATATTGGCTGCTGCAGCTTCCCGTCTTTCTGTTGTTTGATATTTGTGACCATTACGATCCTTACAAATCTTAATAATCTGTCTCAATTAATTACTGGTGAAGTTTTCAGTTAAAGTTCCTCATTTTAGCATTTAAATAATTTAGTTGTATCAGTTTCAGTTTACATTCGTTAAATTATTAGTTTGAAGCCCTTAAAGAACAAATAAATGCAGCTGTTCATGTTTTGGATTTCTTGCAGGAACAGTTCTGTTGGCTTCATAAGGTGAATTACACACATCACAGTAAAGCTGGTATACAGACGTTTTACATCCACTGCATAAAAAGGCCAAATACATTTCTTAAATCTTGTTGAACCAGAAATGACAAGACTTGAGTTGACTGAGATGACGTAATGGTGAAGGTGTGTGTGTGTGTGTGTGTGTGTGTGTGTGAGAAGGGGGTCTTTCCCTCTCTGCCGCAGGATGTCAGGCTCTGTCTTCTATTCCCCCCCTGCTTCCTGTTTCCTGTCTCTGCAGGAAGTAGCAATGTGTTCATATCCTCTGATAGGAGCTGCTAGGAAAGCGGATGGAGAAAAAGTTCGCTGAATTAAAGAGCTCGTTATTTCTGTGTTTCATACTTTTAAGGTCACACTTTAAAAGTATTAATTGCAGCAGCCATTCAGGCCACAATAACTGACTTTTAAAGTAAAAACAGGGAGAAGAGCAAGAAAACATGGAAGGAAAATATCAGAGGTGAAACTGGACCAGATTAACGTTTAAACCAAAACGTTTCAGCTTCACAAATGTGAAAACTTTCATTTAATAATTTACATGGCTGGTCTGCATCGACACCAGTATGTATGCCAATTAAACCTTAGTAATGATTTTTATCAGAAAGTATTCAAACTCTAAATGCATAGGAATGACAACATGATGTTTAAGGTCTTTGGCCTTTTAAAACATTGGTATGATGATTATATATACTTATATCTAATGCCTCCATTATATTCTGACTAATCTGTTTTGTTGACCCATTAGCTACCATTACCATTATTCCATTGACAATTATATTCAATGGAATAAAGACAGGAAGTATCAATTTTCTAACTAAATGTTTTTGCACTAGGAAGAAGTTTTTTTCAGCTATATTGAATTTAGTGTATTTCGCAAAACTGGGGAAAAAAAAGTTCTCATCACACGAGTCAAGTGATGAACAACTGGATCTTACTACTGGCGGAAATGACGAAGAAGATGACAGGAAGTAGTAGGAGGATGATGGCGCTGCGTGTTTTTTAATTATGTGAACAAATTCATTTATGTGTGATTTTAATTCTTATTGAATGGAGACACCAAAACAGTGAAACTGTTTTTTTATGTTTTTTTATTCTGCATTAGCCGAATATCGACAGAGTTCGTAGTGGAAACTGAGCGAGTGACATAAGAAGATGAGTTTCTGTACATGAAAATCAACTGGCTTGTTGGTTTAAGTTCAACATGCAGGAGGTTTTTTTTTTGGTGGACGTGTTGAAAAATTCCTCAGCATCATAATTCCCAACAGTCTGTATCCTTCACACATACGTCACTGTGAATGTTGAAAGCAGCTAAAACGAAAATCAGACAGACATCATTTGTGATTAATCCATTATTTGAATGCTTGCTGACTCCGTCTAGAGAACTGAACGTCTGTGTTCAAGTTAAATAAAACAAGATGGACATCACAGCCAACGGACACACCCATCCTAATCCAGGAGCAACTCGTACATTTCTTAACCCGTCATTCCAGGACACAATCACATTACCAGGCGTCTGAATTTTTGGGAATTCTGGAAATTTGGGAACATTGCTAGATAAGACACTGTTTGCAGATGACAAAATAGGCATTCAGGATCTTATGAAGAGAGTAATAACCGTTTGTTTTGCAGTCTTGGTTTTAACTTCATTTTCTCCTGCTCTCGCCCTCCGTCTTCGGTGGGAGCCAAGGTGTGGGTGTTAAAACCTCAGAGGTCTGCTGGTCTGGTGGCCTTGGCTTTGAAGGGCCTGTGGGTTGTGGGTTCAGATCCCGGGCAGGCCTAACCACTAACGTTCAGTGGTGGAACTCCTCAATCAGCGTGGAAATGGTCAAATCAGCCAATCACGGTGCCAGATTCTGAGTCAGCAGGAACCCAGCTCTTCTTATTCTGGGCTTCTGTCTAACAAATATAGCCACGATTTTAGGCTTTTCTACTCGTTTTCCTTCTTGACTTCATGTTTATGTTAGATTTCAATCTGAAATTAGATACAGGAATGAAAGAAACTGACAAATTTTATGTAAACAGGACATATTATCAGAAAAATGAGACTACGAATCCACCAGTTTGATTATGAGGGATTTCAGCAAACTGTCTGTCTTGGACCCACAAACGGACTTTTTGAGATTCTTCTAAAAACATATATATGTTCACTTCTCATTTCTACTTGTAAATATATTCTGAGCCTTTTAACTTTTCACATTGCAACAGAATCCATTTTACTGGGATTTTCACCAAAACACCAACACAAAGTGACATACAGCTGTGAAGCTGGAAGGATGACGATTTATGACTTTTATCAATTTCTAATATAGAAACAATAAAAGTATAGTAAGTCAAGCTGATAGGTAGAGACCATCTGTGTTGGTTTAAATGTGGAGGTTAGAGAGCATTAGTGAACAAACTGGCCTAGTCAAAGCATAAAACTAAATGCAGATTTTCTCCATCCAGTCTGAGCTTTAGATATTAAAAAAAAATAACTTAATAATGAATTCACAGTCAGGATGTTTCATTGGTTTGTCACCAAACACATTGAAGTTTGTGACAAAGTTCAAAAGGTGAGACGACCTTTGACACACAGTTATAGTGTAAACAGATTTCTTCATGATTTTAATAAAAACGTAAAAGAAACCAAGAAATGCAGCACACTGTGGTTTTTCATCTATTCCCATCATTCTCACCAACGTTTTTAAAATAAAAATTTACTTTTCTGAAAATTTATTTCAGCATTGTTCCATTTTCTTGCTCATTTTTCCTTTTATGCTCCACTGTGTGCAACATATAAACAAGTTCCAAACTTTTATAAATAGAAAATGAAAAACATGTTGAATAAATGAAAAGGAGAAACGCACACACACAAAAAAATCTGAGCAAACAAGAGGAGAAATGAGATCCAAATTTAAGATGACAGCCTGCGAGAGAAGATGAAGACATTTTTTTACGACTACAGACGCTCTGTGGTCCCATGTGTCTCCTTTTTAACCCATGAAAAAAGTACCCATGCTATTTGGGGATGACTGTCTCCAAAACTTTATAATTCAGTGTATTTATCTTTCTGGCTCCCCTGGTTTTCCTGAAACTGCATGGATGTCTAAACATAGGGTTTATGAGAGCAGCGCTGATGTGGAAATCTCCTGAAATTGAATGGAATTTTAGCCCACTTTTATATATTTGTCTGTTGTTGGTTTTGTTCGTGGCATTGTCACTATAACAGGCACTGACGCCGCGTGGGAGAGTGTGTGTGTGTGTTTGCTTTAGTGACCCAGCATGACATTGTAGTGAGCGTAACGCAGGGCTGCGAGCAGATGAGGAGAAACGGGAGTGTGGGAAAATAAAAAAGAGATGAAGGTGATGCGGAGAAATCAGAGTGATATCAGTTACTTTGGCAACCAAATCTGTAAAAGTAAAACAAGGAAATAACATCAGCGTGGGTGAAAAGACTGAAGAAAAATAAGAGGAGAATATTAAAATTTTCAACAAACCTCAAACCAATAAACACGGCTCCTATTTCATGTTGTTCAGCTACTGAGCTGCAAACTAGGCAACCATCTCGTCTGATACAACTAGCAGGCAAAGACGGGAGGCACAAAATGCCTCAGCATTCTAAAACTTTATCGGTTCAAATGTGTGCAAACGTTTGTCAATATTCTGCTAATGTAAAAAATAAATAAATAAAAAAAATCATGATTTCTCTTTTTGGTGTTTCCATTAATTAAGAACTCAATTAAAATTTCATGTGAATAACTTGCGCACCGTCTCGTCATCCTCCTACGTCGTCTTCTTGTGTTGATCATGTGACTCATCTAATATTAAAAAAAAACTTTTTCCATTGCAGTTTTGCCAAATATCCACTTCATTCTAACGCAAAACCTTTTTTTATCAAAAAACACATTTATTTTATAAAATAGCATATTTTCCATTAAGTGAATTTACTTTCATTATTACAATTTGCCCCTTTAGAAGGTTAATGGAAACCAACTAGTGGAATAAAGACAGGACGTCTCTGTCCACCTGCACCTGCTGTTCCAACCAGCCACCCACATCTGAAGGGGAGTCTAAGGTAACCATCTAACCTAGCGGTCGTGTTTTTGAGGAAGCTGCAGAACCAGGGGAAACATATAAACTTCATAGTAAAAGTTCCCAGGCTGGGATTCAGTTTTCCTGCTGCAGGGCTGCAGAGCTGCTAGCTGCTCCACCATGAAGCTCCAAACTGCAAAGATGGAGTGAAAGAAAACAAAAAGGAATGGAAACAGTGTTGGTCTCTTCAGGTTGTTCTTGTTATTGCTTTTTTCTCTTTGGTTTAGCTTTCCCCTTCTCAGGTTTCCCCCTCACTACGTTTCCCAACATATCATTGACCTCCCGTGTGTGTGTGTGAGCGTGTGTGTGTGTCTGGAGCCATTGGATGAAGTGTGTGGTTACCCACTGGTGTGACCAGGGACACAGGGGCACCTCTCCACTCCCCACTCTGTCATTTAGCTCTCGCTCTGCCGTGTCAGATCTGCTGAGCTCACCGTGAGTCTGTGGAAAAAGTGACACATCAGATTTGAAAGATGAAGCTTTTACTACAAAATACTCCGTCTTGTTGACAAAACGATTCACGGGGATGGTCCGGATGTTTGGAAGTGGGGTTAGTAGGAGTTATGAACTGTGTTGGGGCATATTCTGATCATTCCAGGTTAAAATGCATCAGTTTATTCAGAGGAAAAGGCTTTGTTTTGCATAAGACAGTAGCCACCCAATTAAAATGATAGAATCAGATTTTTCTTACTGGTTTCGATCAGTTGGATCTTGATTTACCATCAAAACAGAGTTCTTGCAGCTGTGACTCTGCATTTCCCTAAATGTTGTCTTCAAATATAGAGATGCAAACTCGGCAGAAAAACCTCCAAACACTGAAACTCCAGATGAACCATTTCTGAGACCGACAGCTGAACCTGCTGGAATGAAATTTGCTCTTGGGAAACCACAAACTCCAGGTTTCTGCTCCATGAAGAAACCTGGCAAACCGGCAAACAGGAGCAACTAAATTAGCAGGTGAAGCTGGAGAGAGCGAGACGGGAAAGAAATTTCATATTTTAATGGTTTGCATCTTTATTTATGTCTAAAATATTCCTAATAAAAAAAAAGTGATTTTTTTTTATCATTCAAATTAGTCTTTCACATGGAGCTGAAACAAATTAAAACATCTGAGTAAAAAAGATCAAACTTAAGCCTGTGCTTCTCAACATTTTATTGAGATTTTATTTGATTTAGTGACACAAAGTAGTGAATAAACAAAGTAGGAGTGAAATCATTATGGTTTTTGAGATCTTTTACAGTAAAACAGTGTGGCATGCATCTGTGCTCAGCCTGCGATATCTTGTGCCTTCAGAAGTCACTAAAGTTTGTCCAGCTGTGAGTAATTCATCCCCACCACAAATCCAGCTGTGACAGACTCTGAGCTTTGTTAGGGAACATTAAGGAACGAACAATAAAGCCAATAAACAAGATGATTAAGACGGAGGAGCGCAGCAGAAAGGTCAGGGAGGAAACTGAGGAAAAGTTCAAAGCAGGGTTTTGTCACCAGACGATAATCTGTTTGTTTCACAGAACTCGGCTCCAACTACCAAACTACTCTGGAGGAGCTGCAGAGATGCAAATCTAAGGTACGGGAAATCTGTGAAGGAAAGAATTTAATCAGGTTTTATGAAATCAAAATATGTAAAACAGTAAGAATGGAGAAACGCTGAGTTGTGATTCCCACACATGTGGAAGTGAACTCATCACAGTCCGTCTAAAGCTGAAGAAGCAAACATGTAATTAATTTCACTACTAAGTTACATCATGAACCATCAAACCTTTTTATATTAAAGCTCAGTTTACAATCCTCCAGGTCAGACTCCATTATAATATTTTGGTATTTCTCAGTTTATTTGACAAATATTTTATAATGAAATGTGAGACTTTGTATAATCGTTAGTTTAACCGGAGCCACCATCTTTCCTTTCTTCCTTCTTCCCTTTCTTTGATAATAAGAACAAACAACATCATCCTAAATTCCTAATTAAGATTTTTTTTTAAATTCTTTTGTTTGTCTGCACAGTTAGCTGTGATTTATGGCGACACAAAAGGATCTAGAAACCCAAAAACCTGAAAGCCTCCAGGAGCTGCTGTGTTTCTGCTGCGGTTCTGGATGTGTGGTCCGCTGCTTCTTTTGGCGTGAAACGAGCTGCAATAAAAACTTGGATCTTTCAAGAAGCACAACACAGAGAGCAGAAGAAACCAAACCAGAAGCGAGCAGCGGCTGCTGCTGCATACCAGCGTTCATCAGCTGTTTTACAAACCGCTTCGCAGTAAGAGACTCACTGGCATCAATTCTACTGGTTTTTCTTGCCTTGTTTATTTCTTTGGAGGACAAAACTATGTGATCAGGTGCTATTCTGGTTGCCCAGACCTCCAGCTGACTGTCTCTTACCAGTGAAAAAGTAAATGAATGTAGTAGTTATTATGAGAAAAAAAAAAAAACACCTCTATAAATGTTTTTGCATCTGAAATGATGGATATTAAATTTGAGTTCAAAGTTTGATGTGAACAGAAAGTGATGCCAGTTTTCAGAACGGCCCTCTGCTGGAGAGGAAAGCAAATTACTGCAAATGCATCAACATCAGAGAGTGGAGCAGTTATTGAAAACGACTTAAAGATGGAGAGGTGTACTTACTAAATGCATTGAAGTCTTTATGTTGTTTTCTGTCCACGTTACCAAAACTTGGATAATGACATTTTACGCTATTGAAAAATGCATGAAGATGTAAAACAAAGGACAATATTCTCTTGATCAACATTTATGCAAAAAAAATTCCCCACAGAATATAAAAGAACTTGTTAAAAACATTGGTGCAACTCTACTACTTTTATTAATTAATGATAAATTGCCATTGTGCAATCTGATTCCCAGCAGAGATTTCTAACACTTCTAGGTTAAAGAGTAACCTGGATGTTTAGCAGATAACACCCTGCGTGCTGCGTACGTCCCACAGGACTCAAACCTCTCTGCAGACCCACAGTTATAGCAGGTTTTAGGTTCTGAGAGCCATAAAACTCAAGTCCCAAATCATAAACTGTGGTTTTAAACTCTAAACAACAAGTCAAAGTCCTGTGGTTTGAGTCCACACCTGCAGGAAAAGCAGCACCAGCCATACAGAAAGAGTAAAAGTAACGCAGTTTGATGTTCACCGTTAGAGAAGCTAAACTGTCAGCGACTCTTTGGACGCTCCTTCTCCTTCTAACGTCAGAACGTTTTAGTTCTCTAGACAAAGTGATTTAAGCCAGACGTAATTTTGGGCAGCAGAGAATAAGAAATAAAAACATATAATGAAAACACTTAAAGCACATTCAAGTGGTATTTTGGTCCTGGTTTGGTCCCATCCAGAGGCCGGGGTTAGAAGCCATAAGAGCTCCGAGAAAGATCCAGGTTTTTATTGCTACTTTGCTGAAGCCAAAAGAGATCCACCAGACCGAAGAGTGACCTGAAGTCTTGGCAGCAAATTACTGAAAGACTGAGCAGTTTGTGAGAGAATGACTCATTTAGGTCACAACAAATGGTTTTATTTCTGACAGAATCTAATATAAAGAGTCACTCAGTCACAACATGTTTCTCCCCAGTATTTCAGATGCCTTTGATTTTTGTTACCTCCAGAACACAACCAGAACGTCACGTTGTTCCTCAGGGCTGCTGTCAGGCCAGCCTGTAAAAACTTTTACAAACATCCTGATTAGATTCATTTTGAAGATTCTTATCAACCTTTCTGCAGATGAAAGCTTTAGATCAGGGGTCTCCAAACCTTTTCCTGTGAGGGCCACATAACTTTTCCCTTCTCTGGGGGGCCGGAGTCAGTTTGTACCAGAAAAAGTGTGACGATTGCAGGAGTGTCTAAATGCAAAATTTATTGTTTTCTAGAAAGCACAATAAAATAACCCTCTCTGGGTTCTTCACAGAAAAAATCCAGGAAATAACACTATTTATGAAATAAATACCATATATGAAAAATAAATCTAAATACTCTTAGATATTGTTCATGGGGCCAGACCCAATGTGGAGGCGGGCCGAAACCAGCCCGCGGGCCATAGTTTGGGGACAACTGCTTTAGATCAAAGATTAACATGAGAAATGTTAAAAACATCACATTAAAAGGTAGAAACGTTTTGAAATGATTTATCTTGGTTACATTGTTTTACTTGTTATTTCAACTGGAGTGTTTAGACTTTTTATATTCACTGTGTCTCTTTTGAGCTCCATTCATTTGCAGTCATTACTCTGCGTTTCCTAATCCTACAGCAAGAAGGTGGGATGGTAACAGAGTTCAGTTCATCCTTAACTGTGCTGCCAATGAGTGCCTATACATCCATTTGACTTATTTCTGTTGGAAAATCTGTTTTGTTAACAGAACAACCTGATTCATGCAGTGCCGTTTCCTGCAATGCGTCCACACTCCATATATGGCGGTGCATATGTTGGACGAAACTTGAAATGAGATTTTAAGCACTAAAACCTCAAGAAAGCTAATTTTAGGGTTGATATACAGTATAAAACTGTGACTCTAGAACAGCTGAAGTATTAAATTAATCTGAGAACGTCTTTGTTTCTACACTCACTTTAAGTAAATCAAGTAACTCTAATCTATTTTACAATACTTTTCTTGTTTATTCATTTACGACATAACAGTTTATCTTTTAATGGTCTCTATCAGAATGTAATTCCAGTGATGAAGCAGCAGATGGCGCCAGATTAACATTTGCATCTTGTTCCAGCAGCAGCTGCTGCTGGAACAAGATGCATCTTTGTCTGTAAACACAGCAGGATTATTAGCTTTTTAACAGATGTTTCTGCTTGGATTAACAACTTCACAACTTCAGCCTCTCTCCTCAGTTCTTTCATAATACACACCTCTCTGGTCTTGGACCCATTGGACCAAGAACTGTTCCAAAATAAAAAAATGATGCATCAAACCCGGGAGAGTCCAGATGTGCATGTGTCATCATGCTACACCAGGATTCATGGAAACTACAGCATCACAGTTCAACAACGGTACAGAATAAAGCTCACAGCTGTAAGTGCAAAGTAAGTATATGGCAAAAGAAATGTGAATTAAAAGCAGCACATTAAGTAGCTGTTTAAATTTAAATCATACGCTTTTGCCATATTACCTGGGATTTTTGTAGAATTTGTGGAAGTAGTCCTGACTTTTCAGTGCCACTGAGCGTTCTCACTACGAGTGACATTACCGATTCTAGGTCGTTTTCAATTCTCACAGTTCTCAAAAAAAACAATGGACTTATAAAAAATTGGAATTGAACATTAAGGTCTGCAGTGTCAACGTAGCTTTAGATACATCCTCCTTCAACCCAAAGGGATCAGATAAATCTTCACTTTTGTTGGTGCAGAGATGCATCTGAAAGCTGCTGGATTGTAGCTCCAGGATTGGACGTGGGCCAGAACTTTCTCAGGTTCTACAATTCTTTCATTTTAATCTAAGATGTGTCACAAAAATCGTTGATTCCACTGTGACTTTACAGAGGTGGGTAGAGTAGCAACAATATCTATTTAAGCAAAAGCAACTGAGTCAATGTAACCAGTTACTACCTACATCTGGTCTTTTCATGTGAAACAAACACAAAGCAAACATTGACAAGAGTGAGGAAAAAGACACTCCACAGAAATATAAAGATGCAAGAATAGGATGCAGTGTGACTGAGCAGTGGCACTTTTAATGTCAAAGTTATAACTTTGCAGAGGCTCAAATGTGAGCTTAAAAAAATAACTTCATTTTAGTTTTACATTATAGCAAAGAAATGTCGTTTATGTGAACAACTTGTTTCTTTTCTTCTGTGTTTAGTTTAAAGCAGCTGCACTCACACTGGGTTCCTTTGTGCGAATGTATCAGTGCATGTCATGTTTGAGGTCTGTCGACTGCATTTCAGTTTTCCGGACACTATTCTGAATAATATCCCTCTGATACTCTGGTACATGTGCCTTCGGTGTAAGTGTGTGTGCAGATCATCCAGTTTTATCAGCAGAATGCTCTTCCTGCCAGGTTTGACCCAGCTCTCTGCAGACACAGCCGATTTCTCACACTCCTGAAACTGGCTCTCCGAAAACTATTCATCTCTCTCCCACAGGCGTCTGCAATCCCGTGACAATTTTGCTACCTGAACAGTAACTTATTGGTTTTTATTAATAATAATAACATTCTGACGCATCTGAGTCTGTATTCTAAACGGCTCCGGCAGAAACAATAACAGAAACCCAAAGAAACGCATCAAATAACTCTTGTGTGCTCCATAAAAATTAAGTTGAACGATGAGAGTGAAGTGGAAAACAAAGAAAGACAAAGCACATTAAATATCCACAACAAGAAGTTGCACCTTTTGCTTTTTCTAATGGATGAATTTTCCAAACTTTATGGTCTCCAGCTGGCAAACTCTGTAGCCAGGAGACAGAGCGTTGCTCCTTTTCATTGATTTTTTGACTCTAGCTGATCCTCCCTCTGTATCATCCATTTCATTAGGCTTTGCTTTCAGTTTATTGGGTTTAAGGCATGAGGCTCTGAGGGAATAATATGTGCTGAGCTTATTGCTTTGGCCAGCTGATTGAGATGAGTCTTATTGCTGGACACTGGAAGACCAAATTACCTCCAGAGAACTGATACTTTTGCTTTTTTATACTCTATAGAATGCATTAAAGTGCAAAGCACTATCATGTATATGTATCCTATAAACCAGTTAAAAATAAGTTTTAAAAAAAATTATTTTGACTCCAACCCAATTTCCTGAAAAAAATCAAATTGCTAATCCTAAATTAGCTGCCAGAAGTTGATTTATTTACAGAAATTACAGCATAAAAGCTGCGGGATCAGTTTACAATCTAGTAGCGAGTTTGTTGGTTTATATTTCGTTATAAAGTGCTAGTCACTCACAACTGTGAACCTGTTAATGCATCAGGGTTCATTTAATAATCATGGTGCAAATGCAATGAAATTATCATTTAAAAAGCTATAAAATGTCCAGTAAAAGTAAAAAAAAAAAGAAACATTTAAATTAACTGCAAAACGTGGACAAATCTGTCAAAAACATTCAATGTTATATTCAAAAGTCAAATCTCAAATCTGAACACAAAACACGAAAATAGATCCATGTGACTTGACCTGGCCACAAAAATTGTACTATACATATTTGTATGGCACATTTCAGCAGCAGGACAGTTCAAAGTGCGTTACATCATTAAAACAACACAGCACAGAAAAGCTTTGTTTAAATATCAACAGCAACAACTTTTTGAGGGATTTTAAAGATCCGTCTTGCTTTATATAATCTGACATGACGCCTCCTGTCAATCATTTCAGGGTCTTTGTCAAAATTTGTCCCGAATTCACGCCAATCCTGATTCTCCTGCTGCAGCTCATCTAGATAGCTGTCGGTCGGTCGGTCGGTCTGTCGGTTTACCTTTCGAAAACCGCTACCGTCGTATTTAGCTACATATCGAAGATCATCGCAGTTGGCGCCAAACAAGCCTGCAGCTCTAATACTTTTTCACAATATGGTAACGACATTAAAGACGGCGAACAATATGTTTGCCTGCTATATAAACTTAAATAAAAGAGCAGCTTAAGGAAAGCTATAAATTAAATTAAGCTTACTTACCGTATTAAACTTCGACGAAACAGGTGAAACGAAACTTCCACAGTTAAGATCCATAAGAAATCTGCTGAGTAAACAGCCTGGGACGTAACGTCAGTGTGCGCATGTGCGTTAAGGCAGGACGGATTGTTGGGTTGCGCACCTGGTTTGGTCATTGTTAATCCCAGCGGTCAGAGATTTCAAGGAAAATGGGAAATCATGGTTGACGCTGCCAGTGGGAGACGTTCAGTCCCAACAGCTGTTTCCCAGAGGAGATACAGTGGAATACAGTTTATTACATTAAAACAAAAACAAAACAGTCTGGAATAATGAAAGAAATGGATCAAGGCCTGCAGCTCATGTCTAGGTTAATGGAACTGACTGACCAACTACCACACCGTCATCTGCACTGGTGGTAAGTATCTCAGTTTTTGTCATAATGACACTTATTGATAGTCAAATCAGAGATCATTAAGGGAAGGTAGTGATTTTATTTGTGTAGATTACGATTGTAGCTTTATGGCAAAAATGACTCAGAAATGTTTCAGGTGATGCACTGAGTTCCACCACCTCAGCCATTATACAACCGTTTGATTGAGGTTTGCTCTACTTCCTCATGGGGGCGGAGCCAGCATCATGTCACAATTAAAACTTAGTCATCTACTGAATATGATGACTGGGGGCGGAGCTAGCATCATGTCACAATTAAAACTTAGTCATCTGGTGAATATGGTGAGAAAAAGGAAAGGGTAAACAAAGTCAGAGAAAACACAAAGCTCAGTTGTTGTGGGATCATCTTTAGCCTTGTGCTGCGCTGAGAAAGTTAAATATGTTCTCCTGTTGAGTTTCTGTGCTGCAGTGTGAGTGCTTTGGTGTTTTCAACTTAAATAAACTTTCTTTTCTTTTTTCCCAAAACAGAGGAAAGCATGTCAATTTTTAAAAATGCCCTCTGGTCAAACTTAGACTGAATCGGTTAGCAAAGATTTCCAATGTTGTTTTTAAGATAAATTTAGCTTTGGAAAGCCCTTAGTCCGTCTGTGGAAAACCAAACAAAAATGTTAATGCTATAATAAAATCATTTTCTTACACTCAGTACTGTATGTATGTATGTATATACATAATTCCTGTGAATATCTGATGTTGTAAATCAGATAAGTTTGAGTTGTAAAACCTCAAATAAACAGAATATGGTTCAAAAAGACATGAATACATTTATGCGTCTTTTTAATAACTCCTCAATTCCATGCAGCACATTCACCATTTGCTTCATATGGATAAAACTTAATTGTCTTTTATCCTCCCTCGTGTGTTTGCCTCTCGTTTCCTTCTCACTCACCCAGATAGCAGCGCTCACTTTTATGGCCACCTTTGGTTTCTCTCAGCCAATCTTTCTCTGCGGTCTCCAGAAGCTTCCATCAGTGATTACACATAACCCTTTAGTAATTAAGCTAAGAACACTGATGGGCCTTCGGGTCGTAAATAAACCGCTATAAGTGATATTAAAGTATGGGGGAGAGCACTGGCAGGGGAAACATGTTGTCAGGAGTTTTGGATAAACACTGACTGTGCAGCACTTCTCCTCGCCCAGGTTTAAGCAGTGGTAGGTGACAGGGATTTATTTATCAGGAGCCTCATCACAAACATGATAACTTGTCAAAATTACAATAGCAAAGTCTGAAGGCAGGGAAGTATGGTTGGATTAAAGATTGTGATCTGCTGACAATGTGAAGATTATGGAAGATAAATTAGATGGACACTGTAGCTGTAACATAAGTGTAAAGTGTTTTTTTTTCTGATAACATGCCACGTTTAAATAAAGCTGCATCTTTGGAGAAACTCTGCTGTGAAGCTCAGAGCGTCATCAGCAGTCAAAATGTTTATGAGTAGTAAGTATCTTACTTACAATAAGTGTCTTCTCGCAGCAGAGTAGTTTTTAAATTGTGTCTGAGAAATGTCATGTTTAATAAGAATGCTCTTTTAAAAATCTCTGACATAATGCAATGTATTATGAGTTGTTAGGGTGCAGAAACTTGTCTTTAACGGGAAAAACGCAGCAGCCAAATGCAGTATTTATCAAAGAAACAAGGAGCTCTGTGGAGCATTTTTGTACTTTTGTATGAAACATGTCTGGTTGTTACTTTTTATCTCCATTATCCTGGATTCAGTTGAAAGGAGGAAAAGCCCGTGTTCAAGACTGCAGTCCTCTGTGAAGTAGCTTTGTGATTGGTTTTCATGTAAACAATGTTACCAAGGTAACATGTACAAAAATAAACTGGTGAGGAAAACAGCAAAAAACACAATTTTATAGGTTTAATTGTCATTATAATTAGCTTAAGCTGCTTTATTATATTCTCAGTGTAAGTTATTCTGGCTGGATAAATGTTAAGTTTTAAATGATGTATCATTGCTATGAGAAGCAGGTACGTCTGCAGATGAAGTAGGAAGGACCAAACCTGATTGGATTGGAGGATTGGATTGTAAATACTTTTTTATGCGTCTCTGGCATTAGAATTTCCTTTATTTTCCACAAATTTTCTGTTGTAACAGAGGTTATCAGAAGACTTATTAAGCTTTTAACAGCAGGCGGATTGGTTAGCTGGTCTGACATCAGCCATGTGTTCTTCCCTCCCTGCCAGGTTAAGAAAAATAAATTATTTGTTCTTAATAATTGGATAAATACATGAAGCAAAAAATAAAACCGATAGCAACTGAGCTATCATATGCACCTGTGTCGGTGATGATAATCAACACAGAACCCTGCATTGTTGTGTTTGAGAAAAATATTTAGTGTGCAATGCTG
The DNA here is from genome assembly GCA_033032245.1 of Poecilia picta. NCBI lineage: Eukaryota > Metazoa > Chordata > Actinopteri > Cyprinodontiformes > Poeciliidae > Poecilia > Poecilia picta. The sequence goes on from CM065359.1 coordinate 3,951,927, forward strand.
CAACCTTTTACAATGTCATAGTTTAGGTCAAAAGGCTCTTGAACTGGATTTGTACTACTGTGGTGGCCTCTGTGCATTCAAGCTGTCACTTTATAATCAAGATAACTAATAATCTAGTCTTATTTAATGCTAAATAATAATTTTGTTTGCTAAATTGTTTCTACTTGACTGTCTGAATTTGGACATGTTGAAAGCTGTGGATCTGAAAACAACCATGGAACAGAAAATGATCCAAAAGAATAAAAATATGTGCACCCAAAATAGCAACGGAGGTGTGGTGGCAACGTTCCCCTTCGCCCATCCAGCCATCGTTCTTCTGTCCCCTCGTTCCTGTAGTGAGATTATTAAAATCATAATGAGACAGTTGCCGTTTTTGGAGGCCGAGATGAGAAGAAGAAAAAATCCTCCTCATTGCTGAAGCTAAATAATTAAAAGGATAAAAGAAAATGACTCTTTTTGGGGAAGGATTATTATTATTAGCCAAAAATATCTAGACCGTCTTCTGCATGACGATGTCTTCACTAAAGTTATTCATATGCGTGCCATGCACATGATAATTAGACTTGAAATATGAACAAAAATGCTGCTGAAACATATTTCAGATCTGTATAAGAGCAGAAAATGAAGACATGGAGCCTACATTTGCATCCTGGCTTTATTTAGCCTTTAGCTGTTTCCAACAAAGCAGATTTTCTTGTTAAGTGTCACATAAATTTCCGTCGTGTTCAGCAGATTCTCCAGACTGACGTTGAATAATAAGGATGTTGTTTACCTTGCAGCTGTAATACTAACAGAAGTCATTTCTGACTCACGACATTGACATGTTTACTGTGGTTACTTCTAAAAAAAATGAATCTTTGGGTATTTTTCTGTTTTGGTTTGGATTTATTTATTGCATTATGTATGAAACTTAAATACCAACAAGCAAAAATTATGTTGCAGGATCATAAACAATCATCTCTGATTTGACTTTTATAGATATAAACTTTTGAGTGAAATGAACATTGTTCTTTTATTCTATGAACTACTGGCAATATGTCTCCGAAATTCCAAGCAAAAATGTATTATTTATTTTCAAAAAATGAGAAATTGTCAAAGTAATGAAAAAGGTACTGAGCTTTCAGACCTAAAATAATTCAAAGAAAACAAGTTCATATTCATTTAGAAACGATAATATCACAGTTTTAACTCAGGAAGAGTTCAGAAACTAATATTTAGACCAGTGGTTCTTAACCTGGGTTCGATCGAACCTCAGGGGTTCGGCGGAGCCTCTGTTGAGGAGGTAAAGACACACTTGTGTAAAGTCATGATGGTGGCTTTGCCATCACTTGCTGCAGAGGATCATGTTACATTGCTTAACCAATCAGAGCTGAGGAGGAGCATTGATTGGAGGAGCTCCACTCTCAGCATGGATTTGAACTTGTGTCTTTAATTACTTTAGCAAAGCTCACAGTTTTTACCAAATTCTGTAGCTTTCTGTGTTCTTGTAAATCTGCTCCTTAGTCTAATCTTTCCGGGGTTGGTGCTGCCTCTAGTGGCGTCGGGGTGGAAACACAATTAATATAATTACATTACTAAATCAGAATACTGATTTAGCCTTTACTGATTTATTATTAATTTTTCATTCTTTTAAGAAAGTAGAGCTAATTAAATGATCTAAACCTTAAAGTGGTTCTAGTTTCTCTCGATGGCCAACCTGTTGAAACTGTGTCACATTTTAAATACCTTGGGTCGTTCCTGGACAGTCAGGTAAACTTTGCTGAAAACACGGATTTTATTTTGAAGATCTGTTCTCAGAAACTATTAAGAAGACTTGGTGATCATGAAGTGATCCCCTATGTCTTGAATTTGTGGGATAAATTATATTTTATTTATCCAGAAGGGTTCAGTGAATGCGCATATGAAACTGGTGGGTTCGGTACCTCAAAAAGGTTAAGAACCACTGATTTAGTGGAATAACCAGGAGGTTTTCCAAGAGGTTCAGTACAGTGGGCTCTTAATTTTTCCAGAGCTTATAAACTGTTTACTTTTTTTTAACTTTTTGATATTTCCAGTAATATTAGAATTTATGCTTACTTTCTGACATATAAGGCAAATATATATATATATATTTCCATTTCCAGTGCACTGTCAAAATGAATGTCTTTTAACTGAATAATATCTCCTGTAATCTGCTGGAGAAGAGGAGAGAAGATGCAGAGGAGAGAATAAACTGTAATAAAACCGACCTCCTGGTTCTCTGGACCAAAAGCTTTGCAGTTGCTGCACGATGCTTTCCGTTCAGTCTGAATTTGGGCTTTATGTCACTTTCTTCTGGCAAGTAATCAGTTATGAAATTGTTTTTCACTTTTGTGGGAGAAAATGGATCTGTGGCGTGTGGAGAATTTTGAGGGCGTCATTCTCAGCATGTGAGAATTAGCTGCTCTGGAGTCTGCAACACATTCTTCCTTAAACACCTGAAGGCTGAGTGCATTAAATTACAGGCCAGCTGCAGCAGTTATTGATGGCTACTGCTGCTCTGTGGACCGCGCTGCTGCAGAGGACCAACAACCAGACTTTAACTGCTGCTTGATTGATTCAACGCGATTTCGAAAGCTCTTTTGTGTTTAAATCTGACAGATTTGCATTCTTACCTGTCTCATCATTCTCTACCGTACATCTTGGTTCGTTTCAGGAAGTCGGTGGAAAACTGTTGATAGAGAGGAACAGCCTCCATTATTTATAGCAGTGTGCAAAGGAGTCTGCCCAGTTTAGTATGAGATCAGTGTTGTGAGCCAACAGCAGCTCTCAGTCATGCCGGCCCCTAGTGGAGCGTCAATCAGCCTTTAGACAGTGTGTGATGGATTTTCCCAGAGCCTGTTCAGACAGACCAGTCAGGCCCAGATTTACCGAATCCTTTTACAGAGGTTAAAATGAAGAAGGAGCATCCAAACCTCACCCTTTTTCATTGTGGCTTATTATAGCATCAGCTGCAGAATGTTCACACTATGAAAAGTGGCTACACATAAATGATAAAGGTTGTCCAAAGAGACTTTCTGCTCTTTTGTGAACAGACATCCACTTTAGCTGCGTTTCCATTAAACATCTTTGTTGATATTCTTCTAATGTATAAAAAAACCACAATTTCACAATTGCGACTTTTCCGTTAAATAATGAATGAAATTAAAATCACACATAAATGCAATAAGACATAAAAAAAATCATGGCAGCGACTGATGTAAACAGATATATTTCTAACTTAGCCGTGGTGCTAACGCTCATCAGCCAATCAGAGGAGATGTTGGCGTCTCACTCAGTAATTGTACGTCAAACCCTTTAGACTTGGGAGCAGTTTAGGAAAATTATAGTCTGATTTTACAGAAGACATTTACAATAGTAGTTGAAAATTATTCAAATAATTGATGTATCATGATTAATCTGATTATTTATTGCAGTCCTAGATAGTTATTTAATTTTTATCATTTCTCCCTTATAGTTCAGTGACTTAAACTCCACATTTTGCCACCTTCAGTCCTCACCAGATGCTCTGTTGGATTCACACGGTTCTTGGTTCTCAGGTCCTTTAACCTCTGGCTCTTAGTTTCTGCACATTTAATATTTTTACTTATTAAACATTTTAGCTGGTTTCATCCTGCTGAAACCCGTGCACAAAGGTTAAATATAAAAACGGGTTCCAGCTCAGTACCACAAGTTGTACCTAATAAAGTGGCCAACAGAGGGATTACATTTAGCATAACAAAAACTAAAATATCCGGCTGCGACTTTTGTCACTTTTTGAATCCACTCCCACACACAGCGCAGCGTGTTTTGGTAGATCGGCTGTTATCTCGTGACTATTATTGGAATCGTCGAGGTGTTGGTGTGTTGGGGGATGAATTTTAAGATGCTTCTGGAGCCTCCATGTTTCACCAGCTTCTCGTTCCAATGCAACATAAGCTGTGTGAGACAGAGATGTCTCTGGGAGGTACAGTACCTTCTGCTATCTTCTCCCCGCTGAATTAAACTGGACTCTTCAACGTCTCTCCTCACCGTCTCCAGAGTTCGCATTTTCCTCTGGGGAAATTCAGCCTTTGGAAAGTTTCTTTTTACTTCCTCACATGTGTGGAACCAAAGTTTTTCCTTGTTCTTACAAATGTAAGATAGCCACTAAAGCGTCTGGAAAAGAAAGCCGGACACACCCACATTCATCAGTCCATCAGAACCGGCTGCAGGTCTAAAGTGTCCTGCTGCATTAAAGGAGATGCCCAAATGCATTGAGTTATGATCGACTGATTTGTTCTTTTGTTTTAAGGAGTTGACTGCTTGACCTAATAATGAAGTAGCCAGTGAACCACACAGGACACACACATGTACAGTGAGGACATTCAGACTTCATTCAGAATCAGGATTTAAACCCAGAATTACTTTGCTAACAGCTTCACTCTGCAGCCGTTTGTCAGAAAATATTTTAAAAACGCCCCAGAAATCCAAAATTTCTTCACATTTTTGTGAAAAGGATGTCGGTTAACTTGGTAAATGGCTGTCGCTGGGCTCTGTAGTCCTCTCTGCCCCGCAGCAAGTAAAGAAACCCTAATAACTTCTCTTTATATAAACATTATAAAGGGATTAGAATGATTCCACGTCGCCCATCCTTGTTTTTCAGCCGCACTCGTCTCTGGAAGTCTTTCTGTCTCTCCTTCTGTGTCTTTCTACCTCACTTTATCTCTGCTGTTTGCCTGTTATGTCAGGCTGTCTGTGTGAATTCGTCACTGAGCCTGAGCTCTTGAGGGCCAGCAGGGTGTGTGTGTGTGTGTGTGTGTGTGTGTGTGTGTGTGTGTGTGTGTTTGCGTGCTCGCAGCAGACAGTGAAAGCATGATGTGTACAGCAGGTGAAAGACTTTGAACGTTTCCCTTTGTGTCCCTTTCTCTGCGCTCACTGTCCTGCTATTGGCAGGGAGTCTTTTTTGTTGTGTGTGTGTGTGTGTGTGTGTGTTTGCACACATTGTTGCAGCATGTGACTAAACAACGGAAAGTGAACATGGCAGCTGCCACGCCACACAAACTCCCACTCCTCAGACAGACGCCCCTCCGCCCCCCAGTAACACACTGGCTCTCCCAGTTCTTGAGCCACTTCTTTACAGAACTTTAGTTTGTTTTCATACTTGATAGTCTGGCAGATTCAATTCGATTTGGGAACAAATATGCCAACATTTGTTACATTTTCATCTGCTGTGGTTCACTTTCACACTCCACTGTGTCAAACCATAAACCCTCTAGAAAAACTTGTTCCCCTCCTCGCCTGTGGTGGCGCTGCACCAAGAGCCACTGAAGGAAATGACACCAAAACCTTTAAAGAAGATATGAGTGCCTCCTTCGTTTCTCCCTGTTATGTGAAGAGACAAAAATGTCTCTTTTGTCTTTGGCAGAAATCCAGCAGCCATTTCACATGTTTGTTTTGGATGTATTTACCCAGAATGCCCTGGGGTATAGTCCGCTTCCTGCTTTTGGAGCGTTATCCAGTCCTCTTTGCATTCACATGTGCATTCAAACCGAAGCAGAGTTCACCTCAAACTGAGACCGAAGTTTTTAGGCGAACCAGACGTCTCCATTCAAACCAAACAACCTAAACAGACATAATCTACATCATTTACTGTTTTGCATGAAAACTCTTTAGTTTCTGCGTATTGTGAATTACTTCCACTTCGAAATTTGGTGTTATTTTTAGTTTTTCCCACCCTTAGGAACCACACATTTTCCTTTTTTCTTTTTTACTCTTGTGATTTAAAAACACACACACACACGCACCATGCATGATAAAATAAAAATACTAATTTTAGATTGGCAATAGTTATCAAATCTCTCATCCATTAAAGGACATCTTAATGGTTTTCTGTGAAATGGTGATGGGTCAGAGCTTATTATCTGAGCTGATATAAACCAGAAGCCTCAACATGCATAATTTTGTTCAGCTCCATGATAATCAGATGGGAAAATTGAACCAGAGGCGACTGATTATGCACAAATTACTGTAAGACAGTTTATTGGTTTAAAAAGAAAAACTATTGGAAACCAAAATCATCTTATGTTCTACTTAACACACAAACATCAAATCAAACACAAAGCCTTTGGTAGTAGTGTGACAAAATATGAAAAAGTTCAGTAGCTATAAGGATTTTTTTCAGTGCACATCCATCCATCCATCCTTTCATCCATCCTTTCATCCATCCATTCATCCATCCATTCATCCGTCCATATTTAATCTTTGCGCTCCTGCGCTGTTAGTCTTGCAGGCTCTTCACACTCTGCTGTTTGCTGCGTCTTCCTGTGTTGTTTCATCCGCCTACATCCCTCTGCTGCGAGAAGCCATTTTTAAAACTGTTAAAAGAGAAAAATGAAGGCCTCTGAAAAAGCCAAGTCAAGCAACGTCTCGTCTTTAAGTCACATTTAATGATTTGACAGAAGTCAGCCCTCAGTGTCAGCAGGCGCAATTAATTCTGATCCTTTATCACTGTGAAACAGCAGCTGCCGTTTTCCCAGTCATTATCTCCACAATGAAATGTAAGTTAGTGTTTTCTGTAGGAGCTTAAAAGTAAAACAAAATCAGAAGTTGTGATGAAATAAACTATTTTCATAAAGTGGAACCGAATGTAGACCAACTCCAGGGGGGAATCTGTACATTACCTCTGCAAAATTTGCTTTTCATAAAGAATATCCCAAAGAGAGGCAAAGTATTTATGGTCTATAGTTCAAATATCTTAGTTTAGTACAATTGAAATAAGACAAAACTAACTTTAAAATAACTTTTCAGCAAGTCCAGAATTCCTGAATGTTGATGAAGAAGTTATTGTTCCTTTGGCAGATAATTTCACTTATAACAAAATCTGCCAATGTAACTATAACTTTTTCATTAATATTAAGGAATTGTTGACTGAAAACAAGCTCCTTTATCTTGCTGAAAAGTTAGTTTTGTCTTATTTCAAATTTATTAAGATATTTATTCTAGAAAATAGACAAAAAAATACCTGGTGAGATTTTGTGCTTTTGCAGTGTAAAGAGGACCTGAAGCCAGAGGCAGCCGCCATTCTGTAATATCATAAGAAATACAGATAGAAGCTTAAAATAGTTATTTATTTGATGACAGACTCATGAACTGTTCTGTTCATGTGGTCTGAGTTTAAAACAAAACTTATTATCCCTTTTTTAATTGTAAAAAGAAGAAAATAAAGAGAGTAATGCATAAAGCTGCAGACAAAAAAGCATCTGTTGTAAATTAGCATCTGAAAAACAAAAGAACTTCATATTAGATCTGATTTCATTGATCATAAATATTCAAGGTTTTTAACTCAAATTCAGACCTGGACATTCATTGGCTAAATACGGCAAGCGGTTTTGAAAAAGATGGACTCATATCCAGGTCTTGTTGCTCAAACACAAGATTTGTTGTTTTTTCATGGATGAAAATAGTTTAAAAAATCGACGTAAAAAATTTAGGAAAACATTTTTAGATAAACATGTTTTAGAAATCCCATTTCCTTGCCGATCATACAACTTTTTCCGTTTTATTAAAATATATTTAGGGAAACCAAAAACGTACAAAATTTACTTACCAATTTTTGTGCCTTTCCATTTCAACAAAACAGTTTAGGTCCAAGTTGTAACAAGTTTGGATACTTCTGGACCATCTCTTTGAGAAACAGTAACGTTTTTGTTGTTTTCAGATAAATTCATGGCAGTAAGGATTTTAACATTTCCCACTTGTGTTCGTTCAGTCCTGCGTTTCTAACTGTTTGTCTGTTTAACCGGTGCTGGTTTCTGATCCGACATCATGTCTGCTGCAACTCGCCGTTCGGCGTTTTGCTGCAGACGGCCGCCCACCCTGAGCCTACTTCTGTCAGAGTTTACAGATTTGATCATAGCATGTTCGGCTCCCCGAGGAGACAAATGTTCATCATTTTCGCAGCATATATATAAAAATTGATTTCTACACAAACGTTATTTTAGCTCCAGCCGTACATTTGCTGCAGAAAAACTTGGTTCTTTGTGCTTCTAGACAAATGATAAAATCTGTTTGAGGAAAGGATCGCTTGGCCAGGATTCTTCCTCCAGAATTGAAATGAGTTTTTCATGAAAATAAAGGCAGAATAGTGGCTGCTAGAAGGATAAGTTGTGTTATCCGTTAAAGTCTTGCTTGTTTTAAAACATGTCAACATGATCAACTTCAGCGATAAAAAAGGCAAACCTGCTTACGTTGTTTGTCGTACTCCTGTTCTTTTTGTCCTTCTCCTTTAAAAATAACACACAGTTTGAAATGTGAGATCATTACGTTGTAATAAACCAGTAGATGATTTCCTCAAAAGCTTTAAAACCTCCCTGAAGCTCAGATTATGTGTGTATATTCATCAAAGTCCATCCTGGCAGAACGCCGCTGATCTGAGACCTGTAATTAGCTCTCCATGGTCCCCAACTCATAATGACCCTCATTCATCAGGAGATGCTCTTTCCTGGACTGATGCGCAGACAGGGGAGGAGTTTCAGGTGAACCGGGGAGAAAACGGCGACTCCCGGAGGAAACATCAACCCTGATTCAGGAGAAAACGCAGCAACTTTTCAGTGAAACATGTTTTATCACAACCAGGAAAAAGGTGAAATTCTCCTTTTCTGTTTTCCCTCAAGTGATTCTCTGATCATGGGTGATTGTGTGTTGGGGGGAAAGAATGCATGAATAAATTAATTATCTGATTAAAGAAACACAAATGCACCTTTTACCTTCTTTCAGTAACTACAGAATAAACTGAGGTTATTTATGATTTAATAGAAAAGGAAAAAATGTCCTGTCAGATTTGCCGCACTAAAATGAGAAAATACTGGAAGTATGTTGACTAAATCTTGACTCTAAACATTGTGATTCAGCACCGCGATCAATCACCATGACAGTGATTAGGATGTGTGTAAACTGTTTCTCTGTGATGTGAAGCAGAGAGGGAGCCATGATGGTCGTTTCAGAGAGAGCAGCTTCCTGACTGGAGGCTGTCGGCTTCATTCCAGCTGCTCCGTGTCAAAGTGTTGGTGGGAAAGACGCTGTGTTGCTTACAATCTACATATCAGGCAGAATTATTCAGTAAATGAACTTTGATTGGTTAGAAAGATTTTTTTAAATTCTGTATTTAACCAGACAAAAAAAAAACAAGCTAAGAACAAATATATTATCGCGGCTTTAGCCCGGCATAAGGCAAAATGACTCAGTTTAGACAAACATGAAAACAATAAATGGATTTCAGCATTTAGAAGAACAGAATAGTGAAGATGTCCAGTTTGTGGATTTTTCTGTATTTCATTCCAGTAAACTGGAAGGACAACAAGATGGACGCAGAAGATTTTAGAAAATGTCAACAGGATCAGGTTTGCAGTTTGAGCCTCAAACAAAGAGATTTAATGATAAACTAAATAATATGAAGTTTATGGAGCAAATCTTTGGATCCTGATCTGTGAACGACATCATCGTAATAATCAAAGATGTGAGTAGCGGTTAGTGGCCCCAATGTTTTCACTGCACATCAAATGAAAGAAGTGTGTTCTGTAGAGGAACTCTACAGATTTGATCTGTCGTCAATTTAACATTATTTTACTTCTGAAAGGAAAACATTTTGTTTACCTAGCATTAAGGATGCAGATTCGTGGTGATGCATGCAGAATTTGATGGTTCGTCTCCTTTTTTTTTTACCAAACCAAATGACTTTGTTCTTGGAAATGCTAAAACTCATCAGACGTAGTGAATCTGTAACAGGACAGTGGAGGAGAGGACTCTGTCATCAGCATAAAGGTGAATATACGGATCTACAGCAGGATTTGCTAATATCACAAGTGGAGAAAGGAGTGGGACCAAGTATATGTGGGACAAAAAACTACAAATATTCTAAATAAAAACGTCTTCCATTTTCATCTGGCTTGATTACAATCAAAGATCATTCACACGATGTTAATTATTGAACTAAAAGAGAAATTTCTTCAGATTTGTTTTGTCTAATATAAGTTTGAAAGTAAAAGCTATGATATCATTGTATTATTGATAATATTGTATGTGCAGATCTGAAACCTCTGCTCCTAGATGTAAATGGTCACAGACTCTCCAGTCAGACTTTCCAGTCCAGATGTGGATATATGGAGACAAACAAACTGGATGTCATTTCTAGATCCACTTCCTTCTGGCTGGACCCCCAGCTGGAAGAAGCTCTGCAGTGTCCAGCTTACTGAGGACAGTGAAGCACAGAGCAGTAAGTCACCAAAGGTTTTTACTGCCTGTTCCACCCAGAGTTTATGGGATCTTATCAATTAACATGCGCACTGCTGCAAACAGGTCAGTCGCTTTGTGTGCTGCCTTGTTAAAATCAGACGAATGCACTTTAAAGAGCCAGATAAAAAAAAGAAGCAGAGTTGCTGTCTGGTCTGGCACCAGTTCAGTCTGGTCCCTGGATGTGAAAAGATATTTAATGTGCCAAAGCAGCTACACGCTGGTGCATCTGCAACTTGAGGACACATTTTCAGATTTTATCTGCATGCAGCTCCCTTGAAGCTGCACAACCTTTTAAAGCATTGCTGTTAAACTGGCCCTTTAAAATCTTCTTCAGCCATAAAAATTAGACAAAGTAACTCACTGAGCCATATAGGATTATGTTTATTCATCAAAGAAATATCTCATTCAGTTTGGCAGGAAGGTTGGAATTGATGTCTGATGAACTCTCAAAATAAATTACATCTGCAAAAGTTTTCATTGAATTTATATTTTTTCTCATTAGTCACAAACTTTATAGAGCCTAAAGTAGCTCATCGTCAAGTGGAAACAAAACTTTGTTTTCAATATTTATTTATTTTTTTGTAGATATATTTCTCAGCGAGTCCAACTAAGATGAAGAATATATTTATTAAACATAAATTTTGAGGTCTGGACTTAGACTAGGCCATTCTGACTAACAAATATGCCTTTATCTAAACCATGTTGCTTGTTTGAGGTAAAACTCCAGCATTTCCATCTAGTTTCCTGTCACCTCAGTCCAGCTGGACAAAAGCATCCCGCAGCATGATGCCACCTCCACCATGTGTCTCAGAGGGACGGAGTTTTTCTTTTCCACCGCATCCTTTTATATTAAACAGAACAAGTTCAGTTATGGACTCATCTGAATGAAATGCCGACGGTGTTTGGTGAGACTGAAGGTTTGGCAAACAGAATGGTTGCCATGGGAGATGCTATGTGTTTTCCAGCCACATAAAGTCATCTTATAGCACAATCAGATAACTGTTACCTTCAGTAGTTACAGAAAGACTTTGCATATCAAACATGACCTAAGGGAAGTCTGTGTCTTTAAGAAGGTACCACTCTTTCAGGAAGTCATCGCAACCCTTTAACAGCTTTTTCACTAGCGTTGCACAACATGACGATGTGCAGATCCACCAGGTGTTTGCTAATTGCTGCTGGCTAGTCTGAAGGAGCTGAGTTGGGTAAGGGCCGCTCTGTGAGGCAGAAGTTTGGAGACTGCAGCTCTGAGGAGGATCTTCGGGGAAAAAGGCTGCGTTTGGTGAGACAGAGTGGTTGCCATGGAGATTAAAATATGCATGAAAGAATCAAAACAGACTTTGTATGTTTTTGATGAGGAAATACCCCTACAGCATAATGCAAAGCTAATTAAAAAACCTCGATTTTACATACAGCTTCCACTTCCTCTAAACAGATTTTCTATCTGTGTGAACAGTTTGTTATGTGAGAGGAACACGGGGCTGTGCTTGTGTTGGTGCATACAGCCAGAGAAGGAGCCTGACAGACAGAACCAACAGTGTTGGCCTTTCACCTCCCAGCAGACCGCGGGTTCACCGGTGAGCTGCATGTGATTTCTTGCCTCTGTCTGCCTGGGAAGCCGAACGCCGCATGCGGTCTCTGCCTCTGGATGGGAAACCCGACAACTTCTCGGTGTCTCTGCGATCTGTGGCTTCCCCCGGCAGGAGGCGGGTTCACGCCTTGTCGGACTGACTGCAGCTGGGTGTCATATTTAGAAGTTTAACGGCGGTGTCGTCATGTGCGCTGCTGCAGCATCGCGCTGCAGAGAGAGCAGCCAAAACCTGGCAAACGTTACCTGACGGCTGAACTGCCACCTTCCTGCGGGTCGGGCTCGGTTGTTTCTGCGCGCTGGATGTCCTGAAAACATCTCGCTGGTGACACGGTGTTAACAGCGCTCTTAGTTATGGTACCTCACAATTAATTGGCTGATGATGAGGCTAGTTATGATGTAATCTTTCTCACTCCCTCTTCCTTGCACACAGCTACAGCCCCCTCCCTTTCTTTCCTGTTTCCCCACCTCTTTCTCTGTCTTTCTCTCCTATCCTAACCAACATGGCCGCTAAGTCGGATGGAGCAGCGGTGTCTGTGGAAGATGACAACACGCCCAGGAGCCAGTCGGAGCCGGGGAACCCCGTGGCCCGGTCCCGCTGCACCGCCGCCGGTGGGAAGCCCTACACCCTGCTGGACTGCTGCTGGGTCCTCTGCGCCCTGCTCGTCTTTTTCTCCGACGGAGCGACCGACCTGTGGCTGGCCGCAGACTACTACCTGAGAGGCGACTACTGGTGGTTCGGCTTGACTCTGGTCTTTGTCGTGGTGCCCTCCGCTGTCGTGCAGGTGCTGAGTTTCAGGTGGTTCGTGTATGACTACTCGGATCTTAGCGGCGGGGAAGGTCCGGGCAGCGGCAGCGGCGGGAGCTGCGCGGCGGCGGCTGCAGGCGCGGCAGGCGCCAACGCCACAGCGGGCGACAGCACGTTAAGCACCAAGGACAGCGACCAGCACGGTGGGAACGCGCCAGCGGTGAACGCCGCGAATGCCACCCCGGTGTTCGCGTCCTCTGGCCCGCCTGCTGCGGCGGCGAGAGTCGGCGGCTCCCCCCGGAGATGCTGCACCATCTGCATGTGGGGCTTTCAGACGGTGCTTCACGTGCTGCAGCTGGGGCAAGTCTGGAGGTAAGACCGCTCCGGACCGGGGGGGGGGGGTGATGAACAAGAGGGGTGTGCTCGCATCTGTGTCCACGCGTACTCTCTGCGCGTGCGTGCGTGCGTGCGTGTACTGGCTTTGTACTGGATAGCCGTGCGGGATGCAGACACGAGCATCGCATCCCGCACGGCTTTCTGCTCACTGAGCAGCAGAGAAACGCGGGTTCTCCATGTTGGTCTACCAGCGCATGCTTCTCGGTCGGTTCATCAGCGTGTGCGCGCCCGCGCCCGCGCCCCGGTTATATTACCGAGCTGAACTGGCGACAGAAATGTGCAGAACCCGACCAGACCGTAGAGAGATTAGATGCCTCCCCCCTCTGAGCCCATTTGTCTCCCGGACCGAACCTTCAGGTCCGGCTGCCGTTCCTGCTGTGGCTGAGCCTGAATAGACGGAGGCTTACAGCTGCTGCAGCTCCACCGGGACCTCCTCTCTCCCCACTGCTCCCATATGTCATGATACAGATATGTTGACAGCAGCTCTGTGGTTTAACCTCCTCCTCCTCCTCCCTGCTCCTTTCAGTGGAATTATTTCTGTTGATGCTGAATGTTGCTTATTCCCCTCGAGAAAGCGGCGTTTTTGGGTGGGAACTGGATCCGAACTGGAAATGAAATGAGAATATGGATGAACCCAGAGCTCCAGGCGTTTTTAAAACCCCACCACTAAATTGTTGCTATTTTTAAAACGTGATGAAACATCAGAAAAGGCTTCAGGTTCAAATTAGATGAAGCCTTTATGTCTAAAGTGTTGCCTTTAAATCTGTTCAGTTGTGCAGGTATTTACTCTTTTAAGAGTTTTACTTTGTCATGTTTTGCTTTCATTTTTGCAGAGTTGATCAGTTTTCTGGTTTCCTGTTGGTTCTCCTCTCCATGTTGTTCCTGCTGTTCGGGTTTCATTGCCATCCTTCAGATCTCCTTGTTCCTCATGTTGATCCTCCCTCTGCTCCTTTTGTTCTGACTCAGATTGATAAATAGTCAAGTTTTCCTCTTTACTCACTGGCCAGATTTCCAGTCCATTTTACTCTAAATTTATGAGTTGTTTTTTTTTTGTTTGTTTGAAATCCAAGGATTCCAACCTTACATGGTCTTTTGATCAGTCTGAGAGATTTAGTTTCCAGATATAATTTTTTCCAAGGTTACAAAACTGAACTTTCTTCACAGGGAAGGAAGTTCAGGTTTGTAACCTTGGAAAAGGGCTGCTTCATTGTCAATGTCAAGCTAGAAGCTGATATAAATTTTAATGTGTTATGGAAAACAGACCATCCATTCAAACCTTATCTTGGTTTGGAGTTTCTAACCAATTTCCTTACAGAAAGCTAGAAATATTACATCCACCTGCAGAAAAAAACCAAAAACACTTGATAAAAATGGTTTAAATTAACTAGCTACGTTTTTTTAATCTCTCTCAGCAGTTTGAGATCTTTCTGACTCTACTTGAAGTTCAGTACAGCTGTCTCAGGCCGGCATCCTGCAATGTTTAGATGTGTATCTACATCAGTGCACCTAGATTCATTAATTACCAGAGTTTATTGCATGCTGAGGAGGTAATTTAGCCATTTGATTCAGGTCTGCTGGACCAGAGATGCATCCAAACGTTGCAGGACGCCATGTTAATGTCTTAACAATAATCTGCCTGTCATGCTGACCTCCTTCCTCTGGAGCTCGTCAAGCTGCCTGGATCAGGCTTGGAGTAAATTTCTTTACCTGTAGCAGGGTTAGGTTACACTTATTTAAATAAAAACAGCTCACTTATCAAATATGCAGACCAGTGAGAAATCAAGTGATCGAATTTACTACCCAAGGCAATGAATCCATCAGAGGTTCCCAAACTGTGGGGCGCTGTGCTAAGATACTGGCGCTGGGTTTACACCTGTGAAGGAGACCTGCTGCTGCTGAGCGGAGCTACACAGGTGTGTTAGGATCATGGCAGCAAACCAGCAAAACGCAAAGAACTTTTCACAGTTTTTCCCCAAAACTAGCAGACTGTTGAGTAAAGCTGTTGGATGCAGGTAAAGTTAGCTAGAAGATGACTACCTAATATCAATACAACATGTTCAGCTTGTTAACAAGTAGCCTGTAGGCTACCGATGTTGTCTATGTTCAGCTACGTACATTCATTTTGCCCCCCCTCCTCCCCCAAATAGTTAGAGACAGGGAGTCTCTCAGAATCCTCTTCTGTATCCCACACACACACGTTCAACTAGACAGCTATTTGTAAGCTATTTGTGGGGCCCAGAAAATGTTGGGAAACGCTGGGGGGGCCCAGGAGAAAAGGTTTGGCAACCACTGATCTAACTGAAGAAGTAAAAAATGTTTAATTTCATTTCCGGTGGAAAATGTCAGAAGGAGAACAGATTCTTGCCTAAACTTATCTGCAGTCGGATCAAGATGCCAGCTGCTTGTTTGGAAGGCACAACATTAAAAAAAACCATTACTGTCCTACCATCAACTGGAGCCGTGTGCTTTGCTCCAACGAGACTGAGATAAAGCTTTTCAGAGACAAACATGTTAGCTGGGCTTGGCGTGAAACAAAGGATGAATATGTAGAAAATCACTTTTTATGCTCCAGCCTGGAGAAGAATAGGAGCAAGATGGGTTGTATTAACATGCGGGGGGAATGACTCTCTCTGGTGGTAAAACGGTAAAATTGTTAATGTTGGAGGGTTTTCTTTTCCTCAGTACTTAAACTCCTTTATAGGATTTTTCTAAATATTTTAAAACGAGATCACATTTCTTCAATACAATTTTAATTTTAAGACTTTTTACCCAATAAGTGTGACATTCCTGCTGTTGGTTTATGTTTTTTCAGATTTATAACCTACCAAAACCATCAGTTTCCTTCAAATACACAAGTTTTAAATAATAATTAGGATCAAAGCAGCTTTAGAAAAAGTTCATCTAGCAAGTTTTCAAAATAACAATGAAGCCATTTGGCCACTTTGTCACTTTCCTCGATGATTTTGGCATCGTCTGCTGCTTCAGAGTGAAGAAGTGACTCTTTGAAGAAGTGAAGAAGAAAGGAAATATATCTACTGGGGAATTGATCAGAAAAACTGCAAATAACCTCACATTAACATTCAATATGAGGAAATGAATCAGTCGTAGAGTAGAAAGAAGATTTCCATAAAGTTTCAGCTCAGATTCAGTTTAAAAAATAAACAGGATTGTGTTTTTGACTTATTGATAAATAATGAAATTACATCTAAAATACGTATGACCAAAAAAAAAAAAACATGCTGCAACTGAATCTGTAAAGATGGAGGAAGCCAAAAACAGGATGCCATTCAATGAAGATTTGCGTTGCATCAGCATATTCAAAAATAGAAGATGAGGGAGTCCTATAATCACATGCAGAGTCGGTAATGAACAGCTTTAATGAGACACAATAAGGAGCCGGAGGAGTCGGGTTAAATGTGGAAGAGGGAGATTGGGCTCAGAGTTACTCGGGTTTACGGTTCTGATCCAGCAGCGAAGACACTAAAAAACCGGCTCATATGGGAGTGGTGGGGAAAGAAATCCTGTGTGGTTGATCCCCTTCAGCGCTGCTCGGATATCATTTACTCGCTCATACCGGGGTACATTTCCAGGTTTTATGTATTTGTTTGCAGAGAATGAGTTAAAGTCATTTTATTTGATAGGAGAAAACATTTTGTTAGACATGATGAAACATTTTTCCGGCAGTTTCAATGGATTTTGAGAGGCTTGCAGTAGCATTCACAGCTTTTGAACTGTTTTGTTCCCTTTTTGTAGCTGAATGTTGCAGATGTTTGATTCTGAGTTAACACTTAAAACCGTAAGTTCACTGCAAAGACACCAAATCTTACCAATGATTGTAGGTCTAGTTAGAGCAAATATCTTGGCACACTTGAAATAAGACAAAATTAACTTATAAGGAACCTTTCATCAGTAACTTGCTTCAAGTAAATATTTCCCTAATATTGATTTAGAAGGGTACTAACTCTACTGACAGATTACTTTTCACCAATATTAAGGAATTATTGACTAAAAAAAGCTTGTTTTGGGTGAATAATTCCTTGATGTTGATGGAGAAAGAACTGGTTAAGAGGTTTTGTGTTTTTGCTGTGTTTCCAGGAATGCATTTTCCAGACACACACACACCCACACAGAAACACACCTTGCTGTACCAGCTGTGCTTTACCTTTTCAACCTCTGGTGGTCGGTTAAGCTAAGCTGAGCTTCAGGCTCCGGTGGGGTTGGCTATGCAGAATTATGTCCTCATCAGACACCGTACAGTTGTCTCCAAAGATCCTGTGGCCTTTCTGTGTGGAGTTTATGCTCTTGCTGTGGATGGATGAGGTGCTCTGAGGTTCTTACTGGTGTGTTTGTGGTGGTTTTTTATGGTTTTGATGAACTGCGATCCTGTCCACTATGAAATACCAGAATATCTCACCAAGTGTGTTGGTTTTAGTTTCTAGTTCACATATCTTAATACACTTGAAATAAGACAAAACTAACTTAAAATAACTTTTCAGCAAGAAATAAAAGCTTGTTTAAAGTCAATAATTCCTAAATATTAATTTTTAAAAAGTATGAGTTTCATTGGTAATTTCTTTCACTCAGATATTTCCCCATGTTACAAATGAAATAATCTTTAGAATATTTAGAAATATTGACTTAAAACAAGCTTCTAAAACTTTTTTTTATCTTATTTGAAGAGTACTAAGATATTTTCACTAGAAGCTAAACCAAAACCTTTAGTAAGACTGAGTTTTTACAGTGTAGGCTGACCAGAGACTCTCTCATCAGCCATCTTCATATTTGATCTGATTGGTGTGTCGGTGCTCGTTTCTCTATGCTCAGATGTCCAGCCATCAGTATTTCTGTTGCTGCTGTTTATCTAAAGAAACGTTTTGGGTCAAGCCGTCATGTTGCTCACGCTGTTCAGCAGTCACTCTGCAGAAAGTCCGTCTGAAGAGATGCAGGCCGGTATTGTGCAGCTGCATGAGCAAAGCAGATAATCCAGTGGTGGAGAAGGAGGTTTAGAATCAAGGTCAACTCCCGTTTTCTCACCAGGAGAGGCTCCACTCTGCTGTTTATCGCCTTTTACCATCTGCATTTAAAACTCTGAAAGGCATCAAGGTCACATTTCTTTATCTGTGAGTGCCTCCACAGGCATCATGGGAGTTGTAGTAATTCCTTAGCTGAGGTGGGACTTGAAGAGGCACAAGAATTGATGGAAGTGTTTAACTTTATCTTGCGTTTACATGCCTCAGTGCATTAAAACCTCCAGCTGCAAGGACAGAATCTCAGTAGCGTAATGACCAAACTGGTTGTAACTCATGAACACTGATTGTTTTCTCTGGATTCACCTCTCTGTGTTTTCATCACATTTTCAATAACTGCATTAATATCTCATATGTGTTTTTGTTTTTGTCTTATTAATGATAACTTTTTAAATATTGGCTTCTGTCTGTAGATTCAAAGATGATTTCTGTCCTCACTACTGATCTTAAAGTTGCAGGATTTGCTCACTTTTTAAAATTGCAAGATGCTAAGTTGCTGCAATTCATTAAAACCAGGAAGCTGGACCACATCAGCCATTTCTAAACTCCTTCCACTGGAGCTCAGAGAATAGATTTTAAAATATTTGTGTTAGTTTTATAAATCACTTAATGGTTTAGGACCCAAATGAAAGACCTGGTACAGTCCAGGCCTCTCAGGTCTGACCAAATACTTCTGATCTAGTTTTCAGTGGGTATGTCTTAGTTCACCTAAATAAGAGAAAATTAACTCACAAGTAACGTTTCAGCAAGAAACAGGAGCTTGTTTCGAGTCAGTAATTCTTGAGTATTGATAAAATGTGATGTTTTCCACTCATAACGAAATATTTTTCCATGTTATTAGTAAAATAATCTGCATTTGTTGTTCCATGTCAGACTTATTGTGCAGAGAAACAAATTAAACCAACACAAAAGAATGTGCTATGAGGAACGTAAATAAAGTGAAGGCTACAAAACATACCAATAAACTATTCAATCAAATGATTAAAGCTAGTTACAGATTAATTTACAAAAGTTCTTTGTCTCAAGCTAAAAATTATGGAATGCTTCACTGAGAAACCGCAGTTTGTACTATTTTTTTAAAACTACTTTGTTAAACAACAAGCAGCTGAAACAAACAGTCACACAGATGAAGATTTGTTAAGACTTTATGGGACAGAGAAACGTACTGCGCAGGTTTTATCCTTTATTTTTACAATCTGAACCATATCAGATCAATCTGATGTGCAGAAAAGTGATTGAACAAATTCCACACAGACTCTCATCTCAGGCAGTCCGACTATCCGGGCCGGTCGGTCCGACTATCCGGGCCGGTCGGTCCGACTATCGGGCCGGTCTGTCCGACTATCGGTCCGGTCGGTCCAGCTTCGGCTAATAATCAGGCAGAGTGGCTAAATGGAAGCTCACTGTGCTGAATCACTCAAATCTGTTTGAAAGCGTGTGTGTGTGTGTGTGTGTGTGTGTGTGTGTGTGTGTGTGTGTGTGTGTGTGTGTGTGTGTGTGTGTGTGTGTGTGTGTGTGTGTGTGTGTGTGTGTGTGTGTGTGTGTGTGTGTGTGTGTGTGTGTGTGTGTGTGTGTGTGTGTTCATTCACAAATGCAGTGACTCAGTAATTATTGCTCCTCCTGTTAATCTACATTTCAGGGTCTGTCACTCAGCGATAACCTGCTGCTGTCTGGAGGTTTTGAATGATCTGAGGGTCAATGAAATGAATAATGTTTGAGGATCTTTTCTCTGCTCATTTAAGCTGTTTGATTTCACGAGTAAATCAAAAGAAAAACTACGATCACTGACTGTACTGTCAGGTCCTAGTGACGCTCATTCAGCTCATCTATATAGCATAATAAAGAGGGAAATGATTTTACAATATCTGTGAAATGTTTTCAATACTTTTTGCAGCCGTCGTTCTGATTCTGCACATTAAAGTTGTAAATTATTGGTAAACACTTCCATAATGCTCCAAGTTGTTCTCTAGATGATTTCTTGTTTAAATACGGAGATTTTTCATGTTTCCTCATGTGAAAATAAAAGGCTGTGTTCTTCAGGTTGTTCCACCAAATAGCTTCCTGTTCTTAACTAAAATTGGTTTAGATTCTAGATTCATTTCTTCACTGGATCAGTGAAAGAACCGGCAGAGAGCCAGTCATGAGTGTTTCATTCATTTATTGACTGATTTACTCAAAATCCTCGTTTAGTTTGGTTGGACATCAAATGGATGATTAAGAGATTCTTTAAAACATAACTTTAGATGTTCTGTGTGAATATTAGCTGTTTGTGGAAACCCTTTTAAACCTGAAACAGATTGTCTGATGTACACAGAACGGATGGTGATGACTTCACAAATTTAAATCTCTCAGCAGTTTCAGATCATTTCTTAATGTGTACCAATGAAATTCATGTATTTTTCTTAGGAATGCACTGATCTACTGTTTTTACTTTTGATACCGATTCTGATATCGGCGGTTTATTCTCGGACGATACGATACAATACAGAATTAATTTAAAATGTTTCTTATTTAAAAACGATGTCATGAATTACAAATTTACTGGATAACTCTGCACCAGTACGGCTCACTAAAACACACCAATAGCTTCACAAGGTTAGTCAAACATGCAACAACAACTTTAATTTGTTTTATTAGGAGATAAATAAATGTATTGTTTTAAATTGATTAAAACAATAGGTTGATTCTGTGGGTCAAACAAAAATAAACTGCATCAAATCTTCAGAAAGTGAAATTAAGAATTTTAAATATATTGTAAAATAATTGCGATCTAGAATTTTTTTAATATTGTGACCGATAAAGATATTAATATCAGATTGCTGCATCTCTAATTTTGCTGTATTTTTTAACAGTACACTGTGGTTATGTTACTGTCTGTATCTACTCTTATATTAAATTGCAAAAACACAAAAATTTACCAAATATTTTTGATCTAGTTTCAGATGCCCTTGAAATAAGATAAAACCAACTTACAAGTAACTTTTCCATAGCAAGTCCATAATTCCTTGATATTTATCAATAATTACTAGTTATAATAGTAATTTTTGATGAATATCACTTATGCCAAGACATTTTTCTAATTCTCCAAATGGATCAAATATTTTTTCATCAAAATTGTTATTATTGATGTAAAACAAGCTCCTATTTTGTGCTGAAAAGTTTCTTATAAGTCAATTTTGCCTGACTTCAAGTGTACTAAGATATTTGGACCAGAAATGAAACTCAATATACTTGGTAAGACTTTGTGTTTTTGTTCTTTTTTTTCATGTACAGACAGTAAAAAACAGCATAACTGCAGTCTGGATGTGCAGCTGGAGGTTTCTGGGAGTGACTCTAATAAGCTCTGCTAACCTAGCTAACAGGCTAGCTGTTGCTGCTAACTGTAGTTTGTTAACCTGCAGTGTGTGTGCATGCGTGTGTGTGTGTGTGTGTGTGTGTGTGTGAACATCCATGTCTGTGTGTGTTTTGTTGCTGTTTGGATGTCAGCATCTCGTCTCCCTGGTGATGGCCTGCAGCAGCTGAAGGAATGCACAGAATTTCATAACATTTCTCTTAAAGAATTCAAAGTCCCTGCAGCGTGTGTGCACGCTGGTTTATGTAAAATTTAGTGAAGTTATTGATTATGAATAAAACCGTGCCTAGCGGGGAGGGAGGGTGATGATGCCCAGCTGTCTGTCTGCCTGTGCCTGTCTCTCCTGTCTGTCTGTCTGCCTGTGCCTGTCTCTCCTGTCTGTCTGTCTGCCTGTGCCTGTCTCTCCTGTCTGTCTGTCTGCCTGTGCCTGTCTCTCCTGTCTGTCACGCTGTGCTGAATAATTCACTCCAGTTCTTCAGGGAGCTGTCAATCACATTTTTCAGAGTTTGTGTATGTGTTTGTGAAGAGATCTAGCGTTTCCTACAAGTTTGCTCCTGTTATTCGCTCTCTTTTACTTTCACCCTGTAATCAGCGAAGAAGCAGGTAGGGCTGGGTTTTGGCGATGAGGCTTGATGGATGGAGCGGTTCTGAGTGTGAAAAGCGTGAAACACACCTGTCATGCCCCTGTTTCCCCCCCCCCCACGTCCTCACATGCTCACAACACGTGTTTGTAATTGTTTATGTGCTGCATGCTCAGTTAGGGTTTATCCTGCGATGCATGTTATTAGCCTGTGCCTTGCAGCTATATGCGTGTGCAACTCACAGTCACTTATTGAAGAGTGACCGTGTAGAAAAATAACTCGGGCGCAAAAATGTGAGAACACACTGTTTACCAACGCTCCTATATTACCTCTGCATGTCATCGCTTCAAAAGCAGGACCTGCTCCCATTAAACTGGCAAACTCTGGCATTTAAGGAGGAGCGCTAAATCAAATTTAGGCTGAATGCCAAGCAGCAGCAGCAGCAGCAGTGAACACGCTACCAGGACTGCATTAATACCAGCCTCTCTAATCAAAGAGGGAAGTGTAGCGAGGCGCTGCATTTATTAAGACTATAAAACACACATGTAGATACTGTAGACGGATTTCATGGTGTCAAGCATGAAGACCTGGCTGCCGTCGTCTTCTGCTGAATTTATCACAGCATCAGAGACTTCCACTCACCCTGAGCTGTACATCAACACATTATTTGGTGGATCGATTGAATCAGATCAAACTCTGCTGTCTGCTTCTCTGGATCTGTTTGCTTTGAAAAGTACGGAAGAGGATTAGAGCCAATGAAAGAAAAAAGAGAATTTTGACGTTTTCACTCAGAATACTGACTCAGGATTAGAACATTTGTTTTAGAATTCTAACTTTTTTCTAAGTTTTTACTCAGAATTCAGATGGGTTTTTTTTTCAGAAGTTTGACTTTAATCTCAGAATTCTAACTTTTTCTCAGAGTTCTAACTTTTGTTTGTCAAAAATCTGACATTTTTTCTCAGAATTCTGACTTTAATCTTCTGATGCCAAAAGTCAAAATTCTGAGATAAAAATGGAGTTTTGAAATTATAGTCAGTTTTTTTTATGTGTACAGGTAGTGGCATTAAAAAACACTTCCATTGTTTTCTATGTGTTCCATTAGAATAGGTGAATGGAAACTGTAAAATTTAAAATAGCTTCCCCATTTTTTTTTTTAAAAAAAAAAAAGCTTGCATGTACACTTCAAGTGGTTTAAAGCTTTTCTGAAAAGAGTTAATGTGCTAAAGTTGGAAACATATTTGTTGAATCAGTTCAGATGTAGCAAACGTTCCCACTCACTATGGGTCTGTACCTTACCAGAGGCACAAAACTAAGAATAAATAGTAATAGTTATTTTTGGTGTCTGGAAAATTAAATGTTTTAAAAACCTTCCAAACGTAATGACACAAATCAGCAGGCACTGCCCCTCACTTAGCAACCCTAGCAAAGCCCAGGCTGTTACCTAGCAATGCCAGCGAAACTGGCTGTACAGCTTTATGCGATGCACAATGGCTGCTGGAAAATGCAAGTGTTTTATTATTGACTTATCATCCAAAACCCACTTGATGCATTCTTGTTGGTTGTGCAGGAGGTTCCATTTCTGCTTTTCAAAGATGTACGGTTGTATAATTGTTCATATGTTTGCAGCCATTTTCATGTGTGAGTGTAAATGTTGAGTTGAGGCCAGCTGCAACTTATCTGGATTTAAAATGTCAAGACGCTGTAAAACAACTCAAAACAGACTTAAATCTCATTATCTAACAATGACTTCATGCAAAACATGTAATGAACATGTTTAGTAAAGCCCATAGATCTGTCCTAACCTGTTCAGGGAAGCATAACTAATAGATGTTCACTGATGACCTTCATCCTCGGTCTTCACTCCAGGGCAAAGCCTGGTCTCCTCAATCCCAGTAAAACCTCTACCTTATTTAATATGCATATGACCAGTGATTTGAGTCGTGTGTTGCAGGTCCGATACCAGTTTGCTTTGAGAGATCCTGCAGGGGGCAAACGGCCCCCGACCGCACAGCTTCCAGGATGCCCTCATTACTCACAATGCTCTATTATAATGAAGTGGCATTTAAAGGAGGGCAGAACTGAGCTGAGTGGGACTTTTCAACGCTAACAGGTTTTTCTCTGCTATCGGGGTGGGGGAGGAGGGGGTTTAAGCAATTACTTTAGAAGATTTTTGGCACTTGCCTTTTGTAACCTCTCAGTTTGTGCTGAACATCAAGCTTACTGCCAGAAATTATCGCCTGAGAATTTGAAACGGTTGAAGTGTCTGTACTTCATGTAATAAAATGGAAAAAAAAAGAAAAATGTCCGTAATTTCTTAAAAACATTCATAATAAACTCTTTAAAACTCACAGCAAAAGTCTTGATGGGTGTTTGAATATTTTAGCATCATGCTTTATTACAACCAGAGGTCACGTTAACTAAATATTTGACGTAGTTAGCATTTTATTTTTTCACATGAAAGAAAAAACTTGTCATTTGTATGAATTACAATTCACATCTGTGAATATTTGACATCTTCAACTTTGCACACAGAGTTTATCCCGGAGGTTATGGAGCCTTTAGGGTGATGAAATTAAATAAATATGTAGACTATGAAATACATAAAATTATAAAAACTTCATGAAATAATTAAATGACAATGAGTTATTAAGTGCATTAATAAATGAACATATCATAAAATTGTGAAATATGCAATTCAATAATTAATTGTCTCATGACAGTTAAATCTTTTTAAATAACAAATTTTAAAAAATAAACAAATGTAATTGACAACAGAGCCGCTGCTTCTGGCTGGTTCATTTCTGATTCAGAAAATGATCTGATTGGATGCTGGAAAAGACGATTGTTGTGCTAAAAGGAGTTGGCATATCAGCAAAGCTATTCAAGGGTAAAATAGCATCTCAGTGCTAACATATAGCAGCAGCACAGATGCTAACGCTAATGTTACCGTCCACATTTCAGAAGAAGTTCCATGAATCATCAGATGAAAGATGAAAGGATTTAATAGCGCTTTGCACCAATCTGATGGTAAAACAGCCAGATTAGAACCGATAGATTTTTTATTTATTTCATAAAGGGGACAATGCATTTTAATGAAAACATCATGTAAATATGCCAGATTTTACTAAAGATGCTAATTTTCACCTGTAGTCCCCTTCCAGGTTGCATAACATACTAAATATGTTTGTTGTTGAGCTCATGTGTAATAATTTAGCAGCAAAATAGTTTTAATAATAATAATAATAATAATCAATCCAATTTGTACCGCACTTTTCATTAACAAAAATCTCAAAGTGCTACACAGTGCAAATAAAATCAGAGATAAAATCAACATCATAAAAATCATGTGGAGGCAGAATAGGCTTGCTTAAATAAAAAAGTCTTCAAGACTCTTTTAAAATCAATCAGTGGTTGTGGAGCTTCTCAAATGATCTGGGAGATCCAGAGACGGGGGGCAGCGACAGCAAAAGCCCTGATCTCCCATGGACCTTAATCTGGAGCGAGAAAGGTGAAGGAAGTTGCAGTCTTGTGATCTTAGAGATCTGGTGGATGAATGTGGAATTGAAAAATGTTGCTTATTAACCGTTAAGAGATGAGATGATCTGTAAAGAACCTAAAAGATTCCCTGCTGTAGCTGAAACAAAAGGTGCAGAGTTGACTGTGTGTTAAAAACAAATGTTTTTTTATAGCTCTAAACATATTGATGCATAGTTTTAATTCATACAAGCAGCCTGTTTCTGTAACAGGTTTATTTAAATACTCTCTCATGCTCACTACTGCAGCTGCATTTACTGTAGTTTAAACTGTTCAGACTAATGAACAAAAAGCACGCAGTTAAAACACATTAAAAACTAATTATGGTTATAAATTAATGATGTGGCGTTATCTAAACAGCAGCCACCGAGGCATTAAATTCATCCCGGCCTCAGAATGTTTACGTCTCCATCCATTTTCTGTTTTCACCTGTTTGACTCGGTCGTCTCTGGACAACCTGAGAGCCGACGGATCGTGGGCAGTCGGAGCGTCTTGATAGATGCTTCTTATGCAAATTGATAGATGGTGTAATCTGGGACACTGCATGGACTCGGGCCTGCACACGGTGTGTTGGTTTATCTCTGTGTGCACATCTGCGGTGTGTGTTATTAGCATGTACCCTGCAGGTACACACACACACACACACACACACACATATATCTCTCTCTCTCTCTCATTGGTACAAACGCATTCAGACACATTCTCCTCGAGTGTGTGAACTTTCTGTTCAAAGCCCAGAGGAACGGTTGTATCGTGGTGGATTCTAGTTTCTCTCTCTCCCTGAGCTCTCTGAACTCACACACTCTCTGATCTGTTCTCCCTGGATTTGCCTCTGTTTGACTGCGTTGTGTGTGTGTGTGTGTGTGTGTGTGTGTGTGTGTGTGTGTGTGTGTGTGTGTGTGTGTGTGTGTGTGTGTGTGTGTGTGTGTGTGTGTGTGTGTGTGTGTGTGTGTGTGTGTGTGTGTTGTGTGTGTGTGTGTGTGTGTGAGGGGGGTGGGTTATGTTTGAGAGGAAAACTCTCCAAACGTGAGGACCTTTGATTTGCCCACACTGAGCAATGGGGACTATTTTGTTCCAGATGTCGGAAACAGTTTTTGATATTTTATCTCTATTTTCCTGCTTGTTGATTTCTACGAGCAAAACTTACATTCTGGTTCCAGGGAGATATTTATAGTTAGGTTTATGGGCGCTCCTTATTTTGACTTTTCAACACATACTTGTTTTTCTCCTTTCAGTATTCTTAGTTTATCATTAACATCCTTTGTTTTTATTTATGTTTATGTGCCAAAGTTAAAACATCAGCTATGAATAATTATTCATAGCCTTATCAGCTTGGTCTTTGTCCTTTAATTGAAATTTTTCTTGTCTTAACTTCTTGAATTGTGTAAATTTAAGAAGGTTTTTTGTGTTACTGTACAGCAGTATGTAATTTAATATTTAATTATTTAACCTGCTCATGTTGATGTCGATGGTCTGGATTATTTTTGAAAGGGTTAAAAAGGTTTTGTCTTTAGATTGTACTTTTGTTGCTCTGAGGGAATAAAATGGATATTAAAAAAGTTTTCTGACCTCTGACCTGGTCACATTGGGGTCACATTTAGAGTTTGAATATCTCCCAGTTCCTTCTGCGTGTTCAACTTTTCTGTCGGTGTTTGGACCTAGTTGTCACTTTAAGCAAAATAACATTTTGATTCTGTCTTGTGAAAAAGCTGAAGTGTTGTTTTTATGAGTTGCAGGAGCCTTTTGATGCATCTTACATGAGGCACACACACACACACACACACACACCACACACACACACACACACACACACCACACACACACACACACACACACACACACACACACACACACACACACACACTCTGTGCTCATCCTGTTGATGTTCATCCTGTTTCCCTCCATCGTTTTTAGCCGTTTTTTTGCGTAAAACGGCTAAAACAGTCGCTGGAGACGGTTTTCTCCAGCGACTGTTTTCTCCAGCAGTCGCTGGGTAAAAATGGAGGTCCGCCTCCACCTCGTCTCCAGTCCATCACAGGGAAACGTTGGCTACGTTCACTCAGCAGCCAAAGGTGACCTACATCCGACTTTTTCTCTGAAGTTTGATTCTGATCTTTTCCTCTCTCAAAATATCCAATTTGTGCCACTTCCATGTGAATCTGATTGTTCACAGTCTGAACGGTCATGTCTTATAATTCTGCACCAAAAGAAGCCAGGAGCAATAAATCTGGACATAAACAGTGACTGAAAATAATAGGCATTACCTTATGAAATGAGTCGGCCATGTAAATGTAGCCATGGAGACACACAGGACTAAACATGCACTCACTCTAATGCGTAAGAGCAGCTCAGACAGACATGTGAATCGAACAGTTTTTTTTATAACTGTGAGAGGAAGCCTGAGCACCAGCTGAGAACCTGGACATGCAGAAAGACCCAAACCAAGATTCAAACCCAGAACCTTCATGCTCTAGTTTTCTATTGATTAAAAAATAAAAGAAAAACACAATGAAATGCTGCTAAAAGGTCGATTGTGCTGATTAAAAGACGTAACCATGACGATGGTGACATGTCCAGTGTCTATAGCTGCGATAAATGTGCAAATTAGAGTTATGAAGATAAAGTCACTTCATGCAAACATGTTTTTACTAAAACGTTTTTGTTAGGATGGGAGTTGGGATGAGTTTGGATATTTTGCAAAAACTATAATAGAAACATATTTTTTCTTCTTCTCGTGTGAGTCAAGGTCTTTTTCGCCAGCAGATAAAGAAACGACAGGAAGTGGTAGAAGGACAAAGGCGCAACACGTTTTTTAAAGATTGAAATCGCAAACAAACTTACTCGCATGTGATTTTCTCATTCAGTGGAAACACCACAATGGTGGAAATCGTGTTTTTTCCACGTTAGCAGAGTATGGAAAACGTGGGAGAAGCCAGCAACGGATCAGTCTGGACTGCAGCTGTGCAGCGCTGTGGAAGAGCCGGCTGACATTAATAAGTATCGGGCTAATTTTCTCTGCTGCTGCTTTTATATTCCACCTATTAATAAAATAAGTTGTCTGCACCTGTGCTTGTAGATCATTTCTTTCTTAGATCCTCCCACCAGCAGCACGGTTTAGTATTTGTGGTCACACACCTGCTCGCTCCAGATATTAAAGCTGCACCTGTTGAAAACTTGGACGTGTGCTGGACTAAAAGCTGCTGCTCTCTGAGTAAATCATGTAGAGGAATCTGATCTGACACCAGCAGCTTGACTCCACAAGCTTTTCAGAGCCTAAAATTCTGACTGCAGTGTTTAGATCCGTGTCTCTGAGTGTATTTTCACGTCCCCAGACAACCTTGCTTCACATTTGAACAGCTGTATAAAGTGTTTTCCGAATCGCTGTGAAGAGAAAAGAGGCTTCCTTTATTTGCCGTAGCAGACGCCGGCCTCCTGAGATAATGAAGGAGCCGCTGAATCCGGCTGCAGACGGAGCCTGTCGAGATTTCTGCTCCGCTTGACAAAACGTGTTTGAAAGTGAATTTAATTCACTGATCTTTTTATCAGTGAACCGATTTGGACGTTTTACGGTTCAACGTTTCAGTCGGAAAGGAAGACATCATGTGAACGGTAGATGTCAGTCACAGCATGTAAACGCGTTGGTGATGTCGGGGTAAGAGTAGATGTTTTAACTGGAGTTCTGTGGAGAGGTTATGATGGATCAATATCTTACCCTAATCCAGTGGTTCCCAAACTTTTTCTCCTGGGCCCCCCAGTGGTTTCCAAACTATTTCTGCCCCCCTATGGATTACAAATAGCTGTCAGGTTGAATGATGTGTGTGAGCAAAGGGGGTTGGGGGTTGGATTCTTAGAGACTCCCTGTTTTACTCAGCTCCAGGTGAACAAGGGAGTGGAGGGGGAATCGTAGCTGTACATGGACAACAACACCAGTAGCCTACAGGCTACTTGTTAAGCTTAAGGTGATGATATCAGCTAGCTAGTCATATTTTAGCTAACATTACCTGCATCCAACAGCTTTACTCAACAGTCGCTTAGTTTTGGGAAAAATGTTAAAAGTTCTTTGCGTTTTGCTGGTTTGCTGTCATGATTCTAACACACCTGAGTAGCTCCATACAGCAGCATCAGGTCTCCTTCACAGGTGTAAACCCAGTGGCAGTGTCTTAGCTCTCATGTTGCGTTTAAAGGCGGCTCGGAAAACAGGTTACCACATGTTAACAACGGATGAAACAGTTTTAAACTGCTGATAAGTGACAGAGGACACAGATATGGGAAGTGCAGAAGCCCCAACTGTATCAATTGACATAAGAATAGCAGAGAGTTGACCATTCTAATGTAAAAACCCAGTGCATACAGCGTTCATGTTTTTGGGGGGAAGGGTGTTCATCCAGACGCCCCCCCCCCCCCCCCCCCCCCCCCCCGCCCCCTGCAGTGGCACGGCGCCCCCTACAGTTTGGGAACCTCTGCCCTAATCTGACAGATATTTCACTTATCAATGAAAAAATGTTTTTGTTGTAAGTGAAATAATCTGCCAGTGGAACTAGAACTTTTTTTTATCAAGATATTTTTGACTCAGGTTTTCAACTCTCTCCTGTCTTACAACATTTTATGCTGATTGATGTTTTTTTTGGCTTGTTTAATCTCTGTTTTTAATATTAGTTTATTAAAACGTGTCCTGCGATGTATTTCGGTGCATATCTAGTTCATCATTTATAGAGAAAACGTTCAAAAGCTTCCACTGCTTTGCTGTGAACAACATAAAGTTTACTGGCTCGTGTTTTGGCTGCTCTCTGCTGGGCAGCTGGAGATCTGAGCCTCAAAAGGAAAAAGGAAACGTTTCTCTTGTGGTATTCATTCATTGGGAAGTAAGAAAGAAGCGTCACCTTTATAAGGAGAATATCAGCGTCAGCATCAAGACAGGAAGGATTTCAGAGCGACATCGATCAGCTTTATGTGCAGCTAAGAGCTTCCATTTATTTCTGTATTCATTTCTAACAGGGTAATTCTTTCTGTAGCAGCTCCATATATTCTGCCATTAGTATGTTTCAGCCGTTTGATGAAACCTTTGAACCAGCAGTGATGGAGTGAGTAAATTCAGCAGCTCTTGGATATACATGAACATATGCTGCTGTATTTTAATTAAATTTGTGCTGAATGAGGGAAGGACGGCCAGCCTTAAAGCTTCAATCACTGGATGACCAAACACTCTGCTGAACACACTCCTGTTCCTGGACAAGCCCCCAAATCTCACAGCAACCTCTTCCATTTGCATAAATTATCTTATCCACTTCTGTTTCCGGCCAAACATCAGTGATAGGAATTCATGCAGCTTCAGAGGAGATGCTGAAGCACCACATAGCTTAGAGCAACATTTTTAACTAGTTTTAGAGATCTTGATTATGATGGAGATACAAAGAATTTAAATTACTATAATAAAGTCATAAAATTATGAGAATTAACTTGTAGTATGGAGAGAATAAATTCATAATTTGACAAGAATAAAGTTGCACAAGAATAAAGCTGGAATAATAAGGGAATAAAGTTTTAATAATTCAATAAAGAACAAAGTCTTAATATTGTGAGAATATTTTATTTTTCTTATAACAAAATATTACGAGAAAAAACTCTTAGTAATATGAGAATGTAGAAATCTCTCCCCCCAACAGAAAAAACACCCAGAGTGTCTTTTTGTTCGCCTCTTTTCTAAAGCCTGAAAATGGAAACTAAATCTGATGCTGAATCCGTTCGGAGGTTGAGTCCTCAGTTTGGTTCTTCCTATTGTTTTGGTTCTTAACAAGTTTTCTCCCTCCTTTCTGTCGGGCGGCTGCAGATTGGAAACTCTGACATGCAGACAATAACATCAGATCTGACATTTTCATTCTGCCTCATCTTCCTCTGCCTCTCTACATGTCCATCTGTCTGTCTCTTTCACCTCTTCCTCACTCGCTCCTCCTCCTCCTCAACGTTCCTCTGTCTGTCTCTACTTTGTTGTTTGAAAGAACCGAAAAGAAAGAACACATTTCTGCAGAGTCCTTCTGCTGTTCTTGATTGTGCTTGTGCCAGAGTGTGATTTCAGACCATTTAAAGGACCGACAGACGCCGCTGCGTGTGGATGTGTCACGAATGAAGCCTGGTGACAATGTTTCGTTGGAGAGGGTGTGCAAAATAAAGGGAATTGCTTTAATCATCAATGCAAATGGCAATAAAGAGGGAAAGTAGGGCAGTAAACAGGAAAAGGACAAGAAAGCAGGAAAGCAATAAAAGTCAAATTGAATAGAGAGAGAAAGGGAGACCGAGTCTCTGGTGTCTGTTTTTTATTCGAATAAAAAGCCACAAAGAACCATTTTTTAAGGTCAGAGCAGAGCGACAGAAGGCAGAGAGGAGAAAATAAAAACCTTAAGCTTAACCTCTTTTTGACTCACCCAAATGTGTATTCATAGTTTCCATCTTCACATGAAGCTTAAAGCCTCAGATGAGAAACGCCAGCGGAGGAGGAAGAAGTCCAACCACGTCTGTTTGATTTTAGACTAAATTAAGCAATTTATGGACATTTTATCATGAGGGTGTAAAAATATCTCAACATTAAAACTTCATATAAAATAATCAGTCTGAATGGTTAGATTATCTTCCCTTTATAAAATCTACTGTTTTAAAAGATTAGGAGCCTTTTTGTTTCATCAAATGTACACATCGACGTTTAAATGTATTTAAACGTGTAAATAATAAATCTAGAATTGTTTAAACATCTAGAAGACTAGAAGTTTTTTCTTTAAAAATCTTTAAATTGATCAAATTTTTAAATTAATCTGTGGAAAGACGTAAATGTAAATAATCAAAATACCTCAGAAAAAAGCTGCTTAGCTTAAATGTTTAAGTGATTTTATGGCTCTAATAACAATAAATGTTTTCCACTGATTATGGAGAACTTCTTTTGCTATTAAAATATGAATTAAAACAGATTTTTCCTCTTTATTTTTTTTCAAAATTGATGCTCATTTTCTTTGCTATATTTTGAGGATATATGAGGATGTCTCATATTTATCAGAAACCTCTTGGTGAATTCAACATTTACAATCTAAATCTGCCAGTTTAAATGGATACATGTTCAAAACTCA
Source organism: Poecilia picta (assembly GCA_033032245.1). Classification (NCBI taxonomy): domain Eukaryota; kingdom Metazoa; phylum Chordata; class Actinopteri; order Cyprinodontiformes; family Poeciliidae; genus Poecilia; species Poecilia picta. The sequence goes on from CM065359.1 coordinate 3,984,531, forward strand.
AACATCATAACCAAACATGGAGGAAAAGTTTTTAAAAAGTCTTTATCTACTGATAATTTTGATTTGAAAATGTCTGAACCAGTACAGTGAATAAATGGATCCAGAGGAGCAGCTTTGACTGTGCTGCACAGAAACTCAGCACAGATTAATAAATGTCTAAACACACTGATGAATTATTGATAAAATTATGGATTCAATTATTAATAGCAGTTCAAACCCATTCTGTTGTTCAGTTTTCACCACGTCCAGATGCATAAGAGCCATTTAACTTACAGGTGTACCTAACAAAATGGCCTTTCAAAAGGCAAAGCCCAAACATATTTATTTTAATTTAGAGTCTCTGTTGAGTTAATTTCCATCAGCACACTGCAGTATCTATACGTTAAAATCTATGATCCTGCGGCAGAAACGAGCAAAGTGTCAGAAACTATCTGCTTCTTTAAAGACCTTATTTCCTCGCCCAGCTGCATGATGTCTGTATTTTACTTCATTTTTGCAATCAGGCTAAACATTTAGGAGAAGCTTTAAATTTGTGCTTCAGCAGAAACTCTAGTCAGATCCTATTTTCTGTTTTATTTGTATTTTTCAGACTGAATGTTTTTTTTGAGCTGACTGATTTATATTGAGTCGGAGCAAAGATCTAATCTGAGATGATGGTCACTCTGATCAGATTTCCCCTTTTCAATTTGCCACTTAATCATAACGCCATGAATGTATTCAAGCTTTTTATTTCTCTCTTTTTTTTAAACTCTTCTGACATTTTTTTCCTCAAACAGAATCTCTGTCCATCAATCCTTCAGCTTTTCAGGAACTCCTCCGTCTCTCTCGTCCCATATCAATATTTCATATCTGCTCTCTTTCCCTTCATTTGTTTAGCTTCCGTCTCCTTGTTCTGTTTGCATGTTTTTCTTTATTTATAACTCCTGTCTGCAGACGTGTTCACTCTCCTGGAAGGGGAAGACCGTGTTGAGCTGTGTGTTTTATGTTGCATGATGTGCTCTGTCCTGAACACACATGTTTTATGTTGCATGATGCGTTTTGTCCTGAACACGCATGAAAACCTGCAGCACCGCTGACCCATCCATCAGGTGAACACGCGTTGATTCAAACATGCTAATTTGAGGGTCTCCTATATATAGACCACCAAGTGCACAATTCAGTAATCCCTCAAATCCAATTATATAACTAACAGAGGCAAAGATGTTTAATAAATCAAAGCCTTAATTCCCTATTAAAATAACCCCAAACATGTTATTCCGTGCTTTAAACTGTTTTTTCTGCGCCACAATTACATCTCTATTGAATAAATAGCAAATAAACAGACAAAAGTTTGAAGAGAGGATTTGAGAGCAGCTCTTTAATCAATAACAAAGTGAGCTGTTGCCAAGCGATTCCACAGACGGATTAAATGGGTTTGAAATTCTCTGAGTGGGATTTATTGAGCGAAAACGGTGCCTTATAAGGAAAATAAGTTCAACAAAAATTAACTGATAATTTAATCAGAAATATTTAAGAGTACTTGCAGTGCTTAGCAAAGCTTTTACAACCTGTCAGGTTTTTAGGGTTTTATATGACCAACAGACATCAGCTGCATTTTCACTACTCAAAACATTTCCAGAAGTTGGAATTTGGAAAATAAAAAAATATATAATTACACGTTTTTATGCAAGAATGAGGTGAAACAAAATTAGTGAATTTCACAAAACTGCAACAGAAACTTTTTTTTTCTGATAACACAAATCAACAACAGGATGTTGGGACAACAACAGGATGTTGGGACTGATGAAAAATAGGAAGAGGTAGAAGGATGATGTTTATTATCGCGAGTATAAACTTATTAATGTCTAATTTAAAAAGCATTTCTTATTTACTGAAAACATTGTAACTGCCAAATTATGTTGTTTTTCCTACATTAGTGTTATCTGCTTTTTAGATAAAAACATGTTGGTAAATTAAAGTAGCCGAAGTGTTAATCCGAATCCAATTAAGAATCTGTGGCTGAACTGTGATCTAATCTGAGTTTGAGATATTTTGAAAAAATGTTTCAATCTAAAGATTTCTACAGCTGGTGGAGAATTACCTGAAAGGACCTGCAGCAAAAAGATCCAATGCTTTTCTGAAGATTTAAATGCATCTTATTTCTATATTTTTATTAAGTTTAAAAACATATATTATCATTATTTTAAACACAATTATTCACCACTTTGTTAGGGGATCACAGAAGACTTCAACCTGCAGCTGTGGATTGGTTTTTGGATCTTCCACAATGGCGCGTAAAAACTTTACAAAGAACCAAGTCAAGTTTTCAGATATAGACACAAGAACCAACGTAGGCTTTAGAAGTTTTTCATATTTTTTGAATGCAGTGTTTGCCAATTTTATTACAAATATGAGCTTCACATAAAATAAATTGTGGATTTTACAAATGCTTTGTTTTCCTTTCTTTTAAAACCAAAAGGAATAAACAATGGATGAAAGAAAATAATGGCTCTATAGAAATTGCAAAAAGACCTTATTGTAGATATTTATCAAAAATTATAGTTGTCTCTTTTCAGAACATCCGGTCTTTGCAGTTTTAAGGTTTTGAGGATAATTTATCTAGACTGTGGACAACAAAGCTGCAGACTCCCAGTTTACCACAAGAAACCTCAGAAAAACAAATCACAGTTTATGGTTGTGAAGGAAAAAATGAAAAATAAACTTTCTGGTTCACATTAGCTCTGGTTCAACCAGAAAGTTGATTTAAGTTTTTTCCTTACCAGCTCCGTAGAAACTTGAGAAAATAGGAAAAGCCGTGAAGTGGAGTGAATGCTCTAGCAAGGTACTGTGGGTTTCACCAAACTGAACTCTTCCTACATGATGAATTTTTGCCGTTTCTCCTTCTGGAGCGTTCCGACGCAGCAGCAAACATTTCATGATGCACCAAAACATGAACTGACTCCTCACTCTCTTTTTTTCTTTATGCTATTTCTTCTTTTGTTCCATGCTGTCCTTCATTATCACAGTCCCATGTAACACCTGCTGCATTCAGACACCAGAACATCCAGTAACGTCCCAACAGCTGTCCACATTTCAAAACATTTAATTTGATGGTGGAAGGGGATGAGGAGAAAAATATTGATGTGTCTAGAAAACATGAAAGCTGGAATTAGACACATAAAGAAAAATAAAATGGCCCCACTTCCCATAATCCCTTGCAGCTGCAAGAGCTCATTGAGCAGCAGAAGCCGGTAAGACGCTGCTCTGCTGTGGGTCGGCGTGTTCCCGTTTCTCCGTGTTTCTTCTGCTGCGTCTGTGAGAGCAGCAGGAAAACTGAGTCTGCAGCCTCAAACCGAGGGCGACAGCGGCCAGAGGTCAAGGTCACAGGTTCAAATCCTCAGGCTGCGCTCGCAAGAACAATGACTAACTGTTACAGAGAAGCAGAATCAAACTGATGAGTTAACCTATGTTTCTCAATGCCAAGATCCAACCAATTACTATGTTTTCAGTATGTGAGGGAGATTCCTCAAAATATTGATTCCTGGTCGAGATTTTGGCTCCATTTACACAAAAAGTCATGATGCTCAATTAGAATTTTTTATTGAAATCAGATTTGTTTAGGGTTTTTTTGCACTTTTCTTTTAATCCAATCAGACTTTTACTTTTTGTGACATTGACTGACTTCTGTCGTCTGTTTGGATTCGAAGTGAGAACGAAGATCGGTGGGACTGTGATGTGATTCACTACACTTCTTTCATAATTTTTCACTTCAATCATACAGAGAGAACACTGGGAAATCAATATAAATGGGTTTTTCACCAGTTAAAAACACTCAACTGGGAGATCTAAAAATTCATCATCTTAGATTTTTTTGGTTGCTTTATCCCAGTTTTGTTTTACGTTGTACTTTACACTGGGGCAGTTTAGTAGGTGCAATTAATAAATCGATCAAAACTAAAGCCTGGCCTTAGTAAATCCAAGAAACTTAGTGCCACAAATACACACACATTCGCACGGTGTGGTTTGCTGTTTGGGACATGAGAGAATTCCCGGGAGCGTTTCTCCTGCTCTGTTTGCTGTTTAAGCACTTCTATGATACACAGACTCAGAGTATTGATGGCTTTTTGTTTCTGCACAGGTCTGACACTCGATCAGTTTGATGAAGCACAGAAGCAAACTGAATGGATTAAAAAAAAAATGTTTCTGTCCAAGTTTAAAATTACTTTAGCAGTCAGCAGAAAAAGATGTTTGTTTAACTCAGAGATCTCCCTGCATATCTTTGTCTGACTCTATCATTTTTTTTAGCAGATTGCTTTTGTGCAGCCACTTATCAAAAACTGATGATGTCACATTTAGATCAAAAGTCTGCTGATTCTTAAAATTATTATTTTTTTAATTTTCCAGTTAGGAGAAGGAGTTCAGAGAAATCTAACAGGTTTAGAAGCTTCAATACAGAAGAACATAGAGCCCAGGAAAAATAAAAAATGATATATAAATTCTGGCTTAAATATCAGAATTTTAACTTTAGATCTCAGAAGACAGAGCTCTGTTGTATAATAAACTCTCTTCTTTTGGTATTTCCTTCCTTTGAAGCCAAACTTTCAATTGTTTCATTATCCTGGGAGAAAAGAAAATTATTTGAAAGCATCTTTGTGAAGCAGGAGCGCTCACTCTGTCCTTTTCTGTGTTGTCTGTAAGAGCCAACACACCCATTTGATTTATTCCTCCAACTAAAGTTTTTCCTTGCTGTTTAGAAACCTACTTCATTTGCTGGTGCAGATGAAATATTCTCATACATATTTGGTAGTTTGTTTTTTGGCTCAGTTTCAAGAGCTTTTAAAAAAACTAAAACAATAGAAAGGCTTGTTGTGTTTTATTTATATATTATCCTTTCCAGATTTTTTTCTAAGTCTAAATATATTTGTCATTTATAATTAACTGACTCCAGTTCAGATTCCTGTTGATATTTTACTAGCCTAATATTCAGTTTTGGAGTTTGTTCCAAAACGAAACTTTTTTGCAGCTTTCTCAACACCAGGAAGTCGTGAAAGTAGAAGGTTTGAGGAAAAGAGTCAAAAACACTTTAATAGGTACATTACCATTCCCATTACTATTGCTAGTGTTACAGATATCAAATTTTATTTGTATAGCACATTTCAGCAGCAAGGCATTTCAAAGTGCTTTACATAATTAAAATAAAAACAGCATTTGACATTGAATAAACAGTAAGAAAGTGAAATTAAAAAGTAAAAATAAAAATTTTAAAAGTTAAAGCTTCTTTAGTCAAACCGCAATTTGACAATGCTTTAAACGAGAAAGAGATTTTGAAAAAGATAAATAGATAAAAACATTAATAAAAGTAAAAATAAAAACATTAAAAACATCGATCCACGTGAGGATTTGCCCTTATGGCGTCTCCTCGAACAGAGTTTTAGCAGAGCGACATCTTACAAGGAATCTCAAACCTAAGACATTAAAACCCGCAATTTAGCCATCAGGTTTAGCACCACAATACCTTAAAGATCTGTTATTGCTGTACCAACCGTCTAGACCCCTCAGATCTTTTGGTTCTGGTTCTGCTCTGCATCCCAAGAACTAGAACTAAATGAGGAGAAGCAGCATTCAGCTTCTACGCACCACGAATCTGGAACAAACATCCAGAAAACTGTAAAACAGCTGAAACACTGAGAGCCTTTAAGTCTCAAATTAAAACCATCCTGTTTAGAGTTGCTTATGGCTAAATTAGGGTTTTAATGTCTGAGGTTTGAGATTCCTTGTAAGATGTCGCTCTGCTAAAACTCTGTTCGAGGAGACGCCATAAGGGCAAGTCCTCACGTGGATCAATGTTTTTAAATGTTTTTTTTTACTTTTAATAATGTTTTTTTCTCTTTATCTTTTTTATCTTTTTCAAAATCTCTGTCTCTTTCTGTTTTTATTTTTATTTTAAATTGTGTGAAGCACTTTGAAATGCCTTGCTGCTGAAATGTTAATTCAAATAAATTGATTGATTGATTGATTGATTGATTGATTGATTGATTGATTGATTGATTGATTGTTGATTGATTGATTGATTGATTGATTGATTTGATTGATTTAAATAAGTTGCAGAGTTTGGGGCAAAACAGGAAGTGGGCCCGCAATAATAAAAGTCTTGACTAATTGCGGGTTACACTAGGAAAGCAGAAAGATTCAACTTAAAAATATGGTTGAAGTTAAAACAGGATGTCCTGAGCAGTTTGTATTTATTTTGATGGAATAAGTGAAAGAGGTTCAGATCCTCCAGTCCAGTCCAGGACTGTCTTGTTCTGTTCGGACTGAAGCCCGCTTGGCCTGGCAGAACGTCAGCCTGACGTTTACATTTCCCCTCATCAAACCAAACCATCTGCTCAGCGACGAGAGGAAGAGGGACAGACAAGTTGATGAAGATAAAGAGTTAAGAACGAATGTAAGGGAATGGAGAGGAAGAGACGTAGAAAAGACAGGGGGAGGAAGGAGAGGACACAAACAGCATACTAATGAAGAGATCAAACAGGAAGATGAATTAAAAGAAAGTGAAGAAGGATGATGGCGAGAGAGAGAAGATGATTCACGAGATGACATAAAAAAAAGGAAGTTAGGAGTGAAGAGAGAAGATGAGAAAGGAGGACAAGGAAGGACGGCTGGATTATAAAGATGATGAGTAGTGTGAAAAATATGGTAAATAATAGTGATGGGCTGGATTAGTGTGTTTGTTGCTTGGTGTGTGTTTGTGCTACAGGGTCAGATAGTGGCATTCTCAGCCTACACACACTCTACTGTAAAAGGAACCTCATTTTTTGTTCTAATATAATTAAATTATTCATTGTTGCAGACAAACATGAGAAAACCCCCAGGTTGTTGCAGAAAATCCCACATTTAATGATTTAAACTGACTGGGAGATCAGGAGTGGAAAGAGGAAAGGGTTAATTCAACAGAACTGGTGCGACAAATAAAGGGAGTTTTTATCTGATGGTCTGCACTTCGAGGGGATTCTGGTTCAAATTTCAAATAATCTTCTAAAGTACTGCCTGCAAATATTCACATCTGTTTTTTCAAATGTTGTGCTGAGCAACATAACCTGAAATCAGGTTATGTTGAAATCATAACCTGAAAATGCCTCTGAAAATGTTCTGCACCAACAAAACTGGAGCAAATAGTGTCCGTCTAATAATCCATATCATCCTTTAGCTCAGACTGCATTCCTAAGTAAATAGCATTCATCATGCCTACATAATTTCTTTACCTTTAAATTAATCATAATTCTATTTATAAATCTTAATATTTAAATTCTCAAAGACCAACTTCTGTCTTTCCTTTAGATTATATTTTCTACTATGTCCTGTGATTATGGACACACACAGTAGTAAGATCTCTGGAGTAAATTAGAGCACAATGTGAGGAAAGCCTTCTCATCCAACATCAGTGTCTGACCTCACAAATGCACTTCTTAAAGACCCGTCAGAAAAGCACACAAACACAATCGTACGCCTTGTGGAAAACCTTCCTGGAAAGGTTGAATGGGTGAACAAAATACTTGGTAAAACTGTGAAGATGAGGGTAAACATCCTTCTGCATCAAAGGTTTGCATATGAATTACTGTGTCGCTGTAACATGAAATGTTTTCCCATTTCAACGCATTATGAAAGAGTTCAGTCAAGACACGGCTCCTCCTGCTCCTACCTGTCCATCAATCTGTCAGCTATCACAAAGAAATGCTTCCCACTTTACCAAGTTAAAGATTCCAGCAGAGAACTCCGAACAAACGGGAAGCCTCTATTATACAAATAAATTCACACACACATCAAGTCATAGGAGAGGAGGAGTGTCTGTCAGAGAGATGGATGGGTGAAACAATGAAAATCAAAAGCTTGTGAGAGTGTGTGTGCATGCGAGGAAGACGTAGCTTTATTCAGAGTGTGTTTGACAGAAGGAAACGTTCACAGTGAGGAAGAAACGGCATCCAGAGTCTCTGAAATGTGTGGGTGTGTCTCACGCTTTGCAAGTTTGTGTTTTTAATTATCCTTTGACCACAGTTTATGTTCCGGGGGGCGGGGGGGGGGGGGGGGGGATCTCACACACATGAAAGGGAGACTTGTTTGTTTTACTATTTTAATGTCAGTCACGCTGCAGAAAGACACAATCTTACCAAGTACTTTTTGTCTAGTTTCTAGTGCAAATAAATTAAGACCAAACTACTGTAGTTTAAAAGTAACTTATCCTCAAGATATAGAAGCTTCTTTTAAGTCATTAATTCCTTGATATTGATTTTTAAAAGTACTAGCTTCATCAGTAGCTTATTTTTCTCAATAGATGAGGAAATTGTCTTGTAATAACTAAGTTTATCTGCTAGGGAAGCTGGAACTTTTTTTGTCAATATTAAGGAATTATTGACTTAAACTCCCATTTCTTGCTGAATAGATACTTGTTAGTTAGTTTTGTCTTATTTCAAGTGTAATACGATTTTCACACTAGAAATGAGACTAAAAACAGTTGGTAATACTTGGTGTTTCCGCAGTGCAGCTGCTGATTTCCTCACATTTAGAAGCTGATTCTACTTGTGTGCTCACCTTAAACGTTTCGACTTCGTCCACATGCTTCAGATGCTTCAACGTGATTTTGATCCGAGCTGCAGCAGGTTTATTTTAGCAGCTTCCCTGTGTGTTCTTTCTCTCTGTTTGCATCATCTCGCTCGCGGCTAAGAAGGCTCATTCTTCCTCCCAGGGGTTCTGCTGAATGTTGCCAAGCACACGAAAGTCAAACTGCACATCAACGCCTGATAGCTGTGGCAGAAGGTTTCCTGTAGTGCTGAGTAACGTTGAGAGAGAGAGAGAGACGTCTGTTTGGAGTTCCTTCACCTGGTTATTCTGGCACCAAAGCAGATTAACTTCTGACAAGAAATATTTAAAATTTGAATTCTAGATTGATGAATTTCATGAGTTTTATAAAGTACAAAAACACAGACAGAAAATGAACACAGTAAAAATGCCAGTGTTGAATTAACACCCAAAAGTGTTTATATGTGTCCAAGTCAGCTGGTGTTAAAGTAACACTTTTGAAAGTGTTAAAGGATTGACAGCCATTATTTTTGTTGAATTAACATTGGTCTATAACACTGAACTAGGTTTAAGAAAAGTTAAACTTTCCATTTTTGTGTATTGTTTTGAATATTTTCCACTGGATTTGATTGATATTGACACCTTGTGGAGTCAATTATTTACCCCACAAGGTGTAAATAACACCACATTATATTTTGTGATCAACACTACACTGGTGTTACTTTTAATACATTTTAACACTAACACTGTTGTAATGTTAATGTGACTCTCTGTAGTGTTGAATTTAACACCTGCTGACTTGGACACATATAGACACTTTGGGGTGTTAATTCAACACTGGCATTTTTACTGTGAAGAAATGTTAAATATGTTTGGAAGAATCAGGGCAGAAATTGGAGTTCTGGCAAGCTGATGGTTTGCAGGTGATTCGTATTTCCAGAAACGTCCATGTAGTTTTGGAAATAATATATTAGTGCATCATTGTGATGTTGAAGAAATGTTATATATGGATCTCAAATGTTTTTTTTTTTTTTGCTTGTTTGTTTTTTGTGGTGTATTTTTGCATCCAAAACATTTTACTTGAAACTCCCCTAAAATCAGGTGCAGTAAATTAATCAAGACTTTATCTGCGTTTAAGTTAATATCATTATAAAAACCCTTAGTCTTTTTAAAATAATTTTTAAAAAGATTTTCCAGCAACCACTGGTGGTTTTGTTCCCGAGTGCATTATTAAATCTTACATTACCATCAGTGTTGCTCTTGGTTTCTTCCTTCAAGTTCAATTTAAAATGATTAAACTCAATTCAGAAATCCTGCATTTATCCCAAAGGGGAATTAAATGTTGTCGTCACTCTACGTTGCTAACAAGTACATTTATCAGCTGCAACATATTCTAGATGACACAATCAGTTGCTGCACAGCATCTAAAACCAGAGAGAATAATTGTCCAAACATGTAACGCCTCAACCAAAAATAAAAAAACATGAACAAAGTAAAGTTAAAAAGTTCTCTCTTTTTTATTAATCTAGTAGAAATAATATTGATAATCACAACTGAGTCAAATCAGGAAAAGTTTAGCAATAATATGGAGTCAGACGTGTCCAAATTTCAAAAAATCTGGTTTCACTTGTGTCTTTAACAAAAGTTCATACAGTTCAGCCCTGATTTACTCAAGTCCCTCACAGATTTAGGTTTGATATTATAATTACTATCATCTTACCAACATATTCCTTCTGACTGGAAAAATCCCAACTTAAATCTGTTGGATCGTTTGTGGCTCTTAAACAGGTCTGTAAATGTTTGACTGTTTGTGAGAGTGAAAGTGTATTCACTTCATCATCTTCTTCATCATCTTCCTCTGATTAGTTATTGTTTATGTTCACAGTGTGAGGCTCACAAACCCACATAAACACCGACACACTGTGAAAGCAGAAATCAGATCCAATCCTCACCCATTTACTCTGCGTTCTTCTCATCATGCACACTTAAAGCGCCTCCCTGAGAGCCATCCTGCTCTTTTCATATACCATGCATCCCTCATTAGACTCATTCAGAGCAATTAGAGCTGTTTGAATGGACTGGCAGCTGCCACACTCACAGGGAGTCTTTTTGACTCTTTCACTTGTCAGGGTGTGGCTCCGCAAAGGAAAACTTTGACTCTGTGGAAAGAGCAGGTGGTGTTCATATCAAACGGTTTGTCTTCCACACGACTCTTCACTTTAATGCACAATTATTTCTCTCTCATTTCATCTCTAGAGTGACAAACCTTCCTCCTTGAAAATATTGGACACTATTTTCACCTTTCGTTGTGGTTTACATCAGCATGGAAGCTCCTGTGCTGCTTGTTTTGTTTGTTTGTTTTGTTTTGCTTTTTGCAATCAGAATAACTTAATTTGTGTTGCTACTTTAGAAATAATTGCAAGGAATGTTGATATATTTATGTATGAAGGTAAATATGACTTTTTGTTACTCATCTATGATCACATGCTAACTTGACGTTGAGTAATTCTGATGTAGCAGCATAGTAAGAAATACTGCCGCCTACAGGTGGGAGTTGGCAGTCAATTTATGCCAATATTTATACCAATATTTTTGACAATTTTTTGCATAAAATTTGCAAAAAAAAAATCACAATTATTCATCAGTGTAAAGAATGTTGATTTTCTGTTGGTTTTGTGTGAATTTTCCGCGCTCCTGTGTGCATTTTCAGCAAGTCGTAATCTATCAGGGAAGTGAATCGACCGACTGGGAGTTTGAGACAGAGAAACAGAAACAGATGAACTGGTTTAGGATTATTTCCTATGATTATGAAACGTAACATAGCTACACTTGTCTGTTTTTATTTGTTAAAAAATGAAAACAAATTAAAATTTCATCAAAACCAGCTATTTTTGTGCTGGTTTATCTCCTAAAATCTCAATATTGAAGTCGGTGGTAACATGAGAAAAACAGAAGAGTCCAAAGGGTGTCAATACTTTCCAGTCTTCTGTTGCTCTGAAACTATAGGACTCTCCCAGCCTCAAACTCTTCCTCCAGACCATCCAGGTTTGGAGGAAGAGTAACGTAGTAATGGATTTAAATCCAGCCGATTCTGGTGGGAAATCAGGAACCACAAACTTAAACTCAACGTTCCCTGGAAACCTTCCTCAGTATTCAGCCGTTATTTTGGACCGGCCGGGATGAAGGAACATCTAAGCGACGTGTGAAATGTGGTTCAGCATTTAAAGCGACTGGCTGGGAGACACTTTGTGATGCTTGGAGCATGATGGCGGCGGCTGCTGGTTTGAGTTTTTCTCTCTGGTCCCATCAGGGTGTGTGCATTCACTGTGTAATGCAAATCCAGTTTACAGCGTTCATTTAAAAGCTCATTTTCTCTCTGGCTTATCTCTGAATAAATATATTATTTTCCAGGGGGGAAAAAAAGAAAATGAAGAGTTTTACCAAGGCAGAAAATATGAGTGCTGTGTGAAAACTACAGCCTTCCTGAGGGCGACTTGACATATTTAACAAATGATCCATCTGCTTTCAAATGTCTTCCCTTCAGTGCTGCTCGGCTCAGGAACAGAAACTCAGCTGCTGGTCTGTAGTTTCTCCTCTGTAAAGCTCAGTGTCTGACTTCCTCTTTTCCCTTTAGAGCTGTTTTTGTTTTTCACCTCTCTGTTTGATATTTTGGAGATGGGAAAATGTCTGAATGTATGTTTCTGGTTTCTGTACTTCTGAGGCATTTCACCTCAACAATAGCCCTTCCAAGTATGCAAGCTCTTAGTTCTCAGTGCCCACTAATGGTGTTTTGTTCTCACACCTGATAATCCTGTAGACTTGGTTCATTTGGGAACTAAACCTGCAACATTTGTTACATTTTCAGCTGCTGTGTTTCATTTTGGCACTGCAAAGTGTCAAACAATCCAAATCATTTTAAAAACCTGTTCCCCTCCTCGCCTGTGGGGGCACTGCACCAAGAGGAAATGACACAAAAACCTCTGAAGAAGACAGGAGCTCAATTTCAGTCTTCATCAAAATGAAAACAAAAACAGAGTGGCATCAGATTTCAGCGGTTGTAAGACTTCACAAGCGATTTCTCCTGCTAGTCCTAACCTTTTTTGAGGTACCAAACCCCCCAGTTTCATATGCACATTCACCGAACGCTTCTTAGTCCTCCTCCACGCCCCCCTACACCCCCCCCTCACCCCCCTCATCCTCCCTCCCCCCCCCTCCGCCCCCCGCCGGCCACACAAAATATTTGCGGTATTCTGATTTAGTAATTTAATAATGTAATCATATTAGCTGTGTTACCATCACCACGCGAACCCAGATTAAAAACCACTGCTCTAGACTCTTGTGTTTGTTTTAGTTGTATTTACCCAGAATGCACTGCTCTGTAGTCCACTTCCTGCTTTTAGAACAGTCTCCGGTCTGCTTCACGTTCACACCAAACTGCTCATACAAAGGAATAAACGGGGCTGGTGTGAATTCACTCTAATAGTTGAAGCTTGAAGATGATAACAGATCCACATAATCTGCAAAAAGCTAACTTCTTCTGACATAAAGCACTTTGAACTGCCTTGTTACTTTAATGTGCTGTTCAAATAAACTCAACTTGTGTTTGTATTGGCAAAATGATAAACAGCCACACAACTGTGCAGATCTGGTCATTGGTTTCTATCCAGTTCTAATGCAGCTACCTCATTTTATCTCGTTCCTCATGCCGCTGTTTAGTTTTCTGCTGCAGTACAACCACACTTCTTATTCCAACAGAATCAACCGCACCATAAAATACAGAGGCAGGGAGAATATAAGAGCAAGACATCATCATCAAACGTGTTTTCTGCAAACACTGAAAGATTTTTATGAGGAGAAAATCTTCCATCGCAGGGATTTTTCTGTCAGGATCAACATGTAACTCAGGATTATCCACAATGTGAAGGAACAGAGGAGGGAAAGTTGGTCTCTGCATGTTTCCAACCCCCATCTGAGAACTATCAGGACATTTACTGCACAGAGGAAAATGGGCATCCGGCCATGAAGCCATGCAGGAATTTTGAGCCAAATGTTCAGGAAGAGAACTTAGAGACTATTGTGTTGAAGAACAAACAGAATTTTTGGTGCTTTGCTTCATATTTGATGCCTTTAGAAGTCAGTGTGTCTTTCAGGTGCCTCGTGATGCACTCCTAATAAAAATATAATAAACCTTTACTTTTTATTAAACCTTTGAAAAGAGAGAAAAATTAGTAATTTATTTCTGTCCATGTAGTTTTTTTCCCTCTCTCTCTTTTCTTGTTTTGGTTTAAGTTTTGACGTTTTCTGGTTTAATAACTAGAAGTGGTGTTTCACATCTAGAAGCTTTTCACAGAACAAAGCCTTGTGTGTTCTCGCCGCACTGAACAGAAACAAAACTGATGTAATTATTTTGGACCTTAGAAGAAACGATCAAGAGTCAGTTATTACCACCAGAAACCACGGATGAGGCCCAAAGTCTGGGTGTAGTGATGAACTCTGACCTGAATATGAACAGACACATAAAGACAGCTATAAAGTCGGCCTTCTGTCACCTGGAGAGCTTTTCCAGATAAAACAAGATGCAGAAAAACTCAGATTTTCTGGTTTTGGTCTGCTCTTCATCCCCAGAACCAGAGCCAAAATGGACGAGCAGCTTTTAGTTTTTATACTTCCAGAAAACTGGAAACCGAAACACTGAGTTCCTTTAAACTAAGGCTGAAAACCTACTTGTTTAATCTTGCTTTTACTTAATAATGACTAGAATGTATATTACTTCTAACCTGGAGTAAAACTCTTTAGTTTTCCACTGTCTTGTAATCTTTCTGTATATTTGTTTATGCTTTTGTTGCTAAAATGAGCTGAACAAAAGAATTTGACTTGATTTGACTGTGTGGACAGGTTCTGATGGTAGCAAACCATCTGCAGCCGTCTGACTCTAGATTTCTCTCATATTTAGTCCTAACATTTGCACATTTAATTGCTTAAATATGCTCATATACTCCTCTGGTATTTTTATATGTGCATATGAGACACAAAAATAGTCAGTCCAGCACAGTGGAAGCAGTATTTCTCAGGTTGCGGTAACCATGGAAAAAGTAATCAAACTAGACCAGGAAAATGTGTGGGTAGGGTTTTGTTTCCTATGTCTACAGATGTAGTCTGGATAAAGACGGTTTATGGTATAGTTTGGATTAGACATGAGGCTCTTCAGTTTGTTTTTGGGTTTTTTTTAGATTTCACATCTGGATTGTGATTATAGTTGATTCTGTTTACTATTCAACACAAAAGAGAAGTATGCACAGTCAGTTCTTTAGTAGAGGTAGTGGGTTTGAAAAAAATAGCAATTAGAAGATTGTTCCCTGTAATGCCTCACAGTTATATCCCTAACTTGAATTTGTTTATCATTAAATTCTAAACAAATGCTTTAAACTATAGTTTCTTCATTGATGCATTTAAAGATTAAAAGTTGTGGGTGTTTTGATGTATTTAATGACTTGAGAAGTAAGTCAAATGCTGATCAAGAGTCAATCTATGTTGCATCTCAGTTTTCAAGCTACTGATGCAAAGTGTCGGAGGTTTCGCAGCCGAAATAATGGAGACACAAATAAATAAAACATTGCAGTTCTTGTTTTGAAACTTTGTGATTTATGTCCCAAAGGGCCTGATTCAGATCTCTGACTGCATTCATTCCTGTTTGGTCCACTAGTCTGGTTCTGACCAAAAACCAAACTGGTTCTCCTACAAAACAAGGTTTTGGTTTGGTGAAGGTGAACTCTGCTGTAGTTTTAATGGATATGTAGATGCAAGCGAACCAGAAACCACACCAAACTTAAGTGGACCACATCGCAGGGCATTCTTGGTAAAAACAACCAGGCAAACGTGCTGGCGCTAGCAGGAGACTTGAATCGTTTTTTCAGTCAAAGATAAAAGATAATCCTACATCCACTGAAATCTGACGCCTCTTCATTTTTGCTTACATTTAACAAAGAAGGAAGTTGCTTTAAGCGTCTTCAGAGGTTTTTGTGTTGTTTCCTTCAGTGGTTCTTGGTGCAGCGCCTCCACAGGTGAGGAGGGGAACAGGTTTCTAAAAGGGTTTTGTTTGTTTCATAGAAAAATGTAAGAAATATTGCAATTTTAGTCCCAAATCGGACCAGACTAAACACTCCACATCTGTCTTTACTGAATCCACCAGATTTCCATGTTGATTTGTCACCTAATAAATGTTTTTGTTGGGTTTTTTTCCAAACATTCGGGGTTTGGGTGTGTTTCCTCAGGAGAGTGAAGCTATCTTTCATCTCAGCCTTTATAAATACTCTGCTGATTGGCCTGAGGGAGCCGCATAATAATCCTCCTAACTGCTAATTTCCATTTTATTGCCACTGAGCATCTTTTCTCACACTTCGTTCTCACTCTGTCTTCCTTACAGCGTTGCAAAATCCACTCTGAGGGGGGCGCAGCAGGCCTATATCCCCAATGTTTGCTCTTACCTGAACATGAACACACACACACACACACACACACACACACACACACGTGAGCTGAATCCACAAAAACTGACAGGCTCACACACACAGACGCGTCGTTTCTTTCTCTGCAAATTTCCAACACTCGCTCTGTCGTTCAGATGCGCGGCTTAAAATAACTCTTCCTCTTCCTCTTCCTCTTCCTCGCGTTGTGTGTCTCACACACAGACTCTCCTGGCTCACACGCCTCAGTTGAATGGCTATGTGGGACAGCAGCTTGGGGATAGACAACTGATTCACTTTGAGTGGCGTGTGGATATTTATAGCGCCTGCGTGTGTGACAGTAGGTGATGAGTGCTGACTTCGTAATGGCGGTAAAAATAAAAATATTGCCGTGTGCAGCTCTGCCTGCCTCCGTGTTTCCCCGTGTGCGTCTTTACTTGTGGGTTTGTGTCTCTGTGAATGAGACGGTGACAGACAGGTGATCAGCAGTGAGCATGCGCAGTCATCTGTTGGTACCTGTGACGTCTCAGTCCGGCGTAACCATGGCAGCGATGTGCCGGAGAGGCTGAATTAGACCGACTGCGGCGGCATCACTGACCTGCAAGATGCTCCACTAATAGCTGATTGTCCAACTCGTGGGTACACGTCCTTCTGAAGTGTATTACATCATTATTGGCCACGTTTATGGGCGCAGAAGCAATATTCCAGTTACACTGTTTATTGAATTACAGAAAAAAAATATTTCCGCTGTTTAAATGTCGTTCCAAATTTATTATCACAGCCAAATTCCTGGAAAAATCTCTTTCTGTCTCTTTTTGCAGCCAAATGACTGGGTGCTTTGTTGTATTTGTGCTTTTTATAAAATTCAGAGTAAACTCACAATCTGTTTAGGAGAACCACGCAGTGACCTCTGACCTGGAACAATATGACCTCAGTTAGAATCCAATCAGTTGCTCTGTTCTGAGTTAAAGCAAAAATGATGTCAAAAGTTTGTGCTGGTTTGTACAGCAAACATTTTAGATATCAATAAATGTTTCCAAGGGTCCTCAAAGGTCAACCAGACTCCTGAATTTGCTACATCAAACAACTTTGGCGTCAATAAACTTCGCTGCAAAAACAACATTGATATGCAGTAGCTTATTTTTTACATTGTAAAATTATAACACAAGGAAAAAATCGAGGCTACACAGTGGTGCAGTTGGTAGAGCTGTTGCCTTGCAGCATGAAGGTTCTGGGTTCAATTCCCAGCCCCAGTCTTTCTGCATGGAGTTTGCATGTTCTCCCTGTGCAAGGTGGGCTTTCTCCGGGTACTCTGGCTTCCTCCCACAGTCCAAAAACATGACTGTCAGGGTTAATTGGCCTCTCCAAATTGTCCCTAGGTGTGAGTGAGTGTCTTTGTGTTGCCCTGCGACAGACTGGCAACCTGTCCAGGGTGACCCTGCCTCTCAGCTGGAACGTTAGCTGGAGAGGAACCAGCACCTCCTGACCCCACTAAGGGGCAAGGGTGTAAGAAAATGAATGGATGGATGGAAGGAAAAAGTAGTTGCTGCCCAAATGTACAGTTGATTGACACCATATTTTGTTTCATATTGTAAATATGGACTGGCTGGTTGATGACCTCTGATGACCTCTGGAAACATTTCTTAATATCTTTAAAATTATAGCAGCACAAAGAAAAAGATTTTGCTGCAGAAACCAGGACAGACATTTGGCACCAATCAGCAGAGCCTGTGGAGAACGAGGGGAATTGGCAGTTTTCCTGTAACGTTTGGTTGTTTCTCCTCCATCTGCAGCTGCTACTGGAAGCTGCTGAATAAAAGTAGTGAACAAAGTAATTCTAAGTAATTTTACCTGATAGCATTAGCCAGGTTTAGCTTAGAGCAAAAATGTGCAAGAATCCTTATTGTTTGCATGTTGGCTTAACTTGGATTTGCTGCAGATCTGTAACCTGAAGTTGACACTGGGAGTAGAGAAGTGAAGATGAGACAGATTCTACTTGGTTCCTATAGACCCAAAAACCTTTTAGTGTTTTTTAAAAAACCCAGCAGCACACTGCTGTAGCATCTTCCTGAAAAATCAGAAAGCAGGTAAATAGAAAACATGCTTTCTGCTGGACACTGATGAAAAAAATCCCAACCTCTCCATACATCGCCTTTGGCTAGCAGTGTTTGCCTAAACCAATCAAAATGTAATCATTTCATTTATGTGCTGGTTTATTTGTTGCTGGTCGTTTTATATTTGTGCCGTGGTGAAAAAATATGCCACTAAATAAAACATTTAGTGGCTCAAGTTTTCCCGCATCAGAAACTTTAGAAGAGATATTTTTGCCGCAGTTTTAAAGTCGTTCCAAATTGATTATCACAGCCAAAATCCTCAGACGACCTGAGGATCGTCTAAGATTAAGAAATGAAAACAGAGGATTGTGTAAATGTTTTCTGAATGTTCATCCTCACCTGTGAGGAAAAGATGAGGAGCTGCATGTAGCACAGAGTGAGTCTGGTTTAACACATGAGCTGAGAATTAAAGGCAGGAAACAATCAGGGGGTGAAAAATGGACAAAAAAAGATCAAAACAAATGAAGAGAAATCAGAATTTGACTTTCAACATCAATCTTTTCTTCCCCTTCCTATTGTCACTGTGTCTGGATAATAAATATTTTTGGGTCTTCATCCACCCATCCATCCTCCTCTCTGCTTCTCCCTTTCATTCTGATCGGTCCATAAACAGTGATTGATCAGCAGCAGCAGGAGCTGCTGATCATCACCTCCTCTGTCCCTCTTTCCTCTCTCCCTTCATTACCTTATCCTCTCTCCTCCATTACCTTTTCTCCTCACCATCAATCTTCTCTCTGCTCCTCTCTCTCTGTGTCCCTCCTGCTCTTCTTCACCTCATCTTATGTTGCTTTATTACCTTTTTGTTGGTACTGATGTTTTTTTTTCTTTCCATACCTTGAAATTACCTCTTTTCCCTTTTGTGTTCCTGGTTTCTGCTTTCTTCTTATTGCTTTTGTTCAGTGTTTTTCCAGGAAACTCGACTTGAAAGCAATTCTTTGTTTAAATGCTTTGCAAAAAGTATTTATAGCCCGGTCCACATTTTGTCAGGCAACAACCACAAACATCACTGAATTTATCTCTGCCTTTGTGCTCTGGATGCGTAAGACTTTTTAAAACTACTTTTCACTGCAGTTACAGCTGGAAAAATATGAATACCTAAGAAAAGATAAATACAGTTATCAGAACAAAGTTATAAAATGACCAGAATAAAGTATTAATATTATGGAAATAAAGTTTTACAATAATAAATCTGAGAATAAGCTGATATTTTGAGAATAATGTCATAACATTATACAAAATAATGTGCAAGAATATTCTAAATAATACGAATGAAGTTGTATTATTCATAGTAATACAAGACTAAAGCAGTGAAATTACCAGTATACAAACATAAAATTATGAGAATAAAGTCAGGATACGGGAATATAGTCATAATATTAGAACAATAAAGTTGAAATAATACAAGAATGAAGTCATATTGAGATGCTATTTTAGCCTTGAATAGCTTCACTAAGCTAACAGCTTTTAGCACAACTTGTTGTATAAGTTGTGCTAAAAGCAACAATAGTGTTTTTTTCCAGTGTCATCAGATCATTTTTCAACGTCCATCGCTGCTGTTTGCAGATTTTGCTCCTGCATCAGATTTATGGCAGAAATAAGCAAATACCAAAGTTCTGGCTCAGGACTTTTGTAAGCATCAAACAAATATCGATTGTGTTAAAAATTGATAAACGCATTAATTCATCAAAACAGTCCCAGTGACTCTCTTCATTAATTAGGTGTCTGATGATACAGAGCAGAGACAGCAGCATTTAATTTTGGGGTACCAGAGAAGAGGGGATGGAATATGAATGCATGCCACACTTTTCATATTTTTATTTATTCACATTTCTTTTGTCTCCAAAGTTTTGCTGAACTCTAAACTCTTTTTCTGATTAATAATTTAACTGCCACACCTGACTTACGTTTCCTGGTTCCACCTTCCTCTTTCATTTAATCCTTTACTTCCTCCTCCTCCTCCTCCTCCGTCTCCTGGAGGTCATCACACAGCAGATCTTATGCAGCTCCTGAGTGAAGGAGAGGAGGAAAGGAGGGATAGGAGGGAGGAGGAGCAGCACAGAGATAAAAGATGGAGAGTGGGCCCTGGAGTGAATTGATAAAAATCACCTGTTTCATACACACACACCACACACACACACACACACACACACACACACACACACACACACTTCCCAATTAAACACTTCAGTGCTTGGAGTGATTGTATCTGATCTGCAGCTTGGCAGCAGCAATCAGCACTTTTCCTACACACACACACACACACATACACACACACAGATACACACACACACCAGCTAAATACATTCACATAAACTTAAGCGTTTTGTCTTTTCTTTTCATTTTCTTTGTTTCCACCTCTTTTCTCCTCTTTCCTCCTGTTCCTTGTCTCCCTGTTTGTTCATTTTTTAGCTTCTCCTATTTTGGTCTTCATCTTATCCCAAGGCGCAATAAATGCATTTTTCCGTTTCCTTTTCAGCTCATTTCTCCTCCTCCTCCTCCTCTTCCTTCCAGTTTTTCCCCTGCTCTGTATCTCTTCCTCTTCCTCTCCTCGCCCCGCTCTCTCCTCACATAATCTCACGTCCTCCTCTCTGCTTGCTGCGTTTTTCGCTGTGACAGTCTAAGTAGGTCGGCGGTGACAGCTGAGCTCCTTGCAGACTGAGAGAAGACGTTATTTCTGCTCTGTGTGGGTTTTTCTGCTGAACGGTTGCAGGTTTGTGAAGGAATATGACCCTGTTGAACCATAGATCAGATCGACCTCTGGGTCGGTTTCTGGATCCTCATGCGTGTTAAATGTCTCTTTGAGCAAATCGAGTTTGTGGTCACTTCAGTTTGTTTCACTCAAATGTTCAAACTCAATCAGATCATCATAGTTGCTGCTGAAGCTGAGAGAAACAGTGAATGATGATCTCCAGAACATGAAGTTGCTTCAGAGAGTTGCTACAATAAAAACCTGTGGGAGGGGAAGATCTTCTAAACTGCTTTAGACGTTTATGAACACTGAAAAAATACAAAACTTTATAACGTATTTTTTTGTCTAGTTTCTAGTGTAAATATCTTAGCACACCTGAAATAAAACAAAACTAACTTCCAAGTGACTTTTAAACAAGATACTTGTTTTAAATAATTTAATGAAAAAGTTCTAGTTCTGCTGGCAGATTCTTCCGGTTCTAAAAATATTTTCTTCCATGTTATAAATGAAATAATCTGAAATTGGACCTGGAGCTTTGTCATCAACACACAGTTCAACTTTACTCAACTGAAGGAAAGTTGAGAAAACAACCAAGTAAATCAGCACTTTAGAATTTATCTGGAAATGTTAATTTAGGGTCAAACAAAGTGTGCTAAATGCTTTTAAAATGAGCAAAAGCGCTAAATATAAAATTAGCGTTACTACTAGCACATTAGTAGCTTGATTAGTAGTTTCAGATTGCTGACTTCTACTTTTTATTTTATTTTTTGTCATTAAAAATCATTTCAGTCATTAAAATAATTTCTAATTGTTGATTTTAATCAATAAATCCACATTTGAATTTTACTTTGCTATATTTTGTTGACTCTATGTGATGTATATCTCCATTGTTTACAATAGTAGCATATATTTTTAAAGAGCTCACATTATTTTTACATGAACTCTTCAAGTTCTCAGTTTATTTATATTAATTTTCATGACCAATATCTTAGAAGATGTTAAAAAACAAAACAAGAAGAAAACAGGTCAGCTGAATACATAGAGGAACGATGACGTTACATTAGAAATGTCAACGTTTTGTAGGAACAGAAAAGTCTGCAGCTGTAGATGAGAAATTATTCATTTTAAGCAATAGAAAGGACAATCCTGTAATTGCACCATAAACACTGACCATCTTGTTTTCCATCTGGTTGTAAAATAAAACTCAGTGGTTTTCTTCTTCTCCTCACTGACAATAATTCGTCACAATTCTCTGTTTATGTGAAATTCCCCAGAGTCCTCCACTCCAGAGTTTAAATGGGAAGAACTGATCTGATTACTTTAGTTGGTGCTTTTCTACTCTCCTGCAGCCACTTGTCACTGCAGCTGTTTGTTCAGAAGCGTTTTCCTTTTTTTATTTTCTTTTTTTAAGTTGCTGCCAAATTTCCTGGCACAATGAGAGCAGTGCGAATGAACCAAAACAGAAAAAGAGCCGACAGCCGAGCAACAAGGTGGAACTTCTGAACGTCTGACGGAGCTGCTGCTTTGTGTCTTCATTCTTCACAGGTTTCCTGCCCTCACTGACCCGTTTCACACTATCCTTCAAAAACATAATGCTCGCTGTCGCCGTAAAGCCGCTGTCGGGTTTAAACAGAATGACGCTCGCTCATAGGCTTAACCTCTGCTCTGCTGCAGGAGTTTAACGCCGTAAAACAAGCTGCTCCCACTGCAAAAACACAAAGGCTTAGCAAATGTTTATGTTGATGTTCTAGTGCAAATATCTTAGTACATTTGGAATAAGACAAAACTAACTTACAAGTAACTTTTCAGCAAAATATCGGAGCTTCCTATAAACCATTAGTCTTTAATGCTGATG
Source organism: Poecilia picta (assembly GCA_033032245.1). Taxonomy (NCBI): domain Eukaryota; kingdom Metazoa; phylum Chordata; class Actinopteri; order Cyprinodontiformes; family Poeciliidae; genus Poecilia; species Poecilia picta. The sequence continues at coordinate 4,007,205 of CM065359.1, forward strand.
AAAAAGTAACATGGCAGAACCGTTTTGTTATACAGTAAGAACTACTACTAGTGTTAGTGCTAGTACTTTTTCATCAATATTAAGAAGTTATTCACTTGAAGCTGCAGTATGTAACTTAAAAAATATATTATTTTTTTACATATTTATTTAAACTGAGACATAATCTGTTAACAAATCGAGCTCCCAGTGCTCCCAGCACTAACTAGAAACAACCAATCACAGCCGGGAGACGGGTTTTAGCGCTGTCAATCACCCTTCTTGTGCGCTGCCTACATCCTGCCTGCTACGCTGCAGCTGGCAAAACCAGTCTTGAATGCTAAGGCTAGTTAGCTAGTTAGGGAGGAGCAGGAGGAGATGGATCCTTTCACAAATTATCTGTCTCATACAACATGGCAGCCGTTTCAACAAATATGTAAAAAAACATATAAAAGTTTCATATCTTATATCTTGCTACTTGTAAGCTAGTTTGTCTTATTTCAAGTGTACTAAGATATTTGCAGTGGAAACTAAACTAAATTACCTGGAAATATTTTGTGTTTTTGCAGTGCAGACGCATAGATTTATTTATGTCACTGAATCAAACGCTGCTGCAGATTAACATCTGACCGATATGGACAATCACGTTTTAGAAGAGCCATGTGAAGAAGGCGAGTGTGTGACCACACACACACACACCACACACACACGTACAGAGGCAATAAATGTCACTGATTGCTGGTGAGGTAATAGGCAGGTTGAGAGTCTCTTCAGTCAAGTGATGACAGCGAACTGATCTGCAGGATTTATGGAAATCTGCTGGGAGTTAGTGAGTCAAGCTAATGAACCAGCTGGGTCAAAACTCGTTGTCGTTTTATGGCCCAAAAGACGGACGAGGAGGGAAGGTCAGAGGTCAGAGGCTCAGTCAATTCTGACCTTCTTTCATTATTGGCTCTTTTTTTGGCAGATTGATAGTAACAGCCAATAATAGTTGAGTTATCAACCTTTAGAGCATCTGTCCATCCATTTTAGGATGATGCAGGGATTATTGCATATCACCAAAGGTCGTTGGGTGATTGGTGGAGAGACACCAGTGTCTTTTAATTTATAAATTAGTGTACAAAGTTTTCTATCTGAGGAAGCCTAGCAGATTGCATTGAGACGGATTAATACCTGCAGAAAGGAATCACAGTAAAACAGAAGACCAGGACAAGTTTGACTCCCATGGAGAGAAAAATAACTGAAAACAAAAAGTTGACAGTTGAAATTGCAGCAAATAATGGAGAGTAGTAGAAGAAGAAAGTGAGCTGATTATCTATGTCAAACAATAACAATAAAGTAATGTTGTGACAGTTAAAGATTTAATTTCAATAATACTAACGTTAACTTGTATAAGTATTTTGCTGTAAGTACATTTTACAGAAATCAGCAAAGGCTTCTGGGACTTTTTGTTGAAAATGTACACTAGAAAGCGGCCATGTTGGGCAGGGAAGATGAAGCAGATGGGACCTGAACTACAGCTGCAGCTTTGTGGTTACACCGTGCTAAACATTTCTATTTGATTAAACATTTAGAGTATTTTGTTTCAGTCTTTTCCTCCTTTATATCTTATATTTTCTGTTAAATTCAGATTATACATGGGGGGTAAACCCACTTAACATCAAAATCATTTGAGGAAAAGGCAAAAGATCAGAAATCCTAAAATGAAGGAAAATGGTTTTAGTTTTCATGGTTTAGTTATTCTCCTCAGTCGGATTATTTGATTTGGTTGAAATATATCTAGAAAGATATTCAAGCTCTGGGTAAAAGTGCCTGCAAAATCATAGCACCAATACATTGGGCTGAACTTTCTACCAATGAATTACTTTCAAATGTCATTGAATCTAACATTTCTCTACAGATGTATCTGAATTAGTTTGATGTATTCTGTATTTTTGGTATATTTAGAAACCGAATTTATATGACTAAACATAATTTAGATAAATAAGCAGCAACAGCTGAAAGCAGAGCCGTTAAAGAGCTGAGTAGATGGAGGAACATGGCGACTGAATGGAGCAGAGGAGTGTCAACCCTGCTTGGGCAGCAGATTATTTGCAGAGCCACAGATTCGTCCTGCTTGTCTGTCACTCCGAGTGTTTCTGTGTTTCTATACGTTATATGAACATGAGACGCTGTAAGTTTCAGTCAGTTGACCAAGTCTATATGTGCCTGAGGGCATATCAGCGTGGTGCAGGATGGAGACTCTGTCACATTTGCAGCTGAGTGTAGGTGACAGTGTATGTATCTGTGGTGGAGCACAAACTGACCGGTTATTTTTACTCCTCCATTTAAAACCTGCTTGCAGATGCAGAAGTGCAGGATGTTCCTTTCATCGTGTTTTCCAGCAGTTTTAACTCTCCTCTTCAACTCGTCTCTCCTCCTGCTTTACGCTCCTTTCCCCCCCTCTGTCAGGCAGAGTTACATGTCACGATGATGGAGGTGATCCAAACATATGCACCTGCACATATTTTGGCCTGAATGTTTGTCATTTTTTAAACTGTCAGTATCAGCTTGATATGTCACATGTCTATTTGTGATTCTGCAGGACGTGGGATTAGCAACATTCTGTTTGTTTAGTCTTATGTCAGCTGGGTTTTTGTTTTGTTTTATTTTTATGCTGTCAAAAGCGGTGGGTTAGTTAGTTGTACTAACACTCAAGAACTAATCATAAGCACTAGTTCTGCTGATTCTAAAACTCAACACATTAGCAGAAGCTAATGCTAACTCACTAACTTCAACTTAAACTGTATCTGCCCTTGAAAACTCTCAAGCACCGATTTCATTTTGACATAATTTATATGTTGTATAACGCATGTGTAAGGTCAAAGAAAAACAAAATATATATTTGTGCTTTTATTTTTTATGATGTCAGTTTTGGTCTTCCGTAAAAGTCTCTTTTGTTAAAGGTTAGTTATGCAAAGACAAACACTTTGTGTTTTACATTTTCCATTGTAAGAAAATTACAAATTAAGAGTCTGCATCATCAACTACCAGCCATATTCGTATCATCTTTAAATTGAAGTTCAGGGCCGCACAAAATCCATCCGAGGACCACAAATAGCCCCTGGGCCACAATTTGGACACCCCTGTTTCTGCTGTCCATGTTTTATTTTGCTCCTGTATTTCTAGAAAGCACTAAGTTTTCTCAGCAACGCTTTGCAGCTTTGTAATGAACTGTGGCTTTGGCAAAGCTAATTTTATCTCCATTTACCTGATGGCACCCTTGAAGCAAAAATATCTGAGCACATTACAAAGTCACGGAAGAGGAAGAGAAGAGTATCACTGCTGGGAGTCATCTGCAACCAGTCCTGACTTGTCTCATGAATAAAATTTGTCAACAAATTTGAAACATAGTTAAAACAGTGTCACAGCTGTTGAAAACATTAAGAAGTGACAAAATCGTCACCTAAAACATTTAATATCTGTGTTAGGTATTTTCTTAAACCTACAATAAAAAAGAGAACCACAGACAACGTATATGAGTGTTTAAAAACTTCTGCAGAAGGAGAAGACACAATGAACTGCTTCTCCAAGCCGCTCACCATGTGTTCTGTCCCCTTCAGTTTGTTTGTCTCTTTTATTAGCAGGCAAGATAAGGTGTGAACAGAACTGGGGGGGGTGAAACCCACATCCTACCTTCGCAGTAGGATGTAAATTCCGACAGAGTAGGATGTGGATTCAAACAGACAGAGGGGAGACACAGATACTCAATTAACACATAGACATGTTTTACAGCTCAGGACTATCCCAGGAAGATCTAAGTCACCATCTGTAAACACATGCTTGATTAAGGAAGATTTACTTGTCTCCACAGTTTCAACAAATTTGAACATTAAACTTCTAAATAACAAAACTAGTAAAATTACAAATGTAAGAATGATAACAAACATAATTTTTCTAACAATCTGGGTTTCACCAACGCCAGAAAGTGTTTCATGTGTCAAAAGAAGGAAAAAGTGACATCAGTTCTACCATAATTGCTTTTTGTTGGAATATGTTGCATGTTTTCCGTTTTTGACCAACCAAACTGGATTTGGAAGGGTTGACCAACCTTTTATTTCTAACCATCTCTTACCTGTGTCTGTCGTCTTCAGGTATGTCCACGCCCTCTACCTGGGCGCCCAGAGCCGGTGGCACAGGAACGGGCCCCGCCGTCACTTCCACTGGAGGCTGATGTTCGAGAGCGCAGACATCACCATGCTGCGCCTGCTGGAGGCCTTCCTGAAGTCTGCGCCGCAGCTCGTCCTGCAGCTCAGCATCATGATCCACGGGAACGGCGTGCTGCCGCTGCAAGGTCAGAGAGACGCCACGCCGCCTTCACACTCACTGTTTCATGGAAAGATTTTTCATTTAGAGGAACGATTCTAGAAATATCTAGTTTAGGAAACTGATTCAGTTTAAATCTGTCTTTTGACTTTACTGTTAGAATTTTTTAACAGTTTTTCAGCCCTGTACAGTTTCTCCAAGAATCCTATCTAGCTGCTTTTCACACCAGATTCCAGTCAAATGTTTAAATGCTCAGTATTTTACGCTGCCCATAATCTATAGTCTATAATCTATAGACAATACCTTATAGACTATAATCTATAGTTTGAAGGTAATAATAAGATAGAGTAGCCATTTATAAGGTAAAACAGCAGAATGGTTTTTAATTAGTAGATACTGTATGATAAAACCAGCAAGAAGCCTGAGTTAAGTTGCCACCCCCAGAGGTCACACCACAGGCATTACCAGAGGTCATCAAAGGTCAACCAACACCTCAACATTTTAGAGTCAATGAACTCTGCTAAAAATATTTTAGCAGCACAAAGAAACACAAACTTTGCACAATTAATGTATGTATGTATGTCGATTTGTCGATTTGTCGATTGTCGATTTGGTTTGATTTTGTTAATGATATCTGAGGACCTTGTGAAACAGCAAAAAGGTAAATGTACATCCAGGTGTAACAGCAGCAAAGTGAAAGGCACGTAGCTTCACACAAAGATAAAAGTATAAAACTAAACAAATTAACATATTATTATAAGGACTGAAACACACAAACATGAAACTACTGTTTGAATCATGTTTGACCCTGGAATTGTTTCCCAAAATGCTTCGATCCATGTGAGCACAGGCTAAACAACAGAAGAACTCCTGCAGATGCATGGAATCTCTTTTCCAATGTTTCGGTTAAGGTTAGTGTTGGCAACAGACTGGTAATGTGTCGGGTGAGGCATGGATGTCGATAAAACAGGTAGAAATACAAAAATCTGTGTGTGAGTCCTGAAGGCAGATATCGGTGGGAGAGGCTATGCTTTATTTATGCCATTCTTACAAGAAGCAGATTGTTCTTTGATGAATAAAACAAAACAATGCTCCTTTCTCCAGCTTCACACACACACTCACACACACACACACACACACACACACACACACACACACCTGGCGGCAGCAGCAGAGGACGAGCACTGGAAACACAGGAATGACACATAAAACCTACAAACACACACACAGACATGAACACACACACACACACACACACACACACACGCACGCGCACACACACACACACACACACACGTGTGCCTGAAGAAGTGTTAAAGATGAACATTTCACATTTCTGTAAGGCAGGAAAGAAGAGGGGCTATCTGTCATTCTGCCCCAGGGCAGCTGTGGCTACAATGTAGCCTGCCACCGTCAGCATGTGGCTCTCTGTGTGAATGACTGAATGTAGTGTGAAGTGCTTTAGAGTCCTCTGGGCTGGACAAGTTCAGGCCATTTACTGTTTTGCTGTCTGCAGTGTAAGGAAACATTTGTTCCAAACAAATCAATCAATCAATCAAATTTTATTTGTATAGCACATTTCAGCAGCAAGGCATTTCAAAGTGCTTCACTTAATTAAAATAAAAACAGCATGTGACAGATTTTAAGAAAGCATTAAAAAGGAAACAGTGAGAAAGAGAAATAAAAATAAATTAAAAAGTAAAGATAAAAACAATTAAAAATAAGCAACTCTAAACAGCATGGTTTGAATTTGAGATTTAAAGGCACTCAGTGTTTCAGCTGTTTTACAGTTTTCTGGAAGTTTCTTCCAAATTTGTGGTGCGTAGAAGCTGAATGCTGCTTCTCCTCGTTTCGTTCTGGTTCTGGATGCAGAGCAGAAACAGAACCAGAAGATCTGAGGCGTCTAGACGGTTGGTACGGCAATAACAGATCTTTAAGGTATTGTGGTGCTAAACCGTTCAGTGATTTATAAACTAACTACAGTATTTTAAAGTCTCTCCTCTGAGCTACAGGTGGAGGGACTTTAAAACTGGTGTTATGTCTCCATCTTCCTGGTTTTAGTCAGAACAGCAGCAGCAGCTTCTGGATCAGCTGAAGCTGTTTGATTGATTTGTTTGTCAGACCTGTGAAGACGCTGCTGCAGTAATCAATGCAGCTAAAGATAAACACATGGATGAGTTTCTCTAGATCTCGCTGAGACATCAGTCCTCTAATCCTAGAGATGTTCTTCAGGTGCAGCTGCCCGACCCGGCCTGACCCAGCTCAGCTCGGCCAGACCAGGATCGGCTCAGTTCCTGTTTCCGGTCATTTTGCATTAGATTTTCTGTGGTTTATGGTCATCAGGGTAGAACCGGTGGTGACTAGATTCTGCTCTGTTTCAGTTTAGCTGAGCAATTTTTTAGTGCTTTTCTAAACCTTGAAAACCTTTATCTTCCCCTGAATGTAGTTTTACAGATAAGTCATGTAATTGGCTGTTTTGTAGACTTCGACATCTGCATTGAATATTTGGTTATTGACTGCTAACAAATATTCAAGTAGTTAGGTGTTAATATTCATGCTCTTATTTTGAAGTGGGTGAATACTGCAGCATTGCTGTTTCCTCTCCTGATATTCTCTCTCTTTTTTCCCTGATAATGTTATTTTAAACAAGAAACACGTAGGAACAAGATAAAACATGCAGAGAATAAAACACAGTCATAAATACAACAGCTAAAGTTATTAGAGCACAGGTAAATTATATCAAATATATAACTGTTTTCCACTTACAATCATAAATATCTGGAATTATGCAAAAAATAAATAAATCTAGTCACATTAAAGACGTTAGTAAAAACAGAAAACTGTATCCTTCATGAAGTGTTTATCTTAAATCAGAGCATCTTAAATGACAGAGACCTCCACACCCTGAAGATAAACCTTGTGCCCACTGACCATAGCAGCTTTGCATGGATAGTGACATGCCTGGTTGACAGTGGAGTAAATCAGCCCAGCTCTATGTTTCTTCAGAAAAGGCAGTAAATGTGCTCTGACAGTCACTTGAAGCACTCGGGTCGCTCTGAGAACGTTACTGCATGAAGCTCCGCTGTCCTACTGTCTGTGGAGGAAACCCGGAACAACCACGGTCCTGCTGAAATGGAGGTCAGCATCACTGACTGTCACCGGGTCTGCAGACACATTTATAATGTTTTCAAGAGCATCATTTTGGAAAAAACAAGAACGACGATAAAAAAAAATATGAAAATGAATGAGCTCAGTTACAGAAGAGAATTAAACAGCACAAAGTCACAGTGTGTACAAACCGAGAGTGGGATTCAACTGCAATGTAAAGTTAAGGATGTTTTTGTCTTGTTTACATTTATAGTTCACTAAATTCTGAATTATTTTTTCACCTGTGGATTTTATTTACAGTTAAAAATAAATCTAAATAAAAATATGAATTATTAGCCATTAAAACCTTGTGCAACATCAGTAAAATAAGGTTTTCCAAATAAATGCACTGGCAATCAGATAAACACATTAGTAGGTTAGTTAATAATCAGGTTAGCAAATGAAAAAATTAGAAACAAACTGAGAAACAAGTTGAAATAAATAGGTTATTTATTGCTTTAAAAAAGTATTTGAATTTGCAAAGAAAAATGGTGCATCAATGGATTAGCAAATTTATACTAAAGGAAAGTTGCACAAACTCACATAGCTGCTGGTTTTGAATAGAGAGAATCCTGCAAACTTGATCTGTAACACATTTATTAATAACATATTGATCCAACCTTTTGGTCAGATTAATGGTTTGAACAGCAACAAAAAGCGTCATTTCAGACTTTTAAAGTTTTAAGATGTTCTCATAAACTTGTTTAAAGAAAACATTTTTTACATTCGAATAAAAGCCTTCAGAGAAGTTGCTGCCTCAAAAACACCCAGAAAAAATTTATTCAATTAGAGAAAATCATTTTAAGCAACATTGATCAAAATAACATTAAAATGCAAAGTTGAGGTGCCTCTGCTTTAATTCGCTGCCATCTCAGTGTGATCTGTGGCTAATTTCAGACAAGCTAACTTGATTAACACACATGAATGTTTAATGTGTTGAACTGTGCTCCGTGCAGCTCAAGGTGGGCCACAAAGTTTAATTTGCAAGCTGGTGATTCTTCAGCTCCCTGCAAACTGTCATGATCCTCACTGTTCCTGTCATGTTGCTCCACGCTCTGCCCCTCCCACCTCGGCTGTCTGCTGGTTGCTGACTGATGTCACCTGTCCCACTGCTGACAGTAACTTCTGCTTTGAACTCTCAAGTCCATGTCTGTGGTCATGTGTCTGACCTGCTTTCTGCCTCCTGATAAACTGGTAGAATTGGTTCTGTTGGGGACCACAGATGTAACATTTGTTACAGTTTCAGCTGGTGTGTCAAACAAACTAACAGTGTTGTATAAAGTACTGAAATCTCAGAGTCAAGTAAAAGTATAGGTTCCTCTCCAAAATATGACTTTGGTAAAAGTCCAAGTCACTGACTGAAATGTTACTTGAGTTAAAGTCTTAAAGTGTCTGAAGTATGGAAATTACTGTAAAAATGGATGTACTCAAGTAATGTAATGAAAAGTATAAGTCAAAAGTAAAACAAGGCAAATGCAGTTTGAATGACATTTTTATATTTTGGTAAACTTGTCAAATAGAGTTAAAGTAATGAAACACAACCAAGTGCAGGCAAAATTAAACCTGCTAATAGATAAACCTGCAGGCATCATTTAGTTAAGAAAATAAGGTGCTTTACCTACAAGGTTAACTTAACCTGCTTTACAACTGAACCAGCTTCTTAGTTTCCCCTCCAGGACAGAAAATACAAAGTTTTTGTAAGCCTCAAGTTTTCCCTTCAAGTAAGGTCAGTGCTGAAAATGAGAAAAATAGTCAGTACAGAAAATGTGGCCAACATGAAGAAAAAACGCAGTTACGATTAATTTCTCTACTTCACAAATTATTGGTGCAACAACTGGTCATTATGTGGCTGCTGCTCATCACGAGACTTGCTTTGTATTTAAGAAGCCAAACAGGTGTTTCCTATTGGTGGTGATGAACAAGCCCATGTAATGAGGCTACTGACTTTGTAGCAGTCAATCAGTAGGTGGGGTCAAAACTCCAGCGTTTCTCTTTCTCGCTTTTTTGTAACGAGTAACTAAACCACACATTGAAAATGTATCGGAGTAAAAGTATGAAATTAAGTTCAGAAATATAGTGAAGTAAAAGTGAAAGTTATCAAAAATTTTCAGACTCAAGGAAAGTATGAAGTACTCCAAAATATACTTAAGTAAAGTAGTGAAGTATTTTTACTTTGTTACTATACAACTCTGCAAACTAAACCCACTGAAAAAACCGTTCCATTCTGAAATTTGTCTATAAAACTTGTTTGACCTTTCCTGGGTTGTGGTTGTTGCTTTTGGTCCAAATCATACTTTTTCCCTTACACAAGATGGTTAAGGTCCAACTGACTGCAGAAAATAAAACTGCTGTAAGAAGAAACACCAAGAGTCTCATGGGCCTTTTAAAGAGCCCAGGTGACAAAATGCTAATACTTAGAGTGATCTCTATTTGGTTGAAATTTGATAAACATAACAACACTTAAACAATCGAACGTGTCGGAGATACAAGGTCTTTACTGCATCCACTTTTTTCCTTTTTTGTCCTGACATCAACATAAATCCAACAAGATCTTAAAAATTCAAAACATTAAAGTGGTACTTTTCTGTTTCCTAAATGTAGTCTATTTTCATTATTCTTTCCTCTCGTTTCCTGTTTCACCAGGCCTCTCAGCTTCAGCATCTCTGGTTTCACTGGCCTGGATGATCGCCTCCTACCAGAAGGTTCTCCGAGACTCTCGTGACGACAAGCTGCCCATGTCCTACAAGGCCGTGATCGCCCAGATGCTGTGGCACTTCTTCACCATCGGGGCGAGGACAGTGGCTTTCGCCCTTTTTGCCTCTGTCTTCCAGCTCTACTTTGGCATTTTCATCGTCAGCCATTGGTGTGTAATCTTTGATCAAACTCAAAATGCCTGCATTCAGACTAAGATGCTTCCATTAAGAGTATCAGTACTTATGATGGTGATTCAAAATACTGAACATACCTGTAAAAATAACCCAACATGATTACATGTAACTTCACCTCTGTTGATGTGCTTTAGGTGTGTGATGACCTTCTGGATTATCCAGGGTGAGACTGACTTCTGCATGTCCAAGTGGGAAGAAATCATCTACAACATGGTCGTGGGTATCATTTACATCTTTTGCTGGTTCAACGTCAAGGAAGGGCCTAGTCGCTTCCGTATGGCTCTGTATTACTCCGTGACTCTGGCTGAGAACGTGGCGCTGACCGCGGCCTGGTATACCTACCGTGGCCCCCAAACAAGTGACTCCTCCGCCCTGGTAGTGGTGTGCCTGGTGGCCTGCAGCTTTGCCCTGGGAACCTTCTTCATGCTGGTGTACTACTGCTGGCTGCACCCAGACGGGCCTGTTCTGGGCTCCCAGTGGGGAGGATGCGTCGATGAGGGTGTGGTAGGATCAGGGGGGATGGTGGGAGTTATTGACGCTTGCCTTACTCCATCGCAAGGGTCCCAAACAGATATGGTCATTACCAGTCCTCCACGGACTTTGCCCAGGACTAAAGATAAGGACTTGGGGGATCCGGTTCCTGGGGAGCGGGACAGAGACAAGGACAGCTGCCTGCCTGTCTTCCAGGTACGCCCCTCCCCTTCCTCTTCTCCCGCTCTGCTTCACAGGACCTCCTCCACATCCCGTGCACAAGAGGGTCCTGTGATCAGGATTGACCTTCCAAGAAAGCGATACCCAGCCTGGGACGCACACTTTATCGACCGCCGCCTCCGCAAGACCATCCTGCTTCTGGAGACCACCTCGGCCATAAGTCCACGGATACAGTACAGGAGCAGCTTGATGGGCAGCAAAGAGGTGTTAGAATATGAGACAACTGTTTAAGCCAACAGCGGCTGTTAAACTACAAAGTGCAGTCTGGGTCCAAGGCTCAGCCCGGAATCAGTCTTCAACCCAGGAATATCTGTGCCGGGAGTAGCATGAAAAGAAGACAGAGTGTCGGGCGACTCTCATTGAGAAAAGAAGTTGTCAAACTGTGATTGTGAAATGTGAACCTCAGTGTGGGACCAAAGCTGCTGAAGAACATATAGCAAGAATTACCTGTTGGAAGTTAATGGAGTATACTGAGCCAGGATTGTCTCATTTTCTAACACTTCAAACAAGAGGAATTTAATCTTACACCAGGGACCAGTAAGTGTTAGATTTTGTTTCAACCTGGACGATGAGGACAACAAGTAAAAGGACACCAGAGAAATAAAGCTTGAGATAATTAAAAAAAAAACAGTCTGCTACATGAACTGAAGCCTCAGGCCACAGAGCCAGAACAGAAATGTATGACATGTTGAAGAAACAGATTGTCAGAGTGTTCATGGGACATGCAATCATTTTGGGTTTGGGCAAAATACATAAATCTACAGCCTGTTGAGTTGGCATTCACAGATGCTGAGTCATTGTCTACAACCAAATTCATCCCAGGTTTAGCCAAGATAAACAGACACCTCTTACCAATCAGTCACTTCGGCATGCTTCAGAGAATTACGATGACTTGCAAGAATACACACAGACGAGTCCGAGTCGATTGGTTGCAAGGGTCGCTTTGTTCTTTCCATTCAGTCATGTCCCCAAAAGGTTGCATGTGCCTCACAAATCTTTGGTAATTGTGCTCTTTAAACATTTTGTCAGAGGCGTCTAAAGGAAAAAGCTGCTCGAATTCCCCAGCAGGGCCTTGGCTTTCATCTGATGATGGATCGTAACTCAGTCTAAGCTCAGACGGTCCATGAAATGTAGGCCTGCAATACAACTGATACCAATTCACCCATCCATTTGTGCCACAACTGCAGCCATAGCACAAGTCTAGCTGTCGACCCCAACCCAATGGACTTACTTGGAAAGCTGAACGAGGATCAGATAAGTGGATGTACATGAGCAGCTTCTCAAACGGCTACCGACGTATGGCATGCTGTAAATCGCCAGAAACAGGTCTGTGATGTACAGTTGAATAAATGCAGATGTCCAATACTGTATAAGATGTTAAAATAAGCTGTAGTTAGGTGATGAATGCCTTTTGTGAGTAAGGAAGCTTCATTTACTCGTAAGAGTCTAAATGTTGTCCAAAGTGGTTCACTTTTTTCTAAAAATCATATTATGTAGGATAAGGAGGATGTCACAGTCTATTTCAGTATACTATGATCTGGTTTTTAAGGGTTTGATTTTGAGGGCAAAAATAATCAAAAGAAATATAACACTTGTTTAAAGTTAACTGTCAAGACAAAGAGTACAGATATGTTTTTGCAAACTAAGTAGTTGCAATAGTAGATGTCTTTTGTAACAAAAAGGATATGCCCACCGTCTAAGTTCTTTTGTTGGGTTTGGTTTCTTTGCAGGACCATCATGTTTTAAGATTAAGAAGGTTCTGTCTCCCCCTTCAGGCAGGGAGACCATTAACTGTATTAACAATGCTGGTGCTTGGAGTGTACACCGTTGGTGGACGATGTCACTGAATCAAGAAGTTAAACAAAAAGTTAAAGAGAAGTGAGAAAGTTCCTAAAAGTGCAACAGTACTGTTTAATAGCTCTGGCTCCAGTAGTTTCCAATTTTAAAAAAAACGACATCTTTTGGATACAAATCCTTATGGTCTCCATTGTTTTGGTCCTAAATTCAGTCCAAACTAAGGTTTTACTGAAAAAGGTCAATATTCTCCCAAATTAGAAGATTTTAAACTACAAACCAACAGGTGATGCCCAGACACTACATCCATTTGTTTTATAATCTCCAGTTGGTTTTGTTTGGAGAACACATTCCTTTAAGTGCATACAGAAGTTTACTTTTCCATTATTAGGTGTGGGCCGGTATGAGATACTTAGAACTTCGATTAAAAATACTTGATTTAATTGCTTTTATCTAAAATAGAAACTCAGCAATTGTTCAGAAAGGTACATATTTATGATGGTGTTAAGATGATGTTATTGTTCATTCTGCCCATGGATGGACCAGATCTTTACGCTAGCAGTGTTGTTAGGTCATATGAGTTTGCTTGTCTGGGCCACATGCATCTGAAGAACGTCTATGAGGTATTTTGCGAGGGAGTATGAGTCGCCTGGTTCACTTTGAAGGGCTATCTGGTCATTTCATGCCAAAAACAATGCTGTGTCCGCATGTTTAGCACAGCAAAGATGCTTATCCCTAGTGCAGGATGGACTCCACTCTTTGACCGAAGTCCTAGGCCCCTTTGGATGTTTTCCAAGCATGCACAACTGGAAGGAGACTCCAGAGCAGAGAAGACTGGAAGCACAGAGAAGACTGGATATATTTCCAAACCACCATATTAGTCCTTTTTGTAAGCAAGGAAAGAGAATAGTACCTTTCTTTCTATCAGCTCAGCAACAAGAAGAGAGAGAGGCAGCACTCAGGCTCATCCATCCAGTTGGTCAAACTTACCTTATTCTAGAGAGTTTTGTGGTAGCCCAGTAAAATGACTTTAAACTGTAGGAACTTTTTTAAAGGGTTTTATAGGCTCTATTTGACGGGAGGTGGATATTGGGGGAGGGGGAGGGCATGCAGCGAGGGTTGCCAGGCTGGGAATCGAGCATGCGACTGCCGCGTTGGGGATCGGGGCCTCCATGTGTGGGTTGTGCTTAATCCCTGAGCCACCACAGCACAACCCCAACCATAGGAACTTTTTAGTAGTCTTAAAACCCTTGTATGCCTTGATACCGATTACCGGCCCATGCCTGATCAATTTAGACTTCATACACTGAGGCAACAATCAACAGTTCAGGTCTGATGCTTTTGGATATGGGCATTTTTGGCATCATGTCAGTTATTGAATAAACATTGGATGTTGCTTTTTCTTTTAATTTTGTGTATGAAAAATAAGGGAGCAGGGAAGAGAGAAGGAAAGTGGCTGAATCAATGTGTCTGTTCTCGTTTTTCATCTCGGACAATTCAAAACCGCAGGTGGTTGGGATACATTGTTGAGTTTTCAACGAATCAACAACCAGCAGCGTTTAGATTTTTCTTTTTATATATATTTTTTCATGAGACATTTTCTAAGCTAGTTTAACTGGAGGCTTGTTGAAGGTGAAGATGGATCCTGAACATATCACATTTGTCTTTCAGCTGATATCCAAAGTTAGTAAAAAAGCTAGTTGGAAACCATTGGACTGCTAAACACAGATGGTCCTCCAGCTTTTGCTACCTAGGATGCAGCTTCAGGTGTGGCTAAATGTCACTATCTGCTAAAGCATGAAAGATCTTGCGTGGTCAGCAACAGCTTCACTTTCATGTTCATCAAACTATTTCTCCCCAACAGCTTCTTTGAACTTAAACTTAATCTTTTTCTGAAGGGTCCGTCTTTACGTTGGTCTGACTTGGTAAAAAATGGAGGTCTCTTTCTGTCTCTTTGACAAAAACCTGCAGCAATGTGGTGATTATGTGTAAAGTGGTAATATTTACTCAAAGGTGGGTGTTTTTTCTTATAGAAATACTATCCTTGTGCATGCCATCAGTTAAATGGGGGTTTTCAGCTTTGTTGCTGTAACATCAAGATGTTGAGGCTCAGTAAGAATTCAGAAGCTCCTTGATGCAGGTACCAATGAACACCATAATACAGCTATGAAGATTCTCAGTATATTAGAAGACAATAAATTTGGAGGAGATTTCTGTTGCTGCCACGTTGAGTGAACAAAACCGATTGTTGCATACAAAGAACTCTGAGAAATCTCAAAAAGACTCAAATGCTGGTACATTGTCACCCTAAGAGCATCTTCTGTTCTTGCTTTATAATGTCCTCAGTCGTCGTCCGTTGAGTGTTTTCCTGATGATGCAAACACACTCTTGTTTCCTGATGTGTTTGAAGGATTGCTTCATTGAGTGTTCGGTGGAACGTAAAGAAAACCCAGTCTGTATTATTAAAAGCCAGTAGGACAGAGGTGCTCTGACTCTTACATAATGCCCTCCACACTTACTGGCTCACTGGTAAAGATGTGTAAAGAAGTCTTAACTTTCCATTGAAGCTGCATAATTTCTCTCCAGGTCTTTGCACTTAAAGTCTTCTCCTTTAATGTTTCAGAAGGTTGGAGCGTGCAGAGAGAGGGATCTTTAATGGTTTCATGCAGACTTCAGCCCGCAGGGTTATTTACAGGGTTTTGATCCGCGGACTGGGAGCGAATAGAAAAGGATTTTAAACCTTGAGAACCCTTATATTGATTTGCCTTCTGCATCAGTTTCCAAGTGCTCAACATGCCACTCAATCTTGCAATAATCCAAGATTTTTGGAAGAGACACTGTCTCACAGCATTACAGGTCAATCGGCATAATCAATAGTGAACACGGGAAGATTTTCTTGTTTTACACCTGATATACCTGGACTGTTGCTGAAAAGCTCAATTTCATTATCGTTTATGTCCGAGTAGGGATGAGCAGACGCCACATAATTATATTGGTGGTGGTGGGACTTTTTCCTGACAGTGTCTAATGGTGATAAAGACTTGATGAGCCTCTCTGCCACTCTTTGGCACATTGGAGATGTATGTTTGTCCTTTACTACCCTCCTTACTGTGTGGGGAGACATGTTTGTTGAAGGGCCAGTTGTAAAACTTTTAGGTTGAGGGGATTTTTTTTTCTGGAAGCCATTTTCTTACTTGCCTGTTTTGTTGGTTATTAAAGCCCATAAGACACATTGGTCAACTTCAGAAGTAATATTTTAAAGAGATTTTGAGTGTGGCCATCATGATATAGGAAATAACATTCTTTTTTTTTTTTTTTTTACTTTGGTGTTTATTTATCCCTTCACTTTGGTAGAATAAAATATTCCTCTTAAGACTTTTGACACATCTGTACCAATAAGTGGGAAGGGCATCAACCATGGTCCAGATCATTCAGGAAGGCAAACAGCAGCAGTTTGAAGATGCAGACCGTGTCCTACCTGAACCTGGGGACGTCAGTCCACTGGTGACATACACAGAGCTGTTAATGGTGCTGAAAACAATGACTTTTTGTTACAAATGGTCATGACCTGACAGGCTAATGTACGGCTGCCTGGTGCATACACAAACCACCCAGTCACAGGCCAAGGCACACTTTGCTTTCTCTGATTGGGTCATGCAGGAGTTTTTCTGTCATTAAGCTAAGATAACAGTTGATAGTAATGTGCTGATTATATATTGACTTGAACAAGAACATGTTTAAATGTTATCGAGTCCAAAAGCTCGAATCATCTTTTGTTAAGTAATGCAAGGAGTTTATGTTGATTTATTTTTGTATTTGTTTTATATCTATTTATCTATTGTTTACTCACTTGGTGGCCATGTCTTTGGTATGACTCTTTTATTAAGATGTAAAATATGAAAATAGTTTGTTTTTTTTACTCATTCTATATTTCTGTAAATATCAGAGTGATACTATTCTAGGATGTGCGTGTTCAAGTATGTGTGCTTTGGTATGTAAGTATGTTGTGTATGTAAAGTATGTGTGTACTGTAAGGATGTGCTCTCAGTTTCCTCTTCTACTTTGTTTTTGATAATGCCGCTTAAACATCCTTTGAGTGAGCAAGCAGAAAAATAAACCTGTGGTGAAAATTATCTATGACGATGTTAAAAAAAGATGAAGAAAAACAAAGAACTCAACAAGCTGTGCTGATTACTGTAGGTGGGAAAAATACTGTAGTAAACATGGCTCAACAGCCATCAGAATAAACTCAACAGGCCTGCGTTTGTGTCTTCTTTGATGCATGACAGCAGGAAGTCGGTGGATTATTTAACTTTTTTCACAAATTAAAGGCGTATTAAAGGTGTTGTTTTTCCTTCTAAATATGGATCTTTTATTGTTTAGGAAAAATCTGCATATTTTTTGTGTTCGTGGAGAACTACTTATAGTACAGATCTCAGAAGAATCAAGGATCACATGCATCAAAGTTGATGATACAACCAAAAGTTCATTCTTCAGGGATTTGTTATAAATTTATAGAAATGTATATGACCTACTTGTTATGTCTGGTAATAAATAAATAAATAAAATAAAATAAAAATTTGCAGAGCAGGGTTTATCTATTAGAAGAGGTTAAGTCATGCTAAAATGCATAAATTGGTTCTTTGTGGTGATATCTTTATATTTCTGTGCAAACTGGGACATTTTTGTGTAAATTTGTTTTATTCTTCAAAATTTGCAACTAAGGTTTTCACACTACCACCAGTAAAGATCCCCAAAAAAACCAAACGTTGCTCAATACAAAGACGAAGTCATTAAGGTGGCAACAGTGCAACCCTGCTTAAGCCCCACAATTGGCCACGTCCCTTGGTGTCTTGTCACTCCATGCACTTTAGTGGAATTTTTCAAAATTTGTCTGGGGCGGAGTTATGTTTTTAGTTGCACTTTTACGTAAATGCAGTTAGAATGGTATGTCATATTAGAGATTCAGTGACTGGATAGACTTCCTGATATTCAGTGATGAAACTCTTCTGGACTCATCGACTCTTTGCAAAGTTCAGTCTGAAGAAGCACTCTGGATATTTTCTCTGTTCAAAGAAACAAGTGGGAAAACAAGAAAGCTCAAAAGATAAATGTCTTATCTCAGATTCTAGTTGCCTGGGTAACCAGATGATCATTAAGCTATTAGCTCAGCAGACACTAGCAGCGGTTGCCTTGACATTAGGTGGAGAAGGATGCTGAGGCTGTTTGTGTGAGACTCCTTTGACTCCATCAGCAGAATTTCCCCTCTTTTTGTTTTCTCTCCGTTATAGCCCATAAGTTAGCCTTCATCACAGTGCTGCCCTCTTTTGGCCAAACTTGTTAACTGAAATCACAGATTCATGGGTTCCATGAGGTGTGAATCTGAAGAAAGTTACACCAAGCTTCAACTCTCTGCTATTCCAGGTGCTGCAGAAACTGCTTCTTATAAATGCTTTTGTATTGTGTAGTAATAAGAGTAGAATAATTGAACCCTGTAGGGATTAAAAATGCTGCACAGAGATAGGGAGGTATTTCTGTAATCTGCATCATCTCCTGTTTAGCTGTAGGTAGCAAATTGTTTAAAAATGCATCACTAGTGCCTTCACAATGTATTACCGCAGCATTTTCACTGAAATAATGAGAGCAAGTGTTAGGAGCCTGAAATCATCCCAACAGCCACCAGCTATCAAACACGCAGTACTGGGTGCAGCTCAGTTTATCTTCTTGTTCTAAGTGTTTCACCCAAGGCAGCTGTTTGCACCCATAGTAGATAAATGCAAAAGGCTTTAAAACAAATTCTGCTCTTATTACAACAGTCTTACATTACACTGTAAACAGAAAAATCAAGTTTTATTTTTTATATATTTGTTCTTTGAAAAGGAAAATCTGTGTCATCAAAGCCACAGTATGTAACTTTTATGAAAATATAATTTTTACATATTTGGTGAAACTTTCAAGATGTTGTGACAGTATGATATGAGACAAAATATAAACCGAGCTGCTCTGCCTTTTCCCAGTGCCATCCAGAACCAGGAGGAGGGTTTTAGTGTTGTCAATCACCCTCTGTGTGGCGCTGCTTATTGCTCTTCCAAAGAGCATTGGAGGGAAGCTAGTACATCCTGTCATGAATGCTAAAGAGTAAGTTAGCAGTAGCAGAAAGCAACAGCAGAGTGTTTTGGAAAGTCTGGTTTGATTACAATGAGGCTTGGAGTCTTCAACATTCACTGAGTTTATTAATCTGTTTGCTGTAATGACATAATGTCAAACCTGGGATGAAAAGTAAAGTATTTTTTAACTAAAATCCCATAAAGAGAAAGGCCTTTGGAAATCACCTTAGGCTGTATGGCAAAGAGAATTGGATATGACACTTGTCTCTGCACAAATACAGTTTCAAAAAGGGAATTTTGAGCTGTATAATTTGTGTGTTTTATCAGAGAAGAGAGAATGGATGTTATCAGTCGTTGGTGGAGTTTCCTCTCGGACAGGAAGTGGACTTCCTTCGCTTCCTGCTCTCTCCTCATGCCCACAGTGTTTGTGTGTGTGTTGAGGGGCCTCAGCAGAGTAAACAATCAGTGTAGAAGCAGAAAAGGGCATAAATGACACGCAATAAATGAACTCAGACTTATAGGAACAAAGAAGCAGAAAACGGTAGAACAACTGAGAGACAGGACCACAACATCTGAGTGGAAACTGTGAGAAGAACCCAAACTTTCTGACCCAGAACAGAGCCGCCACCATGGACTACGAACCAAAGAAACCAAAGAAGGTACATAAACTTATATCCATTTTTTTAATGTTATTAATATCTTGAGGGGACTCTATCCAAACGGAAACTGTTTTGATGTTGGAAACCTGTTGATTTTGCTTAAAATTGCCCAAAATAACAGAAAGTAACCTGAAAGCAACAGAAACAACAAAGAGAGTTTGACTCCAAGACTTCTTGGATTGATTCATGTCTTTTTTACATTAGCAGCCATGTTTTCACTAGTACATGTTTTCACTAGTACTCTCTATGAACTAATATCTGCCAGTATGAACTCTCTCTTTCTTTTTCTTACATAATTATGGTGTGCAGAGTTTTTGACATGCACAGAATAGATTGGTTACATTTAGTCTCTTTGTTACCAAAACACTTTTTAAAAGACATTTTACAGTGAAGATAAAAATGTTTCCACTACAGTCATATTCATTCTGATGAGGCTCAGATTTAAAGTAACTTTTATATAAGAAAGCATGTTTTTTTTTACTGATCTGATGTAATATTCTAGTTTTAAATGTCAAGCTTTCATTGCCTGTAAGTTGAAAATCATCATAATTAACAGAAATAAAGGCTGGAAAACACCAGTCTGTAATTAATCTACAAAACATGTTTCACTTTATAATAAAATACCTGAAAAAAAATTAACTTTTCAATAATATTCTAATTAATTGAATTGGTCTGTATGTAAATGTAGACATTTGAGTCTTTAGTATTTCATGGATACGATGGTAAATATTCTTATTTAATAATAAAGTTCAGTTCGTTGATATTGTGTCAAATCACAACAAATGTCACGTAAATTTAAGAGATAAACAGGTGTGATTTATATCCTGGTACAGTTCCATTTGGACCCAATTTAATTCAAATCATAAAGTCAGATTAATAATCCAGTACATTACAGTTACACTTTTATTGTTCAGTGATTTAATATAATCAAGAATATGGTGACAGTCGACAGAAAACTGAATCATATTTAATGCCAGAACATCTGAGGATTTGTCTGTTTTTCTTCCCAGACTTTCGTTTCGCCCATCAAGCGTCTGGTCTGGTCCAGATCTGGCCGCAGAGCCGTAGACCGCGACAGCGTTTACCGCCGGCCGCTCCACACCGTCCCCCTCTACCCACCGGATTACCTCATCCACCCCGAGCGGCTCATCTTCGATTACGTGGAAAAAGAAGTGAAGGTAAGAAATGACGATAAAGAACAGAACTGAAACGGTAAAAAAGAAAAGCTTAAAACTGCTTAATTTTGACCTTTTCTCTTAGTTCCTGGGTCACCTGACCTGGGTGTCTGTTTCATTAAATCCATCAAGCCGGGATGAACTTCTGCAGCTGCTGGACACAGCCAGGGTTGGTAGTTTTTACTTATCTATAACTCATTAACCTAAATGTTTTGTTATTATTAACTTAAGCTTTAGTCACCAGTTAATGATCAACAGCAGAAACTCCTACAGCTTCCCAGCATAGTGCAGTGATATAAGAATAAAGCAGCTCTGTTCTTATTCCATAGTTTGGAGGATGCTTTACTACAGATTAAGGTCAGATTGCACTGGGATGGGTTTTATTGCACAATACTTTGAATTTCAGTCTCTCTATATATAGAATATTTCTACACCTCCACCATCAGTTTCAGCCTTGCTGTAGAGGAGAAAGCAATATTTAAATCAGACAGAGGAAGGGTTGCAGATTACATATACTGATGTAATTAAGTGTATTCATTTCTGAATGGTAAAGTGATTTGTGAGGATAGAGAAATGATGCACAAAGTTCAGAATTTGTTCTTCACTTTGAGCTGATTACGCCAACACTCTGGCGTTGATTAGTTTTGCTTCCAGTAAAGGAAAATTAGATTGTAACCCTTATCTGCTACAGCAGCATATTTTCCAGTTTTCATCACTGATAAATGAATCTAGCATTCAAAATTCACAACTTTGCTGTATTGGTTTCCCAGCAACCAGCAAAGCTAATCCAACCATGACCTTTGAACTTCCTTGAAGAAATACTGTAGGACCGTGGACCGTGGACACTGACGTAGGATTCTTTAGCACTGAGATGCTTTCCAGACCAAAACTCTGCAAAGACCGTTCTGGCTGATTTCTCACATAATGTTGCTATTTTAACGATAATAGAGCCTAACCTTTGACCCTGTGCTCGTCATTAGCAGCTGAAGGTGCTGCCACTGAAGACGAGCGTCGATCAGGACTGCATACTGAGTCTGTCTGCTCGCTGTCTGCTGCTGACATGGAGAAACAACGAGAAGCTGCTGATGAGGATTCCCACACATGAAATCGCTGCTGCCTCCTACCTGCGAGACGACGCACTGCACCTGCTGGTTCTCAAGACAGGTGAGGCAAATGTGACTGACCTGAGTGAAGCTGCCCCCCCACCCCCATCTTCTTCAAATCAGACAAAATTGGTGTCAAATGTTTGTGCTACATTTGTACTTGTTTGTGCAGCAAAAATTTTCGTTTGTGCCGCTATCATTTTAAAGATGTAAAGAAATGTTTCCAGAGGTCATCCAAGGTCAACCAACCCCTGACCTTCTTCAATCCAGACAAATTGGGTGTCAATCAACTCAGCTACGTTTGTGCTGGTTTGTGCAGTGAAAATATTCATTTGTGCTGCTTTGGCTTTGAAGATATTAATGTAAGTGTAAAGGTCAAAAGGTCAACCAGCCCCCCCACTTTCATGATATCAAACAAAATTGGTGTCAAAGGTTAGTGCTACGTTTGTGCTGGTTTGTGCAGCAATTTTTTTTTTGTTTGTGCCGCCATCATTTTAAAGATATAAAGAAAGTTGGATTTCATAAAATTTGGGGGTCTGGTTGACCTTTTGACCTTTACACTTTTAATAATATCTTCAAAGCCAAAGCAGCACAAACAAAAAAATTTTGCTGCACAAACCAGCACAAATGTAGCCGAGTTGATTGACACCCATTTTGTCTGGTTTGAAGAAGGTGGGGGGTTGGTCGACCTTGGATGACCTCTAGAAACACTTCTTTATATCTTAAAACTCATAGTGGATTAAACAACAATTTTTGCTGCACAAACGTAGCACAAACATTTGACACCAATTTTGTCTGATTTGAAGAAGGTGGTGGGGCGACTTCACTCAGGTATGTGACTGATGTTACAATATGGAGGAGAAGCCCCTCCCCAAACCCTCAGAGGCCTTCAATTAATACTTGGATTTTAACACGGTCTGATATTGTCAAATATTAGAGAGTACTGTATGAGAGCGTATTAGAGCAATACAAAAAAAGAAGTACATTTCCCAGAAAGAAACTTTGAGACTAATCACAGAAAGTTTAAAAACATGGAAATTTTGAAGCCTGAAAAATCAAAAAGTTGGGAAAAGAAAACTCAGAAATTTTCTAGAAAAAAACTTGCACATTTCTGATACAAAAGTTGAAAAATGCAAAAACTAGAAATTTTCTGCAGAAGATTTTTTTTTCTATCTACATTTGCTCAGATATTACTGTCGTGATATTGTAACAAAGAGCTGGATTTTGTTTCAAAACTCGCATCCTGCAGGTCTAAATGTGGATTCTGTGGTTGCTGACGATGACAGCCTGGACAGGAGGAAAACACAAGGCATCGACGGGCGACGACAAACCATGAGCTGCAACGCCGAGTCGCGACCAGCAGGGGGCACGATGGAGCGCAGACACACCATCTGTGGAGTTGACTGGAGGCCATCGCTCTCCAGAAGTAACCATGACAAAAACCAAAATGTGGAGAGAGGAGGCGGCGAGAAGGCAGGGGGCGGAAGCTTAGAGAGAAGGAGAGTCGGCGGCAGCTGGGAGAGGAGGCAGCAAACCAGAAAAACCGGTGGGAGCTGGGAGAACCGCAGAGCGAGACCAATGAGTGGGAACTGGGGGGTGGGAGGTGGAGGAGGGAGCTGGGAGAGGAGGCATGGAGGGGGTGGAGGAGCCGGGAGCTGGGAGAAGAGGCATGGAGGAGGCGGAGGGAGCTTGGAGCGGCGCCAGGCCTGCACTGGAAGCTGGGAAAGAGGGAAAAGCTACGGCAGCTGGGAGAGACGGAACTACAACCCGCTGGAACCCACACCCTGTCCTGATGCCTACTGCAACCTGGTCATCCTGGCGATGGAGAACAGGGTGGGGTCCTCCCTGGAAGGCACAGCAACCATGATGATGCTAAACACAGATTTATGTGTAAACTAATAATCTGAAACAGGAACCTTGGTGTTTATGTGCAGGACGCTGCAGAGGAGTATTGCTCCCTCATTTGCCAGATGCTCCAGATCATTTACGGCCATCAGACCATTGAATGTGTCGACAGGGCCGGATTTCACCACACCATGCCAGATCAATACTGGCTCCAAAGGAGTGAGTGTCACGAAGTTAAAAGAAATAAAGGCTTGAAATATTTCACTCTATGTGTAATAAATCTATATGTAAGTTATGCATTTCACTTTCTGAAATGAGTGACAAAAATCACATTTGAGATGTACTTTCCACTGCTTATATAAGACATTTGGGAAGGCCCTCACTTAGGGTTCATTCACACCATCCCTTTTTAATCGGCTTTAATTCAAATCCAGTTCATTTTCCTAGAAATCTGGTTCATTTGTGGAGGTGTGAATGCGTAATTGATGTGATGTGAACCAAAAGAATGAACTCTGGTCTGCCTACCAACCTCGGTTTGTATTTGGTTGAAGTAAACTCAGGTTTGCATGCCTAGCAGATCAGAGACTGCTTGAGATGATAGAAGGCTGACTTTGTAATTGTCTTTCTGTGTCTCTGAAGGTTCAGGTCAACAAAAAGCAGAACAAAAAAATACAAATAATGATTACCCTAAAAAAAAAAAACCTTGTAAATAACCCAATAAAATGAAGTAATCCTAAAATGATTTTAACAGACTTCAAAGTAATGCAAAAGAGAATAAAGATTAAAACTTGAAACTTTAAGACTTTACTGTATCTCTCTACAGGTGACAGCTGCCTGACTGACATGTCCTACAGTTATGATCTAGACTTTAGCTGCTGCAGCTCTTTGTAAGTAACATGACTGTAAAACAATAACTACTACTGCTTTCTGTATGTTTATATGTGATGTAGTTCTTTTATAATATTGCTGCAATCCTCTAAGAAGCCAGTGTCCTTCTGTCTCTGTAAGCGACGGCTCCCAGGAGGCGTTTGAGCTCAGCTACAGTGAGACGTACAGCGAGAGCTCGTCCATCTCGCTGCAGGACTCCCATCGCAGCCTGGCATCGACCAGTGATGGAGCAGACAGCAACCCTGCCATGCTGCTGATGCAGGAGTACATGATTACAGTGAGTGTGGACAACAAACGCAATATTCACAAGCAGAACATGAAGCTAGGCGGAATGGGTTTGGCTCCAATAAGTTTTAAAAGAAGTGAAAACAGACATCATGGAAAGAAACTGAATCCCCAACGTATAAAGTAAATAAACCCCTGTGTGTGTGTGTGTGTGTGTGTGTGTGTGTGTGTGTGTTGTGTGTGTGTGTGTGTGTGTGTGTGTGTGTGTGTGTGGCAGCTGAGGAACAAGCTGAATCCTCTGGAGCTGCAGCAGTTTGCAGTCCTACTGAGAGAATACAGGCTGGGTTCAAACATCGACCACTTCTGCTCCGAACTGCTGCAGCTGTACGGAGACGAGCGCAAATTCCTGCTGCTGGGTGAGAAACCGAGACGGAGTTATTGTTTTCCTTTATCTGGATCCCCATCGGCTGCAGGTCTCTGCATCTACTCTTCCTGAGGTGCCCAGATTCAACATGAACAACTAAAAATGCAACTAAAAATGCTGAACATGCACAGATTGCATAAAAACACGCAGAATAAAAGTAACTGCAAAAATAAACAAATAAAAATACATGCATGTTACATACATTGAAATTATAAGTAACTACAGAATACATAAATACAAAATAGAGGCCATAAATTAAAACAAATTAATTATACTATAACAAAAACTATTCTAACAAAGGACATTCACTTCAATATGTCAAGGAACACATATACTGTATGTGAAAACATACACAGTCAAAATAACACAATATAGGGCAAAGAAGAATCATTCGGTGTAGTTGTTTATTTCCTTAAAGTTGTTCAAAATTTATTCTTCTGTTGCGTCTCCAATATATAAGGTGGACATACCTCTAAATAAATCCGACATCTTCATAATTCAATATGAATCATGCTGACATCTATGGTAAAAACAGCTAAAGGTGAATTAAGTCCTGAAACCTCAAATTTAATATGTAAAACTAGGTACAGTTTCACAGAAGGGTTTATACCAAGCAATTATGTAAATATTTCAGTTAAGATGCTAGGATGCTATTAAAAAGTCCACAAGGAGAAATAAAGATTGTAATGTAGATTATTTTCTTCCACATTCCGTTATTCAAGAATGAATTGTTGGACTATCTGAACATTTTAATGTCTTTATGGTGGAAATACAGCATTATTTTTGGGAAAGTCTGTTTTTCAGAAAAGTTTAATTTCCTGTGAAATGTTCTTGTCTTGGAATCCTGGTTTGTTTCATTTGGGCTCATTAACATGTCCATGTTTTTTCAGGCATGCGGCCGTTTATTCCAGACAAAGATGTCGGCGCATTCGAGGAGTTCCTTGAAAGCATCGGGATCCGAGAGGGCGGGATTTTAACCGACAGCTTTGGACGAATTAAACGCAGCATGAGCAACACCTCGGCCACAGCCATGAGAGGGTAAATGGACGTGTAAAGTTTATTTTCAATAATTCAGTTCATTATTGAATCATCACATGAAAAGTGATGTATTTTAAGAGCTTATTTCTGTTGAGTTTGATGATTATAACAAATGAAAACACAAATTGTGGTCTCTCTATAACAAAAATTATATTACATGACACCAAAAGACATTTTTATACTGAAACTGACCTAAACTATCTTAGAGAAGACTGCTGACTTGACAGTTAGTCAGAATTTTAAGCTTTGATTAAACATTGTTAAACTTATTTTAACAAAAGTTTGAGTGGGGAAAAAAAAGTGTGATATTTGACTTAATTTCCACGACAGCCTTTAAGAACACATTATAAATATAAATAAAACTGTAGAAAATATGCAATTTTATTTTCTAAATGTATACTTAAGGAACAGTGAGAATGGAGGCGTTGAAAAGATTGCGAATCAAATACCATTAGAGTTCAGTGTGGATTCACAAGGCGTGGACTGAAATCCCAGGCTAAATATGGAACAGACGGTACACAAACGCTGACGTCTCTGGTTGATTATTTCTTTGTTTGGTTCTTAAAAAGCATGTTTGTTTCCTTTTAAATTGTGCCAGATTTTTACAGCCGTTCCTCTGTCAGTAGGTACGACAACGGCTCTCTACCAACAGGCTCTCAGGAATTTAACCGACGGATCACTGACATCACCCACGACATCCAGGCGCTGGGCTTCCAGGACACGCATGGAGACATCGAGGAGGAAGACTACTACCTCTGATGAAGGCGGAGAAGAAAAGACTTAGAGAGAGATTTCCCAACAGTTCTGTGTTTTCATTCACAGTAAAAAAAGAACCAAAGTCAAACTGTGTTTGTGCACAAACTTGGTGAATAAAGCTGATTTTGATTCCAAGTTAAAACAATTCTGTGTTTAGATCTGGAGGGAATATGTGAATTATTTTGAAGTAAAAGTTCTTCATGAAAAACTAGCAATTGTTTTGAGATGTGCAAAAAACCCTAAATAAATTCAGGAAGAACTAAAAACAAGACAAAATACACTCTAGTTTTTGATAGAAATGCTAAATATTCCATATTCGACTTAGCTTTTTAATTCTGTTCCTGTACCTGATTCCTAATGAAGATGTGACTTAATGAAAACTGGATCCTATCATTTTGTTTCATTCAACAATCATTATTAAAAGTAAGAGAAATTATCAGAAAGTTCTCTTGGCAGCAAAAGTGTGAAAAATTTTATGTCTGCCTTTTGCAATCTAAAATCTGTGTATAAACAAATTTCTGTATTTAAGTTGTTGAATGTTTTAATACAAAAGAGTTAGATTCAGTTTAACAGACACTACAAAATGAACATCTTCGTCATTTCTTCAATGTTTAGTTTTAGTGAGTTTTGTCTGGCTTTACCCTAAAGATTTTGTGTTTCAGAATTTGCACATTTCATTGGAAATTTGTTCCAGATTAACATAAAAACAAAAGTATTCCTCTATGTTTGTCCAACGAAGTCAATAAGCTACAGATTCTCACGAACTATGTTTACAAATGAAATTTAAAGTGCTGGTATGAGAAAAATTGAGAAAATCTAGTTTCTCCCATAGAAAAATCTTGAGCAAAAGCAGCAGGAAACTAGGTCGCGCTCTTTGTAATGGCTTTCCGTTTGAAAGGCAAGGTTTAATCACATTGGTTGGATGCCATGTGACACCCGTTCTTATTGGTTAAAATTAAATCAGATAATGTGACGACATGAACTCGCTCAAAAACCAGGAAGTCCGCCTGTTCTAAAATAACTTTCAACTTCTGTCTGTGCTTTTTTCACTTACGGGGTTCAACAGTTGTTGTAATGCTTCACTTTTATTAGAAGGCACAGCATAGTTTCGTGTTATCGATATTGGCTAATCGCCGGCACCGAGGACCGGCGCCCGGACGTACTGGCTTACGTCAACGTCGGCGCCATATTGTGAGGGGCATTTTTAAATACGCAAAAAACAGCACAAGTTGTCCTGTTTTATTTAGTAAAACTGTGTTATTTTGTTGTTGTGACAATATACATTGATATTGATACAATTACCTACATGGCATTTATAACTAACACGTATTTAATAAAATGTCAGTGTCTTTTGAAAACTGATGAATTTTTATGATGTTAGTGATTTGCCAACATCCAATAAAACGAAGCCATAATATACTTAAAAACACGATTAATTAAAATCATGATAAAAGCCTGTGTGTAAATTAATACAGACACAATTCAGGACAGGCGCTGTTTTTTCGGGAGACCTCGTGGTGTGTCGTAACATTATCTGCCAGTTTAATTTAATCTCAACCAATAGGAATACGTGTCATGTGACATCTAACCAATAAGATTAAGCCCTGCCTCGATAAACCGGTATATAGGCGCCGCCTGTCTTCCTTCTTTTTATCAGTTTCCTCTCTTGCAACAGACTCTTAACAGTCTCTCCGTGGGAGAAACGACTTTTTGTTCTTTTTCTTCGTCCCAACGCTTCAGTTTTTGTGGAAACATGGTGAGTATGAAACTATAAATGCATCAGTCCGATTTTTTCTTCTTAAAAATAGTGATCGTTTGTGGTCTCGGTTGAGCTTAAACAATGGTTAAATCAGACATCGGTATTTGCATATTATATTTTTTCATGCCTTTGAACATAGGCTTTCTGACGGCAGGATATTTAAATAAAATAAATAAATAAAAATGCCTCAGCCGACATGTAAGTTGAGTCCTGGGCGTGTTTCCGGCTGTTCTTTGGCCTCTTTAGTCCCACAGCATGACGCATTCCTCTGTTCCAGCGCCTTTTTGAAGAGGCCTCTGAAACCACAGGCCCTGCCTGCCTTTTGTGACAAAAGCTTCATGCTGTCGGCTTCACTGCTTTTTCATGGATGAACTGGCAGATTGTGTTGCCAAATGTTCATGTTGATCCATTTAATCCGTTGCATCTGTGCTGCTCTCTTCCTCCACCCAACTCTAATGTGGGCAGAAAAAATAAATGTATCTCTTAGGGTGTTTCTCTTTGCCTATGGCCCAAGTGATTACAGTCATCCGGTTCTGGTTTTTAGTTCCTCATAAAAGCGCTTGTGTTGAACTTTTTTTTTTTTTCTTGATAAGCGAGGTACAGCTGCACAACATGTGACTTATGACCTTGAAGCTATTGACTATAATAGGACAAGACATGTGGCTTTCAGCATTCTTTAGAAATGAAACTTTTTACAAGAATTGATGTTTTTTTCTTCACAGCGTGAGTGCATCTCCATCCACGTCGGTCAGGCCGGTGTCCAGATCGGCAATGCCTGCTGGGAGCTCTACTGCCTGGAGCATGGCATCCAGCCGGACGGACAGATGCCCAGTGACAAGACCATTGGAGGAGGAGACGACTCCTTCAACACCTTCTTCAGTGAGACCGGAGCAGGGAAGCACGTCCCCAGAGCCGTTTTCGTAGACCTGGAGCCCTCTGTCATTGGTAAGCCCTTCTATTTATGATTTTTAGGATTATTTTTATAATACTCATGATGCTGTAATTTGTCTCTTCCAGATGAGGTTCGCTCTGGGACCTACCGCCAGCTGTTCCACCCAGAGCAGCTGATCACTGGGAAGGAAGATGCTGCCAACAACTACGCCAGAGGACACTACACCATCGGCAAAGAGATCATCGACCTGGTTCTGGACAGGATCCGTAAGCTGGTGGGTGAATTCAGACAGGGAGACTTTAAGTTTGTTTACAAAATGTTTAATTTGCAACATTACATTTTCATGGAAGTTTTAATTACGTTATTGTAAGAACAGCAGAATGTAATCTGGTAACGTGCAACAGTCCATGTTTTCTTTATTTGCGTCCTCAGGCTGACCAGTGCACAGGCCTGCAGGGCTTCCTGGTCTTCCACAGCTTCGGTGGAGGAACCGGTTCTGGTTTCACCTCCCTGCTGATGGAGCGTCTCTCCGTCGACTATGGAAAGAAGTCCAAGCTGGAGTTTTCCGTCTACCCAGCTCCCCAGGTGTCCACTGCTGTTGTGGAGCCCTACAACTCCATCCTGACCACCCACACCACCCTGGAGCACTCCGACTGTGCCTTCATGGTGGACAACGAGGCCATCTACGATATCTGCCGCAGGAACCTGGACATTGAACGCCCCACCTACACCAACCTGAACAGGCTGATCAGTCAGATTGTGTCCTCCATCACTGCGTCTCTCCGTTTTGATGGTGCCCTGAATGTTGATCTGACTGAGTTCCAGACCAACTTGGTGCCATACCCTCGTATCCACTTCCCTCTGGCCACCTACGCTCCCTGTGATCTCTGCAGAGAAGGCTTACCATGAGCAGCTCACGGTAGCTGAGATCACAAATTCCTGCTTTGAGCCGGCCAATCAGTTGGTGAAATGTGACCCTCGCCACGGCAAGTACATGGCCTGCTGCCTCTTGTACCGTGGCGATGTGGTGCCCAAAGACGTCAACGCTGCCATTGCTACCATCAAAACCAAACGGTCCATCCAGTTTGTGGACTGGTGTCCCACTGGTTTCAAGGTGGCATCAACTACCAGCCACCGACTGTAGTTCCTGGTGGTGACCTCGCCAAGGTCCAGAGGGCTGTGTGCATGCTGAGCAACACCACTGCCATTGCAGAGGCCTGGGCTCGGCTGGACCACAAGTTTGACCTGATGTACGCCAAGCGTGCATTCGTCCACTGGTATGTGGGTGAGGGAATGGAGGAGGGGGAGTTCTCTGAGGCCAGGGAGGACATGGCAGCTCTGGAGAAAGATTACGAGGAGGTTGGTGCTGATAGCATGGGAGATGAGGATGAAGGGAAGAATATTAAACGGCATTGTCTGTCTACACTTCTGAATGTTCAAAATAAAGCTGTCTTGCTGTAGTAATTGTCCCTTTGGTTTTTTTTTCTTATGTTGGCTGAAGTAACCATTTCTGCAAATCTGCTCTTTAAGAATTTTAAACGTGACTTAATTTGACCACTTGGGGGCAGTAATTCTCAGCAACTGTACAAGTTTGTGTAAATCTCATTCCTATTGAGCAAGACAAAATACAAGGGAATTTAAACGTGTTGATTGAGATTAAAACCCTTTCACTTTTAATTAAAAGGATCCAAGATTCTTTGAGATGCTAACAGGAGCTGTACTGACATCACCATGGTGTCTGGTGTTGCCACCGTATTCATGTCTATGGTTACCACTACATCAGACTCCAAACGGCATGGAAAAACGAGGAGCTAGGGTAATGTGAAACCACTAGGAGGAAGTTTGGACCCTAAACGCCTGTTGCTGAAGCACAAAAGGCATCACTGTTTAGGCTGGAGGAGCCAGGGAGTTGGACTTTTACACGTTTACCCAGAATGCATTGCACCATGAACAACATGGTGACATTCCTGATAAAAATTCATAACTAACCTATAGTATTACTGCATTGTTTTTACAACTAAAATATTTCCCAAATAAGCTCTTATACCTCATGGTGGATCTCTTTAAAGAATCATTAGTCCTACCCACTCATGAAGAAATGCCACTACTTTGAGTTTTCAGTTTAGGTGAGTACTCAAAACTTGAGGGACCAATTCATACAATGCTAAACTTTAAAACAATTGCATTTCTGGGTTCAGAAGCAATATAATCCTTAGCTCTTCATACATTTAGACAATGTAATTAAAGAAAATTCATGTTGGCTCTCGGGTTTAATTCTAAAACGGTGCTCTGCTCATCTAGTCCTATTTAACCTGGAGAAATGGTCGACTGCTGTACCTTTCATAGAAAATATTCCTAGGTTTCTATTTAGTACAGTTGCTAAGCTTAGTTATAACATAGCCATCCATTCTTCATGCTCAGTAAGTGATGCAGCCTTGACACTGTTGAATCTGATGAGGCTTATAAAAGTTTCATCAAAACCTTCAACTTGTATCTTGGACCCAATGCCAACCAAACTAAAGTGTTGCCTTTGACTACTGGCCCCATTTGAGATATTGATCTGTCCTTAGTACTGCAGGCTTACATAGTAACTGTAATTATACCTTTAACAATTATTGTTTCAAAGTAGCTTAAATTACAGGCATAATCTTCCTTCCTTATCTAAGGTATAAGACAATAGTTGCTAATCAAGTGTGTGAGCATCTAAACAGTCCTGACGTGTTTGAAGAGTCTCATCATGGCACTGAAAGAGAAACGTTACAAATATTCTCTTGGCCTGAGGTAATGGATTTTGGGAGTGTTCTGGTCATCCATATCCTATATTCTGAGTCATATCAAGATGAAAAAATAAGGGATGGTTAATTGTGATTTCAGAGATTTCTTGGTTGAATTATTTTACATTTTAATCTTGTAGGGACCATTGATAGTTACTCTTTGTAGCCACAGGAGGGCAGCATGCTGCAAAACATAGAAGCAGGGAATTGGGCAATTTCTGATAATACCATTAAGATAACTGACATGTATGTCATGTACCGGACACAATGCATTCATAGCATATTGAAAATAGGTTTTTAGAATGAATACAAGACAAATAACTTTAAATCACAGAGATTTTATTCAGAACAAAGCCAAACTTGATCATTTCAGGAGTTTTA
The DNA here is from genome assembly GCA_033032245.1 of Poecilia picta. Classification (NCBI taxonomy): domain Eukaryota; kingdom Metazoa; phylum Chordata; class Actinopteri; order Cyprinodontiformes; family Poeciliidae; genus Poecilia; species Poecilia picta. Next base: position 4,040,052 of record CM065359.1, read on the forward strand.
TTCAAACGGCAAACATGATGTACGAACATCTCTGTTTGGAATGCATTCAAGAGCACAGTGCATGTAATCACTTTCTGCTTCCCTGACTTCTCTGTGGTTTTCTTTCTAATACTCTTCTCCTTCCTCCTCTCCCTCACCCTCAATGGAGTCGACTCCAACCTCCTCGTAATCCTTCTCCAACAACTAAAAATGCAACTAAAAATGCTGAAGATGCACAGATTGCATAACACGAATAATAAAAGTAACTGCAGAAAATAAACAAACAAATAAAAATACATGCATGTTACATGCGGTTGCCCACCCGAACCCCGCCGATGGGGGCCCGGGTCTGGAGGAGCCAGGGAGAGAGGAATGGATTCAAGTCGCTCAAATGTCTGATTATAGACCGGGAAAGTGCGACCCCGCCTGTTGAGAAAGGTGTATTTAATGTCACAGTCACCCCCCCCACCCCCACCCAAAGGTTTCCAGCTGGTGCACGTAAGGGGCCCAGTGATTGGCCAGAGGCCCGGTGATTGGTCAGGGGGCCCGGTGAGTCGTTAGGGGCCCGGTGATTGGTCAGAGGCCCGGTGATTGGTCAGGGGGCCCGGTGAGTCGTTAGGGGCCCGGTGATTGGTCAGAGGCCCGGTGATTGGTCAGGGGGCCCGGTGAGTCGTTAGGGGCCCGGTGATTGGTCAGGGGCCCCAATGATCCGTTAGGGGCCTGGTGATCCGTTAGGGGCCCGGTGATTGGTCAGAGGCCGGTGATTGGTCAGGGGGCCAGGTGATCCGTTAGGGGCGGGGTAAATTGCCCGGCCCCCCGGCACGACGCTGACTTGTTCCGCTAGTCTGTCGTCTTATCAGTGTATAGTGTCACAACAACAAATAACAGAGTTTTATAAATAAAACAGGACAACCTTGTGCTGTTTATGCGTATTTAAAAATGCCCCTCACAATATGGCGCCGACTTGACGTAAGCCAGTACGTCTGGGCGCCGGTCCTCGGTGCCGGCGATTAGCCAATATCGATAACACGAAACTATGCTGTGCCTTCTAATAAAAGTGAAGCATTACAACCACTGTTGAACCCCGTAAGTGAAAAAGCACAGACAGAAGTTGAAAGTTATTTTAGAACAGGCGGACTTCCTGGTTTTTGAGCGAGTTCATGTCGTCACATTATCTGATTTAATTTTAACCAATAAGAACGGGTGTCACATGGCATCCAACCAATGTGATTAAACCCTGCCTTTCAAACGGAAAGCCATTACAAAGAGACCTAGTTTCCTGCTGCTTTTCCTCAAGACATAGAGGAGTACTTTTGTTTTTATGTTGATCTGGAACAAATTTCCAATAAAATGTAAAAAGTTTCATTTTAAATAGTTTTATTTATATTTATAATGTGTTCTTAAAGGCTGTCGTGGAAATTAAGTCAAATATCACACTTTTTTTTCCCCACTCAAACTTTTGTTAAAATAAGTTTAACAATGTTTTATCAAAGCTTAAAATTCTGACTAACTGTCAAGTCAGCAGTCTTCTCTAAGATAGTTTAGGTCAGTTTCAGTATAAAAATGTCTTTTGGTGTCATGTAATATAATTTTTGTTATAGAGAGACCACAATTTGTGTTTTCATTTGTTTTAATCATCAAACTCAACAGAAATAAGCTCTTAAAATACATCACTTTTCATGTGATGATTCAATAATGAACTGAATTATTGAAAATAAACTTTTCACGTCCATTTACCCTCTCATGGCTGTGGCCGAGGTGTTGCTCATGCTGCGTTTAATTCGTCCAAAGCTGTCGGTTAAAATCCCGCCCTCTCGGATCCCGATGCTTTCAAGGAACTCCTCGAATGTGCCGACATCTTTGTCTGGAATAAACGGCCGCATGCCTGAAAAAACATGGACATGTTAATGAGCCCAAATGAAACAAACCAGGATTCCAAGACAAGAACATTTAACAGGAAATTAAACTTTTCTGAAAAACAGACTTTCCCAAAAATAATGCTGTATTTCCACCATAAAGACATTAAAATGTTCAGATAGTCCAACAATTCATTTTTGAATAACAGAATGTAGAAGAAAATAATCTATATTACAATCTTTTTTTTCTCCTTGTGGACTTTTTAATAGCATCCTAGCATCTTAACTGAAATGTTTACATAATTTGCTTTGTATAAACCCTTCTGTGAAACTGCACCTAGTTTTATATATTAAATTTGAGGTTTTAGGTCTTAATTCACCTGTAGCTGTTTTTACCATAGATGTCAGCATGATTCATATTGAATTATGAATGTTAGAGATTTTTTTGTATCATCATTTTGGTTATTACTTTAGTTCATATTCAGTCTAATATTAATTCATAGTTAATCAACATTCATCCATCCATCCATCCATTTTCCTACACCCTTGTCCCTTAATGGGGTCGGGAGGGTTGCTGGTGCCTATCTCCAGCTAGCGACATTCAGTCTAATGCTATTCAGTAAATTACTTACAGTGCGAATACTTTTTGATTGTTGAATATCTGTGTTCCTGTAAACTGATTGTTCCCTTCAGAGTCTGAAAGAACTAGATGACCTGTGTGTTAGATAGAGCCTGCCGCTGACATCATTGTTTATCATTTCTGACTTTTGTCATTCCAAATAAAAGTCCTGCTCGAGCAGAGTTAAGGCAGAACGCTGTGTGACCTACTCGGAGGAGTAGTTTGCTCAGTCTTCTCTTTCTGCAGAAGTTTGGTCATAAATTCATATACGTTGTCTGTGGTTCTTTCTTTTTTAAGGTTCAAGGAAAAATACCTATCATAACTTGGTGCCGAAACCCGGGATCTCTCACAAAATCGCTGACAGGCAGAGGAAGATGCGCTAAATCCGTGCATGGCCAGAAGTCAATTGGACTTGGAAAGAAAGTCCCAGGAAGTTAATTCTTCGCTGGACCAGCGGCATAAGTCCGACTTTTTCTGCCAACGACTGAGTGACGAGATCCGACTGGACAACCCGAAAACTACAGAAACGTAAGGGAAGTTTAAAATTGATAAAAGGTTAGAGTGCTTGTTAAACACAGATTTAACTAAAGGCTATCATAAAAGATTAGAGTCCTTGTTAAACACCGATTTAACTAAAGGCTATAAAAAAAGGTTAGAGTCCTTGTTAAACACAGATTTAACTAAAGGCTATAAGGGTTAGAGTCCCAGTTGACAGAGTTTCAACTAAAGGCAAAAGGTAAGGCTCTTGGAGCCCCCTTACTTTGAGAAGGCCCCATAAGCGTAACTCCTGGTGCGGATAGGAAGTTTGAATGTTGCTGCTGTGTCATTACTGTGCTGATATTTGCTGCTGTGTCATTTGCTGCTGTGCTGGTGTGTGCATGAAAGAGTGAATGGTGTTTCTCTCTCTGAGAGTAAAACTCTCTGTCTTCGGAATTAGTCTCCTAAGTGAAGAACCGCTTGGAAGCTAGGCTCCAAGTAGAAGCCTGTTCTTCAGAAGGCACTGAGCGCTGACCTACGGCACTTTCTCTGAGAGAGCACACTATACAATGTTCTGAAGCCAAAATAAGGTTCTGAAGTTAATAATAAAATTCTCCTCAGAGAACAATGTTTGATGTATTGTGTCGTAGTTATAAAACCAACTTGGTGAAATGGTCCTTTGGCTGTCTATCTGGAGGGGTCAGCGGTCAGAGTAAGGTACCGACCTGGACATTATCCAACCTCGTAACTCTCCTAGGCCTTGAGAGGAGGACTGACCGCTGACTTGACAGTCTACAGCACTGAGATCAACAGGTTTAGAGAAATCCATTGTTTTCTGGTGAGACGTGTCTTAAATCAGGTTAACATCCATCCATCCATCCATCCATTTTCTTCCGCTTATCCGGGATCGGGTCGCGGGGGCAGCAGCTTCAGAAGGGAGGCCCAGACTTCCCTCTCCCCAGCCACTTCTTCCAGCTCCTCCGGGGGAACCCCAAGGTGTTCCCAGGCCAGCCGAGAGACATAGTCCCTCCAGCGTGTCCTGGGTCTTCCTCGGGGCCTCCTCCCGGTGGGACGAGCCCGGAACACCTCACCAGCATCCAGGAGGCATCCTGACCAGATGCCCGAGCCTCAACTGGCTCCTCTCGACGTGGAGGAGCAGCGGCTCTACTTTGAGTCCCTCCCGGATGACCGAGCTTCTCACCCTTTCTCTAAGGGAGAGCCCGGCCACCCTGCGGAGGAAATCCATTTCGGCAGGTTAACATGAACTTACATATTGTATTTTAAAGGTAATTATTGGGTAATAAGTGTTGAAATATTGTGAAGCATTTCTTTGAACTTAACTGAAAGTCTGAAACTTGGTAAATGATTGTGTTTTATTTTGGGATAAATGAAGAAACATGATGTGTTTAAAGATAGAAATTTTACTACAAGATTGAGTAATGGGTAAAATTGTTGACCATTGAATTTAAAATATTGAAAAAAATATATTGTAAGCTTGTCTGGCATGCAAGGTTAAGTAAAAGTCTGAGCTAAATGTAAATGGCTACTAAATACTAACGATTGTGAATGAATTCATGAAGAAAAACTTTAAATTAGAAGTTCTGATTTGGTTTGAATTAAAGATATTTTCTTTATATGTTATTTTTATTTTTGGGTAAATAAAAATACAAACGCTGAAGGTTGGTGAATTGAAAAGTGAACTTGTTCTTAAAAATATGTCTTTGCTGAAAATTCTTTTAAAAACAGTAAACCTGTGTGTTCATCTGAATTGACTATTAGTCCTCCCACAGACTTCATTTGATTATAAAACATGGGCAATTGCCATGTTTTAAAAGGGGGGAGAAAAGAAAACTTTTTTGGTTATGAATCTTTAATTTTTGGTTATGAATTTTAGATGATGATTTATGCTTTTTTCTAAGTGGGTTGAAATAGTTCAGCAAGCAAGATGCAATTGACAGTAACAAAGGTTAAAGCTGCCAACACACCACATTCCACAGACTGATTACAGTAACAAGTGATACAAAAAACATGGAAAGTCACTTGGGAATGACACTGAAAAACCACTGGGCCTATCATCCACAAAGTACATGGCAGATACTGGCCGACCCTGGCCAGGATGTTTAGACTTGGTGAAGCTCTATATGAGAATCACCCCAAAAGCAGATGGTTTAACACTTTTTGAAATAATTAATGGGAGAGCTTACAGATTGCCTCTGTTTGCTCCAGATTTACAGAAAACTAATGAAGAACAAACATTAGCAGACTATATGATCAGAAACTGAAGGAAATGTCCAGTGCAATTTTACTGCCTTCTGGTTCTCTTCCGTTGCAGGAGGCCACTCCTGCCGAGCTTGGTGACTGGGTCTACATAAAGGTCATCAAACGAAAGAACTGGGCGAGTCCACGGTGGGATGGACCGCTCCAAGAGCTGATGACCACAACAACAGCTGAAAAGACGCTGAAAGACCCAGCTGGATACATCTCAGTCACAAGAAGCAGCAGAGTGTTGAACCCCTAATTTGTCATCCAGTCAGGGCTACAAAGGGGTTCTACTTTTAGTGTAGTCCGTCTCAAACCCTGTGAAGAAACACTTAAGAGTCTCATTTCCTTAGTTTGGGGGTTTTGACATCTCTGTGAGCCAAGCAACAATGGAGACTCCATATGCCAGGTGGATCTTCTACTGCGCTGTGACTGCAGCATGTCTGACGTTTGGAGGAGGAAGTGACCTCACTTTCCACCCACATGACTATGGTACCAACCTCTGGTGGCAATTGATGAACAGAACTACACATGAAAAGAAAGAAGTAAATTGTTATGTGTGTGCACAACTACCACTCGCCACACACAACTCAGGTCTGCGTGGAGGACCCATCACTGATGACAAACAGATGTGTCTCTATGGCCTGATCACACAACCACGACGCAGCGTGCCACCACCGAAAGGATGAGGAGAGGAGATGCTGCGAAATGACTTTTTGGAGCTATGAACTGTTCCTTTGATGCTGACGTACTTCCGTTTCCACCGTTACCACAAGTTGCATGGAAAATACCAGAGACCATTTCTTTAGCAGGAGCTAAACCCAGGTCTCTGAGGAGCTGCATTTTCAACGACGGACACAGTTCACTTGGGATGTTACCTTGGAATTTGTGTAACAAAGTTTACACCTACTGCGGAACGACACCGGATTACATCGACTGCATTGCCTGCATGGGTCAGAGGTCGACCCCCAGCTGCAAAGTCTGGAAGGACAACCCAGACTGCGACAACCTGCTTCAGAAGAGGAGCTTCAACATCAAGCATCGGACGAGAGGACGATCGGACGACAGGAGACGACGCTGTACAGTGCCATAGTGCCTGGAAGCTATGGTTCCAGGCTGATGGCAGACTGGTACTTCCCTTGTGGAACAGCGCAGAAAAGTTCATGGACTACTTCTGACGCCCTACATGAGCTAGAGGAGCTCAAGCGCTACGTGGAAGGAGCAACACAAGGATCAACTTATTTTGATTTGCTTTCTTGGCTCACTTCCAGGCCAAGGTGGAATTTACTGTTGAAGATTATCACACCAATTCTGACTGTATTGATTCTTTTATGCCTGTTCACAGGATGCATCATTCCATGCCTTTGACATTTGGTTCTTAAGATATTTCACACTGCTTTTGTCAGTTATGAGCTGGTGAAAATAACCTATGACAAACATAAAAACGACTTGTTTCTTGATGATGAAGTCCTATAATCAATAAACGATTAATTCATTTGCTGAATGACTCCCACACTGACAATGAGAAAACAAATGGTGTTCATAATGAGAAGACTCCATTTCATCTTGTATTTTTCTTTTATTTCATTAAATTCTTTTCTTTAGTTTTCTTTTCATTTCTTTTAATGCTTGGCCTTTAAATAAAGATTACACTCATGGTAAAATGATAAAAAGGGGGGAATGTTAGAGATTTTTTGGTATTATCATTTTGGTTATTAGTTTAGTTCATATTCAGGCTAATATTAATTGATAGTTAATCAACATTCAGTCTAATGCTATTCAGTAAATGACTTACAGTGCGAATACTTTTTGATTGTTGAATATCTGTGTTCCTGTAAACTGATTGTTCCCTTCAAAGTCTGAAAGAACTAGATGACCTGTGTGTTAGATAGAGCCTGCCGCTGACATCATTGTTTATCATTTCTGACTTTTGTTATTCCAAATAAAAGTCCTGCTCGAGCAGAGTTAAGGCAGAACGCTGTGTGACCTACTCGGAGGAGTAGTTTGCTCAGTCTTCTCTTTCTGCAGAAGTTTGGTCATAAAATTCATATACGTTGTCTGTGGTTCTTTCTTTTTTAAGGTTCAAGGAAAAATACCTATCAACAAAAATGTCAGCTTTATTTAGAGGTATGTCCACCTTATATATTGGAGACGCAGCAGAAAAATAAATTTTGAACAACTTTAAGGAGATAAACAACTATACTGAATGATTCTTCTTTGCCCTATATTGTGTTATTTTGACTGTATGTTTTCTCATATATGCGTTGCTTGACATATTGAAGTGAATGTCCTTTGTTAGAATAGTTTTTTTTTATAGTATACTTCAATTGTTTTAATTTATGGCCTCTATGTTGTAATTATTTATTTTGTAGTTACTTATAATTTCAATGTAAGTAACATATATGTATTTTTATTTGTTTATTTTTGCAGTTACTTTTATTATTCGTGTTATGCAATCTGTGCATGTTCAGCATTTTTAGTTGCATTTTTAGTTGTTGGAGAAGATTTATGAGGAGGTTGGAGTCGACTCCATTGAGGGTGAGGGAGAGGAGGAAGGAGAAGAGTATTAAAAGAACCACAGAGAAGTCAGGGAAGCAGAAAGTGATTACATGCACTGTGCTCTTGAATGCATTCCAAACAGAGATGTTCGTACATCATGTTTGCCGTTTGAATAAAACTCCTGAAATGATCAAGTTTGGCTTTGTTCTGAATAAAATCTCTGTGATTTAAAGTTATTTGTCTTGTATTCATTCTAAAAACCTATTTTCAATATGCTATGAATGCATTGCGTCCGGTACATGACATACATGTCAGTTATCTTAATGGTATTATCAGAAATTGCCCAATTCCCTGCTTCTATGTTTTGCAGCATGCTGCCCTCCTGTGGCTACAAAGAGTAACTATCAATGGGCCCTACAAGATTAAAATGTAAAATAATTCAACCAAGAAATCTCTGAAATCACAATTAACCATCCCTTATTTTTTCATCTTGATATGACTCAGAATATAGGATATGGATGACCAGAACACTCTCAAAATCCATTACCTCAGGCCAAGAGAATATTTGTAACTTTTCTCTTTCAGTGCCATGATGAGACTCTTCAAACACGTCAGGACTGTTTAGATACTCACACACTTGATTAGCAACTATTATCTTATAGCATAGATAAGGAAGGAATATTATGCCTGTAATTTAAGCTACTTTGAAACAATAATTGTTAAAGGTATAATTAGAGTTACTATGTAAACCTGCAGTACTAAGGAAAGATTAATATCTCAAATGGGGCCAGTAGTCAAAGGCAACACTTTAGTTTGGTTGGCATTGGGTCCAAGATACAAGTTGAAGGTTTTGATGAAACTTTTATAAGCCTCATCAGATTCAACAGTGTCAAGGCTGCATCACTTACTGAGCATGAAGAATGGATGGCTAAGTTATAACTAAGCTTAGCAACTATACTAAATAGAAACCTAGGAATATTTTCTATGAAAGGTCTTTATACAGCAGTCGACCATTTCTCCAGGTTAAATAGGACTAGATGAGCAGAGCACCGTTTTAGAATTAAACCCGAGAGCCAACATGAATTTTCTTTAAGGAATTACATTGTCTAAATGTATGAAGAGCTAAGGATTATATTGCTTCTGAACCCAGAAATGCAATTGTTTTAAAGTTTTGAGTACTCAGCTAAACTGAAAACTCAAAGTAGTGGCATTTCTTCATGAGTGGGTAGGACTGATTCTTTAAAGAGATCCACCATGGGTTATAAGACATTGTGAAATATTTTAGGTGTAAAAACAATGCAGTAGTACTATAGGTTATAAATCTATCAGGAATGTCACCATGCAATGCATTCTGGGTAAACGTGTAAAAGTCCAACTGCCTGGCTCCTCCAGCCTAAACAGTGATGCCTTTTTGTGCTTCAGCAACAGGCGTTTAGGGTCCAAACTTCCTCCTAGTGGTTTCACATTACCCTAGCTCCTTGTTTTTCCATGCCGTTTGGAGTCTGATGTAGTGGTAACCATAGACATGAATACGGTGGCAACACCAGACACCATGGTGATGTCAGTACAGCTCCTGTTAGCATCTCAAAGAATCTTGGATCCTTTTAATTAAAAGTGAAAGGGTCTTAATCTCAATCAGCAACACGTTTAAATTCCCCTGTATTTTGTCTTGCTCAATAGGAATGAGATTTACACAAACTTGTACAGTTGCTGAGAATTACTGCCCCCAAGTGGTCAAATTAAGTCACGTTTAAAATTCTTAAAGAGCAGATTTGCAGAAATGGTTACTTCAGCCCAACATAAGAAAAAAAAACCAAAGGGACAATTACTACAGCAAGATAGCTTTATTTTGAACATTCAGAAGTGTAGACAGACAATGCCGTTTAATATTCTTCCCCTTCATCCTCATCTCCCATGCTATCAGCACCAACCTCCTCGTAATCTTTCTCCAGAGCTGCCATGTCCTCCCTGGCCTCAGAGAACTCCCCCTCCTCCATTCCCTCACCCACATACCAGTGGACAAATGCACGCTTGGCGTACATCAGGTCAAACTTGTGGTCCAGCCGAGCCCAGGCCTCTGCAATGGCAGTGGTGTTGCTCAGCATGCACACAGCCCTCTGGACCTTGGCGAGGTCACCACCAGGAACTACAGTCGGTGGCTGGTAGTTGATGCCCACCTTGAAACCAGTGGGACACCAGTCCACAAACTGGATGGACCGTTTGGTTTTGATGGTAGCAATGGCAGCGTTGACGTCTTTGGGCACCACATCGCCACGGTACAAGAGGCAGCAGGCCATGTACTTGCCGTGGCGAGGGTCACATTTCACCAACTGATTGGCCGGCTCAAAGCAGGAATTTGTGATCTCAGCTACCGTGAGCTGCTCATGGTAAGCCTTCTCTGCAGAGATCACAGGGGCGTAGGTGGCCAGAGGGAAGTGGATACGAGGGTATGGCACCAAGTTGGTCTGGAACTCAGTCAGATCAACATTCAGGGCACCATCAAAACGGAGAGACGCAGTGATGGAGGACACAATCTGACTGATCAGCCTGTTCAGGTTGGTGTAGGTGGGGCGTTCGATGTCCAGGTTCCTGTGGCAGATATCGTAGATGGCCTCGTTGTCCACCATGAAGGCACAGTCGGAGTGCTCCAGGGTGGTGTGGGTGGTCAGGATGGAGTTGTAGGGCTCCACAACAGCAGTGGACACCTGGGGAGCTGGGTAGACGGAAAACTCCAGCTTGGACTTCTTTCCATAGTCGACGGAGAGACGCTCCATCAGCAGGGAGGTGAAACCAGAACCAGTTCCTCCACCGAAGCTGTGGAAGACCAGGAAGCCCTGCAGGCCTGTGCACTGGTCAGCCTGAGGACGCAAATAAAGAAAACATGGACTGTTGCACGTTACCAGATTACATTCTGCTGTTCTTACAATAATGCGATTAAAACTTCCATGCAAATTAAACATTTTGTAAACAAATTTAAAGTCTCCCTGTCTGAATTCACCCACCAGCTTACGGATCCTGTCCAGAACCAGGTCGATGATCTCTTTGCCGATGGTGTAGTGTCCTCTGGCGTAGTTGTTGGCAGCATCTTCCTTCCCAGTGATCAGCTGCTCTGGGTGGAACAGCTGGCGGTAGGTCCCAGAGCGAACCTCATCTGGAAGAGACAAATTACAGCATCATGAGTATTATAAAAATAATCCTAAAAATCATAAATAGAAGGGCTTACCAATGACAGAGGGCTCCAGGTCTACGAAAACGGCTCTGGGGACGTGCTTCCCTGCTCCGGTCTCACTGAAGAAGGTGTTGAAGGAGTCGTCTCCTCCTCCAATGGTCTTGTCACTGGGCATCTGTCCGTCCGGCTGGATGCCATGCTCCAGGCAGTAGAGCTCCCAGCAGGCATTGCCGATCTGGACACCGGCCTGACCGACGTGGATGGAGATGCACTCACGCTGTGAGGAAGAAAAAAAACATTTGAAAAAGTTTCATTTCTAAAGAATGCTGAAAGCCACATGTCTTGTCCTATTATAGTCAATAGCTTCAAGGTCATAAGTCACATGTTGTGCAGCTGTACCTCGCTTATCAAGAAAAAAAAAGTTCAACACAAGCGCTTTTATGAGGAACTAAAAACCAGAACCGGATGACTGTAATCACTTGGGCCATCAAGCAAAGAAGAGAAACACCCCTAAGAGATACTTTTCTTTTTTCTGCCCACATTAGAGTTGGGTGGAGGAAGAGAGCAGCACAGATGCAACAGATTAAATGGATCAATATGAACATTTGGCAACACAATCTGCCAGTTCATCCATGAAAAAGCAGTGAAGCCGACAGCATGAAGCTTTTGTCACAAAAGGCAGGCAGGGCCTGTGGTTTCAGAGGCCTCTTCAAAAAGGCGCTGGAACAGAGGAATGCGTCATGCTGTGGGACTAAAGAGGCCAAAGAACAGCCGGAAACACGCCCAGGACTCAACTTACATGTCGGCTGAGGCATTTTTATTTATCTAATTTAAATATCCTGCCGTCAGAAAGCCTATGTTCAAAGGCATGAAAAAATATAATATGCAAATACCGATGTCTGATTTAACCATTGTTTAAGCTCAACCGAGACCACAAACGATCACTATTTTTAAGAAGAAAAAATCGGACTGATGCATTTATAGTTTCATACTCACCATGTTTCCACAAAAACTGAAGCGTTGGGACGAAGAAAAAGAACAAAAAGTCGTTTCTCCCACGGAGAGACTGTTAAGAGTCTGTTGCAAGAGAGGAAACTGATAAAAAGAAGGAAGACAGGCGGCGCCTATATACCGGTTTATCGAGGCAGGGCTTAATCTTATTGGTTAGATGTCACATGACACGTATTCCTATTGGTTGAGATCAAATTAAATTGGCAGATAATGTTACGACACACCACGAGGTCTCCCGAAAAACCAGCGCCTGTCCTGAATTGTGTCTGTATTAATTTACACACAGGCTTTTATCATGATTTTAATTAATAATGTTTTGAAAGTATATAATGGCTTCGTTTTATTGGATCTTGGCAAATCACTAACATCATAAAAATTCATCAGTTTTCAAAAGACACTGACATTTTATTAAATACGTGTTAGTTATAAATGTCATGTAGGTAATTGTAGTCTTATCAATGTATAGTGTCACAACAACAAAATAACACAGTTTTACTAAATAAAACAAGACAGGCTTGTGCTGTTTATGCGTATTTAAAAATGCCCCTCACAATATGGCGCCGACGTTGACGTAAGCCAGTACGTCCGGGCGCCGGTCCTCGGTGCCGGCGATTAGCCAATATCGATAACACGAAACTATGCTGTGCCTTCTAATAAAAGTGAAGCATTACAACAACTGTTGAACCCCGTAAGTGAAAAAACACAGACAGAAGTTGAAAGTTATTTTAGAACAGGCGGACTTCCTGGTTTTTGAGCGAGTTCATGTCGTCACATTATCTGATTTAATTTTAACCAATAAGAACGGGTGTCACATGGCATCCAACCAATGTGATTAAACCTTGCCTTTCAAACGGAAAGCCATTACAAAGAGCGCGACCTAGTTTCCTGCTGCTTTTGCTCAAGATTTTTCTATGGGAGAAACTAGTTTTTCTCAATTTTTCTCATCCCAGCACTTTAAATTTCATTTGTAAACATAGTTCGTGAGAATCTGTAGCTTATTGACTTCGTTGGACAAACATAGAGGAATACTTTTGTTTTTATGTTAATCTGGAACAAATTTCCAATGAAATGTGCAAATTCTGAAACACAAAATCTTTAGGGTAAAGCCAGACAAAACTCACTAAAACTAAACATTGAAGAAATGACGAAGATGTTCATTTTGTAGTGTCTGTTAAACTGAATCTAAGTCTTTTGTATTAAAACATTCAACAACTTAAATACAGAAATTTGTTTATACACAGATTTTAGATTGCAAAAGGCAGACATAAAATTTTTCACACTTTTGCTGCCAATAGAACTTTCTGATAATTTCTCTTACTTTTAATAATGATTGTTGAATGAAACAAAATGATAGGATCCAGTTTTTATTAAGTCACATCTTCATTAGGAATCAGGTACAGGAACAGAATTATAAAGCTAAGTTGAATATGGAATATTTAGCATTTCTATCAAAAACTAGAGTGTATTTTGTCTTGTTTTTAGTTCTTCCTGAATTTATTTAGGGTTTTTTGCACATCTCAAAGCGATTGCTAGTTTTTCATGAAGAACTTTTACTTCAAAATAATTTACATATTCCCTCCAGATCTAAACACAGAATTGTTTTAACTTGGAATCAAAATCAGCTTTATTCACCAAGTTTGTGCACAAACACAGTTTGACTTTGGTTCTTTTTTTACTGTGAATGAAAACACAGAACTGTTGGAAAATCTCTCTCTAAGTCTTTTCTTCTCCGCCTTCATCAGAGGTAGTAGTCTTCCTCCTCGATGTCTCCATGCGTGTCCTGGAAGCCCAGCGCCTGGATGTCGTGGGTGATGTCAGTGATCCGTCGGTTAAATTCCTGAGAGCCTGTTGGTAGAGAGCCGTTGTCGTACCTACTGACAGAGGAACGGCTGTAAAAATCTGGCACAATTTAAAAGGAAACAAACATGCTTTTTAAGAACCAAACAAAGAAATAATCAACCAGCGACGTCAGCGTTTGTGTACTGTTTGTTCCACTAGCAGAACAAGTCAGCGTCGGGCCGGGGGGCCGGGGCAAATTACCCTGCCCCTAAAGGATCACCGGGCCCCCTGACCAATCACCGGGCCTCTGGCCAATTACTGGGCCCCTTACGTGCACCAGCTGGAAACTGTTGGGTGGGGGGGGGTGACTGTGACATTAAATACACCTTTCTCAACAGGCGGGGTCGCACTTTCTCGGTCTATAATCAGACATTCGAGCGACTTGAATGCATTCCCCTCTCCCTGGCTCCTCCAGACCCGGGCCCCCATCGGTGGGGTTCGGGGGGGCAACCGCCCCCCAGCCCCCATATAGCTCCGCCCCTGTAACAGGGCGTTCAAAAAGAAGTTGCCAGCGGCGTGGGAACAATGGACGACAGACTGCGAAACACGTTTACTAAGGTTCGGAGGAACCGCCGGGCGAGTTACGCCACCGTGTGTGAATGGATGGTGGATGCCTGGGCTGCAGCCACCTGGCAATGAGACTGACTCCGACAATGATGAGAGGGAACCTGGCATGTTTGATGGCGAAATTGCCCAGCTGTTTAATTCAGATACAGAAGACTTTGATGGATGTGTGGAAGAAGAATAAAAAAATAACGTAAGTGTATGAATACATAGTCGAATAAAGTTCAACTAAACTTACTGTTTTGTTTCCGTTATCTTTTTTTTGTTGTTGTTGACCGTTTGTTTTAGCGTGCGCCTTATAATCCAGTGCGCCTTATACGGTATTTTTAAACTGAATTGATACATGGGTCAGCATATTTAAATATTAGTGGGGGCTACTGATGTTAGGGTTATAAGTCAGCAGTCATTCAGATCTGTCACTGTGGAGCTCTTGGGGACTGGGGCAATAGTGTCCTCAAGTGGTCTTTAAGCAGGAGAGGACAGGTGACAGTAACAGTGAGGTGTTGAGGATGTCTCAGACAGTCGATGTACACAGCCCCTCAGAACCCTCCCTGGGATATTGCTGGGGCCTGCAGATTTACAGGGGCTGATTTCCTGGAAGGACCTCCTCACATCTGCTGGGGTCACACAGAGAGGCATGTCACCAGGAGGAGGTATTAGTCTGGTGCTGAGGGGGGTGCTAGGATGATCAAAGCGGGACTAGGACTTATCAAGTGCATCTGGCAGTGAGGGGTTAGGCTAACGCTAACCCTAGGGTCACTTCTCGGAGTGCTGATGCCTCGCCTGTCCTGAATGCAGCATCCCTGGCTTTCAGCAAAGCTTTCACCTCAACATTCAGCCAAGGTTTCTGGTTCGGGTAACAGGTTACTGTCCTGGTGGTGGTGATATCATCAGCACACTTGGAGACGAAGCCAAGAACAGAGGAGGTGTTTTCCTCCAGGTCCACCTCTCCCTCATAAGGAGCCACCTCTCTGAAGACCTGCCAATCTGTGGACTGAGCACACAGGCTGCATCCCTGGGCCACACAGTGACTGTCTTCTTCCTTGGCCTAATCCTTGTCATCAGCGGACGATATGCTGGCGCCAGCAGGATGGACATGTGGTTGGAGAGGCCAAGGTGGGTGCGAGGAAGAGCTCTGTACGCACCGTGAATGTTAGTGTACACACAATCCAGAGTGTAAGAAGGATGACATGCTGGTAAAAACTGGGTAGAGTGTCTGTCAGTTTCACATGGTTAAAGTCCCCTGCAACCACGTTAAATGCCTCCGGGTGCTTCATCTGCAGTGAGCTAAGGGTGTCATACAGCTCCTTTGATGCTTCGTTGCCGATAGCATCCGGCGGAATGTAAACAATGGTGACGAACACCGCAGTAAACTCCTGAGGCAGATAGGATGGCAGACAGCTGTTAACCAGTCCACAGTTCGTACACCAACCTTCACTCACTTACATACAGTACGTTGTCCTCCTCCCCATGTTTTTCCTGACCATTGATCTGCTTGGAATAACTGAAGACCGTTGATCTGGAAGCTAAGGAGCTGAGGAGCTGGGGATTTTGAAAATCAGGGGCAGGGGGGGGGGTGCTGGAGGGTTACGAATGGCGGTCAGCGTACAGCTAATGTGGGGAGCGGGGGGCGAACGGGGGCTACGGCACAGCCCCCGTTTGCTCTACGGTGCGAGGAGGGTGGGGGGTTATGAATGGGGGTCACGGTACCGCTAATGTCCGGGGCAGACAGGGGGTGGGGGCGAACAGGAGTCATCATAAAGGGGGGAGGGGGGTCCACTGTACCGCTATTGTGCAGAGGGGGTGTGGGGGGGAGGCGCTAATGGCCCGTCAATGAATACTCAGTCTGCACTGCGACTCCCCAGTGGTGAAGCACTGAGGACGGACAGTGATTTTCCAATGTGCCATTTGGAGACGTCAAATGGAGACTCTGGATGGCCATCCAGAGTCTCCATTTGGCGACTATAAATGTAAAAAAAAATGACATTTATTTTTTGTGCTATTTTGATTATCCTTGAAATCCACGAACAGAATACTTTATTCAACAGATTTATGGTATTTTTCAGGCCGTACCTTCAACACACAATTTGTATTTACAAGAAATAAAAATAAACTTGTGTTTGTATTTTGGTTGTTTCCCCTTGTGTAATCTTCCCCCCCTTCCTTTGCCACTTTCTCTATCCCTTCACATTCTGCTTCCACTCCCTCCACTCACACCTGCTCATCAGCCCAGGTCCTGCACAGTGGTGCACTTGGTAGCACTGTTACCTTGCAGCAAGAAGGTCCTGACTTCAATTCCCAGCATGGAGTTCATATGTTCTCCCAATGCATGCATAGGTTTTCTCCGGGTACTCCGGCTTCCTCCCAAAGTCCAAAAGCATGACTGTTGGGTTAATTGATTTCTGTACCCATCCTTAGGTATGGATGTGTGCATGCATGGTTGTTTTGTTCTGTCTCTGTGTTGCTGGCGACCTTTCCAGGATGTACCCCGTCTTCTGCTAGAGGTTGGCACCAGCACCTCTCCTGACCCCACTGGGACAATGATGAAAGTAAATGGATCGATGGATCATCCATTCCAGGTCTTTTCTGAAGCTCACAACCTCTCAAGTATTTAAGCACCTCATTGAAAGTCACCAGTTGCAGGTTCATATTGTCACTTTTCTCATTTCTCCATGGTTTCCTTGTGATCTTCCTGTGTCTCCAATATGTCTTTGTTTTGCATTTATTTTGTTCCTTGGATTTCTTTTTTTCATTTATGTAAGTTTGATTATTCATTTTTCCATTAAATATTCTTAAATTAACTACGTCTCTCACTAAGTTTTCTGGGGTTGTTACGGAAAAACAGCATCAGTGAAAAGCTATTTAAATCCACAACCGGTCTTAAAAACAACTGGGGGGAGCAGACAGACGACGACTGACACTAAATACGCCTTTCTCAACAGGCGAAGGCACACTTTCTCAGTTTTTTCGGTCTATAATCAGACATTCGAGCACGTGAATCCATTCCTCCCTCCCTGGCTCCTCCAGACCCGGGCCCCCATCGGCCTGGTTCGGGGGGGCAACCGCCCCCCCAGTCCCCCCTATAGCTCCGCCCCTGAGACTACAATTACCTACATGACATTTATAACTAACACGTATTTAATAAAATGTCAGTGTCTTTTGAAAACTGATGAATTTTTATGATGTTAGTGATTTGCCAACATCCAATAAAACGAAGCCATTATATACTTTCAAAACATGATTAATTAAAATCATGATAAAAGCCTGTGTGTAAATTAATACAGACACAATTCACAATTCCAGGCGCTGGTTTTTCGGGAGACCTCGTTGTGTGTCGTAACATTATCTGCCAGTTTAATTTGATCTCAACCAATAGGAATACGTGTCATGTGACATCTAACCAATAAGATTAAGCCCTGCCTCGATAAACCGGTATATAGGCGCCGCCTGTCTTCCTTCTTTTTATCAGTTTCCTCTCTTGCAACAGACTCTTAACAGTCTCTCCGTGGGAGAAACGACTTTTTGTTCTTTTTCTTCGTCCCAACGCTTCAGTTTTTGTGGAAACATGGTGAGTATGAAACTATAAATGCATCAGTCCGATTTTTTCTTCTTAAAAATAGTGATCGTTTGTGGTCTCGGTTGAGCTTAAACAATGGTTAAATCAGACATCGGTATTTGCATATTATATTTTTTCATGCCTTTGAACATAGGCTTTCTGACGGCAGGATATTTAAATTAAATAAATAAATAAAAATGCCTCAGCCGACATGTAAGTTGAGTCCTGGGCGTGTTTCCGGCTGTTCTTTGGCCTCTTTAGTCCCACAGCATGACGCATTCCTCTGTTTCAGCGCCTTTTTGAAGAGGCCTCTGAAACCACAGGCCCTGCCTGCCTTTTGTGACAAAAGCTTCATGCTGTCGGCTTCACTGCTTTTTCATGGATGAACTGGCAGATTGTATTGCCAAATGTTCATATTGATCCATTTAATCTGTTGCATCTGTGCTGCTCTCTTCCTCCACCCAACTCTAATGTGGGCAGAAAAAAAAGTATCTCTTAGGGGTGTTTCTCTTCTTTGCCTGATGGCCCAAGTGATGCAGGGGTGTCAAACTCCAGTCCTCAAGGTGTCCTGCAACTGTTGGATGTGCCTCTACTGCACCACACCTGAATAGAATAATTAGGTCATTAGCAAGGCTCTGGATAACATATCTACACAAGGAGGAGGTAATTAAGCCAGTTCATTCCAGTGTTTTGTACCTGTGGCACATCTAAAAACTGCAGGACACTGGCCCTTGAGGACTGGAGATTCATCTGGTTCTTGTTTTTAGTTCCTCATAAAAGCGCTTGTGTTGAACTTTTTTTTTTTTTCTGATAAGCGAGGTACAGCTGCACAACATGTGACTTATGACCTTGAAGCTATTGACTATAATGGGACAAGACATGTGGCTTTCAGCATTCTTTAGAAATGAAACTTTTTACAAGAATTAATGGTTTTTTTCCTCACAGCGTGAGTGCATCTCCATCCACGTCGGTCAGGCCGGTGTCCAGATCGGCAATGCCTGCTGGGAGCTCTACTGCCTGGAGCATGGCATCCAGCCGGACGGACAGATGCCCAGTGACAAGACCATTGGAGGAGGAGACGACTCCTTCAACACCTTCTTCAGTGAGACCGGAGCAGGGAAGCACGTCCCCAGAGCCGTTTTCGTAGACCTGGAGCCCTCTGTCATTGGTAAGCCCTTCTATTTATGATTTTTAGGATTATTTTTATAATACTCATGATGCTGTAATTTGTCTCTTCCAGATGAGGTTCGCTCTGGGACCTACCGCCAGCTGTTCCACCCAGAGCAGCTGATCACTGGGAAGGAAGATGCTGCCAACAACTACGCCAGAGGACACTACACCATCGGCAAAGAGATCATCGACCTGGTTCTGGACAGGATCCGTAAGCTGGTGGGTGAATTCAGACAGGGAGACTTTAAATTTGTTTGCAAAATGTTTAATTTGCATGGAAGTTTTAATCGCGTTATTGTAAGAACAGCAGAACGTAATCTGGTAACGTGCAACAGTCCATGTTTTCTTTATTTGCGTCCTCAGGCTGACCAGTGCACAGGCCTGCAGGGCTTCCTGGTCTTCCACAGCTTCGGTGGAGGAACCGGTTCTGGTTTCACCTCCCTGCTGATGGAGCGTCTCTCCGTCGACTATGGAAAGAAGTCCAAGCTGGAGTTTTCCGTCTACCCAGCTCCCCAGGTGTCCACTGCTGTTGTGGAGCCCTACAACTCCATCCTGACCACCCACACCACCCTGGAGCACTCCGACTGTGCCTTCATGGTGGACAACGAGGCCATCTACGATATCTGCCGCAGGAACCTGGACATCGAACGCCCCACCTACACCAACCTGAACAGGCTGATCAGTCAGATTGTGTCCTCCATCACTGCGTCTCTCCGTTTTGATGGTGCCCTGAATGTTGATCTGACTGAGTTCCAGACCAACTTGGTGCCATACCCTCGTATCCACTTCCCTCTGGCCACCTACGCCCCTGTGATCTCTGCAGAGAAGGCTTACCATGAGCAGCTCACGGTAGCTGAGATCACAAATTCCTGCTTTGAGCCGGCCAATCAGTTGGTGAAATGTGACCCTCGCCACGGCAAGTACATGGCCTGCTGCCTCTTGTACCGTGGCGATGTGGTGCCCAAAGACGTCAACGCTGCCATTGCTACCATCAAAACCAAACGGTCCATCCAGTTTGTAGACTGGTGTCCCACTGGTTTCAAGGTGGGCATAAACTACCAGCCACCGACTGTGGTTCCTGGTGGTGACCTCGCCAAGGTCCAGAGGGCTGTGTGCATGCTGAGCAACACCACTGCCATTGCAGAGGCCTGGGCTCGGCTGGACCACAAGTTTGACCTGATGTACGCCAAGCGTGCATTCGTCCACTGGTATGTGGGTGAGGGAATGGAGGAGGGGGAGTTCTCTGAGGCCAGGGAGGACATGGCAGCTCTGGAGAAGGATTACGAGGAGGTTGGTGCTGATAGCATGGGAGATGAGGATGAAGGGGAAGAATATTAAACAGCATTGTCTGTCTACACTTCTGAATGTTCAAAATAAAGCTGTCTTGCTGTAGTAATTGTCCCTTTGGTTTTATTTTTTCTTATGTTGGGCTGAAGTAACCATTTCTGCAAATCTGCTCTTTAAGAATTTTAAACGTGACTTAATTTGACCACTTGGGGCAGTAATTCTCAGCAACTGTACAAGTTTGTGTAAATCTCATTCCTATTGAGCAAGACAAAATACAGGGGAATTTAAACGTGTTGCTGATTGAGATTAAGACCCTTTCACTTTTAATTAAAAGGATCCAAGATTCTTTGAGATGCTAACAGGAGCTGTACTGACATCACCATGGTGTCTGGTGTTGCCACCGTATTCATGTCTATGGTTACCACTACATCAGACTCCAAACGGCATGGAAAAACGAGGAGCTAGGGTAATGTGAAACCACTAGGAGGAAGTTTGGACCCTAAACGCCTGTTGCTGAAGCACAAAAGGCATCACTGTTTAGGCTGGAGGAGCCAGGGAGTTGGACTTTTACACGTTTACCCGGAATGCATTGCATGGTGACATTCCTGATTAAAAATTCATAACTAACCTATAGCATTACTGCATTGTTTTTACACCTAAATAATATTTCCCAAATAAGGTCTTTTTATACCTTATGGTGGATCTCTTTAAAGAATCATTAGTCCTACCCACTCATGAAGAAATGCCACTACTTTGAGTTTTCAGTTTCGCTGAGTACTCAAAACTTGAGCGACCAATTCATACAATGCTAAACTTTAAAACAATTGCATTTCTGGGTTCAAAAGCAATATAATCCTTAGCTCTTCATACATTTAGACAATGTAATTCCTTAAAGAAAATTCATGTTGGCTCTCAGGTTTAATTCTAAAACGGTGCTCTGCTCATCTAGTCCTATTTAACCTGGAGAAATGGTCGACTGCTGTATAAAGACCTTTCATAGAAAATAATCCTAGGTTTCTATTTAGTACAGTTGCTAAGCTTAGTTATAACCTAGCCATCCATTCTTCATGCTCAGTAAGTGATGCAGCCTTGACACTGTTGAATCTGATGAGGCTTATAAAAGTTTCATCAAAACCTTCAACTTGTATCTTGGACCCAATGCCAACCAAACTAAAGTGTTGCCTTTGACTACTGGCCCCATTTGAGATATTGATCTGTCCTTAGTACTGCAGGCTTACATAGTAACTGTAATTATACCTTTAACAATTATTGTTTCAAAGTAGCTTAAATTACAGGCATAATCTTCCTTATCTATGCTATAAGATAATAGTTGCTAATCAAGTGTGTGAGTATCTAAACAGTCCTGACGTGTTTGAAGAGTCTCATCATGGCACTGAAAGAGAAAAGTTACAAATATTCTCTTGGCCTGAGGTAATGGATTTTGGGAGTGTTCTGGTCATCCATATCCTATATTCTGAGTCATATCAAGATGAAAAAATAAAGGATGGTTAATTGTGATTTCAGAGATTTCTTGGTTGAATTATTTTACATTTTAATCTTGTAGGGCCCATTGATAGTTACTCTGTGTAGCCACAGGAGGGCAGCATGCTGCAAAACATAGAAGCAGGGAATTTGGAAATTTCTGATAATACCATTAAGATAACTGACATGTATGTCATGTACCGGACGCAATGCATTCATAGCATATTGAAAATAGGTTTTTAGAATGAATACAAGACAAATAACTTTAAATCACAGAGATTTTATTCAGAACAAAGCCAAACTTGATCATTTCAGGAGTTTTATTCAAACGGCAAACATGATACTTTGATGGACGAACATCTCTGTTTGGAATGCATTCAAGAGCACAGTGCATGTAATCACTTTCTGCTTCCTGACTTCTCTGGTTCTTTTAATACTCTTCTCCTTCCTCCTCTCCCTCACCTCACCTCATGGAGTCGACTCCAACCTCCTCGTAATCCTTCTCCAGAGCTGCCATGTCCTCCCTGGCCTCAGAGAACTCCCCCTCCTCCATTCCCTCACCCACATACCAGTGGACGAATGCACGCTTGGCGTACATCAGGTCAAACTTGTGGTCCAGCCGAGCCCAGGCCTCTGCAATGGCAGTGGTGTTGCTCAGCATGCACACAGCCCTCTGGACCTTGGCGAGGTCACCACCAGGAACCACAGTCGGTGGCTGGTAGTTGATGCCCACCTTGAAACCAGTGGGACACCAGTCCACAAACTGGATGGTGCGTTTGGTTTTGATGGTGGCGATGGCAGCGTTGACATCTTTGGGCACCACATCGCCACGGTACAAGAGGCAGCAGGCCATGTACTTGCCGTGGCGAGGGTCACATTTCACCATCTGATTGGCCGGCTCAAAGCAGGCGTTGGTGATCTCTGCCACTGAGAGCTGCTCATGGTAAGCCTTCTCTGCAGAGATCACAGGGGCGTAGGTGGCCAGAGGGAAGTGGATACGAGGGTATGGCACCAAGTTGGTCTGGAACTCAGTCAGATCAACATTCAGGGCACCATCAAAACGGAGAGACGCAGTGATGGAGGACACAATCTGACCGATCAGCCTGTTCAGGTTGGTGTAGGTGGGGCGTTCGATGTCCAGGTTCCTGCGGCAGATATCGTAGATGGCCTCGTTGTCCACCATGAAGGCACAGTCGGAGTGCTCCAGGGTGGTGTGGGTGGTCAGGATGGAGTTGTAGGGCTCCACAACAGCAGTGGACACCTGGGGAGCTGGGTAGATGGAGAACTCCAGCTTGGACTTCTTTCCATAGTCGACGGAGAGACGCTCCATCAGCAGGGAGGTGAAACCAGAACCGGTTCCTCCACCGAAGCTGTGGAAGACCAGGAAGCCCTGCAGGCCTGTGCACTGGTCAGCCTGAGGACAAAGATGGAAACCAAAATCAATTGCTGATTGACAATTCAAAGACAAATTTGGAAAGTACCGCCATTAAGTTCACCCACCAGTTTACGGATCCTGTCCAGAACCAGGTCGATGATCTCTTTGCCGATGGTGTAGTGTCCTCTGGCGTAGTTGTTGGCAGCATCTTCCTTCCCAGTGATCAGCTGCTCTGGGTGGAACAGCTGGCGGTAGGTCCCAGTGCGAACCTCATCTGAGCAGAAAATTAAATATCAAATTAGTTTAGGTTTACAGATTTTCCACAATAAATACCAAGTTTATTTGTTATCCCAGAAGTGATCTTGCTTACCGATGACAGTGGGCTCCAGGTCTACAAAAACGGCTCTGGGGACGTGCTTCCCTGCTCCGGTCTCACTGAAGAAGGTGTTGAAGGAGTCGTCTCCTCCTCCAATGGTCTTGTCACTGGGCATCTGTCCGTCCGGCTGGATGCCATGCTCCAGGCAGTAGAGCTCCCAGCAGGCATTGCCGATCTGGACACCGGCCTGACCGACGTGGATGGAGATGCACTCACGCTGTGAGGAAGAAAAAATAGAAATTTTAACAGTTTACTAAAACTATTTCATATTTATGAAGGAAATAGACACTTTTATTAACACCCGTGAGTGAAAGAAAAACAACTTATGTGATAAATATAACCATCATGATCAATAATTTGAGGTTTATGGGTAAAATGTCCTGGTAAATCAACTGAATAAAACTTCCATTTGGGTTTTCTAATCTTGCTGCATTTTGTTACGCTTTTTTTTTTCTTTTTTTCCTTGCGCAATGCAGTTGCGTCTGGAACTGCGTTGCTACCCAACAAACGCGTCACTTAGGCAACGGGTGATGTTTGTTTGAGCCCTTATATTAACGTGAAAACTCTTCGATCTGATCGACTGGCGATAACCTCGATATATTTTATGACCATAAAGCATTAACGATGATATCGCCATTAAAAACCGCGGAGCCACACAGACTGTTCATCGTTGCTGGTAGCCATTGGGAACCAGTCAGGAGTCTCCATTACTCGTCTGCATTTTTAATGACCGACGCCATGCTGACTGGGCATTTAATCCACTTTCAGTCCGGGTAAGGTTTCAGTGGGTCGTGTTCACTCTGGCTGCCACTAAATTACAGTCTCAGCCTCCAGCTGTCACCTTGTGATGCTGACCGGGGTTTCTAGTCGTGCCAAGGGGGTTGGGATAATAAAGCCTCTGTTATTCCCACTGTCCACCCAGGAGGGTGGGGTGAAGAGGCTCTTTTGTCCAGTCTGCCCGCCACGTCCCCATCCGAACCTCCACGACCCCCCTCCCTCCATCGAACATGACATTTTGACCTACGCTTTGCAGCATAAATAAAGCATTTGAGTTTGGAAAAAAATACAGTTAAATCCCTCAAAACTTCATTCACTATTGTAAATACACTTATTTTTATTGTTTAAATCAAATTATCCCACTTAGACCTCAGTTATATCGTTTTTACCAAGCTGGTTAAAGGTTCTTACCATGTTGTTTCGCTGAAGTGGTGAAAGAGGACGGAAGAGTCTCCTGGATAAGGAGTCTTACAATTCGACAGTTATGGGGTCGATGTAAGAGATAATGGCGAACATGATGATGCCGGGGCTATATATGCGAGTAAAGCCCGGCGCCGGCAGCTTCTCCTCTCCTATTGGTCCATTCCCTGTCACTTTGATTTCGCGGATTCCTATTGGACCATTGCGAACCCAAAGGAGAGTCTCCGCCCATCAACCCCACCCAGCTGGTCGCCTGCCCTCCTGGTTTAGTACTGAAGGAATCATGGCGTTTCTGCTCTAGTGGAAAATGATGCGTAATATTTTTTGAAATAATGTAAAAATAATAATAATAAATAAATAAAAACTCAGTCAGCCTGACAAGAACTGTAGTAAAACAGTTTTTATATCGTTTTTATATTACAAATAATTATATCCAAACACGTTTGAGGACAAAAACATTTCAGAGGAAAAAGAAACAAACTTGTAGCACCAATAATATATTTTATTATAGCAGGATTAAGACATGATACATTCGTTTCACAATTTCTTTAAAAACAAATGATTGTTGATTTTTTTATGTGTTTCATTAAATATGACAAAAAATAAGAAGAAAGAATCAGACAGCAAACTGTGAGACAACATGTACAGTACCATCAGGAAGCTATATAGATTTTTTTCAAGCCTCCAGAGTGGACGCCCCTGCTACAGGATGCAGCATCATCCAGAGGAGGCATCATTATATGGATGACAGATAGTTTCCTCGTCACTCTTTTGCTAGCTGAAAAACACAGTAACAAAAACCCAAACACCTTTTTAAAAATGGTGGTGAGTTGCTCAAGAGCTAGGATTTAGATAATGCTAGATCCAGGTCTATACATATGACCTGTAAGTTGAATTCTACATGATACCTTCCTATCACAGCTTTTCTACTTACCTTACTCATTTTATTTTCAGCTGGAAAAATCTCCAGAATGCATGATTGAGGCAATACTTGAGCTTTTTTATGAGTAACATGGTAGAGAATGTTTTCACCTTCTCATTTAATTCATTCTCTCGTAAATTTTGACCAGAACTTCTGAATCTATTTCAAATATTCCAAACTTCATGATGATATTTAGAAAATTTGCACAACCTTAAAAGCATATCAAAGCATAATTAAAAACATGACCAACATATTTTATTCAGATTTTTTTGTACATCACGATTCACATTATGCTGTTTAATTACCGTGTTATGCAAAATCCCCTTGCTATTACATGACGGATGTGGTCTATATCTGATTTTATCTGCTGTTGTTTGGCCAGACTTTACCGTCTTCTTTCATTAAAAAGAGGTCAAACTGCCCTGTCACACATGAGGGATGTAGGCGACAGCGAGCTGCCGATGCCCAACCCTCCCCCCTCCATCCCTGCTCCTAAGATTTAACGGTCCCTACAAGCTGAATAAAGGAGTTGCCTGGAAACAGCCTGTAGCCTCACACACAGAGCGCCTTTATCTGGCCAACACGTGACCCAGCTTAAACTGCAGCTCCACTAGGAGGCTGTGCCGTGTGCAGGGGGGATGTGATCTTTCTCTCTCCCCACATCTCCATGTCTTGTCTCTGTGAGGGAAACGCCCCATCTGCTCTTCCCATGAGGATGGTGGGCTGCGACTTTAAAATGGATGAGACAAAGCAGCTCTTTCTCTTGGGGTTTGGTGTTATTATCTTTCCTAAACTATCACCTTTCAGAGACAATGACCACAAATGCTTTTAGACCAACGTGCCTTTAAGTCCCTTACTTGCTAACAACAAATAAATCTCCATGAAACAGTGGTTAGAGTTATGCTACACCTTCTCTGACTGTGTGCTATTAGTGGGCTATTTATAACAACAAACATCCACTGACAACAAAGCTATAGTTGAATTTTGAAATGTGTTTTTTATTCTTCTTATGTGCTGCATCTTTCAGCAGCAAACAAAATGCTTTCCTTTCTCTGTATTTCGGTTGATGATAAGAGGCTCAAAAACTGATGGAAGCTGCAGTGATTGGTGACACTGATGCAAAACAAAGATGTCAAAGGTGATTGTTTTTATGTTTTAAATTAATTTTGCCTCATGAATGTTTTCCCTGCATATTAACTCTTGTAAAATGTGTACAGTGGACCTCTGCCTATTTGTAAGAATTTTTCATGAAGTATATCTGAAATATTTGAATAACAATGCATCTTAGGAGACTGAAAGAGATCCAGGCACAATGCTTGTACCATGTACTTTCCAGTGATGTCATAATTGTTATTATTATATATGTTGTTTGTTGCCTTGGTTTGTGGTTTAGAAGAGAAACTAGAATATTGAAATACATCAGAATAAATAATGAAGCAAAATTATTAGAGACCAGATAATTTTAGATTTTCATTGGATAAATATATCTGCCATAAGAAAGAAACATCAGCAGTAATTTCCTTTATGGCTCCTGGAACACAGAGAAATACATTTAAACCAGAAAAATAAAGATGAACAGAACATAGACATCAGAATCATGAACTCTGACCAACAATCAGAGACAAATCTATCCAGGTTTACAGAACTCTGCAGAGGATCCAGTGTTACAAACCCAAACTCCAGCCAGCAGCGGTTCAGTGAATCTGGTCTGGACTCTGTGGATCAGAGTCATGGTTTCAGAGACGCTGTAGAAGGACAGAATACCTGCTGTGTGATCCAGGTAAACTCCGACTCTGGAGGAAACTGGACCTGAGCCGGAGGTCCAGATGCCGTTGTGACCAAATTCAGAATAGGAACAATCTAATGCCCAGGATTTGTTGTTATTTCCAAATACACCTTCATTCCAACCTTTTCTACTGATATTCTTGTATGCTACTGCTACATAAATCCATGACCCGCTCCTCTCCACCTCCCAGTAACAACGTCCAGTCAGACTTTCTTTACTCAGAGCCTGAGAATAATTAGTGAATCTGTCTGGATGATTAGAATAAGACTGAGGTTGATCCATCAACGTTACCTTCCTGTTCCCCCCTGATAGAACCAGCTATGTTTGTACTGTGTTTGGATCGAGAGTAATTTCATATGAGTATCTTAAGAATCCAGCTCTGCTCTTTGGTTCTGGTTCTGACAGTAGAACATCCACCTCAGTGACCATCAGTGAGATGTTTGTCCATGAGTTTCTCAGGACATCCTGTAGTTTGTCTCTGAGCTCTGACACAGCTGCTGTCACGTCCTCAAAGTGTCTCAGAGGACGGATGTTGATGCTGGATGAGTGTGTCGACTCCCTGAGTGCTGGCAGTGAGGGGTAGTTGAGGAGAAACTGGTTGTGATCCTCAGTGTGTGAGAGCTGCTCCAGCTCAGCGTCTTTCCTCTTCAGCTCACTGATCTCCTGCTCCAGCTTCTCCTCAACATCTTGGACTCGACTCACTTCAGTTTCCTGCTGGGATCTGATCTGCTGCTTCACCTCAGAGCTTCTTTTCTGGAGGAGACGGATCAGCTGGGTGAAGATCTTCTCACTGTCCTCCACTGTTTTATCAGCAGAGCGATTGATGGCCTCCACCTCCTGTTGAAGCAGCTTCACATCTTTCTCTCTGTCCTGGATTCTCTGCTGGATGTTTCCTCATCTCTCCTCCAGCTCTCTCTGCCTCTCAGTCCTTTCTGCTGCAGCTGACACTGTGTCATGGCCTTTATGTTCATCCATTAAACAGATAAGACAAATACACTTCTGATCAGTGCGGCAGAACATCTTCATCATCTCATCATGACGAGAGCAGATGTTCTCCTGGAGGTTCTTGTTCGGCTCCACCAGCTTGTGTTTTTTAAATGTAACTGAATCATAATGAGGCTGAAGGTGTTTCTCACAATAAGAGGCCAGACAGAATAAACAGGACTTGATGGCTTTCAGTTTTCTTCCAGTGCAGGAATCACAGGCCACATCTTCAGGTCCAGCATAGCGGTGATCAGCAGAAGCAGCTTGGAGTCCAGTCTTCTTCAGCTGCTCCACTAAAGCTGCTAGGATGGTGTTTTTCTCCAGGTCAGGCCTCTGTGTGAAGGTTTTCCTGCACTGAGGACAGTGGTAGCTTTTCTTCTTCTCACCTCCATCCCAGAAGTTTTTAATACAGTTCATACAGTAGCTGTGTCCACAGGGAATAGCGACCGGATCCTTCAGTAGATCCAGACAGATGGAACAGGAGAAAGTTTCTGGGTCCAGCTGATTAAGGTCCATTTTGCTCCTCAGTCGCAGTCACTGTGTTAGTTTCACTTCCTGAAAACAGAAACTGATTCAAGTTCTGGTTTATGACTCATGAGTCAGAGCAGAGAACTTTCAGCCAATCCGCTTTAACTGTCAGCAGACGTTGGATCCACCCAGCTTCAAGGCGTGTTGGAGCAGGACATATCAGCCTCAGGTCTGGTTGAAGTGAGTCTGCTTGTCCTTTTTAATTAGAGATTTAACATGAGCAGAACAAAAAGCAGCAATGTTAGTGCAGATATTTTCCAAAATACAGTAGAATTAATATTGATGATTAATAGAGGAAAGGTAGAGAGTCAATCTTGTTAGAGAATGAGGACATAATACATATTAACGCCATTAATATGTATTTTACAATAATCGAGTTCATACCTGCCTTGAGGAAAGTTAAAATGTCAACTCCAGTAAATTATCATGATGTTTTAGTCAGGCAGGTCCCAGAGTGAATCACATGAGCAGCATGGATTGTTTTTCATTAGGAGTGACCTGAACTGGACCTTCTGCCCCAAAGTGGCCAGGAGCCACTGGTAAGTGTCCCAGTGTTCCCAATGGTCAGAGCTACTGCGAACTGGTTTTGATAAAAGCATATTGATGTTTTAGAATGGTTCAGTCAAAGACCAAACTTGAAAAACTTCTTCTTTTTTGGTAATAAAGCTCTAATATTTTTCAAAGAAGAGTGAGCAGCATTGCAAAGTGGTGCAGACCAGAACAAAAAAGGATAGAAACCTCTATTACATGCACAGATGTATTTTCTTTTATTCTTATGTCAGTGAGTCACTATATCCAGGAAGTTAAAATAGTTTATAACAGTTTTCATTTGATATTTCTGTTTTTTTTGTTTGCACACTCATGCAGGAAGCATTCTGCGACAGACGGAGAATGTGCTCTGTCACATTGTTGGGTGTCAGCTTCTCAGTTTGCATCGTTGCAATGCAGTTAGCTCCATGCCACGAAGGACCACTCCCATCCCCAGCATTCCCATCCTCCTCTCTGCTGGTGCTGAGCAGCTGCTTTCACCCCCCCTGCTTCACAGCTGCTGGGGAGAGAGGAGGAAACGGAGAGGAGGAGGAGATATGAATGTTCTCATACAGTCCTGGCTCAGAGCCACAGCTCTTTCCTGTTCTTCCCTTTCATCCCTGAAGTCATTTCTAGTCTGATACATCATCAGTGTCCTTGTTTCAGGACAGAAAATGAAATCCTACATTAAGATTCAGAAAAAAAGATTTTCAAAAACAGCATTTAAAGCTGGAGATCCATAATAACCGGCGCCTTGCACTTCCCAGACGCTTTGCATTATTTCACATAAACCGCTTTTCAGGCAGTTTCAGTTCCCTGATCAGGCCAGAACCAGAAGAAGCTGCAATGAACCCATCCTCTGCGCTGCTGAACAGCAGAGACACGGCCAGACACGTGATCGCCCCACCGGATGACATCATTGCAGAGGATCTGGGACAAAGAGGGAGAAGAGGCAAGAAGCTGCCATGCTGGACTGACACCATCACAGCAGGTCTCTGCCACATGAACGCCCTGCAGACGTCCGCTTGTGACTGAAGCCTCTCAACCTGCAGGAACATCTCAAACTTAGGCGTCTGCGTTGAATTTTACTCTTATTTGTCTGAGATGTTGTGGGAAGATGCCACACCCAGACGGATGCTGGTGTGGTTCTGTCTGAACTCACCCATCACCTCAAAAGTAATATAAGCGCCATAACAGTATGACAGAGTGAAAATAAATCACAAAATAAACATTATTATTACTATTATTATTATTATTATTATTATTATTATTATTTATTATTATTATTATTATTATTATTTTATTACTATATTATTGGAGTGAATCTGTTTAAATTCTTGCTTATTTAAAAACCCTGTAATATCCTGCAGTCTGATCTGCGCAGCATCACCAAATGGCGGCGGTAGAATCGTGTTTTTTTCCACTCGGCCCTCCTGCATAAATCTCGCTGCTCCTCCCTCCCATTCAGCAGTTGTTGCATCGACCCCGTTGGGTACAACACGCAACGCAAACACCCCGTTTTTACAAAGCCTCCTTCTAGGCATTTTTTCCTTCTCCTCTTCCTCCTTGAACCTCAGACGGAAAAATGGTGAGTTTTTTTTTTAATAATTATTGTTTGTGGTAAATAAATCTCGACTGGAGGAATTTGTCAGTCAGAAACTGGTCAGGATTCAGTCCCAGCCGGTGTCTCCGGCTGTCACACGACGTCGGGAAGGATTTTCTCCTTTCGATGCGTAAAGCTTTTAACATGTGGGGGTGTTTTATTCTAATCTACGTATCAGATGTTTACTGTATGTTTTAATTCCATTTTGAATGAAAGGAAGCTGTCAGATTATATAAATGATGCACAGATTGGTGCGCAGTTGTGGCACAGTGTGATTGTCATTGTTTGGAGATGAGAACAATGCGGTGACTGGGGGCATTTAGAGGCACAATGAGAGCCATAAATCTGCATAAGATGTTAATAAACAACCTTGTTTACTTTATTATTTATGTTTTACTATAAATATTCCAATTTGACCTATTTATGAACTAGTATATGAATATTTACACGTTTTTCATTAAGGCAGGGAGGGGCAGTTTGTACTGTAAATGGATGGAGACACAAAGAATGCTTTGATTCTTTATTAATGGGACACAACATATCACTTAGGAAAAATAAATAATCCATGTTATTCTAAGCTTACTTTCAAATAACAGCATAGTTATTATTAAATTTACCTTCCTACTGCAAACAAACTGATTAAATAAACTTGAATTATAAAACAGATTTGGAGGAGGTCTGTTTTTTTTTTGTTTTGTTTTTTTTCATTTTGTGTTCAAGCATCCGCTCTGATTGTGCATCTCCAGGGAGATCAAGTGGAATATTCCAGGCTCACAGAGTCCCTGCGCCTGTGCCCATGCAAATTAATTTGCATGTGTGCTTATGCTTGCAAACGAGATGCAAGAGTTGGAGAAAAAGGCCAGAGCATGAAAAAGAGCGGATCAAAGACGAGAGAGGGGGCTTCTGCTGGCAGGCATTCTGAATCCCCTGCCGATTGTGGTGCAGGGTGGTGCCTCCTCCTGCTGCAGTACATGGTCCTTGCAGACAGGGGGAGCACTTAAATGTCTCCAAAACTTGGATGTGTTAATGTGCTAAAGACTGTATTGGTTTAATCCAAATTGACATCTTTTCCTTGCCCTTTGCTCCACAGCGTGAGTGCATCTCCATCCACGTCGGTCAGGCCGGTGTCCAGATCGGCAATGCCTGCTGGGAGCTCTACTGCCTGGAGCATGGCATCCAGCCGGACGGACAGATGCCCAGTGACAAGACTCTTGGAGGAGGAGACGACTCCTTCAACACCTTCTTCAGTGAGACCGGAGCAGGGAAGCACGTCCCCAGAGCCGTTTTCGTAGATCTGGAGCCCACTGTCATCGGTAAGCAAGATCACTTCTGGGATAACAAATAAACTTGGTATTTAACATAAAAAATCTGTAAACCTAAACTAATTTGATATTTAATTTTCTGCTCAGATGAGGTTCGCACTGGGACCTACCGCCAGCTGTTCCACCCAGAGCAGCTGATCACTGGGAAGGAAGATGCTGCCAACAACTACGCCAGAGGACACTACACCATCGGCAAAGAGATCATCGACCTGGTTCTGGACAGGATCCGTAAACTGGTGGGTGAACTTAATGCCGGTACTTTCCAAATTTGTCTTTGAATTGTCAATAAGCAATTGATTTTGGTTTCCATCTTTGTCCTCAGGCTGACCAGTGCACAGGCCTGCAGGGCTTCCTGGTCTTCCACAGCTTCGGTGGAGGAACCGGTTCTGGTTTCACCTCCCTGCTGATGGAGCGTCTCTCCGTCGACTATGGAAAGAAGTCCAAGCTGGAGTTCTCCATCTACCCAGCTCCCCAGGTGTCCACTGCTGTTGTGGAGCCCTACAACTCCATCCTGACCACCCACACCACCCTGGAGCACTCCGACTGTGCATTCATGGTGGACAACGAGGCCATCTACGATATCTGCCGCAGGAACCTGGACATCGAACGCCCCACCTACACCAACCTGAACAGGCTGATCAGTCAGATTGTGTCCTCCATCACTGCGTCTCTCCGTTTTGATGGTGCCCTGAATGTTGATCTGACTGAGTTCCAGACCAACTTGGTGCCATACCCTCGTATCCACTTCCCTCTGGCCACCTACGCCCCTGTGATCTCTGCAGAGAAGGCTTACCATGAGCAGCTCTCAGTGGCAGAGATCACCAACGCCTGCTTCGAGCCGGCCAATCAGATGGTGAAATGTGACCCTCGCCACGGCAAGTACATGGCCTGCTGCCTGCTTTTCCGTGGCGATGTGGTGCCCAAAGACGTCAACGCTGCCATCGCCACCATCAAAACCAAACGCACCATCCAGTTTGTGGACTGGTGTCCCACTGGTTTCAAGGTGGGCATCAACTACCAGCCACCGACTGTGGTTCCTGGTGGTGACCTCGCCAAGGTCCAGAGGGCTGTGTGCATGCTGAGCAACACCACTGCCATTGCAGAGGCCTGGGCTCGGCTGGACCACAAGTTTGACCTGATGTACGCCAAGCGTGCATTCGTCCACTGGTATGTGGGTGAGGGAATGGAGGAGGGGGAGTTCTCCGAGGCCAGGGAGGACATGGCAGCTCTGGAGAAGGATTACGAGGAGGTTGGAGTCGACTCCATTGAGGGTGAGGGAGAGGAGGAAGGAGAAGAGTATTAAAAGAACCACAGAGAAGTTGAGCAGGAAATAATTGATCACAACACATTCTGAAATGCATTCAAACCAGAGATGTTTTTCCATCAAAGTATCGGGTTTGCTGTTTGAATAAAACGCCTGAAATTGTCAAATTTGGCTTTGTTCTGAATAAAATCTCTGTGATGTGAAAAGTTATTTTTCTGATTATTTATCTAAACATGGGGTGCTCAAATCAAAACTTCTAGATCTACTATTAATACAACTGTTAAAAGCATCCCACTTCTGCACACCTGAATCACATGACTGGTTTGTTATCAATCCATTGCAGAGCTCAGAGATGCTGATGAGCCATTTCATTCAGGTGTGTTGATGAAGGGAGGCACCTAAAAGTTGCAGTGGGGGGATCTACATTTCCGATAACTATAATTAACATGCAAACACATAAACATTTTAGACATTTAATGAAAACATCAACATCCAGTTCTTGAGTCCAAGAGGTTTTGTTCACACTTGTTTCAAGAAAGTAAAAAAGAATCAGCATATCTAAAAAACGATTAAAGGCACTGCTTGATTTAACACTACTTATTTCATATTTATGAGGCCTTTGTTTAGAAACAAAAAGTATAAAATGCATCCCAAGGGCTTTCTTTGTCTGATGCTGGAGATTTACAGCGGCCTGTCCTGCAGCAGAGGGCTGCTGTCGATGGCTCCTCGTCTGTTTAGGGAGTTCCAGAGCATTGAAGCTGCAGAGCTGCTGCGAACCCCACTGAGCTGTGGGCCTTCAGACGCAGCTTCCTTTAAAGGATGGTATGGTTTGAGACGCCTGTGCAAAGCAGAAATATAGACATCATGTTTACACTCATACATTTTACAAGCTGTACATTATTTAACAGAACCCCTCACAATTAAGAATGTCAATGGGTTGGTCAGTACTCCTGATATGTTGAGGTTCTGAGTTCTTGAATTTTATTTCTGCCACAGAAAGGAACATAGCGTCCCTAATAAGACAAGTTAACATTTTTTATCTTTTCTTTTTCTTTTCTTCACTTTACAGAGAATAATTAAAATACAAATATTTATAACAAGGTAAACATCTGTCATTAGCTGTTAGCAAAACATTCACTCTTAGCTTACCTACAATTTTTAACTAAATATTAGCTTTAAATATTAGCTGTTAGCAGCAGACTTGATGCTAACACCCTGGCTGTTAGCAGCAAGCAACATATCTGTTGTTAGCTATACATTAGCTGTTTTGTAACACAATAACTGTTAGCCACATATTTGTTGTTAGCTATGCATTGGCTCTTTACATCACCTCGGCAACATGTTACCTGTTAGCGACACATTTGCAATTTGCAATACATTAAGTGGTAAAATATTTATTTTTGGTCACACACTAGCTTTAGCCTCACATTAGCTGTTAGCAACATAATAGCCATTAGCAACATATTTGCTGTTATCCACACATTAGTTGTTAACAATAACATTGTTTATAGCATTTCAATGGCTGTTAGCCATGTTGCATTTGCATACAGTCTTCAAAATTAGTTCAAAGTATGAAAAGTTGTCTTGCAGATTTACAGGTGTCAGCTGTTCGCAGGTGGTTGTCATCCCGAGCCCCAGCATATTAGCAGTAACATTTAGTGGAGTAATACTGAGGGTGCGTTCACACTGCAGCCTGAAGTGACCCAATTCCGAATTTTTGGCAAGTCCGATTTTTTTTGCCGGGGCCGTTCACACTGCCAGTAAATGCAACCTGTATGTGTTCTGCAGTGTGAACGGTCAAATGACCTGAAAGTGTCCCACATGGGCAGTAGAGGGCGCAATAGCGTCAGCGTTCTGCCAACCACCATAAAAAATAGAAGAGCTCAGTGTTTGAGGAAGTAAACATGGAGGCTAACGGTGGAGCTTAGCTTACATATTTGAAGTTGTTGTCCAACCGGAGCAACATATTAACAACTTAATCCTCATCTAGTCCATCATGGTTGTTGTTTTTCTTCCCACTTGCGTATCAGGACGCAGAATAGTGAGATTTGTTGAGAATCAGTGACATTCAGTTCAGATGAATGCAACCTGGACTTTAGGTCGCATTTGAATCGGATAGTATCGGCTTTGGGTCACATTCGAAAAAGAATCCAACCTGAGCTGTTCACACTGCCATGGAAATTTCGGATACAGGTCGCATTACGTCCAAAAAATCGGAATTGGGCCACTTCAGGCTGCAGTGTGAACGCTCCCTGAGATTGAACAGGGGGTGAGCAACCCTGAGACTCAGCTTCCAACATTTAGATACAAGGAAGCAGATGAGAGCTGATAACTTGCAGTAAAAGGCCTTCAGGGCCTGCTGTAACAATAAAGGAGGCCTGTAGTTTTCAGTACTGAGGAAGATGGAGATATGTCTAATTTGAATATGTTCTTATCCATGCAAATTAAAGAAGCTCTGGATGTAAATCTGGGATTCTTGACAAAAGCC
Organism: Poecilia picta; assembly: GCA_033032245.1. Lineage (NCBI taxonomy): Eukaryota > Metazoa > Chordata > Actinopteri > Cyprinodontiformes > Poeciliidae > Poecilia > Poecilia picta. The sequence continues at coordinate 4,076,192 of CM065359.1, forward strand.
ACTGTGGAAAGTTTGAGAAAGAGAAGATGTTTACAATGACAGTTCCTACTTGTAGGAGTATCCAATAATTCCCACTGTGAGAATGAGCACCAGGACACCCAACAGCATGACAATGGTGCCAGAGGAAGACAGACCTGAACCTGCAAAAGAGTTTCCACGATCAAGAAACCTGACAGAGCCTCTTACTCGCTGGCACATTGCAGGTTTGTTACATACCCAAGTCAACTGTGAATCTGGCAGTGGCAGCAGCTAAACTGACATCATTTGCCATGGAAACGTTGATGCAGTAGTCCCCAGAGGAATTAAAGAAGTGACGCAACACCAACTGGCACTCCTTAAAGGGCTCCACCAGGTCGCACGCCATGCGAATCGGCTTCAGGCAGTCTGAGTCCAGAATAACACTGCAGACCTCTTTGGGATGACTGGGATGAAGAAAACCCAATGAATGAAAACTTTTTTGAAGTTAAATCCAAGTTTACTCATGACCCTAAATTATGGCAAGCCAGTACACACCTTCCCTGGCAGGTCACAGTAATGTCTAAAACATTTGTGTCTTTTCGAGGTGTTGTCATGAGAACATTTTCCATTTGCACAATCTCTACTTTTTCAATACCCTCTGGAAAAAAAACATAAAAAATGAGCATCATTTATGGTAATTTCAAACTAAAACAACATAAAAGCATTGCTTATTTTTATGTTGTTTCAGTGGATGTTTCAAAATAACTTACCAAAAACTTCAATGCCAGTGCAGAAGGAACCGTATCTATATATCACACAGTCATCATCGGATGGCTTATCGTCTGCTTCCCTCTTGGCAACAACAATGGCTGCAACTCGCCCTGACAGCCTCACGGTTCTCTTTCCATCTGACCACAAACAAAAAAAATAATTAGTCATTTTTCCTATATGAATGCTAACTCAAAAAACATGTAGGTATTTTTTTTTAACTCCAAAATACCAAAACTTCTACTACTTACATAAAAGGAAATGTTTTTAGTTTAGGAATCAAACATCGTCTGTAGTGGTTTATTCTTTAATAACTCTTTGGAGGTATAGGATGGATGGATGGATGGATGGATGGATGGATGGATGGATGGATGGATGGATGGATCAGTACCTTTCTGTTTTTAACTTTTAGTCAATCAGGAACTTTCTCTCTCCAGTTTTAGCCGTAATCAGATCGTGGTAACTTACTTGCCGCCATCTTGTTTCCTGTTTGGAGTTTGTTTATTGGGGACGGAGTCTTTGCTATTGCAGCTTCCTGGACGGCCTGAACCAGGGAGGCAGTGGAGGCTTCTCCCTCAGCGTTGTCCTCCTCGGTGTCTGAGGGAACCATGTTGATGTTCAGATGAGCTGGTTTGGTGGAGACCAGTATGGGGACAGCAGAGACCAGATCGGGACCTTTCACTTCACACACAGAAAGATGTTGAGTTAGTTTACATTTTCTAGACAAGAAAAATAATCATTTAAAACATAAAATTCTTGATATACAGCAAACCTTATGTTTTCATTCCAGGGCACTATTTGGAAGTTAGACTGGTTCAAGTCAAATTTCAGTGTCTTGTTGTATATTATAAAAAATACAGTACAGCCTACAGAGATTGTATATTTTAATAGATTAAAAAAATATAATCTTGGTTGGTTGGTTGGTTGGTTGGTTGGTTGGTTGGTTGAGAGCTGAGAGTGGATCAATGGGAAATGACTCAATGGATGGATGGATGGATGGATGGTTGGATGGATGGATGGATGGATGGATGGATGGTTGATTGGTTGGATGGTTGATTGGTTTGGATGGATGGATGGATGGATGGATGGATGGATGGATGGATGGATGGATGGATGGTGGGACGGACGGACGGATGATTGGATGGATGGATGGATGGATGGATGGATGGATGGTTGGATGGATGGATGGATGGATGGATGGATGGATGGATGGATGGATGGATGGATGGATGGATGGATGGATGGATGGATGGATGGACGGACGGTTGCTTGGTTGGTTGGCTGGTTGGTTGGTTGGTTGGTTGGTTGGTTGGTTGGATGGATGGATGGATGGATGGATGGATGGATGGATGGATGGATGGATGGATGGATGGATGATGTGTCCATCTTTTACCCATATGCGCTACATGAACCAGCAGTGTGGGTTCCTGACCTGTGGTTGCCTGGTCGGCAGCCGGCCCGGTGGTGGAGGTCGGGGGGTCGGATGGCGGGTCACAGGCCTTATCGGGGATGACCGCCTGGATGACCACCTGCGGTTTGAACGATCCAGAGCTGACGTATGTGTGAGTGACGGTCATCTCTCTGGATATGAGGGCCCCGCTTTCATCGCCAAAGTCCCAGTTGAAGGTGATGTCCGCGTTGCCGAGGTACTGGCTGGGGTCATGGAGGGTCACGGTGAAGGCGATGGCTCGGTTCTGCACGAAGCGCATGTCTCCGGCCACGATGTCTTGACTTGGTCCAGGGAGACGGCGAAGGGGATCTGATCTGAGGAGATCAGATGTTTCAAACTGATGATTATTTCAGTAATCGTTTAATCTGTCAATTATTCTGATGAGGTATATGTATGGATAAATATATATAAAATATTAGTTCTGATTCTATTAGTATCGGATTTCAATATCGGCCTAAATTTTCACCTCGGTGCATTCCTAATCTAAGTTGTTAATTTGAATTTCATCATTTGTTGACTTGCTTTGTTTCAAAAAAAAATAACAGAACAGACCCTCAGCATGATACCATCACTACCAATATTTTGCATTTGGTTCTTCTTGTGTTTTTGGCCAAATTGCTCAATTTCAGTCAAAACTGGCTTGTCTACATCAGAACATAAAAATTTCAAACAGTTTTTTTAGTTTATTTTTTCATTTGGCTGAGTCTATGTTGAAATTAAAGGTACTTCTTTGTGGACACAGTTTCCAGTTCATGATAATATTGTGTGTTGATGGATTTTGACTTGTTCCTAAACATTCTGATCAATCTTTTGGGTTTTCTAACATTTTAGTGATCCCAAACACATATTAAAACCAGTTTCCAAACCCAAACATATTTGAAATTGTTTAACTTTCCTGAAAAGACACTAAACAAACCAATTTTAATCAACTCTACCAATCCAGCCTGGATTCTGGCATTTGAACCCAATCATTTAAAGTCAGTTTCATCATAAACAACTCAAAATAAACACAAGGTTCATGTCTATGACTAGAGTAAATAAACCTTTGGTTAGACCTGTATGTAGTCTCAGTCTTCTGTTTGTAACTTTTTGTTCAGCTCTAAACTTACCAGTGATGGAAAACTGCGTAGAAGCATATCCCAGAGGAATAAACTTTTCTTTGCTGCGGTAGTGATAGATGACGATGTCCATGGTGTAGGAGCCCAGTGGGATGTCATCCGTACTGATGGTCAGAGAGGAGCAGGGCCCGTCCGCTACCTGCCAGTACTGACCTGCAAACCAGCAGAAACACAGAAATCCATCAGCAGAGCCTGATCTGCTCATTAAATTTAATCTGTTTTCTGGGATATGTAGATCAAATGTAAACTGTTTTTTCCCATTGGTTCATCCATAAGTTCAGTAGAGCTCCACTCACCCCAGGTTTTCCACACAAACACATAAGGCGGCCTCTTGTCATCCTTTACTGGTGTCCCATCTGGAAAAACTGCTTCCCAGTCTGCGTCCTTTGTTGGATAAACTGGTTCTGACTTAAAATATTTTGTTCCTGTATGAAGAAAATGAAAGATGGTTATCTAAACATGTTCTAATTCTTTAGACAACATGTCTAAAAAGAACCTTCAAAAAACAGTTGTGTGCTTAAATATTGTTTTATCAATCAAATCAAAGCAGTTCTTCTCTCTATGCTGCTAAATGAAAAGATAAAAAAGTGAAAAGATTCTCATCATTATTTAATTTTAATAAGTATTCATCAAATGCAGGTATAGAAACATAATAAAAAGAATCTTCAAAAAACAGTTGTGTGCTTAAATATTGTTTTATCAATCAAATCAAAACAGTTCTTCTCTCTATGCTGCTAAATGAAAAGATAAAAAAGTGAAAAGATGCTCATCATTATTTAATTTTAATAAGTATTCATCAAATGCAGGGGTTGCATTTTGGCAGCCATTGTTTCATTATGCTTCAAAATATAGAAGCATAATAAAAAGAACCTTCAAAAAACAGTTGTGTGCTTAAATATTGTTTTATCAATCAAATCAAAACAGTTCTTCTCTCTATGCTGCTAAATGAAAAGATGAAAAAGTGAAAAGATGCTCATTATTTAATTTTAATAAGTATTCATCAAATGCAGGGGTTGCATGTTGTTTCATTATGCTTCAAAATATAGAAAACATGCATGCATTGTCATATAGAAAGAATAAGAAAATACATACAATCATATTAAATTTGTTTTATGTACATCTATTTTTATTTTATCTATTTTAGTATCATTTTGTTGTGAAAATTTAAAGTCGCCAGTTAAAACCTGAAATTTTTATTATTATAATATATCGATGAATAAAAACATTAGTTTGTTCTTCATGACTCGAGCCTCACGCCCTCTGGCGGCCTCTTTAGACATGCCACCCTGCACATCCCCATCACTGGTCTACACACAGGGGCGCAACTACACATTATTCAGGTGGATGCGAAAACATAAATCCTAACATAAACTGTATTAGAAAATTATGCAATATCTGGAGTTTGAATTTCAAAACTATTCATTCCTCTTAAACAACTTTTCATTCTACGGAAAAGGAGTAGGGCCACCGATAAAAAAAAAAAAAGAATTCTGACTTTAATCTCAATTTGAGATAATCTCAGATCTGAGATTAATCTCAGAATTCTGAGATTAATTCAGAATTCGAGATTAAAGTCAAATTCCGAGATTTAATGTCAAAATTCTGACTTTAATCAGAATCTCTGAATCTGATTTGGGGAAGTATGAGAGATAGATATGTTGGGAAGAGGGATGAAGGAGGAAGAAGGTTGATGGATTATGGCGAGGAACTGAAGAGAAACAGAGGAGGTAAAGAACATCAGAATGAGGGATGGTGATTGAGGATAACGAAAGAGGGAACAGAGGTAGAGAGGAGGGATGACTACAAGGAAGACAGGGATGAGGGATGATTGAGGTTGGGTTCAGACGTGAAAGACAGAAAAGGTTGGGAAGAAAGATGGCGACTTTAAAGTCAGAATTATTATTTATTTTTATTTTTTTCAGTGGCCCTAATCCTCTTCCGTATCTTTCTTTGGCTCGTGAGTATTTTTGACTCAAAAAATTTAGACACCCTTTGATTCCACATTGTACGAAAAACTCATTTGTTTTTTTCCCCCTTTAATCCAAAACTCCAAGACGTATGTGTGTGTGTGTGTGTGTGTGTGTGTGTGGTGTGTGTTTTGTGTGGTGTGTGGTGTGTTACCATTGACTACACAGTCTTCAGACCAGACCACGCTCCCATCAGGCAGAACTTCCTGGTTGTGAGGAAACTCCAGTTCGATGGTGAACGTGACTTTGGCTCCGGTCAGGGTCGGTGAATCATTCTTAACATTGAAGATCACCTTTCCACCTGAATAGGTAGAAAATCAGAAATATTTCTCCATCTGTCCTGCAGATGTGGCTGACAAACATCTGGGACTGGTCAGCACTCTGACCTTTCCAGGAGTCTCCATATCTCGGGTCACCTGCTTTCCAGACCGGGTACATCTTAGCGTTCCATGATGGGTAGCGAGTGAAGCGATTTTTAGCCCCTGAAACATGAAAAATCAATACGTCGATCCATAAACTATGGATGATTGATTCAAATCTCCTTGATTTTATTGAGATTTTAAAAAACTGTGCATGAAGTGAGTCAGGAATGTTTTATTTTAAGCCAACAGTGAAAACTTGTGGCACAAATCTCTCTCATGTGATGCTAATCTGGGTGTGTGCAGGATTATATTACAGATTAAGTGTCTGAGGGCAGAATTAGGATAAAATATGCAGCCTGGAAACAGAATCCTTCTAAATCAAACATCTGATTGGAATTATTAAAGGAACAAAAACGATAGAAATCAGCTTTCATTCAGAATGCTTGAAAGTTTTGTTCAGAGATATTTAAAAAGAAAAAGGTCAAATTAAAGCAATAATCACTCAGTATGATTTTATTTGAATATTAGCACACATAAATCTTAAAAAGTTACTTCAATTCATTTAGTTTTGCACATATTAATTTCTCTAGAAGGTCCATCAATGAGGGCTGCACAGTAGCGCAGCTGGTAGAGCTGCTGCCTTGCAGCAAGAAGGTTCTGGGTTCAATTCCTGGCCCTGGTCTTTCTGCATGGAGTTTGCATGTCCTCCCTCTGCATATGTGGGTTTTCTCCAGGTACTCCGGTTTCCTCCCACTGTCAGGTTAACTGGCCTCTCCAAATCTCCCTAGGCGTGAGTGCATGGTTGCTTGTCCTGTGTGTCTCTGTGTTGCCCTGCAACAGACTTGCAACCTGTTCAGTTGACCTGCTCAGGGTGACCCCCCCCCCCACCCGGGACACCAGCTGGAGAGGCACCAGCAACCCCCAGACTCCACCAAGGGGCAAGCGTGCAAAGAAAATGGAAGGATGGATGGTCCATCAATCAAGTTTTTCATATTATTTTATAGAACATTTCAGCAACAAGATATTTCAAAGTGCTTTGCATCATAAAAACATTAAATAAAACATCATAAAAACGTCACCAGTTGTGAAACCAGTGACAAACGTTACATTTGGTCAAAGGCCATCATCAAAATAATCAATACGCAACAAATATGTTGCGTATTGATTTTTGGTGGAAAACAAACAGGGCAGCATTTCTATCAGATGCAAGCTTTAACTTTGATTAGACCGTTTCAAGACTTCAGTTTTGCTACATTCACTGCTGTGATTTGCTTTTGCTCCAGAGTCTAGACTACATGACGTTCCCAAGTCATGTGGCTACAGAGGCAGCCCGCATCACCACCCCTCAGCCGCCGTGCTTCCCTGTTGCTCTGAGGTGTTTTTGAGCTGATATGTCGGTTTTCTTCAGACGTTCACACTGGTGGTCTGATCTGTTCACTGTTCCAAAGGGTTTACCAATCATTCAGACATTGCACAACATTTCTTACTGTGTGAGAAAGTAGAAATATTATTTTCTCCTGAAAGTCATTCCAAATTTTTAGCCTTTTTCTAATGAGTTGGGATGAATTTGTGATGCCTCATGCTAACGGTTTAGGTTATCCTGAGTTATGTCTGCAGCTATGCAACCAAACACTTAGGCCTTTGGAGGACAATTTCTTCTTCTACTGCTCTCCAATTTGTATTATTTACTGTTATTTATAATGTTCTGTTTTCTCTACACATAATCTATATATGGTGTGATGTTTCCTCTTCGTAGAGAAAATCAAACGTTCTCCTTCTCATATTATTAACTTTTGACTTTTCATGAATCTAGAAAATACAGTATTTCTTCTGTCTGTTTTTGTGTTTCTGCTCCGTAATCCTTCTTGCTTAAGGAAAGTTTTTCTTCTCCACTGTCGCTACATTCGTGCTCACTATGAAGACTTTCTATAACTTGTCAGAAAATATCTATAATTAATGTGCAGAGACACAAAATCCTAAGTAAATCTGATTTAGTTTATAGGGAAAATTGAAATATGACTAAATTCATGTAACTTTTCAGCAAGAAATAGGAACTTGATTTAAGTCAATAACTTCTTGATATTGATGAAACAGTATTAGTTCCTCTGGCAGATTATTTCACTTACAGGAAAAATGTCTTGTTTTAAAGGAAATAATCTTCCAATGAAACAAAGACTTTTTTGTTAATATTAAGGAATTATTTTTCTTAAAACAAGCTTATTAGTTGTAACTTAGTTTTTGTGATTTGGTGATTTACTGGTAAGATTTGGTGATTTTGCAGTGTAAATAACTGCTTTTTGCCATTTATTTAACTTTTTTATGCTCACCCAGCAGCAAAAGGTGGTATATAATTTACATCTGAACCTCTTTTGTGGCCAGTTAAGTTTTCTGGCTGGTAAATTACATTTACAGGTAAGTGTGGATATTTCACAAACAGTTCTGATCCGATGGTAAGATTGATCTTCTGATTTGATTTGTGCGACCCGGCAACTTGTCTCATGCAACATTTTATTTTATTCCTGATAAATTTAATAAAAAGTAAATGATTTTCTGTACTCACTTGCCAAAGTTTGTGAAGTTACAGTGAGAAGCAGCAGCAGCAGAGTGGAGGTCCACATAGTCGTCTCGTCCCTTGTGAAATGGCTCCTTAAGAACCAGGAGGCAGCGAAGGAACGGCCTTTATAAACTCTGAGGTTTGAGCTGCAGCAGCACCTGCCTTCCTGCTGCTCCTCCCCCCTCGATTTAAGAACACTTTGTCTCATTGGGATTCGATTACACTGCAAAAACACAAAATCTCACAAGTACCCAAAATTCACCAGACAGAATAAATTTACAACTAACTTACCAGCAAAATATAAGAGCTTATTTTTAATAATTTCTTAATGTTGATGGAAAAAGTACTATTGACGTTGGCAAATTATTCCACTTATGATATTTTCCTAATGTTATAAGTGAATTAATCAATCAATCAATTTTTATTTGTATAGCACATTTCAGCAGCAAGGCATTTCAAAGTGCTTTACATAATTAAAATAAAAACAGAATAAACAGTGAGAAAGAGAGAGAGATTTTGAAAAAGATTAAAAAAAATAAAAACATTAATAAAAGTAAAAATAAAAACATTAAAAACATCGATCCACGTGAGGACTTGTCCTTATGGGGTCTCCTCGAACAGAGTTTTAGCAGAGCAACATCTTACACGGATTCTCAAACCACAGAATTTTAGCATCTTACAATGATTCTCAAACCAAAGACATTAAAACCCTAATTTAGCCATAAGCAACTCTAAACAGGTGGGTTTTAATTTGAGACTTAAGGCACACATTTGTTTCAGCTGCTGTGAAATAACCTGTCTCTGGAGCTAATTGTTTTTTTTAACAATATTAAGTAATTATTGACTTAAATCAAGTTCATATAATTAGCTAAAAAATTACTTGTAAGTTAATTTTGCTTATTTAAACTGTAATATATTTGCTCTAGAAACTGGACCAGGAATACTGGTGATATTTTGTGTTTTTGCAGTGTATTTGCCGTCCTGTCATCGTCTTTGGATGGACGGTACTGAAACTCTTTTTGTTGTATGTCTGCACAATAACAATAAAATCATTTTTGATTCTGATTCTGAAAACAATCAAGCAAATATCCATTAAATATGTTGATCAATGCTCCAGTTATTATTAATTAAAGGCAGCTCTGAACAGGTGGGAATGTAGCCTTCACTTAAAGAAACTTAGTTTTCAGTTATTTTGGAAAACTGAGTTTCAAAACTTTGAAAGAGCAGCGAAAAGGAGCTCCACTAACGACTCCTGCAGCCTGAATACATCATTTCTCTCCAACATATTTTTATCTGCATACAATTTTTACTTCCACTTCACCATAATGAGCTACTTTGTGTTTTTGTCTAGCTAATAATATCCATGTAATATGTGACTATAACATAACAAAACATGGAAATATATGGGGCGTCTTTCGGATTACTTTCTTTATCTATAAAAATCACAACATTTGGTTTCACAATAACAAGCAGATATGTAATTATTACTTACACAGATGAATATAAACATATACAACGGTCTATTTAAGTCAGAATTTTCCTTGCATGCATACCAGTAGACTATAAAATATTTTCCTCCGAAGTTGTCTGACCCACTTTATGTCTCTGATTAGTCCTAATAATTGTGCCCAGATTTACTCTGAAGTTGAAAAGCTTAATTCTCTATACTTCAATTCATACTTTCTTTCTAGGAGAAAATTAGACAGTCTGTAGATTCAGGCACACAGCAGGAGGTTTTTTTTTTTGTTATTTTATCAGAACAATAGGCTACACATGACTTCAATGAGCAAAGAAACGATGGAAGGAATGCAACAGTTAATGAGGATTACTGAGCCACTTGTGACTCTTTAAATTTATCCAGCTTTGTTCCAAACCCTGAAACTTTAAAGTCACAATATTAAGCTTTCTATTGTCTCCGTATCATATGGCAAACTGCAGCCCTGTTTAAACCTCTTTTTAAACAATGTATGCATTCATGGCAAATCCTGCTCAGATTTGTGGCTCCTGTCATTCTGCTGAGCAACTTCTGACATCTGCAGAAATCTATCGATCTGCCGCTTCACTTCCTGATGTAGATAGTTCTTATTTTCACTGCTAAATGAGGCAGCATGACACTGCACAGCAAAGTTTTGTAAATGTTCTCCAAGAAAAAAAGCATTACAAAGTTACCTGTTCGCAAACCACGTATTACAAAAAGCTGAGATGGAATGTAATTAGAAAATAACAGCAAGAGTTTGGTATAGAAGGGCATTTTAGATAAAAAAAAAAGGAGGAGTAAATCTCCACCAAAAAGTCTTTTCTAGAAAAAGTCTTGGAAATTGCTGACTTTGAGAAGTAAAGAATTTTCTAGAAAAAAATCTGAGAAATTTTTGAATAATCTCAGAAAAAATAGACATTTTCTGAGTTTCAAAAGCTGAAAATCTTTTTATCTTTTGAAAAACATTTCCACTTTTTTTCCAGAAACTTTCTGAGATTAGTTTTTTTTTCTAGCATTCCTTTTGATTACTCTAAAAATTTCTGATTTTTTTCTGGGACACTTTCGGACTTTGCTAACATAGAAATTTCAAAGTATTTTTCTTGAAAATTTCTTAGCTTAATCTACCAATTTCTGATATTTTCCTGGCAAATCTTTTGACTTTACAATTTTATAATGTTACTGTAGGTCTATAAGAAGGAATGGACTAAGATTTCAGTAACGAAAATGTTTCCAATAACATTTTACCAAAATCATAAGTCTAGAATGTCATTCCAGCAAACATGTACATTGGGAAAAATATTTCTCACATTATTGTGGCATGTAAGAAATGGAAATAAACAGGTCATCTTAACTGAAATAAAGTGGAAAGATTTATTTGATCTAATGTCATTCAACGAGAACAAGTGTATTTTTGCAGAGTAAATATCTGTTTTCAATTGTACATTTGACATTAAAGTATTAAAAGAGATTGCATTTTTGGGAGATATGATGATATATGTTGATTGTCATAGTTTTGATTTAAGAAATTGGTTGTTCAAATACCAAGGAGATACAAAAGAATTCACTTCTTTTTTTCTTTCAACATTCCTGTTTGAAAAAAATACAATAGATTGAGACCTTTAATAGTCATGAATAAAAATTCTTAAAAAGCAGGAGTCATTTATTTATTCCCTTTTGTCAACCAATGGAGCTGAATGTCTAACTTTTTTTTTGTTAAAACTAACAAAAAGTACAATAACTGAATCACCAGCTATGATTTTGTGCGAAATGTATCTGCAGGGTATCCATCTGTTCAACAGAGGGCGCTGTGAGACGCTTAACGCCGTCAAGGAGCTCAGAAGGAGAGCAGCTCCAGTCTGATTGGAAGAAGAGATACATCAACAAAAAAAGATGGCCGAAGTGATAGAACTGCACAAATTAAAGGTTGGTATTGCCTTTAAATATGCATTTTATTTTTATTTTCCGGGTTTACTAGTGGAGAACAGCTGTTGGTTACCGAACAGTATCCCGGAGTTGCGGCTAAATAACAGTTTTAAAGAGAATAACGGTCCTTCGTGGGGCGAGGACTCCTACCGGCGTGTGTTCAATGAGCGGCAGCTAAGCTCGGTTAGCCCGGCTGGGGAAGAATAAATGTACAAGTTCACTCATTTAAATTCATCAGTACTAAAGTACGCAACATTTTTCTTGGAGTCTAAACAATTAAACTCAGAGATAAACTTCAGTACTAATAAATATTCTGCCGATCTCGATCTGTTCATAAGAATAAAACCTCCACGCATTTTCAAAAATACACTCACATTTATTTAAAGTTGAAACGGCCTCAGAAATACCAAGTATCTTTCTATCTAGCTATGACATTTCTAGCATATCTAAGAGGGTTTGTGATTCAAAATTTAAATTTTTGTACAGATTGAGAAAGTTAACCATCATAGGAAAGGGTTTATATTGTTTTCTATAAGGTTTGTTAGAATCAGAATATATTTTTATTTTTTTTGTGCTCATGTTTTACCAACTCATCTCAACCTGACTGTTTCAAGCTTGCAAAGAAAACATGCACTTAAACATTGTGTATCATAGTGTGTTATTGGTATACAAGTATTTTTGAGATTTTAAAACGGGCACAAAAAAAATCTCTCCTATAACTTATTTACAGTGGATAAGAAAGACTTAGTACCGGATCAACATGAATAGCAATTTATTGGATGATGCTATATTTGTAAGAGAGGTGGTTGTAAAAATAAGTTTATTTTTCTACCCACTCCTTTTAAACAATTAAATATACTTTACTACTGCTCTTCTTTTGCTTGCTTTTGTTTACAATTTATTTTTTCATGTATAACATTTTTTCGTTCATTAGACTACGACCAATAAAGACAAGGGTAAATGTAAGTGGTTGTGTGTGTTTGCGCTGTGCAGCTTGCTGAACTGAGGCAGGAGTGTGAAGCCCGAGGTCTGGAGACCAAAGGGAACAAAGGAGACCTGATCGCCCGACTGCAGGCCTACCTGGAGGAGCACGGTGAGGCTCACAACCATCCACACACCTGTGTTTACCACCTGCAAAGGTCTTTACTGCAAGGGTTACTACTAGAAAACATGGCTTTGCAATATTACTATTCAATTTTTCGAGGGGTGAGTTAAAGTAAATCTCGTGTGATGTAAGATTAAATAAAAAATTTTGTTTGTTGCTCATAGAAAAATTAAGATTCACCTTATGGAAGATAAGTTTACAACTCAAATGTAAGAGACACAACATCTACCAGATTAACAGAGGAGTTACTACATGCTGTACAAATACTTATTTTAATTAGTGTTTCCTGTCTCTATGGTATCTCATCACTAAAACTTGCTAATATTCCTGTTTTTCATGTTGGAAATGTCTTTCTTTCATATTTTGAACAACAGAAGAAGATGTGGACGTGGATGATGTGCTGGCTGAGGATTCTGTGGTAAAAGAACTTTACTTCACATCTCATGTGCTGTAACTTTGTTAAATATTAAGGTTCCTGTTTTATTTTCAGGACTTTGGTAAAGTGGAGAGCTCTGACACCATAAAAGTGGACAATGGTTCTGAAGTGATTGAGAGTGAGCCGTAAGTGTTTCTTAAACCTGTTGGGAATGTTCATGTGGATCTGGTTTCCTTCTTTTTCCAAAGGTTCAAACAAAATGGTTTTTATTATCTTTGCCTTCTATAATGAAGAAGAAACTTGTCATTTTATTTGTAATATATTATTATTTTTTTTATTAAAACTTTCTTGAAAATGTGCAAGTCCTCTATTAGTAATTCCAATGTATTTTTTTTCAGGCCTGCTGAGAAGAAGGTGGTGAAAATAAGTCCTCCCTTATCTGCCAGTGAAGTACGTCTGACTTGTTTTCTCCTAAAGCAGATCAATAATTCCTTTTCTTTTTCACTTTTCAAATTAGTCACTGCTTTTCTTCTTTCCCCTCTTTCCCATAAGTGAACATCTGCTGCTGATAGACTCTGTACAACCGACTAAATATTACAGTAGCATGGAAAAATGCTAGTTTATAATATTTGAATATGCAGAGCATCTGGAAAGTGTTCACAGCGCTTCACTTTGTCTGAATTTTGTTGCAGTATCACCTAATGCTAAAACGCATTGAATGAATCTCTTTTCCTCAGAATTCTACACACTAATTATGACAATGTGGAAACATTTGTTGAATCTTACTGAACCTAAACAGTCTTATGAAATATGCACTAAGATGACACATTCTCCTAATTGGCACGTCTAGTTTAATTTCTTGTAACTTTATTTCAGCTCATTTGCATGTCACAGTGAAGCTTTCGGTGAAAGACAGAAAACTAAATGTGTTTAACATCTACCTTTGTTTTGAGCAGAGACTACAGAAAAGAGCTGAGCGTTTCAACCTGCCAGCATCAGCCGAGAGCAAGAAGGCCTTACGTGCAGCAAGGTTGACCTCTAACTCACCATGTTCTTCTTCCTTTCTGCCGTTTGTTTCACAAGACAAAATGTTGGGATCTTGGAAAATTTGAAATAAATGACAGGAACAAACAATTTCATCTCAGCTTCTTGAGATTGGGTTGTTGCATTAAACAACTTGCTGAGCATCTAAAAGTCACAACGTTGTTTGTGTTTGTAAGGAAGGAAACTGTTGGTCCTTTATGTGTGAGTTTATTTTCCGTTGTTTTCCTGCAGGTTTGGAACACCCTCCGATTCTTCAAGCCCCTCTGCAGGTACGGCATCGTCTTCACCAGAAGCAGAAAACACTGAAACTGTTTCTTTTACTCAGCATTTGTTGTATTTAAATCAAACGGAACTTTTATGATAACAGGAGGACACCGTGTTTCAGTGGTAAAATCAAGCTTACAATCTTTTAGAACTGAACAGCTCGCTTAGTTCACCTATCTTATTATTCATGTATTAATTCACAGCAGATGTCATCTTAAAGGCAATAAGATGAACAAGTCAGAGAATCCCAGTCTGATGCCATCTGATATTACTGAAGAGATTTGCTTTGTTTTCATTTTTCAGTATTAATGTTTCATCATCATAGATTATCTTGTTATGGCTGAAGTGATGTGTGATATTGGGTGATTATTTCCCAACCCCTTTTAAACATTTCCTGTAATCAGTGTTTTCCATAAAAGTGGAAAAGCAGCTAATGTCGAGTGTCTTGATTGGTTTAGTGAAAGTTTTGACAAACCTCTTTGTTTCATTTTTATTTTCCTGAATCTCAAAATTAAAAGCTGTGAGTTTAATGGAGGTAAATTATTATTTTCTTTCTTGTTCTTATCTTGTGAACAGGCGTTGTGGCAAACAGCAAAGCTGGCGTGAGTTTTTCACAAATTACTCTCTTTTTCTCTTTCTATTTTCTTTATTTTATTTCTTTCCCTTTCTTACCTTACTTCTTTCACCCTTTCTTTCATTTTTTTCCTTTATTTATTTTGTTCTTTCTTTCTTTTTACTCTTATCTAATTTCCTTCCATTATTTTTCATCTCTTTTTCTCTCTCTTCCTTCCATTCTTTCTTTTTTGGCCTCTGTCTGTCTTTCTCTTTCTTTCCTTTTCTTTCTCTCCCTCTTTTCCTCCAGCTGCTGCCGTTTGTCTTACAGGTTTGTGTGTTTGTTTCAGGTCAATGTTGACGTCCTGAAGAAACGTGCGGAAAGATTCGGCATGAACGTCTCATCAGTCTCACAGAAGGTGACAAACTTTGTTCCTAAACTTATTTACTTCCAAAATTCTCAGAGTTTGGCATTCACAGCAGATCTGACAGTTTACACACCTCTGTCCAATGTGGCATTAATGTGTTGGAAAATATTACATCGAAAATGTAAAAAAAAAAAGAAAAAAAACAGCAGAACTTTAATAACTGGATTATGTCATTCACAACATTCAGTCTTCTTGGGTTTTACATTTTTTCGTTTTTATTCAGATTGTGGAAGATGAAAAGCTGAAAAAGAGAAAGGAGAGGTTTGGGATCTTAACCAGCGGTCCGTTGGGTGGAGGAGACGACGTCGAGGTAACGTCCATGTTTCACTCATCATCAGAAACCACTAATTCAGCTGCCAATAATCCCTCTTCTTGTTTGCTTTTTCTCTGCAGGCGAAGAAAATGAAACGTGCGGAAAGATTCGGAAAAGTTTAAAATGTTTGTTTTTGTAGTGGATTTTTTTTTGTTGTGGGTTTTTTTTAAGGCTGTTCAACAGATTTTGGGGATAAAATAATCAGTAACTGGATTTTTGTTTATCAAAAGTACACTTAAATAAAGGATCATATCTGAGGGTTAGATTCTGGAACAGACTTTTCCTAGAAGCTCCATATTTCTCTGTTTCTACTTCTTATGAAAACTTACAGGAACAGACGAACTTCCTGCGGTTCTTTTTCAAAATTAGCTTCAATAATAATGCAGCAATAAACATTTTATTTCCTGCAGCTACTTAATACCCCAATAATAAACAGTCCTGCTGCCTAGGAACATGGATGTTGACAGGAGATATATCAAGCATTTTCTGTGCAGCCTTGGCTCTGTTAAAAGTCAATTTCTGTCTGATGTAATTCAGGTGTTGAATTTATTACACCAGTGTAGCTGAATTACAACTTAAATTAAAACAGACGTTCAAATGTTTTTTGTTTTCTTTTGTTCATTGGTGGAAAAACTTCATTTTTCTGTTTGTTTACCAAACCAGATATTTCCTTGAACGTTTTTTATTTGAATTTATTTGTACTTTTGATTCAACAGCAGCCTTTTAATTTGTTGTTATCCTTTTGAGGGATGCCATCAAAATACTGCTTCAGGTTATCTGTCCATTTTATAACGTTTTGAAATTTAAAATAAATTGTTTTAAATTTTTTGACTCCTGTCTGTCGTGTTTCTTGTTTTTTCTGTATAAATTGCTAAATATTGATAAAATTGCCATTTAGATTTATGAAGTACCAGGTTTCTTCTGCTCTACTTAAATGTTTCAGATCAACAAATTAATTTGGATAATTTAAAAATGACCTGAAACATTTGCATGAAAAAAATACTCTGTGAAACTTGCCTGTTTGCCTAATTGCCTGTTTGTTATGATGAGTTGCTGGAGTAAATTTGACAGTTTAGACACGGTTCTGTGTTTTATTCATGAAGAAATGTGGATAACATCTCTTACTGGTGTTTACTAAAGTTCCAAAACATAAAAAAATATTTATTTTTAGGCCGAGAAAGAACAAGACAATGAACAAAATAAAATGTGATCGATGTTAATCCTTGACTTGATAAGATGGGCAGGGTTTCCCCCAGAAAGCTTGCTAAGCCCGGTGGTCGGGGCGTCGAGTCGGTCTACCATGTTTTTGTATTCAAAGATGTTAAGTTGACAGGAAATGCAAAAGTATTACTGTGTAATTATATGTTATGAGAAAATATCTCCAGTGAAATGCTATTTAAACCCACAACTAGTCTAAAAACAACAAATTTGAACTTCTGTTTATTTCAAATTAAGTCAGTGGCTCCATCAGGGCTTCAGGGCCCCATAAACACTAATATTTAAAACAGACCACAGATACATAAATAAACTTGTTTATTGAGATTATCAATGCTGTTACATTTTATTCAATTGTTTAGACAAACATAAATTAAAAGATTTTAAATTGCTTAACATTTAGATCCAAGATTTTAAGGAGTTGGCAAGTTTACTTTGTAAAACTTCAAAGAACAATATTTATAGTTAGATTGTTTTGTTACCATAGCAACCATCTGATGCTGGGAGTTTAATCTTTGAATTTACAAATACCTTTTTAGGTTGGCCAATTAAACTACTCCCTTCTCCCATATTTCACTAAATCTAACACAGAAGCTGTTAAGAGGTGCTGATATTTTTAGGAACAAAAGGGGCCCGTAAATCAGATTCTGCTCCAGGCCTCATGCAGCCTTGGACCGGCCCTGCGTGATGACGTAATCTGCTGCCCTACGCAGAGATGCGCAACAAAAGGGAGATTTAATTCAATGCTGCTAATGTGGCTTTAGTAGCTCTTCCATTTCGTGTCTGTTGAGTTTTTAATAATAGTCACAGAAACTAATTCTGTGTTGGTCGAGTTTATGGGACGAGTTTCTCAGATCTCCGTGGGACCGCGCGCATTAACTCCAAGTAGACAACGCATTTCAAATGGTTTGATGCATCGTGTAACCGGAAAAATAATAATAAAAATAATAATAAAATAACATAAAATCAGCCTGATTTGTGACTCGGAGGAGCGCGAAAGCTGAACCTGCATGATGAGGTTAGCGCTGCTCGTTATCCACAGACGCTCCGATCAACCGGGACTTGTCTCTGTGTTGCCCTGCGACAGACTGACGACCTGTCCAGGGTGACCCCACCTCTCGCCCGGAACCTCCCGACCCCACCAAGGGTGTAAAGAAAATGCATGCATATTCATATAAACAAGTCTAACAGACATAACTAATGGATTTGTAAATTGGAGCAAACTTTTAACAAGATAAATATACATTTTTCTACAGCTGAAAATGAAATCAAGACGCACCTTTAAATTAAGCACATAATGCTTTCGTTGTATATTTTAGCCTGAATCTTGAACGTTTTCTGTGCGGTGTTTTTGTTGCTTTGCGGGAATGTAACACAATTTTGGAGACACCTGGTGTTCGTCGGTGGAACTGCACCGCTCGCTGGTGTGTGACGTATGTTCCTGTGACGCGAAGAAATTTTAAACTCTCGTCCTTCTCAGTGATGGCGGCTTCGTTTCGTTCGCTCACTTCAAGCTGTAACAACAAATGGTACTACACCCGACAGCAGATCGACAACAGCCCGTCTCGGCAAGCTGGACTTGATCCCGACAAGGAGCTGTCCTACCGACAACAGGCAGCGAACCTCCTCCAGGACATGGGCCAGCGGCTCAATGTGTATCTTTTGTCGTGGTGCGTCGCACGTAGCGAACATTAGCATTAGCTCGTCGGCTAGCAAACTTTAGCTTCTCTCGAAGCCGGCTCGGCCGAGAGCGTGGTCGCTTTATGTTGTTGTTGTGGTTTGGACGAGGCCTTGCTGTTTTTTTAAAGTATATTCATAGCTGTTTAGCGCATTTGTTGCTGATTTTAGTACATTATGGCTTGTTTATTCTCTCCGACGGCAGCCGTACATGCTAACCGCAGCCGACAAGGCCTCTGTGGTTCACAGGCCTTATAAACGTTAGCATTAGCTTTGTCTGTGTAGTGAAACTGTTTAGGACGGAAAACAACGGAGCCAAGCTGCTTAATGCAACAGTAACCATCATATTTAGAGTGTCCCAAACAACGTAGTAGTCATCTAAAGGCAACATTTAGTGTATTGTTTATATAAAATGTTCTTCCGGCACCTCACTAATGTTTACAGTGCCCATAAAGGAATCACCTCCTTAGATGTTTACCCCTTTATTCAGAAGCAAATCAGTCATGATCAACATTATTCCTGTCACAAGAATGCAAACCCCTTTAATGTCGAAGTGGAAACTGATTTATACAACATAAATATGAAGAGGTGATTGGTCTTCTCCAAAGTGACTGACCTAATTCCACTTGGTGCCTGTAGTGTTTCTGTGAGTGGAGTGGAGATCATCTGAGTGATCTTCATGTGTTTCAGGTGATTGTAGTATAAATTCACAGGGGAATCCTTTGACCCAATAAAGAAAAACGGGCTGATGGTGATGAACCTAAAGCGAGGCTGACATGGTGTTGATTTTTATTGCTTCTGTGTTTGCATGGTTTTGTTTTTCCGTCCTTAACCGTCCTGTGTCAGATCCCAACTAACTATTAATACAGCTATTGTGTACATGCATCGGTTCTACATGGTCCAATCATTTACAAGGTTTCACAGAAATGTAAGTCCTGGTTTTCTTGTCGCTCTTGCCGGCTTCTAGCTTTACGTCGGCGAGTCTTAAGAGTCGTTCCTGTCCTTCAGGTCATCGCTCCGGCCGCTCTTTTCCTCGCCGCCAAGGTTGAGGAGCAGCCCCGAAAGTTGGAACACGTAATCAAGGTGGCGCATGCATGTCTAAACCCTCAGGACCCCTCGCCGGACGTCCGCAGCGATGTAAGTATTGGGTGTCCATGTAGTCAATCTGTACCACCGCAAAAAGGAGTTTATGAAGATTTTTGATGCATTTCCACACCAAAAGCCTTTTTTCCCTTGTTACCGTAATTTCCGGACTATAAGACGACTTTTTCACACGTTTTGAACACTGAGACGTGGTGTTTACCAACGGGGTTTGAAAAGCTGGACTACTGCGTTATAAAGGCACCAACTCAAGATTGTTACGGCTTCCGCTAAATAATAGAAAAGACAAAGGAAAACAAAGTCAATCTATTTGACTCTGACATCCAGAGTAGGAAGGGAAGAGGCAGCATTTGCTATATTTCTACTGTAATAGTCCAGAAATTACGGAAAGTGTGTCGAGGCCTTTGACAAGAACACATTTTGCTAAATAATAAATTGTAGTAGAAGTTATGACGACAAATGATAATATTGTTGTTTTGAGACAATTTTCAAGTAACTTAGTGGAATAAAAATCCCATAATTGCAAGAACATATTTTCAAAGATCCATAAACTTTAAATTCTAATAAACGTTTAACAGAATTATAAGCCATTTTATATATCTGAAATAAATAAATAAAACAAATTATTAATGTCTAGTTGAGACCAAAACACCAGACTGAAAACTTTGATCATCCAGGTTTTGGTAGAAACAGACGAGAGAAAAATAACGAATCACTCAAATGGAAATTGAGCTCATTTTAATTTTATTATAATTTTATTATTGCACAATTAGCAATAAATAAGTTTATTGCTTATTGTGACAGGCCTAAGTGTGACCACAAACGGAAGTAATGGGACAAGAAACTTTTTTTTTCTTTTTATAATTTCAACCACTTCATTTTGCAGTTTCTGACGTTTTCTGGTTCTTATGTCTAATGCCTCCAAAAAACATTTTTGTTCTTCAATTTGCCTTCTGCCTTCCAAAACCAGGGGTTGTACGTGTGAACTTTTGTTTCCATTCGTTTTTAGAAGATTGGGCATTGTTACGCCGGATAACAGTTCTGTGGCTTGATATGTGGGTTGAGAGAGAAGTGCCAGTTGTCCAGGTATTGTGATGTCTAGCGGTTGTAAAACAAGAGCATCTGCTTGTGCTCTGTGGTGTTAATTGTGTCGTCTGCAAGGCGTCCTCAGCATAACGGGAAAGACGGGTTCTGCGACAGAAGGGGAATCCTTTTGTTTTTCTTTTTTTACACTAATTGCCCGATGGTCAATTTCAGTTAAAGGACAGCCTTTTTCAGACCAACAGGCGAACATTTAAAAACCACAGGGCATGTTCTGTTGCTCTTGTTTGACAACGATTAGAGGCCTCCCAGTGAGTAACGTGCCTGTCCTCTCAACCTCAGGCTTACCTGCAACAAGCCCAAGACCTGGTCATTCTTGAGAGCATAATTCTCCAGACCCTGGGTAAGTTTAGAAGGAAAAAAAAACTGGGTCCCTTTTGTTTCCCTTCCAGAAACTTGTGTAGCTTCTAAAGCTAACCGGCTTTTAACTTTTTGTTCACAGAAATGCCAAATTGGAAAGTTTCACCATATCACTGTTAAATGACTTAAACCAGCCCTTTATTTCTTTCATTGTCACATGGAAAGCCGTATTTTTTTTTCTCACACTTACTGTAAATTTCAGCTTTGAGTTTGGATTAATAAAACCAATTTTCTGATTTTTCAGGGACTTTAATGTTACGTTTCCCGTGGCAACTGGATTTAATGAAGCCTAAGCGGTTCATGTGTTCATGCTGATATTCTGTGTTCAGTTTTCTAAAGTCTGCTGCCTTTTTTGTCCCCTTTTCATTCCAGCGTTTGAGATCACAATTGATCATCCTCACACTCATGTGGTGAAATGCACCCAGCTGGTCAGAGGTGAGCATCGCTCCTGAACGCCTACATGCTGACAGGACAACATAGTTTCTGCTTCAAGCTTATTTTTCAGGCTCTTAAGTATATTTTGTTCTGGTTTTCCAGCCAGTAAGGATCTGGCCCAAACATCTTACTTCATGGCCACCAACAGGTAGACGCCCAGTTAACGTTTTAGGAAGACGGTGTAGATCTGTTCCATGTTGCTTGACTTTCAGTCTGTTTTTTACCAAAATTTTAATCTTCTGATTTCTTTTCCTTTGTTTTTTGTATTTTTAATGCGACCCAGCCTGCATTTGACCACGTTCTGCCTGCAGTATAGTCCACCTGTTGTCGCCTGCGTCTGCATCCATCTGGCCTGCAAATGGTCCAACTGGGAGATCCCCGTCTCTACGGACGGGAAACACTGGTGGGAATATGTGGATCCCACAGTCACCCTGGAGCTGTTAGACGGTACGTCGTTCTGTTTAAGACGACATAATGGTCCAGATTCAGCTTAAACATAAACAAATGTTACTTTCTGTCCCTGAAGTGGCTTTTATGGAAACAAAGGAACGCTCAACATAAAGTCATAATTATACGTTTTAAACTTGTATATATGATCTTTATGTTATAATTAAGACAATAAAATGAGTTTTAAAGTCATTAAGAGAAAAAAATAATAATTTACGAGTTGTATACATTTTTAAATTGTTATAAAGTTGTAGTTACGAGTTCCAATTGAGTCATAATTGTGAGTTTTAAGCATAATTACAACTTTTAAAGTAATAATTCTGAGAATAAAAGTTATAATTGAGTATTAAAGTCGATTAGAAAAAAGGAGATATAATTATGTGTCTTGAAGTCATTTAGACGTTTTAGAATCATAACACAATAATTAATTTTGTTTATGAGTTTTAAAACCATAAATGGTAGAATAAATGTTGTATGTTTGAGTTTTAAAGTCATTCACTTTTAATGACAAAATTACAAGAAAAAAGGTTTTGATTACTTGCCTTAAAGTCATAACTGGGTTTTAAAGTCGTAATACGTTTTATGTGTAGCATCTACACAGTTTAAAATTAAATCTTTTAAGGCTAACTTATTTCTAAGAATAAAAATCATAATTATGAGTTCTGAAGTCTTGATTACAAGAATAAAAGCCATATTTACTAGTTTTAAACTTGTAATTATTAGTTTTACAGTCATAATTACACGTTTTGTGTGTAGCGCCTGCGCTCTTTTGTAATTGCAACTTCCTGTTGGCTTTTTCTTTATTTTCCTTTCAGGGCAGGAATGGGCTTCCATAATCTTTTGAGCGATTTCTGAACTTTTAAATATTTTTGCAGAGCTCACCCACGAGTTTCTTCAGATCCTGGAGAAAACGCCCAGTCGGCTCAAGCGAATTCGAAACTGGAAGGTTTGTCCATCTTTTAACAAAAACTGATTTTTGTCATTATTTTTGGGACGCTTACATTTGGTTTATGATTTTCTAATATTCTTCCGTCTCTCCTCCTCTCCCAGGCTGGAGGTCAAACTCCAAAAGCCAAGCCAAAGGTGCAGGAGGACGGAGACCAAAGAGACACCATGATCAGCATGATCTCCATGGTGTCATCAGAAAGCACCGTGGCCGGCCTGATGAGTCTGTCGGCGCCGCCATCTGGTTCCTCTTCCTCCTCGGGGGGCGACAAGGAGCGGGCGGTGCCGGGCAGCGCCGCCACGTGGAGCGGAAAGGGCGCGGTCAGCGGCGAACAACCACGGCCAACCACGAGGTCCACGCCCCGGCCAAGGTGTCGCTGAGCGAATACCGGGCCAAGAACGCCGACGTCCTGGCCGCCCAGAAGAGGAAGCTGGAGAACATGGAGGCCAGCGTGAAGAGGGACTATGCCAACCAAGCGCAGGCTCTCATTGGCCAGCAGAAGAAGCATCACCACCACCAGCAGTCCAGCTCCTCCTCGTCCTCCGACGTGTCCAACCCCTCCCCCATCATCCTCAAAATCCCCATGGACAGAGAGCGGCCCGACAAACATTTGAAAATGCGCTTCCCGATGCCCGCAGGTGGTGGCGGCGGCGGTGGCCACGGCGACCGGGGTCAGGATCCAGACATTAAAGTGAAAATTCGGGTGCCGGAGAAGCCGAGGGGGGGTTCGGGAGAGGAGGGCAAAAGCCGGGAGAAGCACAGGGAGCGGTCCAACCACCACCACCATCATCAGCAGCACCATCATCATCAGCAGCACCACCACCATTCCTCCTCCAGCAGCGCCTCGTTGTCCTCCTCACACAAACACTCGTCCAGCTCCGGCGGCTCGCTGGGCAGCAGCAAAAAGGTCCAGAGCGACTCGTCCAGGTCCAGTTCCTCCTCGTCGTCCAGCTCCCGAAAGAGGACGCATTCCCAGGACCCGCACGCCGCCTCCGCCGCCAAGGTCAGCAAGACCTCCAGGAACACCTACCAGCTGCCCTCCCTGTCTTCCGCACAAACCCTGGGTTCGGACGTCCTGCCGCCGCTGGGCCTCGCCCACCACCAGGGGGCGTTCTCACACTCCAAAGGGGACAAGATGGACACTAACGGGCACGGCGCGGCGGGCGGCGCTCAGTCCAACGAGTACCAGGACACTTTTGAGATGCTGAACTCGCTGCTGAGCGCGCAGGGCGTCCAGCCGTCGCAGCCGCCCATGTACGACTACCGGCCCCAGTACGCGGACTACCGGTTCCCCGGCGGCTCCCGGGGGGCCAACCCCAGACCGCCGCCCCTGCCCTCAGAACCGCCCCCCCCTCTGCCGCCACTACCCAAATGATCCTCCGGTCATTTATGTAGATTTTACTTGAAACCACAAGCGTCCATCTTATGTAAAGTGTTGTAAAAAAAAAACAACTAAATTAGCTTTTTTTTTATTGAATTCACCCAACTTTTTTTTGTTTTTTATGTGAGTTTCTATGACGGGGCATTAGGACTACGCTAAGAAAATAAATACAGTTACGAGAATAAAGTCTAAATAAAACAAGAATAATGAAATTAGAAGAATAAAGTTTAAATGACGCAAGAAGAAAGACGTAGGAGAATAAAGTCAATTTTATGACTTTTTTTTCTTGTAATACTGACTTTATTGCAAAGTATTATGACTATTCTCATAGAATTAATTTTTCTTTATTAAATCTTTCTCAGTTTTGTTACTTTATTTTTGTAATATAGACTTTTTTTCTCAAAATATGGTTTTACTCTTATAACTTGATTCTCCTGACATTACGAACATATTCTCGTAATCGTATTTTTCCTTGGGTCCTGACACTCCTCCGTATGTTTCAGGGTGACAGCAGAGAAATGTAATAATGCGGTTAGAAGTTTCACGTAATGAATCTTAAAGCCTCGCAAAGAACAAAATATTTTCTTCTTCTGCTCAATTCTAAGGAAATGTGACAATGGGGGATTTACGTTAATGAAATTCAAACTGCCATCAGATATCTTTTAGCCCCTTTTTGTACTGTTTTTATAGTATGTTATTTATTGAGTGCTTTTTAAAAAAAAAAACATTAAGTCGACCTTTAAGGTTCCCTCCTTTCTGTCTGCACAGGGAGAGATGATTTCATCAAGGCTGTACAGTTTGAGAGTGCATGTCAAAAAAAGCCATGTTTTCTCATATTTTCTTTTTAATTTACTTTTTATGTTTCAAGGTAAAAAAAAAGACAAAAAAACCTGCCTCCATAAGTAGTGGCTGTTTTATTTGGGTTACTTGTATGAAGATTGTATTGTGGAATCATTCTCTCTATTTTGTTACAGAAAAAAAAAGAAATGTAAAGTAATGAAGCTTGTACTGCTTTAGATTTTAAGTGTTGCAGTCATTGTTTTAAATGGTTGTAAAATGTTCATATTCAGTTACACCAGCTTCATGCAGTTGGAAAGGTTTAATCATATCTACCCAGTCCAGTGGTGATGAAGGACAGACATGTAATCTCGCCTTTGATGGTTCTGATTTTAGGATGTTTAATTGTATAATCCCTCATGTATAATCCCTTCTGTTTGAATCATGTTGAAATTGGCTTTACACATGCAACTGTTTTTCATATTTAGCATTTTTCGTTTTTATTAATCCATCCAAAAATGACCAGTCTTTAAAAAGTTTTTGCACGTCCTCTATAATTACAGTACCTCCATGCCAGTCTACAAAATGTTGTCCCATAAAGAATGTTTAAATTTTATGTTTGAGCAAATTAGCAAATGTTCTATTTGTTGGCTGTACATTTCATACACATAAAGCTTTATATGGGTTTGTTTGTGTAATATTACTGCTCTTAGCCTGCTCCCTTTTTGTTTTTAATCGGTTTTTGTGTTAAAAAAAATGCTTAAAGCAGATTATGGTAATGCAGTTCAGCAAATCAGCCATATAATTGTATTTAATTCCCCTCATAAATGATAAATATGTCAGAAAAAGAGGCTTTCTTTTCTTTAGGCTTTTAGTTGTAACAGGGAAATGGTGAATGCACTGAATATTTATCTTTGTAGGTGGACCTACAATGAAATCGACATAGTGTTACATGTATAATGGTAAAGCTACTAGAGTAGATTTCCAAAACAAATTATCAAATTGGGACAAATGTTTCAGTTGAAGTATTAACATGCTGTGAGAAAATGACTCATTTTTATACTAAGACCATATATATAAGGTGAATGGAAGACACTCATGCAACCTAACAATGCAAAAATCACATTTACAATAGTTTCATGTTTCATTTCTTGGTGTTTTTATTGACACTCAGGTCTGGAAATAAAGAAATTGGATTTTTTTTCCTTTTCATTAATAAGTTATATGTGAACAATGTTTTTTGATAAAATGTGGTTGCTTTATTCCGGAAGTCAATAAATATTTTACGAAAAAGGGATTTGGGCTTTTAATTTCTGTTTTTTCGGCGTGTTAGAAACCGAGTTGTTTCCAGTTTGAGTGGCGACTTGATTAGCCAATCAAAAGCCTTACATTCTCTTCTGACCAATCAGGGCTGAAAGTGGGTGGGGCTAGATTGGCTGTATTCAGGGAATCCGGGGCGAAGTCGCGTTATTGTAGTTTGGGACTCTTCGTGTGTCCGGACGTCTCTACCGGAGGGTAAGCAGCTTCACTACCACTAAACGAGGCTCCGTGCAGAGCATGGCTTCTACATGTGGTAGCGATATAATGTATGGCTGGTGATTTTTGGTCGTGTTTGATAAATCTGTGGTCTTTGACGAAAATTATTTAACGTAGCAGTTAGTTAGCTGATGATGCTACCAGCCAGACAAAGATGGCGACTCTTCAACTGAAGTAGTGACGCAGTGTAAAGAGGCGGGTTAAAGCTTGTAGCGCGGAGTTGGAGCCATCAAACCGCACTGTATAACAGTTATATACACTATTAAATTATATTATTATTAGTGCCGCTTTTATAGTTTTTGTTCAGCAGTTGCGTTTATTTCACGTGTAAAAGGTTAACTGGCACTTTACCCGGGTATTAAAACTGCAGAAAATAACGACTTCTAACTGTACGTTGTTGCACTTATGATGAACGCGTCTTTAAATCTATATTTCTAATCTGATTGTAGGTCTAAGATTCTTTAAATGATATTTATGACACTACGTTATCATTCATAACAAATATGAGAGCTGACTGACCCGTTCGGAAGGATTTTGTGGGTCAGAGTCTGGATGGTTCGGGAACCAGAGATCTTGGCAGCAGTTCCTCCTCCTAAGCAAGCATGTGGCGACAGTTGAAAGGATCAACTTCCCTTTCAGCAGAGAGAAACAGGCTCAGTAATACTGAAGGACAGACTCAAGAAAAGAAAAGCTTATCGTGTGGTGTTTAGGGCTGTAGTGATACAATAATCTCATGATACGATACACGATATTCTGCCCACGACACGATATATTTGCGATATTTGGCAACGATTCAACTCAATACACTTTTGTGATTTTCTGAAAGATTTTAGAGGGACAGAGTGATTTTGGTGACATTTTGTGACTGTTATAAAGTTGGACTGAATGAATTTAACTGAAAACTGATTAAAAGCACAAACTACACAATACCTGGCTCTGGTTGGACACAGACTTAAAGTGGACAGCTGGACAAAATGAATCAAAGAAGTGGAGAGAAAACATGTTTCTTTTAGTTGAAACAGTCCAAACTGTAGCTGACATGCATTAGTAAAGTAAATAAAGTGAACCAAGTTCCTGCTCTGAATGGTTTGATACCTTTTTAACCTGAACATCTGAAGGAATCACTCTAAGCCTGATGACCTGGTGAAGCAAGCAGTGAGTGAACAAGGTGACAGTTGGATGTTACCATACTTGCAGATGAATATCAATTTTTTTCTATAAAAGAAAATATTGATATATATCGCAATATTGATATTATTATACAGCCTTATAGACCAAGAAGTTCAATTGGTTTTAGATCTCAGGAATTTAGTACCAAGGTTAATGTCTTAAACTTGTGTTTCTCAAACAGTTTCAAGTTTTTGCAAGTTAGTCGTCAGGAAATTAATTCAGTTTCTTACCTAACAGCGCTTAGGTACACAACAAATTCTGCAGAGTTAAATACAACACTATGCCGAGTCTATGTGGTCCTTATCAGAAATAGTATTAATTTAACTCTTCTCAGTTATTTCAAAAATAAATTAAGTCATTTTAACACTTGAAAAAGTTAGAACTACTCAAACTATTTTTGAAATAACTGTACGAGTTAAATTAACACCAATTCTGATAAGGACCACATAGACTCGGCATAGTGTTGATTTAACGCTGCAGAATTTGTTGTGTAGGTGGTAAATCTTGTCTCTGCTTTTTGGAAATTGAGTTGTTAGCATTTTATTGCAGTTATGAAACCTTTGCTGTATGACAGTCTTCAGTCAGAGGCTGTTTCAGGCTCATTCCGAGACTGACTACTACTGGAGATCCCTCCTTCCCACAGCATCATCAGCCACAATAACAAAACATCAGGAAATGTATTGATTTTAGATTGAATTCTCTTCTCTTCCTTTTCTTTCCAGATTTGAGATGAACAGAATCAGAATACACGTTTTGCCCTCGAGTCGTAACCGGGTGAGTCAGACGGCCCGACCGCAGGAGCCCCAGGCCTGCGCCTTCACCCAGCGGCCCTGCACCCAGCCTCGCCTCGAGGGCTTCGACTTCTGCATCAAACACATCCTGGAGGACAAGAACGCCCCGTACAAACACTGCAGCTACGTCTCCGCCAAGAACGGCAAGCGCTGCCCGAACGCTGCGCCGAAGGCCGACAGGAAAGATGGGTACGTGGAGGAAGGTCAAGGTTCATCCTCCTAGCTGCTAACTGATTCAAAATTCTCTTTTATTTTGTGACATTTCTGCTGCAGGGTGACGTTCTGTGCTGAGCACGCTCGCAGGAATGCGATGGCCCTGCGGGCTCAGATGAGGAAGGCTTCCTCAGGTCCGTCTCCGGAGGCTCTGCTGTCCCAGCTCAGCTGCTTCAACCGATCAGAGACCCACAGCCTAGACGGAGGACGCTCTGAGGCCAGCCGCGTCCTGGGTAAGAGCTTTGGCCTGACCGCAAGCTTAAATGTGAGAGGATTTACGTTTGTTTTAGATCCTGAACATAATCTTAGTTCGAATGCTGCGTATTTTTTCATCTGATTTACGGTTGGAGCTGACAGCTGGTTTAGTAATCGATTATTCTTTCAACTATTCAGATGATTAATCAGATAACTAATTTGGCAAATTATGCAGATTTTTCATTTAAGCCTATAAAAACATTAAAATATGCAAATGAATCAATAATTCACATTTTTAAATGATAAAATAAGCATTTTATTTCTAGAGGGCAATAACATAATTCCTTTAATGAAGTCTTGATCATTTAAAGCTATTCTATTACTTTATTCCTAAATACCTATATAGTGTTGGGCTGACCTGATCTGTTATATTAACAGATTAAAAATTGGATTTTAAAAATTCTTGAATAGATTTTTCTTTTTTTTTTAAGAATTTGAACCTGGTGAAGCTAAAACCACCATTTGAGGAATTATGAGTAGAAAACATTTACAGATGAGGGTTTCTGTTTAATCTTAGATGCACAATATTTATATAGTTTATATCTTATGTTCTGATGTTATTTCTTTCAGCAGATTACCTCTTCTGCTTACTCCAGTTAACGATTGGTGGATTCCTAACTTAATTGGCGCTTATTTCAATAATTGATTCATCACAATCAATCGTTTCTATTAGAGGTGTGCCGATCGATCGGTAACCGATCATAATCGGCCGATTTCCGTGAAATCGGTGATGATCGGGATCGGCCGATCATTGGCTCTGTTACCGATACCGATCATCACCTGCATCTCTTTTCCCAGCCTGTCTGTCCAGCTGGTCTCGTCTTTCCTTCATTGCACAAACGCGCAGCAACAAATGCTAAGCGATGTGTAACTATAACGCACTGAGTGAATCAGGACGTTTGCGTGTTGCAGCGGAAAATAGAAGCAGGTCAAAATGCATCAACACCACGAAGCTAATAGACATAAAAACAATGACGGAGTTTGGCTACATCGAGGCTCAGTGCAGTAAAAAGACATGGAGGATCAGACAGCAGGTAAAGCAGCACAGCTACAAACACTCACCGGATTAGCATGACGGTCAGAAAGATAAACTAATAACCTGTAAAATGATTTAAGTCTTGGAGCTGCGATGTAAGACGCTGGTTCTGCTGTTGAACCGCTGCTCCGCTACAGGTAGTAATATTTAATATTTAGTAATATTTGACACAGAGCCGCTTCTGCTCCACCTGGTAGCGACTCTCACACCGAACCTGTTTAAAGCTGCAGCATCTAACTTAAAAAATATACATTTTACATAAGTATTAAAACTTTCGCTGTCCTAACATGAGACAGATGATCTCTAAAAAATAATCGATCTCCTCCCTGTTACTCTGCTCAGTCAGAAACAGCCAATCAGAACTAGCAGTAACCAGCTAGCCGCTATGCTAACAGGAAGTTTTCATTCAGTAACTCTGGATTGTTTATTGTAATGGATCCTGTTTTTGCCTTTGAATGTTAAGTTTTATACTTTAATTTTTTGGCAATGTTGAGAGGTTTTATTTAGTCTCTTCAGAGCCTCATATGTTATCAGTCTGTTAAAGATAGTATTATTGATAGCAGTTCAATTTGCACAATGCCTGTTTTATTTGGTTTTCTTCTTGGAAAAGTTATTAAAAACAAGTTTTTGTCTAAATTAAGGTGAATTCATGGTTCCTTTTTCCACATAATGTAACAGTAGTGTTTATGATAAAAAATACATAAATAATAATTATGTGATTGGTATCGGGGATCGGCCCTCAGGGATGATCGGTATCGGGAGAAAAAAACCTGATCTGCACATCCCTAGTTTCTAATCTAATGTCTCTTTCTGTTGCAGATGAAGAAAGTCTGAGTGAAGAGGAGCAGGGCCCGCTGGTGTTGGACCAGACCTGGAGGGGAGATCCTGACAGCGAGGCCGACAGTGTTGACAGCGATCATGAAGATCCTCTGAAGTACGACTAAATGTTCAGCCATTTTTTCTTCTCCTAAATGTTTTATGTGTAGCAGAAGTTGACGAGTTTAACATTTTGAACTCATTTTCCGACCTACGAATCATTTCTTATCGTTTATTATACAAAAGCGTTTAACGTTATCCTCGTATTATATCTGTGCTAATTTAGATTTCTTTTCGGTTATCTTTGCAGACATGCAGGGGTTTACACAGCAGAGGAAGTGGCTCTGATCACTAGAGAAAAGCTCATCAGGCTGCAGTCTCTGTACATCGACCAGTTTAAGCGCCTGCAGCATCTGCTGAAGGAGAAAAAGCGCCGATACCTGCAAAACCGTAAACTGGAACATGAAACCTTAGGCAAGTACAACTACCTGCAGCCAGAAAGCATCAAATGTTCCCATGGAGTTCTGTGACACGATTTGTGCATTTTTTTCTCTCCAGGAAGTAGTCTGTTAACAGGACCTGAAGGTCTGTCCATGAAGGAGAGGGAGAACCTGAAGAAGCTGAAAGCTCTGCGTCGATACCGCCGCCGGTACGGAGTGGAAGCCCTGCTGCACCGGCAGCTCCGGGAGAGGAGGCAGGCAGTGACAGAGGGGGCCTCTCAGGTGAATAAATCATAGAAAGTGTCGGTTACAACACAAAGTATTCAGTACCAGACTTTTACATTCTCTCTTTGAGGACCACATCCATCCAGCAGGCTTTGATGCACCCAGATCTGCTATCAATGAACTTATTAAGCTTGGTTATTCACTTTTTAATAAATGTGAATAGCCATTTATTAAATCTTGTTTTTATTTCTCAGCTCACAATATAAATGCTCTATAATTTGCAGGCCTGTTGCAATAATCACTAAATCAATTAATGGCACGATAAATCAAAACAAAGTCAATCATTTCTGCTTGCATGATTTATCATTTTTCTTTTTTCTCTCTTTCTACCAAAAACAGTGCGATAAAAGTCTTCAGTCTGGTGCTTTGGGCTGTTCTAGCCCTTATTGACCTGTTTGGAGGTTTAATAATTCATTTTGTTTGTTTTGGATATTTAAAATGTCTTCCAGGTTCAGTGTTAAACATTCATGAGTATTTAAAGTTTAGTGATGTTTGAGAATGCGTTCTTGCATTATTATGGCATTATAGTCCTTCAAAATGCTCTCAAAACAACATTATTGTTTATTGCAGTAACTCCTGAGACAGTTTCTGGTCCAGCATAATTTGTTACTCTGAAGGTCCTAGTCGAGACTTTTCAATGTTTTACAAAGTGGACTCCTTTCTTTTAGCGATACAAAACCCTTGTTACGTTTTGGTTCTACCATAAGTCACAAATCTGTTTGCATCAGAAAAATGTGACTATTTTACTCACTTAAAGTGCAGCTTCATTTATTGTTGTGCAGGTTTCCAGTGGTTTCTGTCCTCCACTCAGCAGTCATGGTCCAACTGAACCACATCAGTCTCTTTTCTGGTACCTTTTTCTTTAATTGTTGCATTTCCTTCTCCTGATATGTCCTGTTTTGCGCTGCAGCTCCACATGAGAGCCGTGGGTGAGATCTGCATGGCCTTCGCTGATGGAGTGAGATGCACCAACCCCTGCCTCCCGGTGGCCAGACACTGCCTCTCTCGTATCCTTCGCCCCACTTACGCAGTGGAGTTGTTGTTGTTGTTGTTGTTGTTGTTGTGGGTTTTGAACTAATTAACCCTCCGTCTACCTTTCCTTTCTGCTTCGGCTCGGATCAAAAGCAGCAGCTTGCGGTAGCTGTTAGTTTTCTCTAAAAGGAGCCCAAAGTAAAACCTTCCCATGGTCTGTTGATTATCCCCAGATTTACAGGGACTAAATCAATTCAGTTGGAAGGAACAATCATTTCTAGAGCTTGGCGATGTGTCTTCTTTGTTACTCCATTTACACATAATTTTCTTTTTTCCTTTTGCTTTTTCTTCTAAAAAAAACAATTATAATAACAATTAGAAATAACAGAAAATATTTTCAAAAAGTGGATTTTATTTCAGTCATTCCTTTTGGGAGTTGGACGATAGAATATTGGAGCCAAACTACATAAATCCTTATTTAATTATGAGAATATAATCATAATACTAGGTCGATAACGAAGCAATTTTACCAAACGAATGTTTTGAAATTGCAAGAAAAAAGTCGTTTAAAGTTTAAAGTAATAATTTGATGCTGATTTATTTAAATTTGAAGTATTACATTTATACTGAAAAATATTTTACTGATCTCAAAGGGAAATTAAATTACCTGTAAAACCAACACCGAAAGTATAACTTAACAAGATCCAACATTATTTAAATTTTTCATTTTTCATGCAAGAGTTCTCATAAAATTGTTACTTTATTACTTTATTCTCCTTATATTAAGACTTATTCTGGTAATAATATGATTTTATTATCAAAATGAAAAATGTTGAATATTATAGTCAGGCTCTAATAGTCCGTCATAAAGTTGACCTGAATTCAAGGACCAAATAAACAGCAACTGAAAAATACGCTTGTCAGACAAGATGGCCGCCCTGGGCGTGATGACATCACAACAGGGAACTCTGGGGGGAAAAAACATTAAAAAAATAAAATCTTCATAAAACAAAAATTTGATTAAATCAATTTCCTAACATTTCCTTTAAATGTTTTTTATTCAGGATAAAATGGGAGAAGCCGGATTTCGACTTAAAGTCTCTGTTCAGATTATAGTGGTGATTGTTTGCTGGTTAATTATACATTTTGTCTGTACATAAAACCTACAGAAACAAAGATTCATGCAGGTTCTTGAAATCCTTAAAAATGCTTGAATTTGAATGAGATGTTTTGAATATTTGGAAAGTGCAGATATTCAAACTGCACAGTTTGGTAATAAAATGCAATGTAGCATTTGATTAAGTTTACATACAGATAAAACCAAATTTAAAGATGGCATAAAGACAAAACTTTTTTTCTCACAGTCTGTAGTTAATCAGATCAAACTTTTCTTGTTTTAAGTTAGTTAAAATTACCTAAATTATTCCTATTTTTTTAAATTTTAAAAACGGTCACATCAAGAGTATCTCATTATGGAGAATTAAAACTATCTTCTTTTGTTCATTTGTGTTGTTTTTATCTCCTAAGTGGTGCTGGAAAAGTTTGAAAATTTAACATGAACTCATCTCCTCATCACTTCGTAGTCTATATGTTTGCAGTTTTGTGTATTCTTCCGCTTTTTTCTGGATTTTTAATCGTGTTTCTGTGCGAATTCCTCCTAATTTTCCTTAACAAGTCGCTGCTCAGACATCTGCCAGGACAGCAACCAGGTGCTCTTTAAAATCTGCCCGGGGCTGAAAGACGCTCCCTGCGACCGCACCGTCCACATGGGTCAGTCGGACGACCCCCGCTGCCCGCTGCACCTCACCCTGCCGCCGCCCATGTACCAGCCGGAGCAGGAGCCGCCGCCGCAGGAGCACTTCGCCCCGTCCAGCAAGGACATGTACCTGAGCGCGGCGGAGCTGCAGCCCACAGAGAGCCTCCCGCTGGAATTCAGCGACGTACGATACGCACCCACCATGACACAAACGTCTGCTAACTGAATCGTTTCACAAAACCATAAAAAACTAACCATTAATAAAATTAGTTTGGCATTTAATGTATCAAATTGGTGTAAATTCTTGGCAGGTCTAGAGTTGACTCCCTTTTTAAGCAGCAGGGGGCGACGCTGAGGTGTTGACCTGAGCTACATTGTTTGCAACGTTAATCCATCTTTGACTCTTGGTGGCTGCAGCCTGGCGCAGCAGCTAACTTGTTTTAATTAGACGTTTCCTTAAACATAAAACGGGAAATTAAGCCTGTAAAATTAATCAATTAATCGCACAATAAATGAAAACAAGCTCATTCATTTCCATTTGC
Organism: Poecilia picta; assembly: GCA_033032245.1. Classification (NCBI taxonomy): domain Eukaryota; kingdom Metazoa; phylum Chordata; class Actinopteri; order Cyprinodontiformes; family Poeciliidae; genus Poecilia; species Poecilia picta. Next base: position 4,111,103 of record CM065359.1, read on the forward strand.
ATCATTTATTATTTTTTCTTTCTACCAAGAACTGGATTATGGGTTTTTCATCTGGTGCTTTGACCTCAATTAGACCTTTTTTTTGAGAGATTCCATAATTTGTTTTATTTGTCATTTCTATTGTTTATTTAAATGTCTCCAGTTCCAATGTTAAATGTTCATTAGAATTTTATGTTTATTAATCTTTGAAGACATTCTTGCTTTATTATGCCATTTCTATGATTTTTACTTGAATATCGTCTGAAAACAACGATTTTATCGTAATAACTTTATGGTGACAAGCTTAACTATAACCATTAAAACGAGTCATTTCAGCTCATTGATGGCTAATTTTTGAGCCTCTTTTATTGATGAAGTCCACTTGACACGCCGCTGTGTGTTTTGCAGGACCTGGACGTGGAAGGGGACGGCATGCAGGGCCCCCCGTCCCCCCTGCAGTTTGACACGGCCCTGGCCCTGGAGGACCAGACCATCAGAGCCATCGCCGAGGCTCCGATGGACATCCTGACCGGAGAGGACCCGGACCAGGTGGACCTGGACACCTCGGGACATGAGCTTTCAGAAAGAGACGTGGACGCCATCATGGATGATCAGGTCAGCTTGAGGTTCAACAGAGAAAACCATCTGGACTCCTCTGTGATTTGATTTGATCTTAGTCAAGAGACGAGGGATTTTGAAGTAGTAAATTATTTTTGACCATTTAATTTCATATTTGAATGAACAAAGTGTCTTTGTTCCTGTTTTAGAGCTTTGACATTTATGTTTCACACGCATCAGACTATAATTATAAATTATAAAGTCATTCTCTGACCATAAAGTTGGTGTTTGGAAGAAAGCTTTTAGTATTATAACTGTTGCCAGAAGTAAAAATTTACATTCCTGTTTCTAGTTATTTAAGTTTTTATGTAAGAAATATAATATAGATCATACTGGTTTTTTTGCATAACAATAATTTAAAATGACTAAAGATTTATACTTGTACCATAATCATGTCAGGAAAAGGACCACAAATGTCTCTGCAGACCACACACATCCTGGACCTAAGCTTTTGCCTTTAAGGGTCAATGTTGTTTATGAAACTAAAATGGGGGGGAAAAAACATTTTTCTAACTTAAAGAAAAATAATCCATGAAAGCATATCTATTTGAAACTGAAAGAGCATTTAAAGCTGAATAAGATTAACTGGATAATCTAGAAACTCAGCTTAGTTTTTGTTTGTCTTAGTAATTTGAAGTCTTTTTTACTGAATGTTTTAAGGTTACTCTACCACATGTTACTTTTATATTTACTTCAGGACATAAAATCCAAGAGTAGTTGTTGCTATATTGATCATCAGCTCCAATTTTAAAGGGAAATGTGTGTGTGACATGTAGAGGTTTGTCTTCAAAATGGGGATTTTTTTAATGGTTATGCTAAAACTTAATAACTTAAATGCTGTGTTTTATTTGAGGAACCAAACTTATTAACCAACCAGAGCAGAAAAACACCAACTTATGTTCAACATAAATGTCACGTTTCAGTTCTTGTGAAAGTTTTGATTCTCAGTTTGCCTCATGACACAAAGCGGCTAGAAGAACTGCGACTGCTGTGGATGTTTAACGGCCGACGTCTCGCAGAAAAAGCTTTAATTTGATTCTGGTGTCTTTCCTCAGGTGGTGTCAGACGTAGGTGGAGGAGATGAAGACGCCACCGATGGCTCGGCCCAAGACCTGGACCTGGAGCTGGCAGCCGCCAACGTGCCTCGATGAACCGAGGACTTTTTATATTTCTGCTACTTTTGGTTCCAGATAATTTGGTTCTGTGAATTGGTAATCTTCTGATCTACTGAAATACCTGGTGGTACTCAAGTGTTTGTTTGTTGTAATAAAAGGTGACGGAGGAACAAAACGCCGTCAGCTGGTTGTATTTGTCTTTGCTTTAGTGCAGAAGGGTTCAAAGGGCGGCTTGGGGGCCGTTTGTGGCCCCTAGAGTCGTTCTGAAAGTTTTTTTAATGACTAATTTACATCTTAAATAGAAAATTTTAGGTGCAAAACAAGTGTTTTTCTGTTATTAGTTGCGTAGAGATTTGTTTTTGCTTTTATTGTAAGTAGGGCCACAAATCTCCAGCAATATTTTACTAAAAAACTGATTTAGTCGTATCTGTTGCCGGGAATAAACGACAAATGACATCTTCAACTTTTTAATTAAATTATTACGTTAATGCAAAAAGAAAGTAATTCACACAAAATCATTTAGATTTTTTCATTGAAAAAGTAAATAATTTTGGCCCCTGAGTTGTTTATACTAGTAAACTTTTATTGCTAATGGTTTGTATTGTAATCAAAGTTTTGATAATGTTCCCAACAGGTGCCTCAAAATCCAATTTTTTCATTGTTTTAGTCTTGCTAAGCTTCCATAAGATGTCCAACTATGCAGCAAAACTAAATCTGGTGGATTAAACTGGGAAAATATTTGATAAAGCTGTTTCTCGTTAAGGAGATTTTAGCTAAGTGCTCTTTAAAATTCCTCCCCAGATTGTGAGATACTGTAGATTTGTTTAGTTCCAACAATGAGCTGCGTGTTGCATTCAATTCACTCTGGGAAACTAATGCTGTGGAACTACGGTTCCTACTGGATCCTGAAATACGAGTAGATAATTTTTAGGCCTTTTTCCATCAATTTATCAAACTTCTTCCAGATCCAGGAGGGAAACCTAAACTTTTACTGCTCTTAGAGGATATCGATATAATCACAGACCAGAGGGTCTATAAAGACTCTTAAATCTGCTCCATGTGTGCAGTTTTATAGTGCAATCAAGTAACTGTTAGCTCCAGTTGTAAAAATGCTGCAACTATCAAATGTAAAAGAAATTTGATGTATTGAAATTGGGCCTCTGTCTCTTTAAGAAGCACCTGCTCTTTCTGAGACTCCGCCTTCAGCACGTTGTCATGGCAACATTTCTCCATTTTGCGTTTAGTCTTTCTTCATCGTGGGTAGATCCGCAGAAGTTTCACCAGAAACGATCCGTTTTCATAACCGGGTTCCAGAGAGGATGAGCTTCAAAACTCCAGTTTCCTGTTTTCCTGTAACAAACATGGCGCCATTCTGTGTTTTCTGCACCATTGTTTTTTTAATTATAAAATCTGAGGATGCAATAACTTTGTAAAGAGGGTAATTGCATTCAGTGGTTGATGTCTTACAGTTTGTTTTGAGACCTTAAAGATGTGCCTAATAAATCGGTCAGTGAGTGTAAAACTCTTCATCTGAAATAATCCCTCGTCTCAGTTTGGGGAAACTTGTAGATGTAAAGAAAAGTGGGCCGATAAAAGCGCCTTGAGGAACTCCACATGTGAATTAGAAGTTAAAACTGCAAAATGAGACAGAGAGGGAAATATTTTTAGTTTTTTCCCTGTACAAAAAGAACATTTGAGAATGTCCGTTCTTTAGTCTTTACGCTCATTTTGGACACATTCACTGCAAAGTTCTAGAATATCGCCATTCATGGTGGCAGCATGTTTGGATAGTTCTAGACCAGAGGTTGGTTCTTAACCTTTTTTTGAGGTACCGAACCCCCCAGTTGCTTATGCACATTCACCTTCCCCTCCCCCCACACACAAGATACTTTGCGGTATTGTGATTTAGTAATGTAATTATATTAGTTGTGTTACCACCTCCACACCACTAGAGGCAGCACCAACCCCGAAAAGAAGCGACTACGGAGCCGATTTAGAAGAATGAAAGCTACAGAATTTGGTAAAAACTGTGAGCTTTGCTGAAGTAAATAAAGACAAAAGTTCAAATCCATGCTGAGAGAGGAGCTCCTCCAATCAGGGCTCCTCTGAGCTCTGATTGGCTAAACAATGTAACGTGATCCTCTGCAGCAAGTGATGACAAAGCCACATGTCATCATGACTTTACACAAGTGAGTCTTTACCTGCGCGGCAGCAGAGGCTCCGCCGAACCCCTGGGGTTCGGTCCAACCCAGGTTAAGATGCACTGGTCCAGACAATTTAGCCGTTTCTTTGGTTGATGCACGTTTGGTTTTGGATGCAATGATACCGAGTAACTCGGTCCTTTACTCAGTAAACATTTTACCAAACACTCTTTACTCTTACCTGAGTAAAAACATGTTGTGCCACTTTTACTTGAGAACAATTTATCTGCCCACCTCTGGTTCTGACCCAGTTATAGTGTCTAAGTTTACAGTGAAGCTCAGCTTCTTGGAGCCACATCAGGAAGAAAAAAAAAGAAAAGGGGGAAAAAAAAAACGGGGCGGGTTCGGCCGTTTTCATGAAATGACATCACTTTTCCTCCGACCCAAACACAGAACCAACGCCGAGCCGGAGGACGGGACGGCGGCCGCTGGCTGCACTGGAGCCGCCGCTGCGACGATGAGCACAAGCCGCTTATAGACGCCGAACATTTGGAGGTTTGTTCATCCTAATCAGCCATGATCCGGAGGAGACGCGCGTCCACCGGATGAGGTGAGCGCAAAATGAACAAAACGCGCTTCATGCGTGGAGAAACGCTGCCGCGGCGGCCGAGATTGGGCAGGAATAACCGTGACAGAACCGGGGGAAGCGAAGCTCTGAAGCTCTGGTCCTCTGGTCGGTTCTGCCGTTTCATGATGGATGTTTAATTCTGTTTGTGGAAGAAGCTCTAGGGCGTTTCGGCTCCGTCTGCCCGTCGTTTCGGCGCAGTGTTTGGGTCTGCAGGGCCCGACCTGAAACAGAAAATACCACCATTTGGCCAACACTTCTAACTCTAAAGCAAATGTGGGTTTAATCCGCGCTGAGGACTGAGATGTGGGGGTTTTATTTAGCCTCGAAACCCAGAAAGAGGAACCCAGAGAAGGAACCGGCGTGTTCGGCTCTGGTTTCATCCTGCAGCTTATTTATGATGGAATAATCATAATTGCTCCACAATACATTAATAACAAGCTATTGTAGCTCATCTGGTAATGGATTAATGAGTTTAGATATTGAATAATTTCTATGAAGAAATAAAACTGTATAAATGTCTCTTCCCTTGTGTGCAGGCCAGGGGCGCCTCCAGGAGGCTTTTAAAGGGGGCCGTCAAAATGGGGGGGGGGGGCACCAGAATCCAGAATAAGATTGGATGAATGAATAAATGTTGCCACATCTTTTCTTAAATTTAAAAATATGCATATTTTAAAACATGCTTTCAGGATGGACAATTTTATTATCTTATCATTTATTTTGATAAATTTCTTACTACGTCAAGAATTATGATTTATTATTGTCAATATAACTTCCTCTTAATTGTTTAAAACTCCAAACTGTCAAAATTATTAATGTTCCCATTTTTTCTACTGTTTGCTCTGTGAAAATATCAATGAATGTGAAAATATGATTACATTCAAGTCAGTTTGATGATATAAATCACCTTTTTATGTGACTGGCGTCATAAAGAACCATATTATAAATGGGAATGTTTGTCAACAGCAGCATTTGTGTTTGTGGGACTCTTATTGCTGTGACACGGATACAGTTACCTAAAAGGAAGTAATAAGTAGTAGGGATGTGCCGATCAGGTTTTTTTCTCCCGATACCGATACCGATCACCCCTGAGGGCCGATCGCCGATTCCGATCCCCGATACCGATCACATAATTATGATTTATTTATTTTTCATCATAAACACTACCGTTACATTATGTGAAAAAAGGAACCATGAATTCACCTTAATTTAGACAAAAACTTGTTTTAATAACTTTTTCCAAGAAGAAAACTAAACAAAACAGGCATTGTGCAAATTGAACTGCTATCATAATACTATCTTTAACAGACTGATAACATATGAGGCTCTGAAGAAGCTAAATAATGCAAAGAGCCAAAATAAAACCTCTCAACATTGACAAAAAATTCAAGTATAAAACTTAACATTCAAAGGCAAAAACAGGATCAATTACAATAAACAATCCAGAGTTACTGAATGAAAACTTCCTGTTAGCATAGCGGCTAGCTGGTTACTGCTAGTTCTGATTGGCTGTTTCTGACTGAGCGGAGTAACAGGGAGGAGATCGATTATTTTTTAGAGATTATCTGTCTCATGTTAGGACAGAGAAAGTTTTAATACGTATGTAAAATGTATTTTTTTAGGTTAGATGCTGCAGCTTTAAACAGGTTCGGTGTGAGAGTCACTACCAGGTGGAGCAGAAGCGGCTCCGTCTGTCAAATATTACCAGTGGTGGAGAAAGTACTCAAAAAATGTACTTAAGTAAAAGTACAAGTACACAGTCAAAAATGTACTCAAGTAAAAGTCAAAGTGCCACTTTAACATTTTACTTAAGTAAAAGTCAAAAAGTACTGGCTTTTAAGAATACTTAAGTATTAAAAGTAAAAGTACTTGCTGAATACATAACCTAATCATTAATATCATTAAGTGTGCCGAATGTATTTCATTTTAATACATCAGAAATGTGCCATTTTAATGAGCAATGCCACAGATTAAACATGTTCTTATTGTGTTTATTCTCTGTAACATAGTTTAGACTTAAATATGTGATTCTATGAATCATAATTTCAGGGATTGAAACATCTTGTCTCCTGTCTTAACATAGCATAAACTTCATTAGTGACATTTATTTAGAAAGAAATCCAACTGAAAGGGGATGGAAAGAAGGTGTTGGGGGGGGAGGACATGCAACCAAGGAGCCACGTAGCGGAGTTGTAGTTAAGACCACCGAACCAGAGACCCAGACCAGAGCCCTGTGCAACAAGTTTACCTATCAAAATGACACAATAAAATTAAGTTTACCTATCAAAATTGGTTCTCATGTTGATCTGAAAGATCCAGGTTCCCATAAAAACACCTAGATATTAAATACTTCGAGCTGAAATATATTTAACCAGTATCAATTAAAACTCATTTTATTCTGTTTTGCTTTCATCGCTGTGCTACAATCCGCAGACATCTCCTGCTATCCCTAGAAAAATAACGCCCTGGGCGGTTGCCCATATTGCCCATGTCAGAAACCACAAATCAAACATTTCAATTAACGGTAAATAATGTTCAACTATGAACACTGTCCAACAGCGCAACAAGTAACCAAGCAGAAGGAGAACCGTGACTGTTCTCACCCTCCATCCCACTGCGATGTTTGCCACCATGACAGGAGACGAAATCAATCAATGAGCTGCTTTGTGTTCATACATTCAACTTTTACTTATTCGGCTATTAAATAAATGTATGTGTAGCTACTGCAGTGAACACAAGAACAAAGAACGGCTCTCAGTGATACTTCAGTCCTTAGGACTTAGTAAAGACCCGTCCAGAAGAATCGGATCGTTCATGAATGTTAAAATCACTATACTGCAGACTTTGGTCACAACGTTGTCCCATATATGTGACACCTCAGTCAACACCTCCACACAATAATTCAGCGCATGAGTGACAGTCTCAGTCTCTGAAACTCAATGTTTTTTACTGTTTTTGTGGAAAAATTGCAATGAACTCACAATTATGCATTAAAGTGAAAAACAGAGGGAATCTGTTGGTTTTTGCGAGCTCATTCCCTCTCCACGTCCCTCCTTTTCTGAAGTTAGCATAGAAACCAATGACGGCAGTAATGGTGAGTTGTTTCTCCACCATTAGCACATTTAGTAGTGAGTACATGAGGATGATTGACAGCACTAAGACCCTCCTCTGGGCTCTGATTGGTTGTTTTGGTCAGAAACTGTGAATTTCCATGAATTTCTGCAATTGGACGGCAATCGTAGATCGATTTTTTTCTCAGAGTATCTGTCTCATAGCAAACTGTCCCGACATGGTGAGAGTTTTACCAAATATGTAAAAATCCTATTCTTTATAAAAGTTACATACTGCAGCTTTGAGAAGTCTGGGAAATGCAACTAAAGTTTTTCAGCGTATCCCTTCAAGGTATCCTGATTTCAGCAGTTGGCACGTTTTCATCCAAGCAGAAACAAGCAAACCTTTGAGGTTTATAAGAATTGAAAATCGAAGCTCAACTCGTAAACATCAGGATTTTATCAGAAGGAGAGCAGGGATGAGAAAACAGACCAGCGTCTGAGTCCGACTGGGTCTGTGGTTCTGCTTTGTGCTTTAACAATGCTGCTTTTCTTTAATCAGGACGGCACGTTTTCTCAATGGTTCCCTGTCACGAGGAGCCGATTGTTCCTTGTTTGTTTTCACTTCATAAAGTGTTTTTTATCACCACCAGCACATGTGTTAATAATGCCAATAATATCTGAGCCAATCAGAGATTAAACTGGGGTTTAAGACCTCTATGAAATAGTTGCGGCGTTATCAAAGAGTCTGTTTTCATTCTGAGCTTAATGATCTCGGCTCTGCTGGTTGGAGGCCAGAGATGTGCTCATGCTGTTTTCATTGTCTTGTCGTTTTGCTGTTTTCTTTTTTTCTGAACAAAGAGTGAGCTTGACTTCAGAATAAACGAGGTTGGAATGACTGGGAAGAATTTGGGCTGTAAAATATTTAGCTTTCACTGAAGATCTGCTGAAACGTTCGATGAATTTTTTAGTGTTTGCAGGCTGCTTTATCCTCATCCTAATGCTTTTCTTTTCTAGATTTTATGCTGATTTAGTGTTGCAGTTTGCTGCTTTTGGCAGCTTCTGATAAACGCTGTCTATCATGTACGACATCTGCAAAAACCACATTTTAAAAAAAGGCTCATTTTAAACAAAGACCTTGTTTTTAGAGCCTGATTTGTTTTATCTATAATATAAACCTAAATTCTTCTTCTGTGACTCTATTGCATTCCTGTCTGACCGATAAAAGCGATAATGATGCAGCATAAATGGGAGACTTTGGTATTTTCTTCTCTTTTTGATGATGATGCTCTGCAGATTGTGTTGCCAGTTAGCAGTGGAAGGCAAAATGTAACTTTTCCCTTTGATTCATCAAAATGAGTCACATTTTGGTGACATTTATGATTGAAATAATCTTTTTGAACCAAAGTGAAACATTGGATTGAAGCTTAACCAGAAGAAGAAAACACAATTCTATCATTTTAGACTTTTGGAAATCTTTATTTCTGATGCTTTTTAGAGTTGTGGGCTTTGTTTCTGTGTCCAGTTCAAGAAGATTGTAATAAATCGTGTTATATTAACATTTATTTTTAGCTTGATACAGATAAAATAACATTTGATGTTGTATTGAAGGACTAATCTACTTTTTTAAGATGAAGACCAAGTTTATCTGGTCAAGGATGCAAAAAATCCTCTGTGCTAGCGTTAGCATCACAACCATTAGCATCATAGCTATTAGCCAAACACATCTTTGAGCTGACCTGCATGGAATTACTATAGGATGGATGTGTAATCTACACCTAATAGCTTATTAGCTAACAGTGGAGCTAACTACTTTAGAACTTTTGTGAACTTTGAAAACATTTATTTAGCTCCTAGCTAAATAAAGTGCTAATTTACTTGGGTATTTTGTAAACTTAAAGAACGTTTGATAATATGAAGTTTTGGTTCTTGACTGTAAACAATTCTCCAAGTAGTTGGAAGAAGAAGCTAAATGCTTTCAAAATTAGCGACGGGAGAATTTAGCCTCGCTGTTGGCACATTCTCAGATTAGCAGAAGTGTGCCAACCACTACAAAAGAAAACAATTTTCTGTTTACACCTGTTGGCTTGTTGCTCTGCTGGTGATGCATCATCTCTCCATATATGGTCATAAAATTACGTTTTCTGAAAGCCTCCCTCTAAAAGGTTTTTTTTTAAAAAAAAAAAAAAATAATGCTAAGAAATGCATTTAAAAGTCAGTTATTTTTATTTATGTACTACTAAAAATGGATGGATGGATGGATAGCTGTATCATATGAAATTTTGCTGGATGATAAATTGTTCCAGAAGTTACTGCAATAAATGATAATGTGTTTGTTTTGAAACCATTTTAAAGTAATATAATGATAATAAGGGCATAATAATCTCAAAGATCAATAAACTTTAAATTCTAATGAACATTTAGCACTGGAACTGGACGACATTATAAATAATCCAAAATGAATAAACAAAACAACAGAAACAACATATAAAATTAACTATAAAGTCTCTGTAAACAAAGTTATCCTTCAGAAACAACTTTTGTCATCCACTGTTTTGTGGAAAAAGAGAAAAGAGAAAAAGGATGTGTCATTCAAATAGAAATTAATTTTAATTATCATCTGATTAATTGAATTATTGGGACATTTTTAGGTTTTGGCCACAGAAATATAATTAAATATATCAATTTGTACACTTGTGTCCAATTAGTTCAAGAATAAGAAGTTTTCCCTCAATAAAATAACTTTTTGAACCAGACCACCTTTATTTTTTTGTATTTCTTCCAGCTTCAACTTGCAGCTTATCAGCAGCTGCTAGCATAAAAACGCCAAATTACTTTCCTGGGTCAAAATTCGCAGTCTATCTTTCTGCTGTTGAAAATCTGGGATAATATTATTTCTGAATTTTTCTGTCAGACCTGAAATCCAGAGCTAAGAAGCGGCGGTTCTGAGTGAGGACCATGCAGAGCCTGAACCCGGCGTTGGGGGTTGGTGTGTGGATAAATGTGGTTCCACTCTGGGTTCGCCGTGTGACGTTTTGGGTCTGTGCCGCCCGTGTTTGGTGCAGATTGAAGTTTCTCCAAGTGCCCAGTCGCAGTGCAACTTTGGAGATAGCCTTTCCCAGCTTTGCAGCATTACATCACAGGAAGTCATGCCAACAACTTACTGAAGCGAAATGGGCAGCATGAGTGCCGGCTTGCTCTCTCTCGCTCTCTTTCTCTGTGTTCGCCTGTAATTGTTCACAGATGTTCTGAAGGCATTTCTGTCCCACATCTTGTATCGGGCGGTTCGCGTAGACGCCACATTCGCTGCTGAGACTTTATTAGAAAGGAAACGTGGCACAGACCAAGTATTTAATTTGGATGCTGGTCCCGTTAACTGGTTTAGCTTGTTAAAGTATTTACAAGAGTTGCAAAAAGGTTCATTCCTCAAGAGAAAATTCTTTAACAGTTCTTGTAACTTTGCAAGACATGATGTGTCCCCTAACATAGGCGTAAGATAACAATGCCAGGACAAGAAGTCTGGATTCATGTTCAATTGTGTTGGATTTTCTGTCAAGAAATAACCAATAAAATCTTTATTGTTGTAAATTAACCAGGAAATCGAAAATCAAGAGAAAAACGTTTAAATGAAATGCATTTTAAAGATCCCACCAGAGTGATTTGTAAACAAATAATATGGAAAATGTATGGATGGTTTTTCAGGTGGGGAGGTAAATAAGAAGAGCAAATAACTGCATAAAAAATACAGCTGGAACCAGAAGTTTACATACATCAAAAGCAAAGACAGATCAAACTGTTTTCCCTCACTGTCTGAAGTTAAATCAGGTAAAATACCAAAACTACTTCTACTTACTAAATGTCACAAAAATGAGACAGGATGTCAAATTTTCATTTATTAATTTGAAGTTTACGTATATTTGGCCAATATTTAGTTGGATTTTCTTTGAACTGTCTGAGTTTGATAATTTACTTAGTTTTTCTTAAAAAATTTTGTAATTTTTCTCTTTAGTTTCATCAAACCACAAAACATTTCTCCAGAAATGAGGAGTTTATTCTTGTGAGCTTCTGCAAACTGAAATCTGGCTTCCTGTCATCTTCTTTGATGTTTCTGCCAGTAGTAACTTCCTGTTGTTGATCACGTGACTCGTTTAAAATGTTTCCAATGCAGTTTTGTGAAACACACTAATTTGGAAATCGCCAAAAAAACACCTCAACCTAACACAAAAGCTTTTTATCAAAAAACCTTTTGAACTTGTCGTGTTTCCTTAATTTACTTTTGTATTTCCAATTTGTGCGGTTTTGTGGCCAAAGGAAGCCCAGCTGCTGATGCAGAATATTTTGCTCTGCAGCACCTGTGATGAAGCTGCCTGTGATTCTGCTTAATCCCAGCTGTGTCTGGTGAAAGGATTATACAGATGCAAGTGAAAGCTGGTCAGGTGTCGGTGGTAATTTATCTGCCAACGCGTCCCGAAGCCATGCGCCGTTTGTTTCGTCTTCAGCGGAGAACATTCCACAGTTTGTTATTACAGGTTGCATTCTCTCATGCAGCCTCCAAACTACTTGAGGTAGTTGACTTTGGAGGAGAAAGAGTTGTACAAGATGGAGAATCTGCACAGCTAAAAGTGCTAAATGACTTGCTTATTTTACAGAGTAAAACTAATATATAGGTTTTTACACAGATATTTTTTATATTTGACGCTTTTATTAAAAAAAAAACAGTGTCTCAGGAAATTTGAATATTGTTAAAATGTTAAATATTCATAGAAAGTTGAGTGGAAGGAAAAAGGTGCCCCAGCCACTACATGTAAAGAAATCCTAAAAACTGGCTACAAACTAGAGCTAAAAAATATGTATCACAATATAATTGTTTCATATCAGTTTTTTTGTTTTAAATATGAAATACTATCAAACTGGTGGCGTGACTTTTCCTTTTATCTTCAGTTTTCACTCAGTTATGAGGCAAAGTGCAAAACTTTAAACTGCTGCTGCGCAAGTTACTCAAAGCGTTGTTGCTAGGTAACCACAAGTTACTCAAAGCGTTGTTGCTAGGTAACCGCAAGTTACTCAACATGTTGTTGCTAGGTAACCGCAAGTTACTCAACATGTTGTTGCTAGGTAACTAAAAGTTACTCAAAACGTTGTTACTAGGTAACCACAAGGTACTCAACATGTTGTTGCTAGGTAACCACAAGGTACTCAACATGTTGTTGCTAGGTAACCACAAGTTACTCAAAACATTTTTGCTAGGTAACTAAAAGTTACTCAAAACGTTGTTGCTAGGTAACCGCAAGTTACTCAACACGTTGTTGCTAGGTAACTAAAAGTTACTCAAAACGTGTTGCTAGGTAACCACAAGTTACTCAACACGTTGTTGCTAGGTAACCACAAGTTACTCAACACGTTGTTGCTAGGTAACCACATAGTGAGGGAGTCAGTTGATGCCGCTCTTCATTTGTTCATGTTTAAAGCTTCATTTCACCCATATTTTAATACACAAACATAAAATGTATTACATTTAAAAACTGGTATCAAATGTGAAACCTACACATCTCCTTTTTTGTTTTCACTAAAAGAAATATAAATCTGAAAATCTGGCATAAAAGTCTGCATTACTTTCTAGTTCAAGGTTTGACTATTTTAGATTTTTATGTATTCATTCTAGACTTGTAATTATTGATTGAATTTAGTTTTTTAATGATTGAAGCAGGAGATGCTTCTTTAGGGCGTTTTTAACTGTGATTTTCCACACAGCCTGATGAGTCTTGTTTGTTTTCATCACCACAGGAAAACAATCAAGGATAAATCAGATCAAATCACCCTTAGCAACTTTTATCCTGTTTTCATATCTGTCCATTGCTGTTTTATCACTTCCTGTTTTCATTTTCCACATGCCAACAATCCTTTTCACCCACTGCAGAGTGAATTTACTGCAGTTTAGTTTTTTCATGAGTTACACATGTTCTGTTGCATTTTGCGAGCTTCCAACAAGGAATGTGCAGATATTTTATTCCTTTCAAGGTCAAGATTTGTTGCGTTTACGGCTGAATTTGAAGAATTCAGAAAATGCACCTCAGACTTCAAAGAACACTGGAAACCTGCCAGGCGAAGCCCGATTGGTGGATTTATCAAAATATCCATGTCGAATTGAAGCGCCTCAACTGCAGAGGAGAAAATAAATGACATACTCACATATTTTTCTCAGCAGAATGTTAATAAAACATGAAGAGGGAAAAATCTTTATGTTTTTCTACATTTAAAAATGGATTTTAATAGTCGTTTAAAATTCAGTATAAAAATAAAATGACATCTCTCTCGGCTAATCTGTTATTCAGCTCGCGTTTCAGGCTGTCAGAGTTTATTTCATGGTTGGTTTCATGAAGCAACATCTGGATTTAACAAAGCCGGCTAACCTTGAACGTTCAAGGTCGGTCTGACTGTGAAATGTCGCTTTAATAGGTCACAGTTTGTGGGTTTTCCAGGTTGCACAGACCAACATGACAATAATTCAGCCGGTTTGATGCTTGCAGACGGGTCAGAACCTCCTGCTGTCATCATGTGTAGCTTATGCACCCCTGCGCTTTGCATAAACGGATCCGCTTTGAAGACGGGGCCCGGCTGGGACCCGGGCCCCGGTTATCAGCGATCAGTGCGGCCCTTTATCGCCTCGCTGTCTGCTGCACGCAGGTTGTGTCGTTTCCATGGTTATGCACCAAAGGCGCCTCTGGAGTTTGCATTAGCATAGAAAAATATTCATCAGATTTCCCACAGAGCCGCCGCGATCCGGCAGAGCTCCCAGCAGGAGGCAGAGCCGACTGAGAGCTCCACACGCCGCCACCGTCCTCATCATCATCATGACTGTTTACGCTCACTCAGCGAAGAGTCTGACATCAAAGGAATCTGCGATCTGCATTGTTTCCCCGCAGGCGGGATTCTTCTCCCCGCTGAAGCTCCTCAGCTCAAACCTCACTGAGAAACTCGAGCTTTGGTGGGAACATCACCAGGGAAACCTAAAACATCAAACCCAAATTCAAAACCCTCAAAATGATTTACCCCCAAAATTCTTCTGTCAGGTGAAAATATCAATGCAAAAACACAAAATATTACCAAGATTTATTGATCTACTTTCTTGTGTAAATTAGGGCTGTAGTGATACAATAATCTCATAATACGATATGATACACTATATTCTGCCCACAATACGATATATATCGCAATATTCAGCAAACGATACAATTTGATACACTTTTGCGATTTTCTGACAGATTTTAGAGGGACAGAGTGATTTTGGTGATACTTTGTGACTGTTATAAAGTTTGATTGAATTAATTTAACTGAAAACTGATTAAAAGCTCCAACTACACAATACCTGGATCTGGTTGGACACAGACTTAAAGTGGACAGCTGGACAAAATGAATCAAAGAAGTGGAGAGAAAACATGTTTCTTTAAATTGAAACAATCCAAACTGTAGCTGACATGCATTAGTAAAGTAAATAAAGTGAACCAAGTTCCTGCTCTGAATAGTTTGATACCTTTTTAACCTGAACATCTGAAGGAATCACTCTAAGCCTGATGACCTGGTGAAGCAAGCAGTGAGTGAGCAAGGTGACAGTTGGATGTTACGATACTTGCTGTTGAATATCGATTTTTTTCCTAGGAAAGAAAATATCCATATCACGATATCGATATTATTATACAGCCCTAGTGTAAATATACTAGTTCACTTGAAATAAGACAAAACTAACTTGAAAGTAACTTTTCATGTAGATAGAGGAGCTTCTAAATATTTCCTTAAGATTGATGGAAAAAGTACCAGTAGATTATTTTAGGGTGCATTCACACCAGCACCGTTTAGTCCGCTTTAATAAAACTCTAATTTCTTTGCCTCGAGAGTCCAGTTTGTGTGGATGAGTAATCGAACTCTGGTCTCAGTTCAGCTAAAGTGAATTCTAGTTTAGTTTGAACGCAAACCGACCATAGACGTCTCCAAAAGCAGGAAGCAAACTACATTGCAGGGCATTCTGGGTAAATGCAACCAAAACAAATGTGCTAGCCTAGCACATTTGCTAGGCTGTGATCTTTTACCAAAGATAAAGGAGAAAACCTATAACCACTAAAATCTGACTCTACTCCATTTTTGTTTACATTTTGCTGTGTCTGTCTTGTGTTTGTTGTTTCCTTCAGTAGTTCTTGGTGAATTGTCCTTAAGACGTCTTAAAATTAAGGCCTTAAATTATCTTAAGGAAATGTAAGTTGGCCTTAAATACATTAAACATAGGTCTTACATTTTTTTGTAACAAGATGATTTAATCTCTTAGATTCTATGTGGTTTTTATTTATTTGCGTTTCTCACAAGACTTTTCTGTCAGACTAAAGTTTGAGTCACATCGTCATTGCGTTCTGTGACTCAAAGCAGTTGAGGCTGCCAGTAACAAGCTATTTCCAAACTAGCTAGCTACAAGTCTGCTGGACGACGTTCATATTTGATATTGGTGGTTGAGGCAACCAGTAACTAGCTTCTAATATAACCTTGCTAGCTAACTAACTAGCTAACATTTTGCATCCATGTTGGGTAAGTTCAAATTTATCATTTTTTGTATGTTTTTCATCAATATAAAGGAATTATTTATTTTAAAGAAGCCCCTGTATCGTGCTGAAAATTACTTGTAAGTTAGTCTTGTCTTATCGAAGTGCACTAAGATGTCTGCAATAGAATCTGGACCTAAATTTTCTTGGTAAGGTTTTGTGTTTTTGCAGCGTACACCCCATTAAAATCCTCCCTGCGCAGGAATCTGTGCTCATGCAAACAGCACTTCAGCCGCTGCAGCTGCAACAAGCATCCAATTCATCAGCCGGGCCAGAGAAAACACGGCTTGGAATGCTGCTTAATCAAAAGCTAGCGGCTCATCGCCACATCCCCTTTGGCTCCATGAAGAATTAAAAGGCCTAATAGCTGCAGTTTTATTTAAGAAACGTGAAATGATGAAGTGTGACTTTGGAAATCTGGGATTTGGGCTGCAGACAAAAGAGCTCAGTGATACAGGGAGGTTTTGTCTTGATTCAGGATGTCTTGAACAGGACGCCTTTTGTGCAGCGCTGCAGATTATTTTAATTTATCCTAAAATGAGTTGTTATTGAGGATATTAAAGCCTGCCCACCCACACTCACCACCTCCTCAGTTCCCTTAACCCTCTGCAACAAAGTGCTGAGTTATCTGCCGCTGCAGTGTTTTCAGCTTCCTCCATCATCTCGACTGTCAAGAAACACTTGAAGAAAGTTGTTTGCAGCTGTAGAAGAAATGTTAGCACACATGTGAATAGGTTTTCCTCTCGGGTGCATATGGAGAAAAGGATGGAGATAACTGCTGACCCCTGATGGAGTCCAGATGTGGAAATTGCTCATCTTTTCCACATGTGGTGTCCCTGAACTCTGGATGTTTGTACACTGCAAAAACACAAAACGTTACCAAGTAGATTTTCAGTCTTTTTGTGTTGTTTCCTTCAGTTGTTTTTGGTGCAGCGCCCCCACAGTCCAGGAGGGAAACAGGATGCTAAAAAGGTTTGGGTCGTTTGACTCAGAAAATGTAACAAATGTTTCAGTTTTGGTCTCCAATCAAAGTACCAGGTTTAAAAACACCTTTAAAATGATCAGAAGCACAGAGTAGTCAGAGAAAGTCAAAGGTTTCAGCTTCAAGAGAAAGAGAGAGCAAGGCTATAGATAACAGGAAGGTGGAGTAAACCTTTTTTCAACCTAGTTCCTGGAAATCTTTCCATTTAAATCGAAGAGAATGCATCAGATCTTCATCAAACAAGTGTAGGAACATATTTCTATCAATTATTTCATCTTTTTCCATTCAGTTTTTCCTACTAACGCCAAGAGAAACCCAACTATTGAATTCCTTAAGAGTGAACTTGACGGTTATTGAGAAGTCGATGGTTTTCTGTGTGGATGCAGGTTCTGGTCTGTCTGAACCGCAGCTTTGAACGGCGCCGTCTGCGCCGACGGGCCTCACTGAGAGGAGCTTTATCAGATCACTGACGTAACAACGAACATTTTTATGACTTATTGTTCCTTTTTAAACAATGGAGCATCTATTTGGTCACAAACCGGTTTTAGTTTTGCCTGTTCAGACCAATAGGTCAGGACCTTTTCTCACTTGAACTGTTTTTGAGGCTCGTTTCCACAGAAGACAAACGCAGGAAGTCGTCACGTCTTTTCTTGAGGGTTTTTTTCTTTCTATAGCCGTCGCTCATGTGAGGCTCATAAATGCAGAGTAGAAGAGGATTTATTCATTTGATGCTCTAAAAATGCCTGGTGTAAAGGAATGTTGAGTTACAATAAAGATAATCTGACTGAGCCACAGAGGAATTAATTTAAAAATTACACAGAAAAAAGGTTAATGTTCCAGATTTAAGGCTGTCTTGTCCACAAAGTTAAGCTGCACAAGCACGACTAATATTTTCAAAAATCTCTGGTTTAGTTGAATATAACTCAGTAAATGCAACACCAACTTCTTTCTCTTTTTTTAGGGTAGAACAATGATGCAACATAAACTTCAGGAATTTTTTAAAAGAGAGATGTAGTGATGACTTTCGTTACATTACAAAGTCAAACTTCTTTTTAGTAATATTTGATATTTACAGCCTTTTGATGGCAACCCAACATAGTTGCTTCATATAAAAGGACACTATGTGCCCATTTGAATAGTTATAAACAAGAAATGAAAGATAAGCATGTTTTTAATGAAGAAGCAGATAAATTAATCTATTTCTGTTGCCTTTTGCATGTGAACGAATACTTGATTCACCCGCACATTCAGCTTTGAAAGTCATGCATTAAATTGCAAATTGTAGATGTTACATTCAGCCTCTCGCTGTTTAGTTTTAAGTCCAACGTTGCTTCAGCAGCTAAAATTATCTTTAAACCACGGCATCTATATTGGGAAAACTGGGTTAAATGGAGAACAAAAATAGCAGGTCGGTTCTGCTCGCATCTGGTTCTGCTGGTTGCAGGGAGACTCTCACATTGGACCGGCTGTGACCCGGACTCACCGGCTTGTTGTTGTTGTAATATGTTTTCCAGGAGTGTCAAAGGTCACCGTTTCGTATTGCCGGAACGAGTCGCTGAGGCATCTGGAGTAAAAAACGCTTGCTAACATGTGGAAATGCGGTGAGGAGGAGGACGAAGTGCAGTTGTTCCCTGGCAGGAAGCCTGGAAGGAGGCAGCAGCGTCCTGCGCTGATCTGAGACCAGATTTATTTAACGAGGATCGCAGCGAATGGCTTTCATTAACAGGCTCTGTGATCGAAACAAAACGAAACGGCGCAGACTTCACACTAAACATCACTGTTGAGATTCCTGCCAAAGTCAGATATGATGTGTTTCTGCAACCAGCCGCTTCATAAGGTTCTTTATCCAGCAGATCTGACAAGTACACTGCAAAAACACAAAATGTCGCAAAGTATTTTTGCTCTGATTTTTAGTGCAAATATCTTATTACACTTGAAAAAAGACAAAACTAACTTAGAAGTAAGTTTTCAGCAAGATATTTTGAGTTTGTTTTAAGTAAATAATACCTTTATATTGATTTTAAAAAGTGCTAGTTCCACTTGTAGATTTTATTTACTTAAAATGATATTTTTTTTCCATTTTATAAGTGAAACAATTTGCCAGTGAAACTAGTAGTTTTTAAAATCAATATTAATAAATTAATTAATTTAACAAGCTCCCATATCTGGCTGAAATGTTTCTCATTAGTTAGTTTTTTCTTTTTCAAGTCTGCTAAGATATTTTCACTAGAAACCAGATCAACAAACTTGGTAAATTTTGTGTTTTTGCAGTTCTGAACATCTGGAAAACGTTTTCTGTGTTTTCCTCAGCTGGATTTAGATGTTTTTTGCTGCTGTTTTCCATAAATAACATGTAAAAGACACGATAAGCATTAAGACCGCCTGCTGGAGTCTGTTTGTTTTCTCATCTTTATTATCCCACATCAGAAACGTTTAAATGAAAGCCAAAGCCACCAGCATCAGCACTAATATTTGACATTCTCTCAGGAAAGACTGATTCATTTTCTGCCACCTGTGTCGGCCATTTTCTGGCCCGACTTCCTGAAGCGTTTGCAGGAAGTGCAGGCTTCAAGTGCAGACGAACGCTGGGCCTCCTTCAGCTGCAGCGGGGGGTTCATGGGACCGGCTGCGGCCGCCGCTGCACATCCCGGTGTCGCATTTCTGGAGGTGGATTAGTTCTGCATCCTCAGTCGGAGCTGCGCGCATTCCTTCACATTAAGCTGTCCTTCAGTCGGTGACTGTTTGCAGCCCAGACTCTGATTTACAGCAGCAGTGCAAACACTTCGCTCCATTCTTCAAACATCTGCTGACGGATCTGTCTCTGCGAGCGCGGATTGAAGTTTGTTTTTATTTTGGCTGATCTGTCATCCCTCTTTCTCAGTGGATCCATAAAATGATTCATAAACTGAAATTGGTTGTTCATAGTTTGTAGTTTAGCTGCAGAGATTGGCTTTTTTCTCTGCTGCTGCGCCTCAGAAACATTAGGAGCTCAAATACAGTAGAAGAGCGGCGGCGTAAAACACAGAAGAAGAAGAAAATCTGATCTCCATGTTACGATATGAGAGGAAATGATGGCCTTTTAGTTTAGTTCATAAAATGTTCAAAAGATAAGGAAGGAAGGAGGGAGATGAGGAAAGGAAGGAAAGAAGGAGGTGAGGAGAGGAAGGAAGGAGGTGAGGAGATGAGGGAAGGAAGGAAATGAGGAGAGGAAGGAGGAAGATGAGGAAAGAAGGAAAGGAAGGAAAAAAGGAAGGGAGGACATGTGGGAAGGAAGGAAGGAGATGAGGAGAGGAAGGAGTGAGATGAGGAAAGGAAGGAAAGAAGGAGATGAGGAGAGGAAGGAAGGAAAGAAAGAGATGAAGAGAGGAAGGAAGGAAGGAGATGAGGGAAGGAAAGAAGAAAGAAAAGGATGAGGAGAGAAGGGAGGAAGTAAAATCTTTTTCAATCTACAATGATCCTCCATTTTGAAAAATAAAACTCAATCTACTTTATCTGCTTGATTTTTTTTTTGTTTTTTTTCCGGCCAGGTGATAAAAACTTTTATTCTCCGTTTTCCTTAATCTCTCCGGTTGATCACTAATTGATATTTATTTGTTAATCGTGCATTTCCGTCTTGTGTCTTTGGGGTCATGAAGCTCTGCGCGTCGGCGGCGTGGCGGCGCTGCCGTCCTCCATGTTGTTTCCATGGCAGCCAGAGGCCATCACATGCCGCCATGCGGGTCGGCCTGCAGTAAACTTCCTTGCTTTAGGATTCATGTAGTCACCCTTCACTTCCTCACTCCGCCTCCATTTCTTGTTGAAGGTTCTCAGGGCGACAATAAGGCTTTTATGTTGGAGTCGTCGTCCTTCGCCGGCGATGGCTGCAGGGCAGCATGTGACTCTTTCAGGTCATGTTGGGGAAGCTTTTTGTTCAATGTCCCATTCAGTTCATACAGAAGTTCGTCTCTGACGCAGCGGAGCAACGACAAGCTGCTGAAAGTCCTTCATTCAGCAAATGACATGCAGAGTCACTACCAGCTGCAAAAAGTCACCAAGTGTTTTTGGTCTAGTTCCTGAGTAAATTTCCACCAAACAAATTCTGGAATAATAGAAAAAACAAGAAAATATCAGCTCGAAAAAAAAAAAAAAAGATTTTCTGAAATTTTGAGCTTACTTGGACATTTCTGCATTTCAAAAGTCAATTTTGAAAAAGCATGGATATCTCAGAAATAATTAAAAAAAACAGGAAAATTTGAGTTTAATAACCGAAAAATTTTATCAAGAATTTTTTTTTTACCTTTTTTCAAGTGTAAATTTGCACACTAGAAATCATAAGTGTGTCAAAAACCTCAAAAGTTTCCAGAAAAAAATAAGGGAATTTCTGAATTTGAAAAGGGGAGAAAATTTCTTGAAAAAAAAACTTGGAAGTTTCAAAAGTCAGAAATTGGAGAGAAAAAATATCTAAAATTTTTAAATTAATCTAATAAAATTTCTAGAAAACAAAAGGAATTTCTGAGCTTCAAGTATCCAAAATTTTTTGACTTTTAAATCTTAGCAGTGTCCTAAAAATGTTGAAATTTCCACGTTCAAAAATGTTTAGATTAACCTCAAAAATCATGGAAATATTTTCAAAAGTCAAAAATGTAATTTTTTTTAAACTCAGCAATATCCATCTTTTTTCTGAGATTAGTTTCTACATTTCAGGTTTTTTTCTACCAATTTTGTTTTTGACTTTTCAGACTCAGAAACTTCTGAGATTAAAGGATTTTTGGTGCATTTTATTCTATCTACTTTGACTTGAAATACAAGAAAACTAACTTAGAAGTAACTTAGAAGTTAGTTTTATCTTATTTTAAGTATTCTAAGATATTTGCATTAGAAACTAGACACAAAGATAATTGGTAAGATTTTGTGTTTTTGCAGTGCAGCTGCCACTGAAACAAATCCTGCAATGTGGAGCTTGAATGACGTAGAGAATGGATTTATTTGTTCTTTAGAAAAAATGATGTAGAAATATTCAAACTCCCTACCTAAAATAACTAATAAATAAATGACATTTGTTTGTTCTGTCAATAAATCCTGAAGCGTTTCCTGTTGAATTGATTAAACTGCTGATTTTTGTCCGTTTGGGATTTATGAACGCTCGTCTTGGTGGAAAACAAAGCCGCCCCTCCCCACCGCTCTGATTTCAGACACGAAAGCTGTAATTCCTCCGCGAATCTGGGGCAGCTCAGTCCTCGCCAAACGGGGTATCCCGAGATCCGAGTGACTCGTTTGAGCCGAGCGGCCGCCATGTTGGCGCCCGGGGCGCCGGATTTTCACCGTGTAGGAAGTGAGCTTTACGGGTTGCGGCGATTCGGGTCAGATCTTTCTGTCTGCTGCATTCAGGTCAAAATAATACAAGAAGTCTTCAGTATTCAAATCGTACAGATCTGCTTTTAAAAAGCTGAAAGCAGAACTGCAAAAACACAGCATGTCTTAAAACTTTGTAAGGACTTCCTGTATAAGCGAAATAATTTCACTTGTGTTTTTTTATTATTGACTTAAAAAAGCTCCTGTATCTTTGTGAAAACTGACTTGTAAGTTAGTTTTGTCTTAATTAGATATACTACCATTTTTGCGCCACAAACACAACGAAAATACTTGGTTAAATTCAGTGTTTTTACAGTGTGAGGGAGGAATTCATCACTCCAAACATTATTAGGAAGCGTCTTTGGTTTACAAATCACAAGATCAGGCCCTGAAATGACCTGCGGACGCCCTTGGAGCTCCTTGGTTGTTTGTCCTCCTGAATCTCATGTTTTTCTTCTCTGGCTGTTGCTGTTGCAGCGTTTTTGTTATCAGACTCTGCTGAGTTCGTCTGGTATGTCTACAGGGATGATGTGGCTTCATTAACAAGGACGGCAGATGAGTCACGCGGGCAGGGAGGGAAAAAACCTGGACACATGAACCACATATAGGCGTGAAGCTGGGTAACACTTTATTTGAAGGGGGGTGAATAAGACTGTCATAAACATGTCATTGCACATGTCATGAACATGAATAAGCCTTCATGAATATATATGACTGTTGTCTAGGCTGCGTTCACACTGCAGTCTGAAGTGACCCAATTCCAATTTTTTGGCAATTCCGATTTTTTTGCCGGGCCGTTCACACTGCCAGTAAATGGACCTGTATGTGTTCTGCAGTGTGAACGGGCAAACGACCTGAAAGTGTCCCGCATGCGCAGTAGAGGGCGCAATAGCGTCAGCGTTCTCAGTGTTCAGCCAACCGCCATAAAAAGAAGAAGAAGAAGAGCTCAGAGTTTGAGGAAGTAAACATGGAGGCTAACGGTGGAGCTTAGCTACATTTTTGAAGTTGTTGTCCAACCGGAGCAACATGTTAACAACTTAATCCTCATATAGTCCATCATGGTTGTTGTTTTTCTTCCCCTATCAGGACTCAGAATAGTGAGATTTGTTGAGAATCAGTGACGTTCAGTTCGGATGAATGAGACCTGGACGTTATGGTCGCATTTGAATCGGATACGTATCAGATATGGGTCACATTCTAAAAAGAATCCGACCTGAGCTGTTCACACTGCCATGAAAAGATCGGATACAGGTCGCAAAAAAATCGGAATCGGGTCACTTCAGGCTGCAGTGTGAACGGACCCATAAAGCATCATGCGGTAAATTATGACACTTTTAAAGTTGAGATTATTCAAAATGTCTTGACATTAACCAAGAAATCATTACTGTTTAAACTTTACCTTTAATAACATAAAGTTACCAAATTTTTAAAGTGCAATCAGTAAAACTTTTATAGCAAATTTATATCAGTAATGATTTATTGGTTAATGTCTAGACATTTTGAATAATCTCAACTTTATATTAAAGGTGTCATAATTTACCGAATGACCCTTTATGACAACAGTCATAAATATTCATGAAGGCTTATTCATGTTCATGACAGGAGTTATGACATGTTTATGACAGGTGACACCGCAAATAAAGTGTCACCTGAAGCTGCTGCTGCAGAAATCACCACTGTTTTCACACATGTGCAGGAGGAGAACCGACACTGTCTGGTCTGGACTTTCTGTTTCTGTTTGCTCTTCACATTCTGTCGTGATGCTGGAAACAGACGAGAGCAGAGCAGCAGTTCGGCTCGCTGGTTTTTCTCTGAAACCAAAAGTCACAATTCTGTGATGTCAGAAACCTGAGACGAGAAATGGGAATTTTGAGACAAAACAAGAACATTTCTGAGTTAGTTGTTCGACTTTGGAGCTCAAAAATGTCCTTGTTTATTCTACAACATTTCAGAGATTAATAATCAACATATAATATTTATTTTCTCACTAATTTTAGAATTTTGAACTTTATATAAAAAAAAAATTAATTTAATAAAAAATAAATTCTGAGGTATTTTCCACAAATGTTTAACTATTTGAGCCCGTAGATTTCCTTGTTTTTTCTAGAAAATTCCTCAGATTAATCTAAAAATTTTGTCTGTACTTTCACGGTATTTTTTTTTTAATTTAAAGCTAAAAAATTCCTTGTGTTTTTAGACGATGTCTGGGAATTATCTAAAAATTTCTGAGTTATTTTCCCACAAAATTTAAAATTTTTGGAACTCTGAAATTCTCTCGCTTTTTCTAGAAAATTACTGAAATTAATAACAAAATTTCAAAATTATATGTTAACAAATGTTCAACTTTTGGAGCATAGACGTTCCCTTGTTTTTACTAGAAAAATTAAGAGATTAATCTCAAATTTTCTGAGTCTTTTGGTGGAAATATACTCCCTTTTTTTCTATCTACAGTAAACCTATTACACTGTGGCAAATGAACAACGATGAAAACGGAACCAGTTGATGATTAGGGTTGATTAGGGCTGTATAATAATATCGATATCGTGATATATATCGATATTTTCTTTCCTAGAAAAAAATCGATATTCATCCTTAAGTATCGTAACATCCAACTGTCACCTTGTTCACTCACTGCTTGCTTCACCAGGTCATCAGGCTTAGAGTGATTCCTTCAGATGTTCAGGTTAAAAAGGTATCAAACTATTCAGAGCAGGAACTTGGTTCACTTTATTTACTTTACTAATGCATGTCAGCTACAGTTTGGACTGTTTCAACTAAAAGAAACATGTTTTCTCACCACTTCTTTGATTCACTTTGTCCAGCTGTCCACTTTAAGTCTGTGTCCAACCAGAGCCAGGTATTGTGTAGTTGGTGGTTTTAATCAGTTTTCAGTTAAATTAATTCAGTCCAACTTTATAACAGTCACAAAATGTCACCAAAATCACTCTGTCCCTCTAAAATCTTTCAGAAAATCACAAAAGTGTATTGAATTGAATCGTTTGCTGAATATCGCTACATATTTGGTATCGTGGGTAGAATATCGTGTATCGTATCGTGAGATTATTGTATCACTACAGCCCTAGTTGTGGTTTTGGCTTGAACCTGATTTTGAAGGTTCAGTTCAGTTTCTTTTTGTTTTCATCAGATTTTCTGAGGTCTCTGGTTTGTACCAATGAAGCTTCCTGTTGGGAATCCATCCTGAGTTTCCAGTGGTTTCCATTTTCCTCCATGCAGTCACACATTCCTCACACGCAACACCTCCTGCCAAAGTGATTGAGGAAGACAATCCTCTTAGCACAGAGCCTGTTTTCTTTCTAGGCCACAGAACGGATCCCTGCAGAACGGTTCTGTAGGATATCCCCTCTCCGTTACGTCTCTTTGTCCGCTCTGCAGCCCCCTCTTCCCCGCCTCCAACCAGCCATCATCTCCGCCTCTTTATGGGCCGAGCGAGCCAGCAGCTGCAGGGTTAAAGCAGCGAGGCAGGAGGAGCGGCAGAGAGGTGGGGGGGCTGGTCCACAGCTGTTGTAGTCGGGGTGAGGAAGCCTGCCTGCCTCACTCGTCCTGGAACAATGGGAGACACGGCGGCCGCTGCAGACACAAGGACAGGCCCGGCGTAGAGGAAACCGGCTTCGGTCGGAAAGTGACCGGGGGGGATTTTCTCCTCGTCCGCAGCCGGGGAGCAGACATGTAAAGCCCAGGCTTCTGGTTCCAGCTTCTTCTGGTGCCTTTTCGCTTTCGCCTGGGAGATTTCAGATGCTCTGACTGGATGACAGCAAGGTGAGCGCAGAGCCTGGAGCTGCAGAAGGCGATGCGGTCTCTCTCTGTCGTAGCAAAGCCGATTTTTAATGTCTGTGACCGTTTTTTTTATTTTTTGGTTTATGTCGGGTTTACTGAGTGTGGGAACTGCAGCTCCATCTGAACTAATGCAACAAATCAATTAATCGCATTATAACTGAAAATGAGCTCAATTATTTCTATTTGCGTGATTCATTGTTTCTTTTTTCTGAATGACAAAAATCTTTAAATTCATTTTATTGGTTGCTTTTTTTTGTTCTTTTATTTTGGATATTTTAAATGTCTTCCAGTTCCAGAGTTAAATATATTCTTTAGATGTTAAAGTTTGACATTATTATACCGAACAGCGATATTTGTCGTTTATCGCAGTAACTTCTGAGACGATTTTTCGCCCGGCAGTGTTTGTTCCCAGGTCTGGTCTGAACTCGAGTCTGTTTGGGTTGCAGCTAACAAAGTGCCATAAATCTCCTGAGTGGGTGTCGGACGCCACAGCCGGGAAGCTGCTTGTGTGGCTCCTGCTGTTTTTCTTTTTATTTATTTTTGCTTTGATTGCCCTCACACGTCCAGCCCACCGAGTCGTTTTGGGAGGCGAAGCGCTGCTCTTCCAACCTGCATCCCCATCCCCCCAAATATCACCCTCTGCTATCCGATTTGACTCGGTTCATATAGCCAAACACGAGACAGGAAGTGGCACTGAGGGATCCCGTCAGCCTGATTCTGTCTCCCCACACATCACTCCTGCTCTTTGATATTTATCTGCATTAACGTCTGCAAAAAATGGAAGACTTTGACCTAGATTTGCGTCTCTTTATGGAAAAGGGGAGGAAAAATTAAGTCATCTCCTGTCTTTGTTGACGCCTCCATGTGAGGATTTGGGTTTTAGTCTCTTTGTTTACATCTCCTCCTCACCCACACGCTTTGCTTTCAGCGCAAGAACTTCAGTATCTCCGGATTGGCAGATGGAAAAGGTGGCGTTTGACACATCCGCAGACGGTCTTTCCTGCACCAAATCCCTTGCAGTGAGGCTGACATGATCTAAGAAGCTTTTGTGCGTTTCGTCTCACCGCTGCACCAGTTTCCTTTGATTTATTTCCATCCTCTTGATACTTTCTGCTTTCCTTCTTTTGGCCTCAAACTGCTTCTTCAATCTTTGCATCAAAATATTTAGTCTTCAGATGATGATGCAGCTGAATCTCCTTCTGTTTATTGTTTTTATTTGTTTTAATATAAAATAAAAACTTATCTAAAACATTTCTACCATAGAAATTAATAGAAGGTTTTAAATGAAAGACATTATTTGAAGGCTAGTTGCTTCTGTACATCACTTTCACTGCAAAAACACAAAATCTTACCAAATATTTTTGTGTAGTTTTAGTTGAAAAAATCTACAAGTGGATCTGGTACTTTTTAAAATCAATAATAAGGAATTACTTACTTAAAACAAGCTCTTATTTCTTGCTGAGAAGTTACTTATAAGTTTGTTATGTCTTATTTCAAATGTGCTCAGATATTTGAGTAGAAACTGGACCAAATGTACCGGTTACAGTTTTGTGTTTTGCTGTGTACCCTTACTAATTTTGTATTTATTGATATGTTGTGATTTGTTAGAGGCACAAAGACAATATCTCAGTTATAAAGACTATTTTAGATGTCATGTTTTCTAGTTTTGATTCATTATTCCCACATCAGCTCGAGATCTGCAGTCAAATTCTTGAAGCTCCGGCAGATCAATAGAAACATTGTGATGATAATTTAATCTCAATCAGTATTGTCATCACAATAATCACATAAATCATAATGTAGTTTTCTAAACATTGTGTAGATTTAGTTTTCATGTTATCTCTAACTTGTCAATCTTAGTGTTTGTAACATATGTAACAATGTTAGATTATTACCTTCCATTAAAATGTTAATTAATTTTTCTACTACTGTTAGCTAAAAATCCTTTCATGCTATTGCTAGCTTGCTAGCTAATGTTAACGTTTTCCCTAGTATTACTACATGAGGTGTCTCTAATAAATTCAGCGTCAACTTCTAGGAGTGTAAGTAGGTCTGAAGAATTGGGCTGAAAAACTTATTGCAATAAAAGCATTTCATATCCATCAACGATAATTATTGGTACTGACAATTATTGATCAGTTTTTTGTTTTAAATATCTGAGATGCTGCCAAACTGGAATACCGTTTCCTGTTCTATGTGCTCCACGGCGTTACTTATTTTCTGTGTGGATTTTGAAGGATGTAGCCCCCAGATTTGGTTTGTTTTCTTTTAGCATAGCACCAAGTGTTAGCTAACATATTATCTAACATGCAAATGCTAGTAGCATACATATTATTAGAACTTTAGTTTATTCGGCTAAGATTGTAGGATAAAATAATCTCATGCTAATGTTAGCATATTAGCTAATGCTAGCATAATACTTACCATTTGAACATGATAATGGTTTCATGCTTATGTTGCCATGCAAGCTAACATTGACATTGGATTTGTGTTTGTTGACCTAAAAAAGTAACTGCTGCTAACCTTTTAAGAGCTTGATTCACTTTTTTCTTCTTTAAAATGATTGATAAAGTTCAACAACAGTTTCAGGTTGGCTTCTTCACAGCATTTACTACAGCGTTAAAGAGTAAATGTTATTTTTTTTTCCGTTTCCTTTCTTAGCCTTGATTTGTAATTTTTCACTTAATCTCATCCAGCATTTTATATCAGACTCGATTGGTTTCTGTTTGGGTTTTCATCGTTGTATTTGCTCGTCAGATTTGACTGTCGATGTGATATCAACACGGATCACAGGTCACGGGCCAGGTGCACAGGGCGCAGTTCAGCAACACCAGATGATCCTCGATTTAAACCCAGATTGAGCTGGCAGATGCTCCACACTCTAATCCCATTCCCGTTTGATAAGATCTTGTGGGATCAGGCTCAGATAGGGAAACCTTTAGGAATGAGGAGTTTTTGTTGCAGAAAAAAAAAACTGTGCCGATGTGACAAAAAAGGGAATCACGGCGGCAGATGGAGTGTCCTGCTTATAATCTGAACTTTCCCTTTCCTGACCTAATTAACAAGGTTGATGGGGAATCCCACTTTAGACTGACTGTAAGAAGTCTTTGTGTGGCGCTGTGCATCCCGTGTGATCTTAAACAGCATATCTGCTGAATTATTCATCGCTGCTCCTCTACAATGACTCAGATGAAAGGGGGAAAGAAGAGACTGAAGAAAAGGGCGAGACACAGGAGTAGGGGGCATGTGGTCGTATCCCGAGGGTAACGGAAAAACCATCCTCCTGGCTTCCTGTTCGCTGGTGGAGCGTTGGAAGGTCGCGGCAAAAATAACTCCTTCCACACCCACTAATAAGAAGCACATCGTTGTTTCCGTCTTTGAGACACAAATGCTTGCTAGACGAGTTCATGGCTCAGGAGTACAAAGAAAATCTGTTGAGTGCAGCTGGTTTTGTTTTTTAAAGAAAGCACATTTGGTCACCTACATACATAGTACAATGGCTGCTGGAAAAGATAAGCGTTTCTTACCATCCAGAAACCACTTGGTGTTCTTCACATTTTTCCTCTGGTTGTCACTTTGCCCAGGCTTCTTCCACTGGAGTGAGATCTCATGTTTGGCACAGACCAACGTTTGCTGCTCTTAGTTTCTCTCAGCTGACCACATGAGCACTGGCTGTCAGGCTCACATTGCCAACATCAGACTAACGTAATATTATCACATTATTGGATTAATCTCCATCAGGGCTCCAGATTGCACACGTCTAGTAGGTATATCGGCAACATTTTCCAGGGTTTTTTTTTTTGTCAAAACAAATCTACTGTGTCTCTTGCAGATCAAGATTTAAGGGGGACGTATTGTCTAAAATTTCTATTTTGTATGTTTTTGTTCACCCATTTGGGTTTCAACTGCTTCTAAAAACAGTTCAACGCTCAACAAAAAAAAAAAAACCCTGTTTGTTAAATGAACTGTTTCAAAAATCTCCAGACGGTAACATCACAAATCAACAGGCAGAGCCATTACACAGCGAAACACATTTGGCAACAGCCCATTAACAAATGTGAATTCTAGCTCATTTGTTCAGCTGCCTTTACAAATGGCTGCTGGAAAAGACAAGTGTTTTGTTGCTGACTTTCCATCCAGAAAGCACTTGCTGCATTCTTGTTGGCTGTGCAGAAGGCTCCACATCTGCTTTTCAAAGATGCATGGTTGTATAATTTTGCATCTGTTTGCAGGCATTTCCTCGTGTAAGCGATGAGTTGGGGCTGGTAGCAGCTTATTTAGATTAAAAGTGACAGAGGCCCTAAAACAGCTCAAAATGGACAGAACTGACCAAACTGAAATCATTCTTATTAGCCAAGAGTGATTTTGTGCAAAAAACATAATGAGCTAATTTTGTTTCACCCATCCTAAACTGTTAAAGGAATAACAACAGCTCACCTTTGAGGATTGAGTGTTGCATTGTTTAGCAGAGGCAAAAAGGTGGATGTGATTTATGGTTATGTCCTCTTGTCCCTTTAAGAATGTGGGGCAGCTTCTATGTGTAGGACATTCAGGGTGCATTCGAAAAAGTCCAGTTTAATCTGCTTTAGTGGGACTCTAGTTTGTTTCCAGAGATAGTCCGGTTCGCTTGGGGAGGTGTGAAAGCGTAGTCGAACTCTGATGCAGACCAAAACGGCAACTCCAGTCCCCCTACTGGTTAGGGTGACGTGAACTCTGGTGCGGATCGAATGCATGCATGAATTCCAAGCGGACCTGAGACCGCTCCAGAAGCAGGAAGTGGACTACAGTGCAGGGCATTCTGGGTAAATAGAACAAAAACAAACGTGCTAATCTATCGCTAGCTAAAGAAATGCTTTGTGGTCTTTTACCAAAGACGAGAGAGAAATCCTGCAACCGCTAAAATCTGACTCTACTCCATTTTTGTTTACATTTGGTGAAGGAGGAAGTTTTGCTCGGTGTCTTCAAAAGTTTTTGTGTCGCTTCCTTCAGTGGTTCTTGGTGTAGCGCCCCCACAGGTGAGGAGGGAGAACTGGTTTTCAAAAGGTTTGGTTTGTTTACCACATGAAAGTGAACCGCAGCAGCTGAAAACGTAACAATTGTTGCAATTTAGTCCTCAGTCAAACTGAATCTACTGCAAATCAAGGTTCTGAAGCAAATCCACCTCTGAGCAGCAAATAAAATAAAGCTGATAAAGAGCCGGAAGGGTTTGAGCTGATTGGGTTTTGAGCTGACCCGGTCGAAGGACATGACTTGAATGTGATGCCACTGATGCTTGTAAACCCTCCAATGCAGCTGAATGTGAGCAGGTCTGTCTAGAAAGGTGGGCCGAAGTCCTTTAACACCAATTTGTTTAATAGCATTTCTGGAAAAATAAGTGAAATATGCTTTTAAAATGTAATACAGGACTGGCAGAGAATGTGTTCCAGGTCGGTTTTGTGTGGGTAATGTAAACTGAAAAGAGGTTTTCTGTATTTTAAACATTTCCTGGTGTTTTCTGTCCCTCAGCTCTGTGGCGTCGTCGTCGGGGGGACAGAGGAGCTTGACGGGAGAATCATAACAGGAGCTCAACCCACAGGTCAGCAACATCACCTTTTTATTTCTGTATGGCATTTCCTTATCTTTGCAAATATTTTATTTTGATTAGCATTGATATAATAAACTATAAGTTAACTGCAGGATCTATAATCTAAGAATTGCATCATAAATTGACATTTTCAATAAAAAAAAACAAACAAATGTGCTTCTATATTATTGAATAAATAGACATATGAGCTCAGCAACAAAGATATTTATTTGTTTTAATCTGTAACTTAGGTTATCAAGTGTTACTCTACTCAGATCATTCATTAAGCTTTAGAAATCTGGAATTTGGACGCTAACATTAGCATTGTGCTGCTGCAACGTGTTAGCATTCAGATGCTAATTCAGCTAATTTGCTGACATGCTGATTCCTTTTAGCACAGATTAAACACAACAATAGTATTTTACAGCAACCATTTGGTTTTTTGAAGCAGAAATTAACCCCCAGTGGGTCAAAAAAGCGGCTTTAATCGTTGTTGTTGTTGTTAGCAGATGACGCTTGTGCGTCAGATTTACTGGCGTACTAGAAACACGCAACAAAGGTTCAGTTTTGGACCCTTTTATCTGAATTAAAATGAAAATTAATCGAAATTAGGTGCCAGTGCTAATTCTTAAAAATCAAGACATTTTTTAAAAAAACGCGAAGAATTTGAAATGGTTTGATTTCAAACAACTCTGATTTTGATTCATTTAAAAAAAGAAAAGCTTTGGGGTTGCCCAATATGGTCCAGGCTGCTGTTTGGGGTCCGTTTGCAGGAACTGAACGGAACTTTATTAAGACCAGTTCTTTAGACATAAACTGAACTGATTCAAACTCTTACCATAAATCATCTCTTCCTTCCTGATACGAGGGGAAATGGTGTGAAAACTCAGTCAAATCGACTGCTATTGACTGGAACTATATAGAAGAAACTGGTTTGATTTTCCACAGTTTGGTGGAAACATCTTCGTACAGACAGACTGACAACTGTGTGGTGTGGAAATTAGTTGTGCTTTAATGCCTTTTCCATTGAAATGTGCCACTTCCCTGTTGAATTTCCTGTCTGTTCTGTCATCAGGCTTCCTGTTAGAAAGGCACTTTACCAAAACCAAAAAAAACTCCCTCTGTTTCTGTGGTTTCCTTGTATGAAAAGTTAAACCAGCCCTTTCAGATGCTGCTGGGTGATTTGCTTAAAGGACAGTAAGGCTATTTATTTACAGCAGGTTGGCTTCTTCCTTTGGTGTCATGTTGCAGCGCTTTTGCGTGTTCTTGCAGCCCACATGTTTTATCTGCAGGTATCTGTTTGAGTCACTTTCAGGAGGAACAAAAGCGCAACATGCCGGCTTGGCTCGGAGGCCGAACACACGATCCCGCTCTTTTTGTTCTCTGATTGGAGCCTTGCGTTGCGAGCGGCGCCTCGCTGCACTTTGTTTACACTCGGCCATGTCTGATGGACTCTGGGCTTCTGAGAAGGGAGCATTTAGAGACCAAAGCAAAAATACTCTGAGCTTCCCTGCTGTCTGCTTGCTTCTTCACTGCCCTCCTCCTTTATAATCACCCACAGGCAGCTTTGCTTCTGCAGCACCTCTTATTTCACACCAGGTGACTGACTACACGCTATGTATATTTGTGCTGGATTCATATGTTTCTGCAGCCGCACAAATCTTTGTCTATTTTCTCAAAAACACAATTTTGCAGCGTTTCCCTTAGATGGTAAATATTACGCTCAATCAATATTTAAGATAATATTAAGCAGCTTTTTACAAATGTTGGAAGATTACGACATAATTGTTCATCAAAAGGGGCTGCACAGTGGCACAGCTGGTAGAGCTGCTGCCTTGCAGCAATTAGGTTCTGGGTTCAATTCCTGGCCTGTCTTTCTGCATGGAGTTTGCATGTTCTCCCTGTGCATGGTGGGTTTTCTCCAGGTACTCTGGTTTCCTCCCACAGTCCAAAAACATGACTGTCAGGTTAATTGGCCTCTCCAGATTCTCCCTAGGTGTGTGTGTGAGAGAGAGAGTGTGTGTGCATGGTTGTGTGTCCTGTGTGTCTCTGTGTTGCCCTGTATCAGACTGGTGACCTGTCCAGGCGACCCGCCTCTCGCCCTGAATGTCAGCTGGAGAGGCACCAGCACCTCCTGACCCCACCAAGGGACATGGATGTAAAGAAAATGGATGGATGTTCATCAAAATTAATAGATTTAAAGATAATTACCAGATGTTTGTGTGCTAATGTCGGCCTAACCGATGGTCATTTGGTCCACTGATGCATAATAAAACCAGTGCCTAATTGTTTTATTGCAAACAAATATTAGCAAAAAACCTCAGAACATATTTATGAGACACAACCAAGAAAAGATGTGGTTGACGGGCTGAAGGTTCTACAAACCTGTCAGAAGTCCAAATAAACAGCTGGTTCCTGCAGTTTTCTGAAGCCCAGCAGCCACTTTGGCTAATAAATAAACCCAGAGTGGCTCCAACATCGACTCTTTAGATTCCAGGTTCAACTTTGATGCCTCGCCGTGTCCAGGAGCAAATATCACAGATTAATATAAACCAATACTTGGTTTGTTGCAGTGAGCAATAAGTCAGTTAATTGCATCATAAATTAAAATGAGTTCAATAATTTTCATTTGTATAATTTATTATTTTTCTCTTTTTTTTCTCTTGGATGATAAAAATCTTTGTTCTGGTGTTTTGGTTCCAAATTGCTCTTTATTTGAAGGATCATTTTGCCTACAGATACTTACTAATTAATTTAATTTGTTGTTTATTTTGGATACTTAAAATGTCTTAAAGTTCTAGTTTTAAATGTTCACTAGAATTTAAAGTTTATTAAGCTTTGATAATATGTTCTTGTTTTATTATTCCATTACCGTTATGTTAGTTGAAAATAGTCTAAAAACAACAACATTATCATTTATCGCAGTAAATTCTGGGGTAATTTATTGGCCTGCAAAACCTGCGGTCAAACATAACTTATTAAAGAGAACTCTTAGAGTTTTCCTTTAAATTAAAAAGGAGCCATTTTCATGAAGAAGTGATATTCTGGTAGTTTCTTCTCATTTCTTTTAAAAGCAAGAGCAAATATCTCACAACCTCAGCCTCTGATCCAATTTAATAAAGATGAATTTGCTGTTTCATTTTTATAACTTTTGAAGCGGCTTTTGAAAAATGTTGACCAGCTGAGCGTCTCACTAAAAACATTTTTTCAATCCTTTGCAGTTTTGCTGCGTTTCGAACCAAAGCTAAATGACAGCAGGGTGAAGCAGCGGGGGCTGTAATATTGATGTTCGTCGGTGTGGTTGCACATGGTCTTCAAATTTCAGCTTTATTTTAAATTTGAGTGATGCCTCCGTAGCAAAAGGTTGTATTTAAATGCAGAAACCAGGCAGAGGTTTGATTATTGGGTTGCAGAAAAATCCAATAGTCTGCAGAAGCTACTTTTCAGACTTCTGCTGTTCTTCCGAGGATTATTTTAGCTGTTGGGCTGGAAATGAATTCGCGATGGTGCGGTTCGGTTCTTTCCATCACCCGGTGCGAGATTACGATTCACGCATCGGGTCCTTCGCGTTACTCACCGACGGGAACAACAGTTTCTACCATGAAACAACGCGGCCTGTAATGAATGCTAATGTGTCATTGTTCCTCTTTGCATCCCCCCGGTGGTTTCTCTGTGACGGACCCGGCGGCTGAGCGGCTGCCAGCCCGGCTCCGTGGAAGGAGCCCGCTGGCACTGCAGCGCCGCCGGGACCCGCCAAGCCGCTCCTCCGCCCCGTCAAGGAGGCTCTGTGTGCAGGCCGCTCGCTGCCTCCCTAACCGCAGTCATCATCAAGGCGATCCTGCAGTTTAGGAAGCGTGCAGCTTCCCTCCTCTGCCTCGCCCAACCCCCATCTTCATCACCGAGTTGGGCTCAGATTTATCCGCGCTGCAGCCTGAAGCAAACATATGCAAGGCAGCATTATATATGTAGCACCGTTCAGCCAGAGACGATTCAAAGCCAAGCACAAGGTAAAAACGATAAGAAAGACAGGTTAGAATTAGACAGATTACGTCTAAATTAAATAAAAAATACATGATCAGTTGCAGCTTTCAATCTGCAGCCCACACAGCTCAGATTTTTACATTTTAAATTTAATTTAAAATTATTTTTAATTGCATTTAAATAGGATTTGCACAATCATCTTTAAGACAAAAGTTTATTTTTTTATTACGTTTTTTTAGGTTTTTCTTTGGAGGGAGGGTTCATTATTATTATTATTCATTTTTTTCAGTTTTATTTTTGTTTTTGTATTTTAATTTTACTTTTTAAAATGCTCATTACTATTTTAATGTAAATATAACATCTTCATCTTTTTTATTTTATACTTTTGTGTTATTTTGTGTTATATTCCTGTGAGTTTTCATTAGTTTAATCTTTTTTTTATTTTAAATTTAAGATATTTTTGGTTGTATTTTACACATTAATGGACAGAAAAAAAACAACAACTGTTCCAAAGCAGTTTCAATCATACAAGCAAAGTAACAAGATGTACATCTCCCATATTTACAGTATTAAAAAAACTCAATTGAACAAATTTACTATCTGTGTGAAAACAGGATTTTTCTTTCAAAGCATTTGCTAATATTTATCCATATTTTAATAAATTACGTAAAAGCTGATTTTGGTGCAGCAAAATTAACTTTTCAATAAAAGTCACCATTAAGTTTATGGATGATAAGTTGGACAATTAGAATATATTGAATTGGTTAAACTTAATAAATTAAGTTTGATAAACTTAATAAAAAAGTTGGATAAACTTAATTGAATGGCTTGTTACCCATAGAAGCAATTCAATTAAGTTGGTTCAACTATTTAGTGTAAGTTTTGAGTTAAATGAATACAAAAAAGTAAGTTGGCATAGCAAAACCAAAAGAATTAAGTTAAATTTATGTAAATAAGTCCATAAGATTAACGTAAGCCCAAAAATCACTTTTTAGAGTGTGCGGT
Source organism: Poecilia picta (assembly GCA_033032245.1). Classification (NCBI taxonomy): domain Eukaryota; kingdom Metazoa; phylum Chordata; class Actinopteri; order Cyprinodontiformes; family Poeciliidae; genus Poecilia; species Poecilia picta. The sequence goes on from CM065359.1 coordinate 4,147,873, forward strand.
ACTCTGGTCAAATTTGTATCATTTATGAACAGCAGCTTGGGGCCGCACAAAATCAATCCACGGTCTACAAATGGCCCCCAGGCCGCACTTTGGGCACCTCTGGTTTCAAACAACGCTCAGTGGTTTATTTCAGCAGGTTTCTGTGGATGAAAACTTTCCTGAAACCGATCCTGTGTTTACGGTTTTTAAAACAGTATGGCTGACGTGTTTGTTTTTAAAAGTCCAGGCCACAAGTAAAATAACTCAGTTCAGTCAAACAGCCGAAACACGCTAGTTTAAGCTAAAACAGTTTTTAGTGTTTTATGATTGAGCTGCTGATTTGTGCCTGAATAAAAACACAGCTTCATCTGTCTTCGTTCCCCTGAGACAAAACCACATCAGTGAACGCAGAGCCAAACGTTCATGTGTATATTTAGCCCCACTTTTGTTGTCTTTTGCTCTACGCTGTAATTTCCACATGCACACAGAGGGCCGTGCACGCGTCTCGGTCGTTGCCGCCCGGAGCTTTGATGTGCATTAGCGAGGAGAGAAGCCGGTATTTATAACCACTCGCATCGTTCCTGCATCCAGGGTCGGCTGGCCGGTGAAAATCTGCTTCCGTTCTTAGATGGGCTCCATTGATCAGGCCTCCATTATACGGGTAGATGTGACTGTGTTGAGTCGATCCCGGCTCAATAAGCTGCCGGAGCTTCAGATGCTGCTGCTCAGGTCGGTCCGTGAGGCCTCACTGTCGGCCATCTTCAATAATCTTCCAGTAAACACTTTGCAAACAGCTCCTGTTACTCAATGCCTGCAGGGTCTCGGCTCATTTCTTCTCTGAAAGCCGATGAACATTTAGCCATTATGCGTTGTGGTGCTTTGTGGTTTTATGGGGGTTCGCATTTAATATTTAGAATATTTTGTTTGGTTTTAGTCGTAAGAAGCTCGGATGCAGAACAATTAGGATGTCGTTATGGAGAAAGTCCAAATGAATTTTTGTTTTCTTCACCTTGCTTGGTATTTGCTTCTCTTTGGCCTCTGCAGTTGTATTAGGGCTGTATAATAATATTGATGTTGCGATGTATATCAATATTTTCTTTTCTGAAAAAAAATTGATATTCATCCTTAAGTATCGTAACGTCCAACTGTCACCTTGTTCACTCACTGCTTGCTTCACCAGGTCATCAGGCTTAGAGTGATTCCTTCAGATGTTCAGGTTAAAAAGGTATCAAACTATTCAGAGCAGGAACTTGGTTCACTTTATTTACTTTACTAATGCATGTCAGCTACAGTTTGGACTGTTTCAACTAAAAGAAACATGTTTTCTCTCCACTTCTTTGATTCATTTTGTCCAGCTGTCCACTTTAAGTCTGTGTCCAACCAGAGCCAGGTATTGTGTAGTTGGTGCTTTTAATCAGTTCTCAGTTAAATTAATTCAGTCCAACTTTATAACAGTCACAAAATATCACCAAAATTACTCTGTCCCTCTAAAATCGTCCAGAAAATCGCAAAAGTGTACTGAATTGTATCGTTTGCTGAATATCGCAATATATATCATATCGTGTATCGTATAGTGAGATTATTGTATCACTACAGCCCTAAGTTGTATGGCAGCAAACCAAACCCAATGCTTTTAATCAGGGTTTCTACATGTTTCACCAACTCAAATTTAAGACTTTTTAAAGATTGTGAATGAAATTTAAGATCTGCATTGTGATAGATGTACAAAAGAAAAGAAAAATACATTTATTACTGCTCTCTGGTCCTATGATCTACTCTTTTCCTGTTCTAAGCTGTATTTCCCTCCATAATAACAACTTTGTTAAAATAAAAATAATCTCTAGGTTAAACTGGTCCTTTACCACCATGTTTTAAATCCACTTAAACTCCAATTTCAGAGTTTTTGTTGCACCAAATGCTGCTCTTGGGTCAGTCCTAGTATCAGCAGCACTTTCTGGGGAGCTTTAGAAACGCCAGGGGAGCAGAACTGACACATTTCTGGGGTCTGTTTGTGGCTTTTGGCAGCAGCTCTCTGCTTCTCACACTGCATATGGCTCTACAGCCTCGACTCGAGTCGTTTTGAGCAAAACGCATGTAGCATCGTTCGGGTTCACAACAGAAGTGAGTCAGTAGTGAAGATAGACATCGTCCAGTCAATGAGTGATAAATTTGATCAATTAAACAAAAACAGGATTTCTGCAGGATTCATCAGCTCAATTTAATTCTTTTAAAAACCATTGTGATCAAAATTTAATACCTGTAACCTGACAAAAATGTGCAAAAGATGATAAATTAGTGATAAAATTACACTTTCCCAAGTTGGATGTAAAAAAGCTAGTTAGCTGACTAGCTAGCAAGGGTATAAGAACATGAAAGTTTAAATAGTCATGCCACAATAAAATTTAAAACCTGTATTAATGTATTTAAGGCCTAATTACATTTTTTAATTAATTTAAAACTTTCTAAGACAACTATGAATGAAATTGAAGACTTCTGCCATGACAGAAATGTCCACAAGACAAATTGGTGATGACTTGGCACTTAACCGTGATTGATGTAAAAATGCTAGCTAGCTAACTAGCTAGCAAGGGTATATTAGCAGCTAGTTAGCTGTAGCTGCAACTTTCTCAAGTCAAAGAAAGATGTGTGTGTGCAACAGAATTTAAGACCTGTAATTGATATATTTAAGGTAAAATTAGTTTTAAAATCCATTTAAAACATTTTAAGGCCTTGATTTTAGATTAACATATTTAAGACTTAAAAAAAAGACTTTTTAAGGATGCCCAGATGGAATGCTTCATCTTGGATATGTGCCTCAGAACATAAATATTGTAAAAACTTATTTCAGTTGTAGTAAAGGAGTTATTCCCTCTTTCTGTGCGCATGACACTGAGAAAGTCTCAGTGATGTAAAATCTGTTGGCAGGAATATGAACTTCTGATTTTATCAACCTGACATGACTAAACAATAATCCTAAAAACAGGAAGTCCTTTCCTTTCATCCTCTTGGAGAAATAGTTCCAGGTGAATTGTTTAGTGCTGCAGTCCTAGCAGGGTAGATTCAGTGGACGGACAGTAGATAAATAATGGCTTCAGGAAACTACCAGCACTCCTCTTGTTTCCTTTATTTTGCTGAAAACATTTGTATTTACTTGTTCTCTGGAATCAAGGACAAAAACAAAAGTACTAGCGTGTGGGCAGAGGGTGATAATGTTCACATTAATCACATTAAGGTTCAAAAGAATAATCTGAGCATGGCTAAAGCAGCTCTAGGCTAAAGACTTTTCTGCAGAGTCATTTGTGTCGTTAATGTATTTGTCTTATGTTTGAAATTTAATGGAAACAGAGTTGGAACAAAACGAGATAAATTTGGAAAATTATTTATGTGCTTTTGCTGAAACCGGTTTATAAGAACCCGAATCGATAGGAGTGAATGAAGCGTTTCTTTGGAGCGTCTTTGATCCGAGGATTAACCCAGATTCTTACATCAGCAGTGTGTGTGGGAGTGAGGTTAAATAAACTGCGCCGTGTGAGGAAGGAACATGCGACCCGGTTTAACCGGATGACTCACTGTTCAGGGCAGAAATCAGGTTTAATGGAAGATAAAACAACAAATTATTTACCTGCACTCGGCTCTTAATGTCATTAAATGATCAATGCTGCTGCTTTAATGCTTTCATCATGGCAGCCTGTGTGACCGGTCAGGAAAACTGGAAACTGTGCCAGTTTCTTCCTGGCCTCCAGCCACAGAACCAAGCAAGTCTTATCGGCTCTAATGACTTCTCAGGATGTGTCGGTCGGATCGACACACCTTCCTTTCCCAAACACACACTCACTCAGAGGTTCACCTGGATCCCCGCCTGGCGCTCAGCCCTGCCGCGTGGCGCGCGCTCAGACTCGGGCAGCCGGTCCGCGCGGCGTGGCGCTGCTGGTGCTGCCTGATCTGTGGAGGAAACGGACAGGAAGGCTTATCTCTGCACACAGTCAGAGTGTGTGTGCGTGTGTGTGTGTGGATTAGACGGGTTACACGGTGGAGACAGCAGCAGAGGCAGGTTGGTCAGTCTCTGTTTTGGTTTGCTTAGGGAAACGGATGATGGAGGAAGTTTACTACAGCAGCAGCGTTTGAAACAATAAACCGATCCTGAATGACTGCAATCGTTTTTCCACAACGTGGTTTTACTTCAGAACCATGATGAATACCAGTTTTAGACCAAGTATGTCTCAGGTCTGAATAAATGGGGAAAAAGAAAATAAAATGGAAATTATTCCCAATGTCTAACCAAACATAGGTCCTTTTTTCTGTCTGTCCATATTTTGAGGTTGACCTTCGTCCTCATTTCAAGATAAAAAGTTTGTATTTATATTCTGAAAATGCTACAAATTTTCTGGGAAGATAGATAATTCAGAAGAAGATGCTGATGTTCGCTATCTTCTTTTGTCTTGGCTAACTTCTTAATAACCATTAGCCGAATGAGTTTTCTTCTATTAAAGCTGACAAAAAACCCTAAAATTATTATTTTTGCTCAAATAAAACTAATAACTGCAATGATAAAGAAGATCCTTCAGTCTCTTGGTTTATGTTAGAAACTTTGGAATAACCTTGACTTGGGTTTCATTTTGGAAATCATGTCAAATCCCTGTTTTTTTGTGAAACGTCTCCAGCTTTACCCGTTTTTCTCCCGTTTTGAGATGGAAATCTGAATCCATACTTTTGTTTTGTCTCGTCTGGATTATTGGAATGTGCTTCACAGACATCTAACCAAAACATCCCAAGAACGGTTTAAATCCTCAAAAATGTGTCTTGTATTTTCACTTCTAATCCACTGTGGCCTAGTCAAAGTCTGGATTTAAATCCTAGAATCCAATTAAGATAAAGCACTGTGACCTTACATGGATATTTCCTGCCTGAAAGCCTTCCTTTGGGGATGAATTAAAACATTTTTGCAAAGGAGAGCGGGCCAAAATCCGTCCGCAGGGTGTAAAAGATAATGACCAGTTATAAGAAACGCTTGTTGGCGGCTGTTCCCACCAAGGGCGGCGCAACCAGTTATTAGGTCTGGGCTCAGTTTTCATCATTTGAAACCTGCAATTTATATTTACTCTGGTTATCTTTGTCTGATCTTAAAATCTGGTAATCTAAAGATATTTACGAGATTATGGAGACGAAACTTTCAAAACTGTTGACAAAGTTAAATTGGTTTTGTTTCCAGGCAACTGTAAAGTGAAATTTATTAAGAATTATTTACAATTAGTTTCTTTGAAATGTGATTTCAGTTTATACACAACTGCAGAAAAAAACTGATTTATCTTAAATGAAAAATAAATTGGCCAGTTTAACACTAAGTTTAAAATTGTCTTTATTATTAAAGAGTAACAAAACCCCAAATAAACCTTTTTGCATTAAGCTATCTAAACTGGTACTTAGAAGGTGCTGTTTTTGTATTTCTGTTCAAATTGTGACATTTTTGTGAAAATGTGTTTAATTCTGTGATATTTAGCCTTAAACCTTCTCAGTGCTGCCCTCTATGGGTTGAATCTTGGCCACTGCAGTGGAATTTTCCTATTGGTTACAAATGGTACAGCTTGGTTCATATCTACCTCACAGTCTCACGTTCAAAGACTCTCATTCAGACACATAAAGTTTCTCAGCTTTACATGTGTGATTCATTTGCATATGGAGTGGAATGAGAAAAGTCTCCAGATTTTCCACTTTTTGGATAAAATATTTACTAGGAGTATTTTAAATTTTCTAAAAATAGTAACAAACATGCTAAGTTGGCCACTCTTGACTTAAACACATCCCCACACTTGGCCACGCCCCTCAGCATATCTTGGCCACGCCCACTTTTGGTGAATGTTTTTTTCTAAATTTGGCTTTGGGCAGTGTGTTGCTTTCACAGGGAATTTAGTTACACTTTGAACTACAAATGTAAAGCTTTCACTTGTCTGTGTGTGAGAGAGAGTTGGAGCAATCCTTGGCGCCCTCTGCTGGCCTGGAGGATCCAAACAGTGGCTTACTTAGCTTAAATGCTAAGCATGCTTCGTTTAAAATGTCAAAAAGCTTTTGCTGCACAGAACAAAGCTTAGAAATTCAAGACAAGTTTATTCTCACACCTCAGAAATAGTCTCTATCCTACTGAACACTGTAGTCTTTATTTTACTGTGTTTTGCTTTTGTTTGCTCATGTCCAAAAGTAGCTTTCCCTCCAGTTTAGCATCAAGATGGCAGCAGTGATGGCAGCAGAATCCCTCTCTTTGTTGCAGATGAGAACAATGTCGGATGAGGCAGAACAGAGAACGTGTGATGAGGATTTTGGTTCTGAGGAAGAGGAGGGCGAGGAAGGAGACGTGGAGTCCTACCTGGAGGACAACAGCAGCGAGCTCATGGACCGACTCCGAGAGCTGGAGGTGAGTTAATAAGACCTTTTATACACAGAACCAGATGATGAGTCAGATGACCTGCTGTGGCGCCCCCTAGAGGGGATGAGGAAACAAATGTTTATAAATATTTAGGTTTTTCCTGACAAATAATCATCTTGTAGAGGTGGGTGACAGGGACTTAGCTTTACCATAATTTCTAGTATTATTGTGACAATGAAAGTGACAATAAGAATTTTTTTTGCTTATTTTTTAAGACATCAGACAGATAAAGAAGTGTAATTTACAGTATATAATTAAATATTGTATCATAACTGCATTTAATCATATTTTCAAATTTATTGTTACTTTTATTGAACAAACTGGGAATAAAATTGTTGAATTAATAATTCAAACATTTTGTGGGGTTTAGAGTTAGTTGGAGTTTATTGTGACGACAATAAATCAAAATATCTATCATGATAAATGATAATTGCTACTATAGCTGCCCACCGCCATCGTTTTAGTGTTTCTCTATAAACACCTGACTTTCACCCGTTGCAGGCGGAGAACTCTGCTCTGATGTTGGCGAATGAGAGCCAGAGGGAAGCTTATGAACGTTGCTTAGATGAGGTGAGTCCATGTCGGGAATTAGTCGTTCAGAAAGCGCAGCGCCCAAACGTAACTGTGATAAATTTCTGCTTCGTTAACAGGTGGCCAATCACGTGGTCCAAGCTCTGCTTAATCAGAAGGTAATGCCAAACTTCAGTTTGTCTTGAATGTAAACCTCTGCCCTTTGACCCCTGAATTAAACAGAAAGTGGCTGTGCTCCGACTCTGAGCAGGATCTGCGGGAGGAGTGCATCAAGCTGAAGATGTTGGTGTTTGACCTGGAGAGACAGAACCGCGCGCTCTGTGAGCTCTTCCAGCAGAAGCTGCCCAACCATCCCACCACTCACTACCAGGTAGCTCAGACCACAGATCCACGCAACAACTTTCACGGAAAATGCATAAGAAAAACTTGAGATGTTTATTGCAGGTATTTGAATTTGAACTGAAATGATTTCCTCCGTATTTGTGTACTAGATTTGATATCATTGCCAGGTATGGCATAAAGTTATTACATTTTTACTTATTTCTACCCAAAAAAATATTTAAAAGGAATGAAGTCAAGTCAGGAGATTTCATCAGCAGGGCAGCTGAAAGTTGTTTACGTCATAAAAACATAACATCAATTCTGAAACAAGCAATAAACATTACATTTTGTCAAATAATCAAATTCATTATCAAATATGCAACAAAAATAAAAAACAGGTGCCTTTTTTAGTCTTGATTTAAAGGAAGTCAGTGTTTCTGCAATTTAGCAGTTTTCTGGACGTTTTTTCCAGATTTATGGTGCGTAGAAGCTGAATGCTACTTCTCCGTGTTTGGTTCTGGTTCTGGAAGGTAAAGCAGACCAGAACCAGACGACCTGAGATGTCTGGAAGGTTGATACCACAGCAGCAAATGTATTTTAGTACTAAGCCATTCAGCACAGAAGCATTTTAAGGTCTATTCTCTGATCTGCAGGGATCCAGAGTAAGACCTCTATATGTCTGATTGACCTTTTAGGCCCAATCAGTACAACTAAAGATGAACACACGAGTTTCTCTAGATCTTTCTGGGACATTAATTCTTTGAATCTGGAGATGTTCTTCAGGTGATAGAAGACCGACTTTGTGACTGTCTTTATGTGGCTCTGAGGGTTCAGGTCAGAGTTCATCACTGCTCCCAGATTTCCACCCTGATCTTTAGTTGGTATTTGTAATAACTGAAGCTGTGTGCTGGCTGTAGATCGCTCCTCTTTAGGCCCAAAGTTAATAGCATATGTTTTGTTCCGTTTAGCTGGAGGAAGTTAAGGCACATCCTCACTTTGATTGGTTCTAAGCCTCTGTTTGGTGCTTGGATTACATCATAATGTAGAGCAGTGTATTATCATCATCTGTGCAGTTGTGGCAACTAATAGTACTTCTTGAGTGAGAAGTGTGTTAATTATTGTAAAATCACACACCATAAATCAAATGTAATCACCGATGAGTTGCCTGAATGTCTAAGAGCTTTTTCCCTGACACAGTGATGAATCTGGGGCGAATCAGCCGAGTCTCATTTTGTTCCCACAGTTACCAAACGGAGCCGTCTCATTGTTTGGTGTGTATCTAATGGCCTGTGGGGCATGTGCTGTCTTCCTAATTGCCCCGTGATTCTCCTGTTGCAGGTCCAGGCGGGACCCCTCCCAGACTACAATGCACAGCTGCACAATGACTCGGCCAAACAGGTGGAGCCGGCTCAGACTGAAGCACAAGCCAAGGTGATTATTAAAGAGTCAAGCATGTAGAGTTTTAACAGACACTGAGGAGAAAACGGTGGGTCCACAAACCCCACCTGTGGGTGTGGTGAATTCTGACCTTTGCTCTGTTTTTAGCCGAAGCTGCTAATCTCGTTCTCAGTCATTTCCTGTACGCATGCAGTCAAAGGTCTTCATGAACTGAATTGTTTAGGTGTCCACACTGAATACACTTTTGATCTTAATCTCCTTCTTTCAAAAGGGAAATGGCTTCCGCACACAACATGCCTCCCCGGGCCCCCGCGGCCCCGCCGCCTCCATGGAGGCCCTATCTCCATTCTTCAAGAAGAAAGCGCACATCCTGGAAGTCCTGCGCAAAATGGAGGAGACGGACCCCCTGAAGTTCCACCCGTCCACCACGAGCTTGTCTTTCTGCGACTACAGCCAGGTGCTGATGTCAACAGAGGCTGTTCTTGCCACCGCAGACCCCCACCCGGTCCAGTGCAAGTCCCACCACACACACTGTCACTGCTCCTGCAGCGACGCTGACACGCACCAGCACGTCAACGGCGACGGCGCGGTGAAGTGCGAGGGAGTGAGCACGTGCTGTTTACACTGCAAAAGGAGTCCGGACAGCGCGCCGAAGCCATGCAACCACGTCTGTAGTCCATCAAAAGCCAGCTCCTCCGCCCGAGTCATGCTCCTGCAGCCGCAACGAGCGAATGTCACAGCAAGACCCGAGCAGGAGAGTCCAAGCAATGTACCGTCAACAAGGTCCACCAGCAGCCAGTAGGCACCTCGGCCCACTCGGCCACAGAGGCGGCTCAGGCTCTGGAGGTGGCCAGGGTGGAGCAGGACAGCTCTGAAAGTGGCGTTTCTGAGGAGCAGACTGGGTTCTGTGGCACCTCCAGTCTGCCCAGTTCTGTAGAGGAGAGCGTACCGATCCCTCACTGTGATGCGGATACAAGCGGCGGCATTCACAACGGCTTGGGGCAGAATGACCCCTCCACTATCCCCGAGAGAGACCTCGCAGGCCAGGAAGCTTCCTCAGTCCGAGCCGGTGCATCCGTCAGTCCGAGCCCTTCTTGCCTCAATGATGTCAAAGCTGCGGCCATCAACTCCCCGTCCAAGCTGCTCAAGTTCCTGAAGATCCCGTCAATCGGGGACAAGGCCCAGCCACCAGCCCCGGCGGTGCGCCTGAGCCCGCAGCTCACGCGCAACTCCAGAATCCCATGTCGCACCAACAACTACGAGGTCTACCACTCTCCGGTTCCTTCCCGCAGAGCCACCACCACGGAGAGGTGCAAGCAGCCCCCACCGCCACCGTCCAGGTCCGAGTCCTACCCTGCTACGCACTCGGCACCGACCTCCCCTCCGCAGCCTGAAGATGTCTGCTCTCTGGCTCCTAAGGACATAAGCTACAGCAGTCTCTCTGCACCAAAGACCAGTGACAGCTCAAAGTTGGGAAATCCATCTGCTGCATCCATGGGTTCACCCAGAGCTTCCCAAAAGGTCCCCCATTATGAAAATGTCTTGGAAATGTCCACCACTAGAGAAGAAGAGCCAACCCAGGGTCTTGAGAAGAGAAGCACTATTCCATCTCAAGCAAAGGCAAACGGTGGTGAGAGGAAGCTTGTTAAGTCTTTACCAGAAAGTGTCCTGAATCCTTCTCCTCAGCGAAAGCAGTCGTCTTCGTCTACGTCGGAGTCGACGTCTGATGACGAGGAGGATTCAGACAGTCCAGTATGGGTCAACCATCACAGTTTACCCAACACAGCCGCCCTCAACAAAGCTCAGAGCCAAGCAAGCTACCCAAGAACGAGAGACAGGCATGAGATGAACGTAAGGGAAGTCTCTCAGCCTCCGCCGCCTCCGGTCCGAAGAAGTGACTCCTCATCCATCCCCAAGAGGCCGAGCTCTGGGGCGGGTAGAACCCAGGCTGACTCCAGTCACCACGCTTTCAAAGACAGACTGGCGGCGCTGGGCAAGCTAAGGAGTTCTGAGGATTTACAAATCAGGCCTGTTGACGCAGTGACTGAGGGCGCGCCTGGAGAGGAGAGAAGCAAGATGGCAGAGAGATCCTCAGAGGTCCATAAAGAGGAGCAGAGGCATTCAAAGTACCAAGACTCTTTAGATAGTAAACCTAAAAGTAGCAGTGTTGGTCTGAAGTATCCGGGTCCATCTCAGATGTACGAACAGACCGGGAAATCTCAGTCAGGTAAACAAGAACTGTGCGTGCCCAAACCTGAGGGCTCCAAGAGCAAAATTGGGTTACCGTCCCCCAACACAGATGCTCCCCAGGTTCTACGCAACAACATCAAGTGTCCTGGCTCCCTGAATCTGGCTTACAATGTCAAAAGTGGCCCCCAGAGTAGCAACAGTCCTAACAAAATCCCCCCGAAGTCGCCTTCCAAACCTTGCCCAGGCGTGTCTGTCCACCGGAGCGGGAAGCCTTCGGAAACGCCGCGCTACTCATCGAAGTCGGAGGAGAGGACAAAAATCAGCGGGAAAGGAAAGAAGAATCCAATGTATGGCGACAGCCTACCTCCTCCTCCTCCCAGACCCCCGACTGAGGCGGAGAAGCCGCTACCGCCGGCTCCCACTCCACAGTCTGCTATTGAGCAAAAAGTGATGAAGGGGATCGAGGAGAACGTCCTGAAGCTTCAGGAGCAGGACCGCGGGGGGCAGAGCAGCGAGGTCAAGCAGAAAGCCTCAAACGGCATCGCCAGCTGGTTCGGCCTGAAGAAGAGCAAGCTGCCCGCGCTGAGCCGCAAAACGGACGCCGCCAAGGCCAAAGACGAGAAGAAGGAGTGGAAGATAAACATCCCCTCAGTGGGCAGAGACTCCAAAATGGCCAGTAGATGCAAAGAAGGCGTGGAAGGCTTGAACATCTCGACTCTGATGGAGAAGGCCGAGGGCCTGAGGAGGGCCCTGGAGGAGGAGAGGGCCTACGTGGAGCGGTCCGGCAGGGGCCACTCCTGTGAGGTGGTGATGGACCAAGCTCAGGGACAGCTGGCTGTGATGTACAGAGGGGGGCGCTCTGACAACTTCATGCAGCAGCTGCTTAACAGGTGAGGCTTCAGAACATGAGCTCAGAAACGAGGCTCAGCAGTCGAAAAACCACTTTCCAAAGTCCAGCCTTTATGTTGTGGTCACCTCTAGACTCACACAGCTTAAAACAGATATTTACATTCAACGAATAAAAAGACATATACTCATTTCTTTTCTCACTGTCTGAAGTTATACCTCTCTTGTTTTTTGGTCTGTAAGAATTACCCAAATTATTTATATTTCCTAAATGCCAGAAAACTTTGCAGGAATATTTTGTAGAGTGTTAACATCAGTCACACAGTCTAAAAGACCGTTATCCTTGATACCAAATAAATGTATGTAAAACTTTTGAATTCAAGTAAAGTTACAAAAAAATCTCTAAAAATTGGTCTCAACTAGTTTTCTGGCATTTTGCAAATAGAAATAATTTGACCTAAAACAAGACAGGTTTGGTCAGATTTAACTTCGCAATGAGAAAAACATGTTTGTCTTTTTATTTGGTGCGTGTAAAAAGTCTGGATCCAGTTGTATCTCCGTACGGCTCCTAGCCCAGGTTTCTGTGTGGACATTGAAAACGTTCATGCAGCTCCATCGGGTTCCTGCCGTTTTAGAAGAGCAGACATTTCACAGCGGTTCACGTGAATCATATTTTAATCCACCATCACATTTGCATTAGGCAGTTATTTACATAGACGGCTATAGTTATTCACACTGGAGACACTGTCGGTCTGTGGTCCATTATCATAACCCAACATGAGTTTAAAACTGGGTTAGTCTTTAAAATAACTTCCAGCGAGCAAAATGGAAACTGAGTATCTACATCTTCAATTTGACAGCTGGTTAAAAGCAAATAACCAAAATCTAGTAACAATAAAGTTCTCCAACACTATTTTGGGATCTTAATGTAAGCAATCGATGTATGGAAACTGTAATAATTACTGAGGTCTTCCTCCTTCTGCGATCCCTGAGGTAGATCGTAGTGTTTTGCATCCTTTTATCTTAACTGTAGGTTTCATAAATATACGTGTAGCCTCTAAAAAGGTCTGCTAACTTCATTTTGTGGTTGATGAATGTAGAGTGGATGGGAAGGAAGTGATCAGTCTGCCGCAGCGCCGCCTCTCGTTCGACTGCAAGACCTCCAAGTCTGTTTTCACTCAGCAGACCGGCGTCATCAGTCACACCACCAGTCATGACGACATGGAGAAGGTTCTTTTATTCTTCATTTTTAGCTTAAACTGACACTTGGTAAAAATAAGCATCCAGAACTTTTGATCACATCATCAAAAAAGAAACCTGTTTACGTGATTTCAGCTTTAAAGTCCATATTTGGCCTTAGATTGGTGCGGTTTGTCTCTCAGGCGTTCACTGCTTTCTTGGTTCTTGTTTGTCTCATGCAGGGATCAGACAGAATCAGCAAGATCACATCAGATGAAAACCTCGCAGATTCAGTTCACTCTCAGCACTTTGCAGGTATGAGACGTCTGCAGGAGTTTCAAGGTGTTTTTTCAAATGTTTCTGATGATTTCACTTCCTCTTCTAGCTCATTAGCATCAAATTCTTCTCAGCAGCAGGATTTCAAAAATGATCGTGCAAGCAAAGTGTCTATTTCAAAGAAAGAATCACACAAACCGAACTGGACACGTCAGACCCTGAATATGAAGCGTTTTTCCCATTAAAACTTTTTTCTTTCAATTTTAAGATGTTTATTCCGGAAAAAAAATCGCATCTGCTTTCTGCTAATAATTTGCTGATGTTCTGGTAATATAACGAACATTATTAAAGCGCGGCTCGTTGTACAACTCTCAAAAGATTCCAAAAAGTGGCTTTTATTTCAATCATTCCTTCTGTGCGTTGTACGACAGTATTAGGACCAATAAAGTCACAATACCAGCAGAATAAAGAGGCCATCAGCTGGAAAAACGTCTTAAAATACAGGGGAAAAGTTGTTTTAATGAGAGAAAAGCTTCTAGTGTTATTGAGATTTGTCTTCACTGTCTGGTTTAAAACCAGCTGACCAAATGGGCTGGAGCTCAGGTCGGGTTGCTAGGCGGCGGGCTGAGTTCCTGCTGCGGTTGCTAGGTAACAGGCTGGCTTTAGCTGGGGTGAAGGGTCAGTGCCTGCTGATTGGTGATGTTACATTCAGGAGGTTTTAGAAATGACTCATTTTCCAGACACCCAAAAAACATAAATTTACAGCTTAATTTTAATCTGAGATTTTTTTTTATTAGCTGTAGAATCCCAAGTAGAAGTATAAAAATGTGACAAATGTAGAATTTTGCATAGTGCTTCCACATTAATGGTAGGATTGCAGATCCAAGAGGGAATTCCAACACTTTCCAGTGCTGACGTGTGATCCTGAAACATTCCCAAAGTGTGAAGTGTTTGGCTTCCTGTTTGCTCCTCAGGTTCCGGCGCTTCCACCTACACCCTGGACAGCGGCATCGGGACGTTCCCTCTTCCCGACTGCAGCAGCGGAGCCGCGGATCGAGGCCCGTCCAAGGCGCGGACGGGGGCCGAGCATCACTCCGCCGGGTCCCCGGGTCGGTCCGGGCGGCGGGCCCGAACCCTGGACCGGGAGCCGACCTCGCAGGAGGATTGCTTCACGTCCCACAAGCAGCTGATTCCCACCATCCAGTACTGCTCCATGCTGGAGGGGAGGAGCTCCGCCGGAGTCATAAGTGAAGGTGACAGAAAAAAAAACACCCTTCATCTTAGCTCAGGGATGTTCAAAGTGTGGTTCGGGGGCTCTTTGTGGGCCTCGGAATAATTTTATGTGGCCCCTGACTGCAGGTCTATAATGCTTTAAGATGAGATCTCCATGAAAAGTTGATATAATTTTTAAACAGAAAATGTAACAACTAGGCCTGTCGCGGTAAATGATAAATCGATTAATCGTGCGATAAAAAAACTTATCACGATCATTTTAATTATCGCGATAAGTGCTGAAATGCGCCGTTTCAGCTGTTTGGGATTCCCCTAGGTAATTTCCCATCAGAAAGCAGGAGGAGAATCCGTGCTTTCTGATTGGCTGCCTGTCACATCTTCCCCCCCGTCCGCTGTTGCGCTTCGTGTTGCGAATGTCTGTTCGCACCCCCCCCCCCCCCCAAGAAAATTTCTTGAGGCGATGTTATCGCTTTTCGCCGATAAATCTTTAGGCAATTAACCGACCAGCAAAATCTGTTATCGCGACAGGCCTAGTAACAACACAGGGAATATTTTCCCTTTTTATTAGTACTTGTTTTTATTTTATTTTATATTAAGTCAAGTCACAAGCATCATGTGATGTTTTACTCAGAAACTTGGATAAACCCTAGTCATTATACTTGACTACAGAGTCTTTTAAACAAAAATGTTCATTTTATTAACATTTTGTACACAAAAAATATATAGATGATCCAAAAAATTAAATAACTGCAAACATGAAGGCAAATTTTATACTACACTGCAAAAACAGAAAATCTAACCAAATCTCATATGTCTTAGCAAGACGAACAATCTAGTTTCAAGTAAAGAATCCTTTATATTGATTAAAAAAGTACTAGATCCACTGGCAGATTATTTCACTTATTTTCCCCACTTTTTAAGTAAAATAATCTGCCAGTGAAACTAATGCTTCTTTATGAACATTAAGGGAATATTGACTTAAAACAAGCTTCTGAAAAGTTACTTGTAAGTTCGTTTTGTCTCATTACAAGCTTACTAAGATATTTGTACTAGAAACTAGACTAGAAATATTTGATAAGATTTTGTGTTTTTGCAGTGTAATGTCAGTTTTATCAAAAATATTACTTGATGAATTTGTTTTTGTGCAGGTAAAAGGGAAGAAATTCACAATAACATTAGTTTTGTGTTTTTGATTGAACGGCAAAAAAACAGATTTTTTTTCACCCCTGTGTTTGTTTTTGTTGACCACATCAAAAGTTTTGCCTGAAGGTTTTAGTTCATCTTATTTTCCATCTGCAGATAAAGAGGCACACGGAGCAAACGTGTTCTCTCCTCGCTCCAAGACTTGGACGTTCCCCAATCTGAAGACTCCAGCCGGACCTGCGGAGGTTTACCTGGCCGTGGAGGAAGAGGAGGAAGAGGAAGACGCAGTGACGTTTGGATCCCCGTTCAGAGGGGTGAGCTGAAACAAAAAAGTTTGAATAAACCTGCAAAAGTTACTTACAAGTGTATCTCCATAAATCAGAGCATCATGGAAAGGTTCATTAGAGGCTTTTATTTTAAATCTGTTTTCTTATTAAAATCAAAATGTCCATATTGCGCTGCAAAAACTCAAAATCTTACCATTTCTATTTTTGATCTAGTTTCTAGTAGAAATATCTTAGCAGACTAGAAATAAGAGAAAACTAGCTGATAAGTAACTTTTGAGGAGCTTGTTTTAAGTAAATGATTCTTTCATTTTAGCTGCTTTTCATTACAAATGAGAACAAAACTTTATTGATGTTCCACTAATGTTGGTGATAAAAAAATATGTTTCGATTTAATTGTGCTAATTTTGATACAGAATCTGTTGATAGAAAAGAAGTAATTACACTGAGAGACATTTAATTTATAATAAGGAAAGATTGAATTATGAGTGGGAAAAATCTGCTACAGAAACTAGTATTTTTTATATTTAAATATTTTTCATATCTTTATTTTCTGTACACAAGTCAAAAATACAAGAACAAACAAGTTCAGAAATAGATAATATTTAAATTACTGTCAATGGCAACAACACAAAATAAAGAGCAAAAACGTTTAGGTTGAAGCGTAAACTTATTACACTTTCACTTTATAAAGTTTTATCAAAATCAAAGCAGCAGAATCTTTCCTGTATATTTACCTAAAACATATCAAGACAAACTTATAATCAAACTTTATTATTGTATTTCTTTAGAAAATTATTTTTATGCATTTATTGTATTTAAAAAGTAAAAAACACAGTTCCAACTCCTTACAATTATTACACAACCTCTAACTGAAGTATTAATATTAATTAGATTATTAAGTCTTAGGCTTTGAAATAAAGCAGCTTTGTGTCGCGTTTTGCCGCTGTGTGAATAATCTATGTAGCGCTAAAACACAGAACCACGTTCTTCCCTTCTGAAATTTTAATGACTTCAATATTAAAAATTCACAGCTGCAATCCACTTTTGTCTTCTCCACCTGATGCTGTTACATAAGCTGACCATAAAGCGTTTTCTTTCAGAACATGAAAGCCGGCGGCCCGTCCTCCAGTCGAGTGGTGGACCCGGGCAGCCTGCCCGTCCCGGCCCAGTCCGGGTTGAGCCGGAGGGGGAAGACGCGCGCGCGCCCAGCGTCCCCGAGATGAGCCGGGAGGCGGGGCTTGAGCTGCTCAGGGAGCGGCCAGAGGAGGCGCTCTCCCCGAGTCGCCCCCAGGTCCTGGAAACCCCCGAGTCTCTGAGCGACTCGCTGTACGACAGTCTGTCATCCTGCGGCAGCCAAGGGTGATGGCGGAGGGGGCCGGCGGGGGGCAGAGGCCCCATCTGTTCACTCTGATGATACAACGGCATATTGGGGCCATTGTAGATGGAGAAGATAAAAAGGACAAGTTCATTTCCATTAAAAAAAACTGAAATTTTGAGAATAATCTCAGAAATTGTCTAGAATAAACTTGGAAATATTCGAGTTTGAAAAGTTGGAAATTAGCCCGTAAAAACTAAGACATTTTTAAATTTGAAAAGTCGGACATTTGCTAGAAAAAAAAAGTTATTTCAAAAGGTGAACGTTTGACTTTTGAAAATTCTACAAAATGCTAGGAAAAAAATACATTTTCAGATTTATTAAAATTTTTTTTTTTTTTTAAATTTTCTCAAATGTCCAAATTCTTTTCTAGAAATCTTCTGAGATTAATCTAAAAATTTCTCCAACAAAGTTTTTGGCTAAAATGTACTCCTCCTTTTTTTGTTTTCTCTCCACTCTGGCCTTGACACGCCGCCGTACTGATGCTGCTCACCTTAAAGAAGAAAAAAAATCGTGCTTTTGCTGTCGTCTGTCAGCTGTTGCAACTGGAAAAGACGGATCGATCTCTTCTCCTCAGGATTTCCAAAACACGTGAAGCCAAAATAATTTAGGTTGCTCACTTTTTCACAATCAGACTGAACTGTGGACACTTATCTTGAACTGATGTATACAAGACTTAAAAAAAAAAACGCATGGCCAAGCTACAGATCAGCACAAGAGGTTGTCACTCTTGTATGGAAGAGGATAAGGGCCACTGAGAAAAAAATATACATTTTTTTCTTTAGAATTCTAGGATTCTGACTTTTTTTCCTCTGAATTTTAACTTTAATCTTCAATCTTCAATTGTTGAACTTTATCTTAACTTCCAGAATTCTGTGAAAATCTAGAATTCAGATTTTTTTCTCAGAATTCTGACTTTTAAGCTCAACATTATGACTTTTTTCAGAATTCTTGAATTCTGAGAAAAGTCCGATTTTGTTTTTTTTTTTTCCAGTGGCCCTAATCTTCTTCCGTACTCCTGCTAGTCGCTCAGAACCGTTTTGTTTTTTCGTTCTCATTCTGGTAGAAAACTCTCATTCATTGTGAAATACTGTTCTTCTTCCTGACATCATTTCACCGTAGAGTGTTGAGAAAAGATTAAAAACAAAACTTGGAGCGTCTAGAAAATAATAATAAAAATAATAATAAAAAAACAAAGAATGTTCATGTCTGTGTTCTCTGGTTGCTTCTCATGCATCATCATGTTTTAATGTCAAAAATAATTTTATTGATCACGTTGGTATTTGTTTTCACAGCCAGGGACTTTGTCTGTTTCTGAATCATAATGCATTTTAAAGGTAATATATGCCAGCAATAATAACATAGACGAGAGAAAAAAGGCTACATCATCTGATGAAAATGTATTTTTTATTATTTATTTATTTGAAATCATCTTTACGTAAAATCTGCAGTCCATTTCGCCGAGTAGATTCAGCTCTGATCTTTGTTTCTCCATCTCCGCCGTTGGTTTCTTAGCAAATAGAAAATCCTTACTGCCGTTTTTCAACTTTCTAAATAAAAGTGTTTTGATTTAAGTTCGCTTCAAGTGTTTTTATTTTCCCCCAAAGTGCCGGATTCAGATTCAAGCTGGGAAAGCATCCAATGGGATATTTTGCTTTATTTTATATGTTCTCAAATACAGAACAAAAAATATAGAATTTATTTCCAGACTTCCTCTGTGCCAGTTTACATCTGTCCACCATCTATCCGTTTGTTCCCATAAAATACATACATATTTTGAATACACTTAATTACATTTTAATTTGTTTTATTTAAAATGTGACATGTATTTCTTCATAATAGTATATTCTACTTTTAATTATGACTATAGTTTATGCTGCTCTTTTAGATGAATCAACTTGGAAAATTTGAACTCCATGAAATTGTTTTAAATATTTCAGTGATTCTTGAGAATAGGGACAAAATGGGTTTTAATTTTCCCATTACATTTTTTGTTATTTCTCAACCTTATGTATGCAAATATGACAAATAATGTTTTGGAAATGTAAAGATGCTGAGGTACAGGCTCCCAGTTGTCATCACCATCTGACAAAAATAAATAAAAAATAATTTTTAATGACCCTGTTAGTGATATTTTTACTTATTTTACAGAAAAATGCTTCTCAAGAAACAAAATATTTAAAACAAAAAACAACAAAAAGTCTATCTGACGGAGTTGACTCAAAACTGAAGGTGACAAACTACTGAGTAAAATGAAAACGTTGGTACATGTGAAGTAATGCAATTTATGTAAAATACATTAAAATGAATTAACTGCATTTAAGTGAGATTTGACAACAATTTCACAATTTCAAAGAGTCAGAAAAACTCTGATGGAGTTGACATCTGACGGAGGTGACAAAAAGCCAAACTACCTCAATTTATATGATGTTATTCTGAAGGCGGCTATATTGTAGCTCATCAGGTCCATGAAATCTTTACAATTTACCAAAATTAAGCTTTTATTTCACAAAGTTTCATCAAAGTTTTGTAAATTGTCAGTTACAGTGTTGACACATCATGGTTGTGACAAAAAACTTAGGAATAAAAAGAAGAAAAAATTAAAGAATAACATAAGCTAACCAGAGCTAACTAGCCTTAAACTAACCAGAGCTAACCAGCCCTCTTAGCAAAGGAAGAGAAAGGAAGAGGTCATGGGGTCCTCAGAAGTTCTGGTGCCCCCCAATAATGCCTGATTTTTTTTTTTTTTTTACATTCTTTTCATTTCTGACGATGTTGACAAAAACTAAGGACAACTTTCAATGGAGTTGGAAAATATATAAAAATGATTTTTAATTAAATTTATTGATACTTTCATAATTATTTATGTGACTACTTGTACTTAATTGTCATAATATATAATTTTAGTATTTCTTTAATTGTTTTAAACTATGATTATGTACTGAGTTTTGCTCCTGGACAAAGGCTTTTACAGGCATCATCCACCGACTACAATGTTTTAAATAAAAAAATATTCAGCAAATACCTGGAAAATATACATTGTTGTGCTCACATGACCCAGGTTAGTTTAGTCAGATATTTGAACAAATTATATGTTGTGTATATTTTATTCAAATTTTGTGCTTTATCCATAGGACCTGTTTTGTCCCTATTCTCAAGAATCACTGATTTATTTAAAATTTAAATTCTGTGTAGTTTGCAGATTGGATTGCAGCTGAATATTTCATGATTTTGATCCAGATTTTTCTGCAGAGGAACAAACTTATTCTGAATTTATCAATTGTGTGGGTAATTGTAGCAGTAATGGCCGCCGACCAAAGACCTTTAACCTGCCAGTGCCAAACTATTTCCAGTTCACTTTGTAACAATAGTTTGATTTTTCCAGACTGCAACCCAGTTTGTGAGGAAATCCACAAACAGGAACATTTGTTATTCTGTTATTAAAAATTTTTCAAAAGTTTTTCAACCATTAAACTGAATTTACTTCACATTCTGCAAACATTTATTTTCTCTGTTCGCTCAAGAACCTTCAACCTCTCACTCAGTTTCTCATCTGAATCAGTTTCACACAAATCTTAACATTTTTATGCACCAATTGATTATAAAATAATTAAGGAAAAACAGGAAGTGTTAATCTGTTCAACACATTTATTGAGCAAATGTATCAAATTAGTAGTTTTCGTTATACATCAACAAAAATTGTTCACAGTTTATACTTGAAAGAAAAAAAATTTGCACTGCTGTCAAATTGCCTGGTTAACATTGTTATTTGGCAGAATAAAGGATCAACAGCAGATTTTAGGGAAATTTACAAGAGGCGGATTCCAGATGAAAGACCTCTTGCTGTTAAATGAGCTGGGGGGAAATAAAAGAGAAAAAGGACAGATGGGACAGTCTCCTTCCCCAGCATGTCTACATTTATAAACCAGTCTGTCCAGTGACTTTTAGTCAGTCTGGATGGGTTTAATGGGATTAGCTTTTTCTGACAGGTTATGTTATTTCTTACACAAAACAGGGAAAAACAGAAAGGAAAAAAAAGCTAAAAAAAGGTTATTTTCTCTAAATCATGGGACACTAATCATACATTTCACCACCGTGAACTGAGGAAACCTATAAATAAGCAATCAAACAGAAATTAAACAGTATTTAGCTTCTGAATGTTATACGAGTCTTAAAAGTGAGTCTATTGTCTTAATTTATGGCACTAAATAACAGTAATAGAAACGTCAAGCGCTGCTCAGAATCGGGGCCTGTGTTAGGCAACACCCCCCTCTACAGGCCGAGCCTGATCACTGCAGTGTTGTGTTCTCCATAGCCAACATGGAACTACCATCAGGGAACCACAAACTTGCATCCAACCCTTGTAAGTTTCAAACATAAGTCAATCAAAACAACAAAAACATAAGACCACATAAGAGTTAGATTGAGAAAAGGAGAAAGTAAAAAAAGAGAAAAAAAAGCATCAAGTGCATCACAAATTGTGCCTTTTCTGATTTTAATATTTGACCACGGATTCCATCAGGTTTTACTTCTTTTCTTTCTTCTTCTCCTAAAAAAACAATAAACAAAAGAAATAAATTAGTGTAGCTACAGAAGATTATGGTCAGACTAATTATTTGTTGGTAAAGTTGCAAGTCGTCATAAAATTATCATAAAGTTAATATTAGCAGAATAATGACGCAACATGAGAAGAAAGTTGTAAAATTACTTTAAAAAAATACTGCGATAATGATATATGATATCAATAAGGACTAAGGATTTGTCGTGAAGCTCGTTTAATCCATTGGATTCATTCTTCAAAATCAAATGTGTTATTTTCACAACAGTTTCAAAGTCCTGCTGCTAATAATTTGGTCTTTTACAAAAGACTCTTGTAAAACTGATACCAAAGTATAACTTCACAAGGTGCTCAACATTCCTCACTTTATTTTACTTTTTCATAAAACTTCTAAATTATTCTCCTAAAATAATTTTCTTCTGGTAATAAGACTTCGACGTAGAACTTTCTCTGGAAATATTCTGAATTTATTACAACTATTCTCATAATATTAGGACTTTTTGTTGTATGGCTGCTCTTGTAATACTCTGACTTTATTCACATATTATTACGACTTTATTCTCATAATACGACTTTCATCTTGTATTATTGTGACTTATCTTGAAATATGACTTAATTTTTTTTTTCCATTAGCCTACAGCCCGAAGACTATGTTGGCATTAAACTGTGTTTATAAATCTTTTTCAAGAGTTCTCATCAAAATTTACTTAAAAGAAACCAAAGAGAAATGTCCAACATGAGAGTTTTATTACAGTTCAGCTGAAAGTTTTCTGTGGTTTATAAAATTCTTGTTGGCACCATAAACCAGGCTGGATTGTAACCAGAGAAGAAGAAACCAGCCTGACCGATGATCAACTGGCTGAAAACAAAAACCCTGGTTACATGCTTTCTGATAACACTCCTCAGTGTGGAGGCGGCTACAGAGTGAAGAAAACTAGCGGTTAATCATTATCAGTAGATAAAAATGTGGAGGAAGCAGAAATGAAAGAATTTAAAAGGGAGGATTCATTTTTCAGGCTGAGAAAGCTCCAGCTGTTAGAAGATAACAGAAAGTTGCAGTTGCTACATTTTAGCCTTTTCAGTTTTCAACCTCTGTCCTTCTGGAAACCGTCAACGTAAAATTCAACAAGTTGTTACATTCTTGCTGTCGGCAGTTTTTTTTTCTTTACTTCTTGTAAACAGTCTTATTTAATTACAAAACCACATTTTTATTTTTATTACCCGTCGTTAGCCATCAGTTTCATATTTGTTTGGATCAGAGTGCATCTAACAACGGTACTGAACAGTCTGTAATTCTTACCTCTTTTACATTTAAACCGGCAGCTGAGAGGAAAGAGGAACATCTTGAACCAGCTGCAAAAATCCCTTCTGATATTTCCTTCAGGAACAAACTGCTGGATTTTTAATAACTGCACAGTAATTTCTTACACTGTATATTTACTCTCACTGAACATTACATTATTCTGTTTTTGTTTTAAATCTACATTCTGTATTGTCCAGGCCTTGAAATTGGGCCTCTGCCTCTTTAAAAGCTCCTGCTCCTTCTGAAACTCCGCCTTCAGGAAGTCATCACAACAGGCTCCTTTATTAACCCTTCAACATGTTTTTGCCACCGTTACTCTGAGATGCAGCTCCCATAACGAGCTCAGCAGGTACGCGGTTCCACCAGGCGTTTGCTGATTGCTACAGGCTAGTCTGAAGGAGCTGAGTGGGGGAATCACAGAGGAGGGCGGCTTGGAAACTTGGAGCTCTGAGGAAAAGGTGGGGCTAGGCCCACCCAGATGTTTTGCACTGCTGGATGGTTGCCATGGAGATTAAATCATTTCTCAAACATGCATGAAAGAATGTTTCTGATGAGGGAATAAAGTTCTAAAATGATGCAAAGCTGAAAAAAGTCAATTTCCCATCATACTGCCCCTTTAAATGTCCTGTCCATTTGCTGCTGTTACACCTCAATTTCCCCACTGAAGGACAATAAATATTATTTCTAGTCTAATAAAGGAAGTCAGATTGTGTCAGATATATTTGGGATACCCCCATTGGAGCACAACTATTTACAACTCTTGTGATATT
Source organism: Poecilia picta (assembly GCA_033032245.1). Taxonomy (NCBI): domain Eukaryota; kingdom Metazoa; phylum Chordata; class Actinopteri; order Cyprinodontiformes; family Poeciliidae; genus Poecilia; species Poecilia picta. Next base: position 4,171,680 of record CM065359.1, read on the forward strand.
TAGCCTGTAAAACGTTAAGTCGTCTTGATGCAAAGTGGAACTGCTCAGTTTAGACAGCAGCTGTTAAACATCATTTTTTTATCATATTCTTAGGCTGTTGGCCTTTATTGAACAGGAAACTGACAGGAGATTTGGAAAAGAGCGAAGGGACCCGAGACCAGGATTCGAACCCAGGAGGACCGCCTCTGTACACGGGGTGTGCGCTCTACCAACAGAGCCACCCAGCGACCTCTGACCTCTCAGATTAATGAGTCATCAAGTCCTAGCAACAGCTCAGAACGTTGCAGCCATACCTGAACGTACATCTGCAGCCCCATCATCTTCTCTACACATCAGAGGTAGGTTGTGAAATCTCTGCACTCCCTCTCTGTCTCTACAAATATAAAACATTTGCCTCTGTGTTTACATGGTGAAGAAGCCTGACCAGCCACATCAGGGAACAAACTCTTAATTCTTAATAAGTGCTTGTATTTGTTGTTTGTTTCTTAAACTGACAATATTTAGAAATTTTGCAGGCTTTTCTAATTTAAATACCTTATTTATATCGTTATTTCAACTGAAGATGAGCGAGATGTTTAACTCGTTTTAAATACGACTACCTTTAGATAAAAACAAGCTAATTTTTTGTGCAGTGGCAGCAGAAGTTGGTAAACCTCAGTAAATAAAACTAAAAGTATGTTTAAAGCTCCATTTGGTGTTGGCTAAATGAAAAACGTGAAGAAAATGACTGAAACCTCGTCAGATGATGATGCGATGGATTCTTCAAAACTAAAATCCAGGAAATTATGGACAACCCTGACCATCCTCTGCATGAGTGTCTTCAGCCAGAGGCTTCTTCAAACTCACTGTGATACAGACTGCTACAGGAGATCCTTCCTGCCAACAATAACTCTTAGAACATTTTGAATTAAAATGAGTTACAACATTTCATTTCCCTTTGGTATCAAGAAAGTATTTTTGATTTTGAATGTGAAATGTGTTTCCTTCCTGTCTGCTGAGCAACTCCAATGATAATTCACAATCGGTTGGCAAATTTTATTTCATTTTGAAGGCGAGGGGACCCAGAGGAGCACTGGTGACACGCTGCAGGAACGTCTCCGCGACCCGACACGTGACTAATGCAGGATGGAGTAACGTTTCTGGAGTTTCCGTACCTTATCATTCATGGCCAAGATGATCATCAGCTTTCTGAAGATTGTGATAAAATCCAGGAACAAGTCCACACAGTGCCTGAAAGAGCAGAACAGACGAGGTCAGGACTATCTGCCTGGGAGCCGATGGCGACTCTACGTGCATTTGCATGTTATTTGGTTAGGAAATCCAGATTCAGAGGTCCAGGTGAGGCGTGTCGACAGCAGATAGAAGAACTCACCACACGTAGTCCTTGTCTCCGTTCTCGGCCTTTTCGATGATGAGCTGAGTGTCAAAGAGGACGAAGCCGCACATGACTAACAGACCGAGGTACATGTGCATCTGGCAGGGACAAAAATACACAACGTGATGAACAACAACGCCGTTAACTTCCTGGTTCAATAAAATAAATAACAAAACAAGCAAAATGCTGTGGAAAACACATCCATGACAATACATGCACAGCACTCAAAGTGGTTGCAATTTTCAACATAACAGAGCAATTAACAATACATTAGACACCGATAGAAACAATGTACTGTGAAATCATAAAACCATCAATAAAGTGGAATGAATTACAGTCTATAGTCTAAACATCCAAGATTCAGAATGTTGTGTTTTTATGAGCAGAGATGATAATCCAAGTGTTTTATTTTTATTTAAAGATGATCTACTTTGCTTCTTTTAAAAGATTAGGATACGTCTATGGGCTACAAAATATATTCTTTACATTTTTTCCACCAAATCATTGTCAGATATTGAGCTTTTAGTCAGAAGGAGCCGTTTAGGGCCTCCTGTCACTTTAACTTCAAATAAGCTGCTGCTTTCCAGACACCAAAAATCATCAACTTACTGCCAAAGAAACGACTGAATGGTTTTTTTAAACGCTCTGGCTGTTTGTAGAAGGAGTTGAAACACACACAAAAGGACAAAAAGGTACAAAATGTAAATTTTGTAAATCCAATTTAAGAAATAAATTAAAAAGGTCTTGATTTAGAAATATTGGCATATTTTTTAAAACTCTCATTTGAAATTGTTCTCTAACTGGTGCATCTCTAATTATCTTTATAATCATCTTTATAATCAGATAACATCAGTGTTATCTGATGATGACACTTCCAAAAATAACTGAAAATCATTGAAAGGTAAGAAAGACAGAAAGGTTTTCTTTTGTCTGGAAGTTTTCCACAACGTTATCAGATACAACAGTGAGTCTTTCAGCAGTTATGCTCAACATGGGTTTATATGCAAACATGAATGTGAACAGTAATAACATCCGTCGTCAAAAGAGGGTGAATATAAAGAAGTCGGGGTAGAAAAACGTCTGCATGTTTCAAGACTTACCTTGAACAACATCATAGACCCGAAGAAGATGTTCATCAGAGACACGAGGAAGAGGATGGAGAGGCCGGACATCAGAGTGCCTGAGAGCACAGGAAGTGGATTCAGGGTGAGGTTATAGTATTCAACCAAAACAACATGGCTTCCAGCAGAGGGGTCCTTACCTCCCAGGAACAGGTAGCTCCTGCGCTTCGCGTAGAGCGCGCTCAGAGTGAAGCACATGAAAATCACTGAGGTTCCCAGGAAGGCCGTCACGATGATGCTGGAAGGAAAAGAACCAGAGTGAGAAGTAAATCCAGCTGCCCAAAGCTCTGGAGGCCAACGGCTAAAGCTTGTTTAGGTAATAAACACACATTAATCTTTCACGTACCTCGGGTTGATCGCGATGACAAAGTCCAGTGTGGGGCCGAGGCCGATGCCTGGAGAGGGAGAGAGGAGCGCAAACACCGGCATGAAACTTCGCATGATTACAGACCAGCTGCCAAACGTACAAATTTAGACTGGAAATAAGTCAGTTTACCAGTGAGGAAGGCAAATCCAGCAAGGATGCCCAGTCTCTTCTTCTCCGTCTCAGGGTTGTGGGGAGTCATGGCGAGCCAGAACATCATGGCCAACGAGCCGATCAGAGACAACACGCCGCCCTGCAGGGACGGCGCACAGCAAAGTCATCTCACAGCCACGACGTTTGGTTGGAAACCTTTATTTTAAGTGTGTCTGAGTTCCTTTTATCAAAACAGTTCAAACACAGTTTAGAGACCTTTAGGAGAGAAATCTGAAGACTGTGTGTGTACTGGAAGAAACTGAAATGAAACGATGTAGTATGAGGTCATGTTTAGAGATATTAGAGAATTTCTTTTAAACATGTCCACCTCAAAGGCATCTGAATGAGCTTTAAAGCAACATTTGAAGTTTAGTGCATGCAAAACGCTCTTATTGTGAAGGTTAGAAGGAAGTTGTGTCTCAGTTTTTCATTTGTGCTGAATCCTTTAACAATGCAGCAAAAAAGATCATAAGACTACTGGAAACAGAAAGCCTCATTATTCTTAAGCATAAGCAAACCATTAACAATAATAAACCTGATGACAAGTTAACAGAAAAATAATCCAGGTAAAAGGTTCATCAGGTAAAAGGAAGTAGAGATAGTTGGAAGAACAACAAAACATTCTGCATCATCTCCAGCACAGTTTGCAACCAGAACACAAAACAACATTTAACAAACGTCCAGACAAAACATGGCTGCACAGATTGAAACCATGCTGGGGTAGTTTATGTGATTAGATCACTAAGAAATGGAAGTTAAACACGATATAAGGATTTGAATAAGAAAAGCTTAATCTATACATGTTTTAACAAGACACATTAAACATAAGAGAAGAGCCACCAGCCTCATGAAAGAGCTGATGAACGGAGGATGTGGCCTCTTCGGTTTGCTTTCACTTTCTCTGAAAGATTAAAATCATCGAAAGGAACAAAGAAAGGAAAGACGCCGCGTAGCGAGAGAATTTAAGACATCCACACCGTAACTGGGACAGACTTCATCAGACCTCTGAGTGTTTCATTCTGGCGCTGATCCGTCAGCTGTAGAGGAAGTTCTGTGAACCGGTATCGTCACATTTTAAACCAATCCAAGTCCATCTTCAGACAGCAGGCTGCCCAAGCGCCTGACATGATACATTTTCTGGACTATAAATTGTAAAAGTAATTATTAGGATTAGCTCAAATATTGTTGTTTTGAGGCCAATTTCAAGTAATATGCTGATAATAATAAAAGTTTGACCTGTACATCAGAATGGAAATGACCAACTCATTTTACTTTATTATGCGATTAATTTATTATTTATTGCTTACAACTCATATCAGAGTTTGAACGGCATGTTGCATGTTATTGGACATCATGAGATCATGTGTCGTGATTCTACACCAGAAGAATCTGGACGCAAACAACGCCTGAAGCAAGCGACACTTTGAATGGAACTAATCAGTGGAAACCTGATTTAATCAGTATTTAGGGAAAATGTTTGAGTATTTCATTTTTATTTCTGTAAAATGTTTGCCGCTGCTCTTTTTGGGGTTGTAACCCGTTAACACAGAAACCTGATTACGGTCACATTTAACTAGTAGAATGAAGAAACGCGCAAAAATAAACAAGATTTTATCAAACGAAATAAAAAATGTAATCAAACATCCAGATCAGCTGTGTGAACGTGGCCCGATGTACAGCAGCCTTATCAGTCCGGACCAGCCTCTCCACACACGTATCTCAGTGAACCTTGGCTGCCCATAAACGTCTCTCTGTGCAACTTGTCTTAAACTCTTTAGATCACACTTTTGAAAGACCAAACTTCTGCTGAATCACAAAGGACCAACATTTTGTAAATGCTACATCTCATCACATTCCTATTTCATTCAAATCTAACTTATTCCACCCTGCCAATGTCATTTTAAGGAGTGAAAAAGTTGTTTTTTTGGGGTTTGTTTGTTTGTTTTTTTAAAGCAAATGAACTGTAATTGGTCATAAGACCATGGCAGAGACGTGGTGGTTGGTTCGTAATCTTAGAAAACTTTTATTTCAACAGAATTAGCTCAAGTTTGCCTGCTTCTGCTTGACTTCATTTAAAAGCTCAACCTACTGCTGTTGCATTTCATTCTGACCTACCTGGAAAAGGCGGGTGACCACGTGGACATATGAGCCGGCCGCGGCCACAAACATACAGACAGCCAAGCTGGAGTACACATTCTTCAGGTGCACCTGGGTGGAGTGAGATCTGCAGAGAGGATTCCAGCAAAAGACGCATGAGAGATGGTGACACAAGTTAAAGAGTCTGAGCGTCACACACTGAATCGACAGCAAGCTTACGCACATTTGGGAGAACCTGAAGATGGCGTCAATATTGATGTTGCGGTCGAACACGTTCATGATGGTGTCAGGTATTCAGGATCTTAGAGTGTTTTGATCCAACAATGCCTCCTGTGAAACGAAATCAAACTATTGCTTCATTTTATTGACCTTTGATTTTTATTGTATGGTCATAAAACACGGGTTCGTGTAAGAGAGAAAAGATTCAAGGATTTGCTAACAATTCATTTTACTGCAAATGAATGTTTGCACCTTTTAAAATAAATCATTTCTGGCAAAGATATACAAATAATAGGGCTGTCAAAGATTTTAGCTTTGTGAAGATTGAGTAATATGATGTGCTATAATAAAGTATAACTTAAAATAAATAGAAATTTTACTCGCTGCTTCTCATCAGCTTTTAGCTTTTTTTGAGATCTTTAAAAAATGTAAACTCTGTTATGATCCAACAGGCTGAACGCAATTTAGCATGCTAAGTGTAAATTTACAATTAAATATCAGCAAACAATAACTGCATTTAAAACAGTCATTTAAAATATTAATATTAACATTACAGTAAGGAAAAGTGTTATTTGATGCTTTAACCTTTCTGTATATATGAATTCAATCATGGGGCTTTCTGAAAATGTTTTATTCTAAATCAAAATTAATTGTGTTGACACACAAACAATAACTAATATATTTACAATAATAATACAATATATATTATAATAACAATAATATAATACAATAGGCCTTAAGAAATATCAAATTCAACAGATAATGTCAACAACAGTTGGATTTCCTTTTTTAGTTTTTCCACTAGTCTGAGTACAAATAGATTTCTGGTCATTATTTTTTGTTCTAGATATTTAAACCATTTTAAAAATGGTTTTAAAATATTAAAATGGTAAATATTTAAACAATTTTCAGTTCAAATTTAACACCCAATAATAATACAATACAAATTCAGTGATATTTTCTCAATAAAAACAACTATTATTTTAAATAATCTACTTTTAGAATCAATCACCGACTGGCGCTCCGTTAAAACCAATTACAACATAATTGCGTAATTTAAAAAGACGTTAAACTACTGGTTACCATCAAATGTCAACGGCTAACTAGCACATATACAAATACACCGAGCAAATAAAAGCTGTGCAAACAGACGCTAGAGTTCAGTTTTTGACGTTCAAATTTAAATGTAGCCCAAAAGTTCATTTATAAATACAGACCCAAAAAAAAGCGCTACGTGGTTATTTATGAATAGCTGTTGTAAAGTCAGCGTTAACTAACGTCCCTAGCCCAGCTCGGTAGTTAGCTACCTGGCTAACGGCTGCTAAATCTGTCAACACAACTCGACGTCTTCGGTCATTTTCAACAGGAAGCCGCTGCTATAAACCAGTGGCGATTTTACAGCTAGCATTAAAATACACCCATACAACAAAATACATTGGGGCAACACACCTCCTGGGCTCTGCCTTCCGAAATGTTCGGGAGCTTTCCTGGATCGCTCGCTGCTACAGTTTCTTAACAAACCAGTACGTGTCAGTCAGATCGAGTCGGTCTGCTGATGTCACCATGGAAACACCCAGAAGACTTCGTGACACCGAAGTCGGCACTCGATTTGTAGCTTCAGTAAAAGGCTGGGTTCACCTTTGATCAGTTCAGCAACTAAACTGATTATATGGATCATCAAACTAGGTGAATTATTATATATTGATTGTAACGTCTTTAGAAACAGATAGTAATAAGTAAAACCTGGAATTTATTTGTGACAAACAGACAACAACAACAAAAAAATCTTACTTGGGGTCTCTGTATCCAAAAGTTGTAAATAAATAAGAGCAGTATGTATTTTATGTATTTTATTTCCAGTGAAGGTTAAACGTAACTGGAGAAATTACTTAAAACATATTTGGTAAAAAAGGCTACTTTTAATTACTTTTCCAAGAATGAATCACAACATCTGACTTAATATGTCATTAGACAGAAAAAAATACATAGTCTGAACTGGAAATGATCCACATCATTGAGCCGCCATCTTGGTAGGCAAATGCTGTATGACATAACGTGCAAAGTTTGACATGCTAAAGATCAGAATGAGAAACATACAAGTAAATAACATTATCACAAATATAACAAACAAAGGCAGAAGAAACACATTTCCAATCTATTTCAATGTAAAACCTTTGAAACTAAGGCTTGTTTGTAATGTACGTACTTTTTAGTGATAATGTATAGTGTTCACTTGTTCCTTTTTCACCTACTAAAGGAACAACAAGCTTGACAGATGGAATAAGCATATCACTTAACACAAAATGATAAGATTTGTATCATTTGTTTTTCATTCAGTGAAGTTACTTGCACCAGGTAACTTCACACTATGCAGAAACTTTACTCAAGTAAGAGTAACAATACTTTCTAAAAAAAAAATTACTCATATAAATGTATAAAGTATGATATGGTAAAACAACATCTATCAGTATTTTTTTTCTTTTCCAAAAAGTTTCTCAAATAAATATGATTGAATAAGGCTACACCCAAAATTGCATTAAAACACTGTAATGGCCCTTCAACGAAGCTCCGAATCGGACGCCAACTTCAATCACGTACAAGCTGCAGTGACGTTCGCATTTCGGCGACGTTGTTGCGTTTCGTAAATAAATAATCTGCTTTATTTTATGTGAACGATGCCTGTGAAAACAAATGTGTAATTTTATAACAGCGCCGCGACTCATTGACGAATCTCTTTGCCACTTCCTGATGCGTTAACTGGGAAACGTTCACCTAAAATGGCCGTCATGTAATGAGTCGCTTCTTTGTAACCAGAGACTGCGAAACGACGTCATTGCTTGATTATTCGACTCAATGTTAAGTCTAATTTTAGTTTTAGTTTTAATGTGAATTAAATATCAGAGGGCTCATTTTTTACCGCCAAATAATTAGTTTGGCCATGTAGAAATAAGTTAGAGATATCTATGAATGCACCTAACGCTTCAGTATGTTTCATTATGACGGGCATGTAAAAATGTAAATATCACTTTCGTTTTGGATTAATTTTACCTACGTTGAGATAAATGCACAGTCCTATAACTGTCTTTTTACAAATACATAATCCAGAACTTATGTGATTGAACCCAAAATGATTCGTGGAAGTTTTAGTAATTATTTATTTCTCATTTAAAAACATTTTAAAAAATGTTTTTAAGTAAAAATTGTTCAATTTAATTACATGAAGACATTTTTGTGATTCCAAAAAGCTGAGTAAAAATGTTCATCCAGGTTTATTTCCTTTGCATGTTTCAAAACAATCAATGTGAATTATTAGAAGTGTTTTAAGATACAAAAAATAATAATAAAATGAGCCATTGTATCCTAGGAACCTTTTTTATTGCTTTTTAAATATGAAACACAAATCAAACTTGACTGAAATAAAATAAAAAGCTATCACCATTTATTTATCTATTTTTTATAACTGTTTTTTAAAAAATATATACATATTTACCAGAATAGACAAGTAATGACAAACAAAAACAGAATGATTTGATTGGTCGATTTATGTCATAAAATTCAAAATATTAAACTGCAATATAAAACATATTTCTATGTTCTGTGTTAAAAATAAAATCCCCAGAAAAAAAGGAAAAACTATTTATTTTATTACTTCTAGACAATCTAATTCTGACAGTAGCAAGAGCTTTTTATTCTGTAGGCCTTAAAGATAAATATTGTATATAGTCTGTTGTTTTTTAATGTACAAATTTACAAGCACATTTTGTTAGAACAAGGTAAGGTATGAAAAATGTCAAAATATAATAAAATGGACCGGTTTTTACATCTTTTTGCTAGTTTTTTTTAAACTAATTTAAATACACAAAGTAAAATCAAACCAAATTAAAACAGATTGCAATAAAAAAACAGGTGATATTTCCATTTAAAACTTTATATTTTACCAACGTCTTGTTCTTTATTACTGATTTCTGGCAAATCTAATCACCAACACATGCATTGACTGTAAGATGGATGTAAATATTTAAAGTTGTAGCTTACATGAAAATGAAAGGAACACAAACAGTACCAAGAATATAAAATATAACCAAATTTTATTGTAAAACCAAAGTTGGTAGCACCTTTTTCTTTTTTTTTAGAGTTTTGGTCAGATCAGGTATAAAACGTTTCTTTTATTTGTATTTTTTTTTGTAACACACAAAAGAATTGAGACTTCTTCAAATACTTTTGGTCATCACAACATACATTTTCATTTTCATATTTGACTCATCAACATGCAGGCAAGAATCGCATCAAACAAACATAGTAAAAACCATCCTACCAAAGAAAACCTCATGAAATACGACATGAATAGAAAACATGATGTAAGCACAGATTCACGCTTGTTCTGTAAATTATATTTGAACAGGTTGAAGATCATTCCGTCAGCAAAAGATGTTATATAGGCACAGATAAACAGCAAAACACAAGGCCAGCCTCAGTACAGGCAAAATGGATCACAATATAAAATGTTGCGCATCAAGAAGTTCTGGACAATTACAACTTTATTTTGGCCAATAAATATATATAGAAAAAACACTAAGCAATTTCAAAATATCAAATTTGATAGCTTCAAGTGTTGCACTGTAAGTACCAGAGCTGCTGGCATCCCCACCTGTTTGCTCCTGACACTGTTTTTTTCTCACGCTCAGCATGACACCAGGGAGTGTGCAGGCCTCCAAAATCTCTGTTCAGGCGTTTCTCTGTCCCTCCGTTTCCAAAAGGCACAGTTTTTACTTTCAGCACTGTCAATATAAAACAAGTGCAAGCTGTTTGTCGTTTGGAAAGAAAGAAAAACACAGTAACAAATGAAGTATTGTCTGAAAACTCTTAACGTTTACGCTCATCCTATGTGCCAGCTTATCCAGTGTAACTGTTTACATCGGACCAAAGATCTTCGCCCGTTTACTCGAGCGTATCAATCTGAACGTCGATTATTTATATTGCATGTTTGGGAAAAACAAGTTTGTGTACAGCACAAATAAGTAGAATCCACTTTGATTTGATGTAAATAAGGATACAGCAACATTTACAGTTCCATAAAAAGTATTTGCCCCCTTACAGACTTCTCCAGTTTTTGCTTCTTCATCTCAGACCTTCACCCTCTGCTGAAACAACTGGAATAATCGTTCAATAATCGTAATAATGCAAGCAGCACCTGTTATAGTTTTAGAAGGCTGGAATATTAAATAATTAGCATCTTTTAAATTATATGGCGTAGAATAATTTTAAAATGTAAATAAGGCTATAGACTTCTGAAAATCATAAATCCACCTGTGCAAAGTTTGACACAGCTCAGGTAAACTAAAAGAAATTTACAGAAGTTTTAGACTGTTAATGTTGTCAGACAAGTACTATTTAAATTCCTCGATACTAAAGAGTATTGCTAGTGAAATTAAACCTTAAAAATATGATTAATCACAGATAATTTCATATATATTGGACCAAATGAATTTGGAAAGCTTTTTTCCCCTCAATAATTATTATACAAAAATAGAATTCGTCTAATAATAAAGTTTTTTGGATGATCTGAAACATTTAAGAAGAAAAGCAGAAGAAATCTGTAAAGGGGGCTAAGACCTTTTCACAGAACTGCACATCTGTCGACCGCAGGAGGTTCACCATGTTATTACCGAACTGGGTTGCATAGAGAAACAATGTTCGCCATTTAAAAATAGATTTCCTTATATAAAAAAAGGAATCTATAAATGTATAAAAATCTGGTGGAATTAAAAAACTTTCTTTTTTTTCACTCTTGTTCCTTAAAAGGCACAATAAAGCAAACCGTATCCAAAAGTCCAGTGAGGGCAGACAGACGTCTGCTTTGGCAAAAGATCCACTTTCATATTTAAACCAGCTGGAGTGATTGTAATGGGATGGCTTTGGTTAATTCCCAGTCTTTTCTTGTAGTGCTTCGATATAAAAAAAATAAAATAAAAAAGAACAGAAGTGGTCGCCATGATCGGCAGGTTTGGGCTAGATCCCCAAACCAGCTGCACGTGAGTGCGAAGGTTAAACGCGGCAGCGGCGGCGGCGGCGCGTCTTTTTCTGGGCGAATGCAGAATAATGAGGAGCAGAACTACTGTTCCCGGAGCTGGTCCAGCCGGGTGTAAACGTTTTCGGCTTTACTGAGCTCCTCGAACACGGGCAGCAGGTTGAGCAGCTCGGCGTCGTCTGCGTCGTCAAACCATGACACCACGGGAATCTGGAGGACCAACAGAAAACAGATTATTAACAGAGATGAGAAAGTCCTGAATGAAGTAAAATTACAAATGATGGAAAATATTTTTAAAAACTGGCTTCTACGTAAATAATTCCTTCTCAGAAACGGTTTTGTTGTTGTCTTACAATCCAGAAACCACTTGCTGCATTCTTATTGGTTGTGCAGGAGGTTCAACTTCTGCTTTTCAAAGATGTATGGTTGTATGATTGCACATCTGTTTGCTGCCATTTCTCATAAGAGTGTAAACAATGAGTTTGGAGGCGTGGTCAGCAGCAGGTTATTTAGATTTAAAGGGACAAGATGCCCTAAAACAGTTCATTCTGAACTGACAAGACTAACATTTCATTATCTAATTTGGTGCAAAAAACTTAATGAACACGTTTTGTATTGCTAATAAACCTCTCCTAACCTGTTCAAGGAAGCATAATAGGTCACCTTTAAGTAATATCGGCCACAATTTCTAAAGCCAAATGGGTCGGGAAGCGGGAAAAGGAGGCAGGCGTTGACTCACAGCATTATTAGGGTGGAAGATGTATGAGGCAGGTGAGTTATCCAGGATGAGGGTCCTGTTCAGGTCCCTGCCCAGGCGGCTCAGGTCTTTCACATAGCAGCCCTGGTGGAACACGCAGGATTCCCGGAACAGCCGGGTCCGAAACACGCCGCCCTGATCCAGCAGGTCCGTCACTGGGTCCGCATACTGGAGGAGGAGGGAGAAGAGCGGGGACGTGCGAGGACACACTAATGAAGAACTGTCTATGGATTGTTAGAGCTGTGTATGTGTTCAGGGTGTCTAATAATAAGGTCAAGCAGCTCTAAAAAAAAAAAAAAACAGGAACTAAAGGCGAGAGAAAGCAGAACAACATCTGACCGATCAGGGCTTAAATCAGCCACACAACACTTCAACTTGCTGACACACAATAAAAAATAAAGATGGAGTTCAGGATCTGTTTTTGTACCTTAGCAAGACTGGCTGTAAACAGCACACATTCAAACATTTCTCCCATTCTCCGCAGGAACTCATCCACGTACGGCCTCTTCAGGACATACACCTGGAGAGGCACACAGGCTGTAAGCAAAACAGGTTCACGTTCATCACCCCCCCCATCCGAATCATGCATCAGCTGCTCATGACCGCTTCCTGAAACAAGTAATCAAGAATAGGCCGCGCCAGCGTGAACCAGCCTATCCTGGATTACTTGAACCAGGCGGAGGTCCACTGGGGGATTCCTTACCGGCACATCAAGTCCAAAGGAATCACATTTCTGACTTAGTCACATTTACACAGGCTAATATAAATGCAGGGGTGCTCAGCTCTAAACCAGGGGTGTCCAAACTTTCAGTCAGGAGGGTCAAAATCACCAAGTCAAAGCCAAAAATCAAACAAATAAAGTCATTGTATATTTTTAGTTTTGTAATAAGGGATATTTGGAATTAACAATTATTTAGTTATTGATTAATCGATTATTCTCATGATTAATCAATTAATTGGATAAAAAATTGTCGCGTTTACTGATTTTTAATTTAACCACTTAAGTCTTTCTATACAATATTAAAAAACATTGCAAGATGCAAATAATTTTTCATTGCATAAAATGCAGTAACATAACGTTCCCTTAGTGCTGCAGCTAAAGTAATATTTCTAACATCAACATGTGAAAAGGTTCGGCCCTTTCTACTGGACTTTTTATCAATATAGTGTAGGGCTGATCTGTTTTTTTATTATTAACCAATTAATAATAACTGGATAACAAAAGGGGCTTAAAATTTGTTTTTCCAGAACATGAACTAGGGAAGGATAAACAATGTCACTTCCGGAGTTTTGGGTACATTCTACGAATGGAGAATTTTTATTTTATTTTTTTTAAATACAACATTTATAAGTTTTTTGTACAGTTTTCGCTAAATTACTGTTCTGAATATGTTGACTCCTCAGAAAAATTGCCCTTTGAGTCCATTAACAATAAATCCATTACTAAATTGGTTGATGATTACTTTATTAAACGATTAATCATTATTAAGCTGATTAATCACAATTAGTCTGATTAATCATTTAATTTGATTAAACCTTTCAACTCTTTTCTACTTATTATGAAAGTTTAGTAGTAAACAGACAAATACTTTATGCTGTACTTAACATTTTCGATCACAAGAAAATTATGTCAATAAAAATGTTTGCCTGATTATAAAATACATTTGAGCCATCCTCAAACTGCACAAACAGCCAAGGGACACTTTGAACACCCCAAACTTTAAACATATTCTTTTCTCTTCTTGCTAAATAAAAAGCAGCAACATTTCCTGTGCATGTCAATAAAAACTGTTTTCCTTTGATTCCACTTTCTGTTCAACATCTGGCCAGCAGGGGGATCCGTGGCCACATCTCTGTGTGAAAACCTAAAGGACGGGATCCACCCCACTCGCCCACAGCAAACATGGCCGTGTACCTGGTGTGTGGTCCCCTCTATCTCCACCGGCACGATGAAGTCTGCATTGCTAATGGGCTGGAGGGGAGAAGGCAGAGGGAGAGAGAGGAGGGTTGGAACGCCGCGTACATTCACATGGCATTACATAACAACCAGGCAGCGAGTCGCTCTACAACCGCCCTGCATGAAGCAGGGTTAGAGGTTCCAGTCCAAAAATCGCTGCTTTTTATGAAGAAAAATGCATCCAAAATGCAAAAAAAAGAAAAAGAAAAGCAGAGGCAGATGTACCTTGAAGGAGCTGTGCACCAGAGTCTCATCCAGGTCTATGACCACGCAGACCTTCCCTTGGTCCTCGGCATTCAGCTCAGGCAGGAGGCTAACTTCTGATGGCTGAGGAGAAACATCCACACGCTTTATAACAACACAACTCGTCCCTACAAGGCAGAGATTTATCTGGAAATCAATCCCGACTCATTCGATGTTCTCTCTTTGGGGAAAATGAGATTAGATGAGTCCAGTTTCAGGAGAACAGGGAGGATTATCTCCTTTAGCTGCAGCTCAGGAGCATCTTTACATGTTGTTGGTTGATTTTCTAAGAGGGAAACAAAAGTGTCATTTTCTAAGATCTCCGTCTTTCCACGCAGATGGGGTTTAATAATTAATTCATTACGTAACAGGAATGGCTCATCTATTAGGAAAGGAAAATCCAGTTAGAGAAAGACGCTTGCCTGCCTGTAAAAAGCAAAGTAACACCCAACCAGGGACTGGTTTTTATTACCAAACGTGATGCTAAACGTTGCAGAATCACTGTGATGAGCTGATTTCAGCAGTCTGTTAATGTCTGTTTTAAAGCATAGTAGAGCTACACTGAACTGCAACATGAAGATCTGCAGGATCGCTTGGTATTTGGTAGCAGGGCTGCAGATAACGATTGTTTTAGTAATCAATGACTCTACTGGTTAATCAAATAAAAATTCATTAAATTTAATTATGTATTCCTTTTCTAGAAAAACTATATTAAGATTCAAATAAACCAATTATTCAGTTGTTTTGTTTTTAAATTAAAAAATAAACATTTTATTGTCTGAAACGCAGTAACAGCATTCCTTTACTGAACTATTGACTATTTGTAGCAGAGTCTGCATCTGCAGCTAAAAAATACTTCCAACATCAATATTTCTGCCCGACTTCACATCAACACAGTGCACGATTAAAACACTGATTGTTTTCTGGGTAAACAAATTGATAACTATATAGAAAAAAATGCTTAATTGGAGATTTTCTTCACCGAATTTGAAACAGGCAAAACTAAAACTGCTACTTGAGAAGTTCTGGGTAAGACATATTTATGACAAAGAAATGTTTTTGTTCCTCTTAAATGCAAAATGTTTATATTTTTGGACAGTTGTGCCTTATTTATCACTCTGATTGAGTTGCTTTTTTTAGAATATTGTCCTTTTTTTTAAGTTAAATTCCAGGTAATGATTAATCGCTTACTAAAATTAGTTGATGATTATTTCAATAATCGATTAATCATTGCATCATGTTATGCATTTATGCTTTTAGGACAGTGGGGGGGACTTTTACTGTCCTAGATGTCCATATCTGGTCCAAAGATGATCAAATATGTGCAGAATATCACAAAACAAAATGAGGATGAAAAAGAGTGAAAGAGGAAAGAACATTTAAAGAATCAGCACTTGGCCACCATCTATTACATATAATAAAATGAACCCTAAACGAGCCTGGTGTGAAGATTTTTACATCCATGTTACCTTGACAACCGTCCCATTTTCCTGTGACTCCAGCAGGGCATGCTGGGAAGGCGGCGGCAGTGGCGGCTGAGGCGTTTTGGGGCCATCCTGGACTTTGAGGCAGCAGAAGAGGGCTTTGAAGATGTTACAACTCCGAGGCTGTTTCAGGGCAGAGCGGCTCACCTGGCCTGAAGGGGCGAGCGAGAGAGAGAAATCTTAAGTGGGGCCTCAGCTCTTAATCCCGCAACTCCCATAAGCCAACTTGAAAAAAAAAAAACAAGCTTAAATAAACAAAAAAAAGTGCTTAATGTACTGTAACGAGATGCAATTTGCCAGCAAAATCTATTTTCCTGAAGGCTTTGTCCATCTGTCGACATGCGTGGCAGAGACCCTTGTACAGAAATCTGTTTCTAATGCGCCTGCCGCTGCTGCTCCTGCTGGAAATGGCTGGTACAGGTTACATAATCGCAGAGGGCGGGAAAACCCACACTTTTCAGCGGAAAACACAGACAGAAAACATTCCAGCTGTTTTAAACTCCCAGGGCTCTTTACGGCCAGAAACGGCGAGTCGGACCGGACCACACCGACAACCAACCGCGGCTCGCCTTTGATCAGACCCAAAGCTCCATGCAACACCTGTGCTGCAGACAAAGAAGAGGGGAGGAAGGCATTCTTGAGAGTCCCCCCCCCCCCCACCTCCCTCTGGTGCATTTCGTGTGAGGACTTGCAAAGAAACGCGACGAGAGTTTAAAACCCATCAATATTGTGTGATCACTGGAATAAACACGCAAAGGAGGAGGGAGAGTGGAGAAAACCGAGATGCACCAATTAGGCTTTCGCTGGCAGAAACCGATTTTTGCTTCTCTTTACAATCTTTCCACATAAAAAAAACAACAAAAAGTTGTGAATCAAGCTGAAAACTGCATCACTGGATAAATTAGGGCACATTTCTATAAGTGCAAAACTCATAGGAGAGCCTCATTTTTCTGCATTTAATGAAAACAAAATCAGAGCTGAGAAAAGAAAAACAGTCAGATTGCATGTCAAAAATACATCTGATTGTTAAACTAAAAGAAAAAGTGCATCAAAGTGTGTTCACAGTTAATGCTTTTAGAAACTTGAAAATGAGATTTTTCAGTATTTAGTCATCCAACCAGCAGCCTGCAGCCGGATCGGCGCTGCTCTAAACGCGTAATGCAAACACGGCAACAGCCCTGTTACACAACGCCATGTTGAGACAAAGCACGCTGCAACTCAATACAGTTACTGCAGATAGGCATGCGACCTTTTTCCCTTTATACACGACGTTATGGTTAAAGATTCAACACACACATTTGGCATTTAAATCAGCCTCTTGGTTTCCAGGGAAAAGATACGTATGACATAACACAGAAAAACTCCCCTTCATGTGAAAAGGATGGGAAGATTAATCTCTCAGAGGTTTATCAGTGACAGACAGATGGATCCAAAAAAAAAAAAAAGCAAAATATCACCCAAGCCCACACAATCTAAAAAACAGATACAAGCCAAAGAATCTGACACTCTAAGGCTGGATTATCTTCTATGGATAAAACATGAACCAAGAGGCCGAATTAGTGACGCAAAGCCTCTTTCAATCCTGAGCAAAGTGTGCAAACAACCAAATGTTTCAGAGCGGCGCTACAACGGGCGTGTAGAGGACGGGGAGTGTTTGTGCATTCCGCTGTCAGCGCCGCCGCCGCACCTGATTGTTCCTTATTGCGTCCAGCAAACATCCCAGCGTTCACACGCGGCAGGATGCACGCCCAGTTCCTGCTCCAAAAAAATCCCCCCCAAAAGCGGCGCCGCGATCGGCTGCAGCCAGAGGCGCGCATGATGCTTCTGGCGTCCAGAGGACAGAAACGGCGCCGTGCCTGCTGCTGGCAGGGCGCGGGACGGTGCCAAAACCGGCCGGAAACAGAGGCGAAGCACATCCCAGAGAAAAGTCCTAATTCAGCAGGTTTATCCTGATGTCGATCGATTAGAGAAAACACATGAAAACTACAAATGTACTCAGTTCTTAAAGAGTTAGCCAAACTCAGAACTGGACCATCAAAGCCAACGGCAACAACAACAGAGTTTATGGAGTTTTGTTTTTGAACTTTTCTACATTTTCAAAATGCTGTAAATGCATATTTTTAATTACAAAGATACAAAAAAAAGGGGAAAAAAATCAGCTAAAAACACGCTAAAAACATAGAGTTTATGATTTCAAAATGGCGTTTGACATCATCTGAGGGAGGAGTCAGGACAGATATTAACAGAAATTAAAAAAAAAATCTTATGTACTATCATAAAGTTAATCACGTTATACTAATTATTATATATGATAAGTTACAATTTCAAAACATTTCCCCACGCTGTTAATTTAAATACTTTAAATGAGGAGAAACAATCTATACCGACACGTTAAGGAACACAGTAAAGTCTGTACACTAGCTGCTGCTGCCCACTGCATGTCAGCTGGCTGAAAACAAAAACAATCCAGGCTATTTTTGAATACATTTCTGGTAGCTAGTTGGTAACAACTGTCATTTTTTCCTGTTAAGTAAAAATAAATGCATATTTATGGGTCAATTTGCTGCTTTACAATGTAAATATTTGCCAAATATTACATACAGTTCCACTGATTTAACATGTGTGAACTTGCCTAATTAAGCCCATGGAAAATTCAGTTTCTATTAGAAATTAGGAATATATTTTTAACTCAGTCACAGAAATTAATTATTATGTTTACTTTGAATTTCTTTGTGTAGAATATTCTTTCTCTTTTTTATGGTTTAAATTTCAAACACTGAAGTCATAAATCTGAGACACTGACTGTAAGAATGATTAGCACATATAAAGTAATTGCATTTATTCTAATAAAAATTAAAGAAAAATAGAATAATTGGAGATGTCTTTAATGGGCTGGACTATAGAGGTAGTGGGTGTGTCTCACATTTTGCACATTGTGTTCCTTCCTATAAACACACACACACACACACACACACACACACACACATGCAGTTTTCTAAGAATATTATTCACCTTATTATACTGGTATTCTTCTAGGTTTTAATTAGGCTACACAGGCTATTACTACTTATCCTGATTCTGTTTATTATTATTACTCATTTGTGTACATTTTTGTGACACCTGATAATGTGCTTTTCACGATTATAACAATGTAAAACAAGATGGGTTAGGTTAGATGCATACAATATGTTATTTTTATCTATTTGGTTTATTTTCTTAGCGTTCATCCATTTGGTCTTCAAAATTTCCATAAAAACAGTTGCAACATCTATTTTTTTAATAAGTAAGCTATTAAATTAAATTAGAATTAGCTTCTAAAATGCTGTTTAAACGTTTAACATACTCACATGATCTAGACACAATTGAACTTTCTTCCCTTCATCTTTCAGGCAAAACAGTTTTTTTATTTTATTGCCAACATTCCTAATAAAGGGGTTAATACCCCCCTTGGCCCCTCCTTAGTGCCGCCACTGACAATAACACGAAGAGGAGCCACAGATTTGCACCCACTGCAGAAAGAGACCAACCGGATCAACAATAGCCAAGCCGGGGCTGGAATGAACATCGCGAACTATAAAACACATTTCTGTGTTGTTATATAAAACTAACCCTGAATTTGTAATTTGATGCCATTTTTCCCCCTTTTCTTCCTCTCTGGTGATCTCAGAAGAAGAACAGATTTTTTTTTTGGCGCCATATAAAATGAGCAGGATCAGCGTGGGTCTTCCACAGTGATCACTTAAGACCTGCGTGGAGCGGAGCGGGGGGGGGGGAGATGCCAAAACAAGGCAGCGCGCCTTTCAGACCGCAGCCCTCAACTGTCAAATAAAAACAGCCTGCGCTCTTCTTATTACACATAAACCCAGCTGTGGCTCGGGGCTCCGGGCATCAACACAGCCGCTTTCATGCGCTCACCTGCTTTCGGTGACACTTGCACGTCTTCTTTCTGCACTTGGGTGATAACAGAACTTTCCATCGGACAATCACGGAGCCCTCAAAATCCTCAAATCCTGTCCCCGAGCACCGATGACGGCCGTCCCTCATTGGGGTTCTGTTGTTTTAGTTTGGATAAGGCGACGCTAGCAGCGGTATTCACCGAGGTTACCGTCCGTCCGTGTGACCCGCCTCGGTTACGGTCCGGATTTATGTCGTCCCTGCCCGGTTCCTTTCTTCTCCACACCGACGCTGCTTCTTGTTCTTCGGGTCGGCGGCCTCGGGAGGAAGGGGGAGGCAGGGAGGTGGGGGGGGGGGGGTGTGGAGGGAGGCGAGGCACTTGGATACGCTTCCCGGAGGTTATCCGACTCTCTGCCCGCTCCGTCTCCTCGGGTGAACCGCTGCTATTTGGTGGTGATAGCCGCCGAGCTGCCCCCCCTCCGCCGCCGTCACTTTTGCACCAACAACATGGAGAATCCAGGCGAGAGAAGGAAAACAACCGAGGAAATGGGGCAAGGGAGGTCGGTTTCAAGCCCCCCCTTACTACAGATAAACAACACCGCCCGCACGGCCCCGAAGAGCGGCGAAAACCCGCGTCTGTCGCCGCGAAACGTCAAATCCGACACAGAAAAACGGATTCCGGGCGGTAGTTGGCCGTAAAATGCGGGTTTTGATGTTATGCGGGGTTTTGTTTTTCCACGGACCGCACTCCTCGGGCGCCTTGAAACCGTCCCCGCTCTCCGATTGGACGATACGGATGGAAAGGGGGGGGGGAGGGGGCGTGGCTAAGGCATTCCTCCCTATCCTGCACGCGCCCAGCCGAACACATTCCAGCGCTTCTCGCGCAAATGGGCGCGCGCCTTGTTTATGAAATGTTAGAAAATAAACAAAACTCAAATCCACGCAAATAATGCGGGACAAAACCGTTAGAATAAGATCTGTTTTGTTAGCTGAACTGCAAACTGAATATTTGCTCCTTGCAAATCAAAGCAGTGCAGTGAAAAATAATTTTTCTTCAGTTTATTTTTTCTTTTTTTTTTGGGGGGGGGGTCACACTTAACTGTAGTAGATATTTGAAATAATTTAATAA